>JAESUZ010002106.1:0-600000 GCA_017311185.1 Proteles cristata cristata | reverse complement strand
CCAAGTCTCTTAGGTAGACAACAGAATCAGAACAGAGGCTTCCAACCAGAGTGGCAATCGCATGGAAAATGCAGCCAAAAAGGAGAGAAACAAATGTGGTTCTCCCCTCTCCCTGCCTGCCTTGGTAATGGGTCCTTCTAATAAAACTTACTGATAGTTGGGAAAAGAGTCTGAGACATGTAGCACAGGTCTTCGTTGTGCAGAACAGAGGAAGGATACTAAATGCACCTAAGCGCAAATTACTGGAGAAATCCCTTTAGAGCCAGGTACATTGAACTGACAAGGCTCCCAGGTCCTGGTACCTTCATTCACTGATTGAAAATATTCTTAGATTAGTAGATGAAGGAAGCTAACAAAAAAATTCTTTTCTGATTCAAAGATTTTCCTAAACAAATATCAAACAACCCTGGAAGAGAGAAGTTATTTCAGTAGTAGCCAATTTAGCGGGTCTTGACCAAGACATTTTAAAATAGAATGGAATGGAATAGGATAGAATAGAACATCACAACATGTAGGGACTTTGAGAGAAAGTATTTGTTCAAAAAGTTTTAAAACTCAGCTGTCTAGGTGAGTTATTTAAAGTTGGTTTCATTTCACTGAAGAGGAAGCAGACAAGGATAATTTCATTTAAGAATAGCAAGTCAAGACCTTTTAAAGAACAGAAAAAGAGGAAAGAAGATTAATGCTCTTGGAAAAAAATTCTAAAGTGGCAAGTGAAATGCAAATTTTAAATATTCCCCAGCTAGTCAATAAATCCTTACAAATGGGCGGATTGTTCATCAGAATTGAAATAAGCCCTTGAACTTTGATTTTCATTAGTCTGGGTACATGCTGTTTAAAGAATCTTTAAATTTAGACCATCACCTGTGTTGTGAAACATCTGACAGAAGAAACAAATTACCTCCTCATGGACTCATCTCCTTTGCCTTCATTTTTTTCTCAGATATTCAAAGTGAGGATAACAATGACCCCCTCACTGGGTCTTCATCAAGTGTTTTTGGCTGGCCTAAGTGTCTCTAGTCAAAAGAAGGGTTTAATTTCTGGGAAGGCAATTTTAGTTGTTTTGATTAGGCAATTCTGTGACAAAAGGACTAGGTATTGGATCTGAGTAGAGCCAGCTGTGTTTCCTTTATTAGCTGCTGAGGGGGTTAGGGAAGGCTTTCATGGGAACTGATGACCTGGCAGGTGGGAGATAGGTACGCATCGGGGGCAGAGTGCTCTCCTTTCAGCCAGAATTATGATACTTTGTGTTGCTAAGAGGGGCTTCATCTTGATATTTTATTAGTAATGAAAGATTTATCCATTAGGATCATTTTGGTTGCAAGAAGGGAAAAGCCGAATCATATTCATAAGGAGGGTGTATTAACTTTCAGTTCTTTTTTTAATTTAGTTTATTGTCAAGTGAGCTAACATACAGTGTGTGCAGTGTACCCTTTGCTTCGGGAGTAGGTTCCCATGATTCATCACTTACATACAATATCCAGTGCTCATGCCAACAAGTGCCCTCCTTGGTGCCCATCCCCATAAAGAGCTCAGAGGAGAGGCTAATGTCAGACAGCTTGATTGGAAGGTATGACAGATCATCTGGGACCTAGTTTCTCCCACTCTGTTTATCCATTTAGATTGCCTCCTTGCAGGCTTCATCCTCACACTAGCAGGAGAAAATCCTAATCACAAGATCCTGAAGTAGCTGTGAATGTTGCATTCTCTCTTGGTCTCAGCCATGGAAGAGAAAAAAGCAAGAGTCCCTTTCCAATGATTTCCTGCAAAGTTTTTTTTCAGTGTCATGGATTTTGATTAAACAACATATCCGTGAATCAATAACTGTAGCCTGGTGACTAGCCTTGACTTAGGTCATTTCCTCTACAGAGGTCTATGCAAACACATGGGTTATTACTAGAAGAGGAAGAGTCCTTCAGAGGAAAATGAAGGTATTTAATGAAAAGGGAATAAAGAATGGAAGCTGTTTAAACAAACATATGACAAAGATAAATGTCCTCCTTACATGGTGGTCAGGTCCACTTAGCCATGGCATAGTGTCTTCGCAGTGTGAAATGGGTTTCTAATTTGCTGTTTGTTCTCCCAGTTCCCTTTTCTTGTTACATCTTTGGATTCTGTATCTTTGGGGAAAGTGTGGAGAATGTTCCTGAAAGTAATCGTTTGCTCTAAAGGAAAAGAAATAAGAGCCTTACCATATGCCATCAACCACCATGACTTTTTTCTTTAAAAATAACAAGTTGCTGGGGCGCCTGGGTGGCTCAGTCAGTTAAGTGTCCAACTCTTTTTTTTTTCCTTAAATAGTTTAAAGTGTCCAACTCTTGATCTCAGCTCAGGTCATGATCTCACAGTTCCTGGGTTTGAGCCCCCCAATGGGCTCTGTGCTGACAGCGTGGAACCTGCATGGGGTTCTCTCTCCTCCTCTCTCTGCCCCTCCCTCATGTGCTTTCTCTCTCTCTCTCTCTCTCTCTTCCCCCTTCTCAAAAATAAATAAACACTTTTATAAAGTTTTAAAAAAGTTAATTTGCTGTATTTAGGGCTTACAAATAGACACTGAAACAATGCATTGAATATATATGAACTCACATCCTTTATAAGGAACACAACATTGTCAGCAGAACTAAATACCCCTTGGGGTGTCTGGGTGGCTTAGTCGGTTAAGCGTCCGACTTTCGCTTAGGTCATGATCTGGCGGTTCGTAGGTTTGAGCCCCGCGTCGGCCTCTGTGCTGACTGCCAGCTCAGAGCCTGGAGCCTATTTCAGAGTCTGTGTCTCCCTCTCTCTCTGACCCTCTCCTGCTCACGCTGTCTCTCTCTCTCTCTCTCTGTCTCTCTCCTAGAAAAAAAAAAAAAAAAAAAAGAACTAAATACCCCTTTAAACTTCTCCCCCATCCTTTTCCTTCTTTTCCCAGGAAAATACTATCCTGTATTTAATGTTTTTGATTCCTATGCCTACATTCATACTTTAGTTTTTTTACGAATCACCAAGCAATGTGTAGTATTATTTTATATATTCTTCATGTATATAAGGAAGAGCTGTATTTCTTATGTGAAATATACATATTTATTACATGTTTAGTTGTGTGTTTCTTACAACTTTTTTCCTCAATTATCGTTGATATATGTAGCTCTAGTTCTTTCATGAGTTTTTTACTCATGTTCTCCCTTTTTTTGATGTTTGAATACATAATAATTGAATTACCTGTTCTCCAGGTGGTAGGTATTTGCATTGGTTCCGGATAGTGCTCTTAAGACCAATGTTGTTATGGGTGCTTTTCTACATGTTTGCTGGCATACACGTTTAAGGACACCTTAATGGTGTATACCAAAAAGTGGAATTACCAGCTCAGGGAATTTGGGCAACTTCAACTTTACTGGTTAATGTCAAATTGTTTTTCAAAGAAGTTGTACCAATTTACATGTTCACCAGCAAAGCCTAAGTACTCCTGTGATTCCACACCCTTGCCAACATGGTATTTTAGACTTTTTAATTTTGCCAATCTGGTTAGTGTGAAATTCGTAGTTTTCATTAGAAATTTCCTTAATTCTAATGACCTAGAGTATTCTGTCATATAGATATGATTATATATATAATCTTCTGTCAATTTTCTGTTTACACTTTCCCCTGCCCTGCCCAGCTTCTTTAATTTCTTAGTGCTTTATAAACTTTTATATTAATCTGTGTATTATTATATTTGGAGGGCAAAGGGCTTATATATGTTGTAAATATATTTCTTCTAGTTCTTGAATTTTCATTGTGTATGTGTGAATTTCTTAATGAACAAAATGTAACTCTAATATTATCAAAATTACCACTTTATTTTCGTGATCTGTGTTCCTTGTACCCTAGCTAAGATATTTCCCCTTACCTCAAATTTTGAAAGTGGTTTTTCTGCATGCCTGCTAAGCTTTCCCCGTTACTGGGGGGGGCGGGGGTGGGGTGGGAAGGAAGGGCGGGAACGTCAGGATGATGTTTCCACAAAAGAAGAAAGCCCATCTCAGAAAGAGATGGCTGGAAACCTTTGCTAAATTAACTACAGTCTCTTCCAAGCCAATCCCCCACACCACGAAGGAATGATTTCACTTGTAAAGATCTTCCATTCCCTGTAGGATGCCTGTGGATCCTGTACAACAGCCCAGAAGGAGTGTCCCATCCCAGCGGCGTGTAATGTGAACCCTGAACGGCAGCTGGAGGGCAGGCTCCAATACCAACAGACCTATCCTGAAACTTTAATGCATCTTTTTTTTTTTTCCGCCTCACACTCCCAGACACGTACACCATGTCCAGATAGGCAGCCTGGACTGTGCAATGGAGTAGCTGATAACTCCTCCACTGTATGATTTTACATTTGACACCAAAGCACTGACATCTGCTAACCTCAATTAAAATCACAGCCTCCTTTCTCTTGCTCTCTTTCATCTACTCAAGGACAGGTTCATTTCCATATTTGAACTTTTTTTCCTCTCTCTCTGCTCTAAAACTTACAACATGAGGCAAACAGGAGAGAAAGTACTGGAAGGTAAAGCTTTCAAAACTAAAAAATATTTCCATCTGCCTACCAGAGAAGTGTTCTATGATGCTTGTGGGGTGGCCACATATATCCCTGGCAGAATTTCTAAAATCACATGACCTTAGATACTTTTCTCCAGCATTCATACTTACTCTAGTTCACCATGGCCATTGGAGGCATTGTAGTAATGAAATAAAGAAAGAGGCCATCTTGGCTATAAGAAAGTAGGGTGTAGTTGTAGTAGCTTAAGCCTATCAGCATGGGGAAGCAAACTTGGGGATGTGCCAGACTTAGCTGCAACAACAGGAATTAGATTCTTTGTCGAAATGCAATAAAATCTCCATTCTCCTCCCAATGCTCTCCCTTTACCATCACTGTAACAACTCCTATCTCATAATAAGCAATCAGCACTCCCCTTGTCTCACTCTACTTATGGCACCACCAATCAGTGTGTAAATGGCCCAGGTGCCTCACGAGGTTTCCTAAGATTTCAATTTGTGTTTTTATCCCCAAAGATTAGCACACTTTTATTTGCAAAGACTCCCTGAGCAGAGAAAGAGAGAAAAAAAAAAGCTAAAACGTTTGGTTCCGGGCCCTGAGAGAACCTAGTCTGATGTGACCTAATCTGATGTGATACTAACAGGCTTCTCCATGTGATGGCACTCAGCATTTATTTCTTCCATTTGGTTTCTGTTTCTCCCCCTGAGTATTATTGAAACATTTATATTCACTAAACTAAGCAACATACCAGTGACTTATTTTATGACTTAAAAACTGATTTCATGAATTATCGTATATCAAGCAGTTACATATTTTCCCCTCTGGCACAACAGGATAAAGAAATTATGTTGGGATATTTTAGGGGGAATCATGTCCCTCTGTCCTTTTTTTCCTTTTCCCAAGCTATGTTCCTCCCCTTAAGTTAATGAATTCTGAAGGCCTCTATTGAAATACACAACGGGGGTGTTGTCACTCAAAGTTCAAAGTGAGATCATGGTGTCTCTTAGACCTTGAAAAAGTCTTGCTTATTTTAAGGCTGTTATCTTTTTCAAAAAAGAAAGACTCGAAAAATCTTTCAAAAATCCTTTACCTTTCATTCTAGCTACCCAAGGCGATTCATTTTAATTCTGATTGTGCACTTTCCTTTGCTCTCCCTTAACAAATTTTAGAAAGGTGAATGTTCAGCTCCCTTAGAGAGTCTTTGTCTGGATCTGCAGAGCTTGGGCACCATTAGCCTGACTTCTCCCCTTATCAAAAGCAGCATGCCTGGGCTGCTGAGGGAGAGCTGGGTATAGGTGGTAAGGGCACACCAGCCACTCTTCTAGCCAGAGGGAGTCGGTGTGAGTATTTGTCCCTAGAAAAGTGTGGCAAGTCTCCCAAAAACATAAACCATGACCATAAAGTCTTCTGCCTGCAAAGGAAACAGTGTTCACACTAATTTTCACTTTGGAAACTGGACAAGACTATGTTTATTCTCCATAGACACAAGTCTGGACTCAATCAGTATAAGGAGACCATATAGGGTGATGTGGGGTAAGAATGGGCGAGAGACTGACGGATAGTAAGAGTTAAGAATAGATGAAGGGGGTGAGGAGGACTCTTAGGAAACTGATTTTGGCTGTGGTTGCTCAGTCCTTCAGCAAACAACACCCTTCCAATAATGTTCTGTGTCAAGATAAAAGTAGAGTCTTTGAGATCTCAGTGTGAAGATTTGGGATCCCAGATAGAATCTGGGTGACAAGGTCTAGCATCTGTTCTTGTGTCTGGAATGGGAGCTTCCTGGAAACACGTAGTTTTCGTAAACCAAGTCAATACTCAGATCACAACCTGAAAAAATAAAACTTTTTTTTTCTTTTTTTTTTTTTTGGCCAAAGTAGTCCACTCAGGTTTAAAGGGAACCGTCACTCATGCTTCTCTGTGGTGTTTTTCCTGTTGTTATTTATTGAGTCCTAGAGGCCAAGGCTTTGCAAACATGGTTTTAAAACTCGGAAAACAGAATGTTTTCCGGAGTAAGGTTGATCTAGCGCAGGGTCAGTAAGTTGAAAACAGGTCCCAGTGTGGTTCTTCTTGAAGTGGTTTTCTTCTTTTCACATGAAACTTTCTGACTTTTCACCTTTTATCAGCCTCAGATTCCAGGCAGCTTACTTTTCAACAATCTTCACTCTGCTTTTGGTTTTTTACTTAAAGAAACAAAGACACCATTTCAGAATGTCTTGTATATAAAGGAATCAGCATCCTATTTAAGAGAAAGATTAAAATGCCAGCCATGAAGCAACTGAGATTCATAGATTTGAGTTCATGTGTTCCTCTTTCTTCCATTCACACTTTTGCCCACACTACTCTCCTTAATGGCTCCAGGGGTATGTCACGTTCATAGGTCACTTTAAAACTCTGGCCAAATATTGATACCAATGTTCTAATACTCAACCCCTAAGCATATGAGACTGCACAGAATTTTGAATAAGACTTGGCAAAAAACTAAGGAGGAAGAAGAAAATAAATAATCATGGAGAAGATGAAAGCAAAACTAGTTATTCAACTTTTGTGTATTATTCAATCCTTTATTTATTCAATAAGCATTTATTGAGCACCCTCTAAGTTCCAGGAGCAGAGACACAATGGTGAAGGTGAATGGTACTCCTAGCTTTCTCCAGCACCGATGGTCCCACATAAGTTTGTGTTTATATTACAGTGGTTTATGGATCTCTCATCAGCCCTTGCTCCAAGGGATCCAAATTCCTCTTCACTTCCATACTCCTTTCCAAGAAAAACAAAGTCGAGGAGGAAAATGCTATACTATCACTTGGAATCTAATCCTAAATACCCAAGAGCTTCTAACTCTGGTTTCTGTCCAGCCTCCTCCTAGTGAGTCCTTACCAGTTTTCATTGTGAACTGCAGAGCTGCTGAATGCTGGAGCTTTACACATGGTGGGGGGGAGAGGGGGGAGGGGAGTGGAGGAGTGAAGAGGGTGGGGAGGACTGTTCTCCATGTCAGCTACAAATTTGGAACTCTACCATCTACTCAATGGACGCTTAGAAGCAGGGCCTCTAGTAGGGAGTAAAAATGTTTAGGTTCACAAAAAACAGGATTTGAGGTTGGAAAGCACAGGAGATAATTCAGCTTGGAGAGGAAATAAGCAAAGCTAGACTTCAAAACAATATCTTCCTTCCTTTCAATATGTGTATGTGCACGTGCATGCATTAAGGTAGCCAAGGCACTAATAGAGACCATTTATATTTTCATGTTATATATTATAGACTGACATTATAGAAAATTCATTTAGGATTGTATAAGCCATGCTTTGTGGAAGAAATCTGGAAAACTACTTCTGCATTGAGAATGCCCATCTTCTGTGACATACAGGCTATATAAGCTTTTCTTTCTAAATATCCAAGATATTCTGGGTAATAAATGCCTTGAAAAGACTAGGAACTGGGAGCTAGGAGATGACTGAACTTGGAATTTTAAGCACTGGGACAAGTAAATAAATAATAATTTTAGTTCACACTTCAACAAGACAATGCCTTGGGTACCAAAAAGAAGTTCTAGAGGGAAGATTGTAATGGGAAACTTCAGTTGAATGGACTGACGTTACAGAACAGACTATGATTCCTACCACCCATGATTTGGGGAATGGACGTTGTTTTTGGCCAAATTATAGCTTCCGTCTAATTCCTTCAAGTTTCTGGGCAGGCAATCTCCTTTTGTACAAATATGCTGAAAGTACAGGGAATTTGTAATTTGAGATAATGGTAGTACCAAATGAGGCAGATTAATGAGGTATCTGCATTTTCTACAGTGTTCAGCACTGCTTTCTTCATCCATTTCTCAATTATCTCTAATGAGCAACTTAAGAAGATTTATATTTTGTCACCTAATTTCAGACCAAGAGAGCTATTGTATCAAGATGGCACTAGCGGCATGTACCAGATTACTCATGATAGCAAAGGAATGAAGATCCCCAGGGTAGACTGTGCAAGAGCAAACCCTGCCTTAGAAGCTATTACTTTCATTTTGTTAAGTCATATGTTTTTCTTTTTTTTTCATAGTGAACATTCGTTCCTTGGAAAATAAGAAAATTTGAAAAGAGAAATTGACGAGTGTCACTATCAAAGGACTGAGAAGTCTGGTGAAAGAATCCACAGGCTTCACACTTGAGAGACGGTTGGAGTAACTACTGGTGTTTACTTTGGAAAGAAAAAAATAAGGAGGTCATGAGCATTATCTTTATAATGTGAAAAGACCAGTAATGTGAAATAGGTATTGAACTTATTAGTCTATGTCAACTCAGAAAATGGACCTCAGGCAAGCATTTTATTATAAAAACCAAGTCTAATAATCAGGGTCGTTCTGTAATGGACCAGAAGAAGTTCCAGGGAAGAGGGGAGGCCTATTACTGGAGGAATCCATGAAGACAGATGATCTCTTGGAGGGGGATGGATATAACAGAAGAGAAGACTAGCAATAGTCCTAAGTTTGAATCTATTCGGTGCTAATACTTTTCATATCTTGTATCGTTTAACACCTGCCTCACTGAGGTGGATATTATTTTCCCAAGTTATAGATGAGGACACTGAGGCTCAGAGAAATGAAGTCACTTGCCTAAGGTGACCTGGCTAAAAGTGAAAGCCAGGAGTAGACCCAGCTCCATTGGTCTTTTTGAAATAATTGTCTTGAGATAGAAGAAACAGATGAGGAGTGAGTTCAGTTGTCTATAACTGCTGCTCACTAAGTTACTCTCTAAGTCTAAATGTTGAAGCCTTGTAACCATCAAGAGCAGACTTAGATTGAAGAGCCTAAGTAACATCATTTTGAAATTAAGGCCTCCATTAAGAGCAACCTCGGGCTGCACATAGCCCCAATTCCTCAGATTGCTCAAGGCTAAAGCCATCCTCGGACCGCCCTCAGGTCAGTTAATCAAAAAAACATTCCTGTGGTCTGAGTCAAGGCTGGGAACTGTAGACAGTTATTCTGTACAAACTAGTCAATTTCTCACCGCTTGCCTGAACCCCACATGGGCCCTTTGAACTCACCTCATAATTGGTCATTTCCAAAAGATTCTCAAAAGTCATGATTGGGTCCCACCAAAAGTAATGAACACCTCACATATACTGAATGGTCAAAGCTGTACAAAGGGGTGCTGTACAACTGTAATTGGTGCTTATGTGATGATGCTATGTGTACTGTAACACCCCCATCCCTTACTCCTTAAAAACCCTGTTCACTATTGTTCTAGGCTTCACCTTCTGCCACTACACCGGTAGGCGGTGAGCCCCTGCTCGAGCTTGTAATAAAGACCCTTTTGTACTTGCATCAGTGTCGGCTCCTTGGGGGGTCTCAGCGGACTCGCGAATCGGGCACAACAAGATGTCATGCTGGCCCTGATGTTTACTGGCTAGCAGAACTTTGTCATTTTATTTATTCTCTCTGTGCCTATTTCTTCACCTCTAAACTAAAGTAATAGCCATACTTTTCTTATAATTAAGCTGTAAAAAACAAAATAGAACACTGACTGGCACATGCTATGTGCTCAACACATTTCAGCTATTATTGTTTATATTATCAGTTGGAACTAAGAAGACTCAATACATTTCTCAATACATTTGAGCATCTACTATCAAATAGGAAACACCTAATCACATATCTACATCTGCCCTATTTATTCAAATTTTGTGTGTCTTCTCCTGAAGGCTATGCAACCATGCCCTCTCACTCACTCCACCACTACTCAATGACCAAGAACATCAGAGCCAGGAAAACTGACCAACATTTCTGGGCTCTCACCTCCATGCTCTACCTTTCCAGCTATGGAATGGGCTAGCCATGATGCTCCCAGCCCCTTTTAGGCCATACTACTCTGCATAGCTCTTTTAATCACCTTCCCATGTAGGTTGGACCCCATCTTCTGTGCTAGCCAATATAAGCTAAGAAAGTTCCTAGGGTAGGTTGTCTACCCAGGACCATGAGGTACCTCCTGTCTGATGCTGAGCCTCTGAGGTACATGGAAGAGTGTGGCCAGCATCTAGTCCATGCTTACTCTATGCAAGGAACTGAGCTAAATATTCTACCAAAGGGATCTTATTCATGTCTCATAGCAATACTTCAAGATAAATACTAAGACTATCCCCAGTTATAGATGAGAAAATTCAGGTTCAGAATTCAGGTTCAGTTAAGTAACTTAACTAAGGTTAAGTCATATAACTAACTACCACATGACAGAGACTGTATTGTAGCTCTTTCTGGCTATAAAGTCCAAGCTTTAGGCCACCATGTGGTAATTGTTCTTAATTAACATAACTTCTTAGAGTCAGGGTGGGCAACTTTTAGGCACAGGGCCATGGGAGGGGTGGGGATGAGGGGCTTATGAGAAGCATTACTTCATAATTCAAAATAAAGAAACTTTATTGAATCCCACAGGAGAAATGCATATGTTCGGCATCATGAAAACCTTTTTCACTTAGTATGTATGAGTGGTGGAGGCTTGCTTCCAATCTGTTGTCCTGAAACTAGATGGCCTCTGGAAGCAGTTCTTGCTTGCTTGGATCTCAGTCCCAGCCTGGGTCATGCTCAAGTTCACCATGTGCTTCTGGACACTATGACTTGGATTTCTCCCATCACATTCTAGCAGAGACCATTCCCCTCAGTCATCTCAGCTTCCTCTCCATCACCCTACACACTACTGAGCTCTTACAATACTTTGTGGCTAAGCATCTCTAAGTTGTGACTATGTCATCCCAGTCAATATAACTGACTTTCCTGGAAAGTTACGTGCATGTAAATCGACTCAAGGAGAATAAACAAAGATAGAAATTTGGCCTAATGATGCATTTTGTATCAGTCAATGTATCATACAGAGGTATGAAACAAAGAGCATTTCCTGGATACTTTGCAGATTTATTAACAAGTAACCTTAGAATAACAGACTATTTACAAATTCGTCGACTGGGTTTAAAGAAACTACAAAACATAGTGCAGTGACCCAGGTTTAGTAGCAGGGACTCTGTGGTAACAAAAGGATGAGAGAAGAAGGTAGTTCTTAGGCCTAAAGTGGAAAAATCTGTGTAGAAAAAGCTTCTTTGAGAAGAGCAGAATCCTTCTGTTGAAGAATACAGGCAGCCTTGGTAAAGGCTTGTAGCCTTTGTGGTAGCTACAAGTATTAATATCCTGGCCTTATTCTTCTCGCACCTTCTTCTTTCCAGCTATAACTTCCAAACCGTACGTGAACAAGAGAATTGCACCTGATAACTTCCCAAGGCAGAAAATAGGGTAGAGAAGAAAGAATCATACATATGGAAAGTAACAGAAAACCATATGTATGAAAACAATTATGCATATAATTACACATCACAACTGCCTAGTTTATTAAAACTTATAAAAAGTGTTATAAGAGGTATGAATAAAATGTTATTAGAGGACAAGCATGCTGTCCCTTCATTCAGATCCTTCTTTGAACATCTTTTTTAGAGAGAATTGGTTTTCCTGCAGTGCAAGAGAATTAGAGTAAGACCAGTTTCCAACTTGGCCAACCCAAAACTGACAGATATGCAGGTGAGTCAATGATACACAATGTTAGGGATTGAATTATATTCTCTCAAAATCATATTTTGAAGCCCTAAGCTCCAAAGGGTCATTAGGAGATAATTATAACTAATGAGGTTGTAAGGGCAGGACCCTAATCTGATAGGACTGATGTCCTTATATGAAGACGAAGGGACACCAAATATCTCTCTCTCTCTCTCGGTCTCTCTCTCTGTCTCTCTCTCTTTCTCTCTCTCAGAGCAGAGAGAAAAGATCATGTGAGGATATGGCAAATCTGAAGAGAGGTCTCACCGGAACCGAAACCTGTAACACCTTATCTTGGACCTCCAGCCTCCAGAACTGTGAGAAAGGAAATGTCTGCTGGTTAAGCCCCTCAGCCTATGATATCTTAACACCCATGGCTTCTGAGATTTGTCATTAGAATTAAAAAAAAAAAAAACTTTTTAAAAGTTAATTTATTTAGTTTGAGAGAGACAGAGACAGAGAGAGATGGAGGGCGGGGAAAGAGCAGAGAGAAGGAGAGACAGAATTCCAAGCAGGCTCCACACCATCAGCGCAGAGCCCGATGCAGGGCGTGAATTCACAAAACACGAGATCTGTCATTAGAATTTTTGTCAGCCCTTGCATGTTCCACTCAGCCCATCTCTGTAAGTCTCTTTTTTTAAATATTTTTAAAAAAAATTTTTTTTTTATTTCTAGGAGAGAGAGAGAGACAGCGTGAGCAGGGGTAGGGTCAGAGAGAGAGGGAGTCACAGACTGAAACAGGCTCCAGGCTCTGAGCTGGCAGTCAGCACAGAGCCTGATGCAGGGCTCGAACCCACGAACCGCGAGATCATGACCCAAGCGAAAGTCAGATGCTTAACTGACTAAGCCACCCAGGCGCCCCCATCTCTGTAAGATTCTTGTCAGTGCATTACACTGACATACACTGACATACACTAGATCCTCCCTAGAACTAGCAAGTAATTTCACCCCTGATGCTCACCCCCCATTGCTTTTCTACTTTCATCCAAAAACCAGGAAATGTAGAGGGCAATACCTTCCAGTCCTTGAGCACTGTCCTGTCACCAGCTAGCCAAGAAGTAGGCCATTAGAAAAAATGGATTTTGTTAGTCATAACCTAAGACATTATAATGTACGGTTTCTGTGTATCTTCTTGATCATCACAATATGGCCTTTTGGCTTCTATCCTCTGAAATTATCATTTGATTCCCTTAAACATACCCTGTAGATTATAATGTTATTAAGATCATAACATTGGAATTTATAATGTGGTCTCATGATCCACTCTCCCTACCCTGCCATGACATTATAATCTGGAAATTGGCCTCTGACTGCTGCTTTGAACATGAAAATGAAGTCTCATGACCATCCTCCTTGGACATTATAATGCAGCCTCTAGGCCAATGTCTTATGACATTACGTTATGGCTTTGTGGTCACCAACTTGGACATTTTAATTCAGTCTACTGGCCCCTGTCCCTGAAATTTAATTTTAATAAACAGATGAATACCTGGGGTTTCATTTTGCCTATTTCTGGCTTGCTCTCCTTTCTCTGTGCCCCCCACTTCTTGTCATTCCAGCAGACCTTGTGGCACAGCCTGCGTGAATTATGATAAGATGCAAAATCTGAGACTTGAGCATGCTGGCAAGTTTGATTATGTTTTCTACAATCCCGACAAATGAGTGGAATAACAGATTTATCTATCTGCAGGATATAGTTAGGAAATGTATTTCCTTAAAAATATCAAAATGTCAGTGCAAGATAAAGCATCTAGACTGTTCAATTCATCAACATTCTCTCTTATCATTTTAATTTAGAGAATGGAAATGTCAGTTGTGACCAGTGCCTCCTGGATCAATACGACACGTCAGAGCTCCACGAAGAGACTTACAGAGGTGGAATGTGACGATCCGGGGCACCTCCTTACTCTTGGACTTGAGTCTCTGGTGCTGACGATCTGCAATGGCTAGTAAGGAGAGACCCTTGGTGCTGCCACAAACAGAGGCCTCCACCTGGCTACCAGGGTCTCTCCAACCTTCACAACAACCAGGGAATGGGGAGAAAGCAGACACAACTGCTCACCACTGCTCTATACCTTCAGTTGTAATTTCAGGCTTGACCGAGAAGTCTTAGAGCATAATTTCTCTGACCTTGAAGCTTAAATAAATGTCCAGGTTTATATTTTCTAATTTCCTCCTTCCAAGCATTAATGCAGGTCTCCTTGTTGAGATGCAGTCGATGTCACAGGAAGGGAGCACATCTGTATGCCCACTGCTCAAAGTTAAGCATGCCTGAATATGCCATGCTCTGCGTGGGTGCTGGGACTGGCTCGTATCAGTGGTATTTACCCTCCTTGTGAGGAAGCGATAAAAGAGCAGTTGAAGCTGCAGACCTGCTCTCATTTGGGGACTCTTGGACAAAGGGGATGAGAATAAACACCCTTCTCTGAACTGCAGGCACTAAAGTAAACAAGAAACTGCCCTCGCCCCCCAACTTCCCTCCTTGGGGAACAAGTCTTAGAAAACAAGTTTTGTCCATGATTGATAATTTGGGGCATTTTCTTTCATAGTGTCCTCAGTCTTAAAGGAAGATATTCTAATTTCCCAGGGATAAACGGAAAGGTTGATTCAGACTCTATTTCTGGGTTTTCACACTAAAAGCCTGCATGCAAAGCTTAACCTAATGCCCCATGACAGAAGTGTACTCCTGGTGGAAGACAGCATCACTAGCCATCTCAGAAGGACAACAGAATAACCACTGGTAAGAAGAGAGCAAAATAAGAGAGAGGGTGAGCAAGAGAGTAGGTTGTTGGAGAAGAGCAATAAAAATCCCTCTAGGATAGCAGTGTGACACCAGCACAGAGCATGTGGAAGCCCCTGCCCCACCCACCCCGGAGTGAGAGGGAGCGGCCTTTTCTTCTTGAACTTTAACCCAATCAAAAATGTGATATCAGGAACACTTGGCTGGCCCAGTCAGTTAAGTGTCCAACTTCAGCTCAGGTCATGATCTCACAGTTAGTGGGTTCGAGCTCCCGTCGGGCTCTGTGCTGACAGCTAGCTCAAAGCCTGCTTCTAATTCTGTGTCTCCCTCTCTCTCTGACCCTCCCCTGCTCACGCTGTCTCTCTCTCAAAAATAAAACAAACATTAAAAAATTTTTAAAAATTGATGTGATCTGATGATCACATCAATTTATTAGTGGTGCAGTATCTATTGAAGGCCCATATCAATTAATTCTGTATAGTAAGTGACCTTGTACTGAAATACCTCCAGAATTCCCAGGAGCACAGGAAGATATTAACTACCCTGAATGAGAAAGCATGACTGTGCTAGATCACTTGTTAGAAACAGCACTGTTTGCCGTATTCTCTGCTCTCTCCCATATCACAAGGACTGCAAGCCTGGGGGCTGCATTTCCTAACCAGCCAGGTTCTGGTTTAGATTCTGTCCATGAGAGGCAGTCATGCGAGAGACAGAAGGTAGACGAAAGCTGGAGTCATCTTGTTTTAGTGGCAGATACAGGAGATGCCTGGGTTTCAGATGATGGTAGAGAGGCACCAGGGTTTTGGAATATATTTTAGCGAATAACCCACATTGGTACTACACGCAGGCAAGATAATTTGTGGTGGTTTCTGATTATTCTATGATGTATTCATTTTCTAGAAACCACTAGAAATTTTTCCTATTACTCCTCCAGTCCATTTAATGGTGTAGCAGCTTTCTATATGAAATATTTCCCTGCTTGCAATCTCACAGTGCTTTCTGTTTTCCTGACCAAAATCCCATCTGAAAAAAGGATATTACTGGAATGAGGGTGAGGGGAATGAGTCAGGAAGAAGAAGTCATTGAAAGGAGGAGAAACACATTTGGGGACTTGATCACAACTCTTCGGTGACACAGATCTGGAATCCTGTTGATACCCTACCCTTTCCACATATGACATTGAGCTACTTGTCTGGGAAACTATCACTGTATTCTTGTAAAAATAATTGGTTCAACTGGTTTACATCCTCCTCCTACCCCCTCCCACCCTCATCCCTACTTTGTTCTTTATCTTAAAAATGAAAGAAGGAAGGAAGGAAGGAAGGAAGGAAGGAAGGAAGGAAGGAAGGAAGGAAGGAAGGAAGAAAAAGGAAGGAAGGAAGGAGGGAAGGAAGGGCGAGAGAAAGAGCAGGAGGGAGGGAGGAAGGAAGGAAAAAAGGAAGGAAGAAGAAAAGAAGGAGGGAAGGCAGGAAGGAAGGAAGAAAACATCATTCTAACAAAGAATCATTGTTCTTTGTTATAAGTTAGTCCTTGCTCCTCTTTCCACCTTCACCTTTGTAAGGAATTATAATTACTTATATATTCCATCTTCATTTGGTTGTTTCCAGTGATTATACTAGTTGTTTATTTTTTCTGGAGTTTTCCAACTCTCTGGATCTACTGTAAATTATAGTAAAGAGACTAGTATTATCCCCACATGAAGACACATAACAGGTATTCAATCAACAATTTGCCGAATTTAGATTTAATGGCAGAAGTTGTTATGAATCCTCCTCTTGACAATATCTAACATTTTACTGGCCTTTATGGCTAAATTAGCACATCAAACTAATGTTGCCACAAAGCACTCTATAATTCTGAGCTCCATGGCTCACTCTTGATTAAAATTAAAAGCTCTGAGCTCACTGTTTCATGCAGTTTAACCTGGGTTATTGTGAGACACAACACCTTCTACTCACCTACAGTGAAGCTGATTATTCCCTCTTCTCCCAACCATTAAAGTCTCTAGAGAAGATAAGATGTCCTGGAAACTGGACAACTTCACTGAGGCCTTTCTCCTCCAGAGCATGTATGGAAGAGTCCAACTGGCCCATCTTGATGGAGGTTCCTACTCACTATGAAATATACCCACTTCTCTTAGCATGAAAGGAGAGTAGTTATGTCATCAGGGAGTGGTGAATAAAGTTCTAGGCCAAACATAATCCAATGTACAAAAACATCATAACAAGTCCACACTTTCCATTTGAAGAATAGTAATTTTCTCAACTATGAAATTTTACTTTTCTAATATTTTGTGAAGGAACTGATTAATCTCTCTCATCTCACTTCATGATACAACGACAGAGTGATGAACTAATAGGAATCACAGTTCATTGACATCGGGATGTTTGTCTTCTGATTATCACAATTTCCTAGAGTAATGTGTTCATAATGCTCTTCTTCAGTAAAATTATTTGAGCATTTTCCCAACATGTGTTTGTGTGTTTTTAATATATGTATACATGCACTTCTATACTAGCATGTTATGAGTATTACAAAACATACACAAAAATGTAAATTTTGAAAGGTTAAGATGAAATAAGTAATATTTTTATTTTTTTAATGTTTATTTATTTATTTTGAGAGAGATAATGTGCATATGCAGGAGTGGGACAAAGAAAGAGAGGGAGAGAGAGAGAAACCCAAGCAGGTTCTTCACATTAGCACAGAACCTGACACGGGGCTCGATCCCACATATCCCACAAACTGAGATGATGAGCTGAACCAAAATCAAGAGTCAGACACTTAACTGACTGAGCCACCCAGGTGCCCTAAAAGAAACCATATTTTTAAATATTTTGTTTATCATGTAGGCTTTGTGCTGTCATTAGCTAATACATAGCCAAAATATAGGCTTAGGGTAAAATTTCTCTATATCATCTTAGGGTAAAATTTAACTATATCATATTATTTTTAAAGGTATTTACAGGGTGCCTGGATGGCTTAGTCAGTTAAGCATCCAATTCTTAGTTTTGGTTCAGTTCATGATTTCACAATTTGTGAGTTTGAGTCCCATGTCCAGCTCTGCACTGGTGGTGTAGAGCTTGCTTGGAACTCTCTCTTTCCCTCTGTCTCTGCCTCTCTCTCTCTCTCTCTCAAAACAAACAAACTTTAAAGAAATAAGTAAAGATATTTAAAATAACCTCTGGGATGGTTTTTATGGTTTTTCTTTGGCTGATTGTTCTAAAATCTTATTATATCATCGGACCTTTTACCTTTTAATGTTGGTAACCAAGGGCTCATTCTTCAAGCTCAAGAGGCAATGCCCACACTGTAATCTTACTTATCACCATTGTCTTTTGCTTGCAATCAAAGTAGTACATTCATCTTTACTCAATCTGTAGTTTATTTCTTTTTTTTTTTTTAATGTTCTATTTATTTCTGAGAGAGAGACAGCGTAAGCAGAGGAGGGTCAGAGAGAGAGGGAGACACAGAATCTGAAACAGACTCCAGGCTCTGAGCTAGCTGTCAGCATAGAGCCCGATGCAGGGCTCGAACCCACGAACCATGAGATCATGACCTGAGCTGAAGTTGGACGCTTAACCAACTGAGCCACCCAGGTGCCCCAATCTGTAGTTTCTTTACAGGAATTTTTAAAGCCCTCTGTCCTTTATGGAAAGCTAGTTTGGTTAAAACTAGGTAGGTGGCAAATCCACTAAATTACACACATAGAAAGTGTAAAACATCATCATATACCAAAGGTGAACAAAAGGCGAAGCAGTACTGTCAACTCTTCCCTATTTCAGAAGCCTAATAGTTCATTAGCTATGAGGTGGGATCATCTGACATGTGACCTAGTAAAGACATCAATGTCAGTCCATACATTAAATATTATTAAAACTTCAGTTCTGTTCTTTTTTGATGAAATATACTGTTTTCTGTCTATTTCATAATGGATGATCGTGATCTTGAGCAACCCAGAGTGTGTATACCCATTTGGAAACCACTGGTCAAAAACACTGCTTCTTACCACGTGGTTCATGGCCCAAGAAGACAATATTGTTTTGTCTTCCACCAATTTCTGACTTGGTCCACTGCCCACTTCTGGCTTTTAAACAATGGCTGCACTTCCTCCATTCTTCCATGATATCCATCATGAAATGTGTTCATTTCACATGAACTGAAAAATATGTTTGTAATGTACCTATGAGCCAGCATTCTATCTAGAAAATTTGTCTTTCTAGGTAGTATCTGTGAAAAACCCAAACCCAAAGGACTACTTTGACTTCTGTATTCAGAGTTCATTACTATGTGCCTCAGCAGAGTATGAGAAAGAAAAGGTAGGGGCGCCTGGTTGGCTTAGTCGGTTAAGCGTCCGACTTTCGCTTAGGTCATGATCTCGCGGTTCGTGGGTTCGAGTCCCGCGTCGGGCTCTGTGCTGACTGTCAGCTCGGAGCCTGGAGCCTGTTTCAGTCTGTGACTCCCTCTCTCTCTGACCCTACCCTGTTCACGCTGTCTCTCTCTCTCTCGCTCTCTCTCCTAGAAATAAATAAAAATATTTAAAAAAAAAAAAAAAGAAAAGGTAAAAATGTGTCTTTGGGGTCAGCTGATGAGCAGTGAGGAAACAGACAAGAGTGCAAGATGGATAGCCAGCCTTGTTCTCAGAGCAGGACCTGAGGGAGGGAATGCACACGCCTGATTCCAGGTTTCCTGGCATGCTCGGACCCACACACTAATTGCCACAGAGTATCTGGAACTCGTCACAGGCCACTCTAATGAACCACCATAAGGACTTCACTCATTATGACAGATGAGTAACACTCCTCTTCAGAACTCTCACTTACAGTCACCAGCGCTCCCACTTCTAGCTTCAGCTTTCCACAGCAATCTTAAAGACCCACAGAAGGTTAAGGGGAAATTGACATTGTTATTTAACTCCTCTGGCTAGGGTGCTTGGAATGAACTCTGAATGCATGAGGTTCATTAACATAAAAAGAGATTTAAAACTTTATATTGAAGTCAATGAGCGGTTAAAGAAGGTTTGTGCACATGAGCATGACATAATCAGACCTGTGTTTTCGACACAGCTCTGGCAGTGGCTTTCTTGAGCGAATGCCAAGTGGTTAAAGTTCATTCTCTTGAAACACCCACATTTTCTGAGTTTCTTGCATCCCTGAGTTTAACTAAGTGCCCCTTTGAAAGTACATGCTCTCTTGTCGGCAGTTTGGGTCATCTCTATAGCATTTTTGGTTTTCTCTGTTGCCCATCTGTAGGTCTGGGGGAATCACACAGTCCTATACCATGGGCCCATACAGAGGCCCCAAGGAAAATAAGAGCTTACGTCAAGACTCTGTGACTACATACTGAGTTCCCAGGCCTCTGGAAACTTCCCTACCACATGCCTTCTTTTATTTTCCACAGGAAAGAGCCTGTGTCTGTTTTTCTACACTGACATCAGTCCTCCCAGTAATAGACTTAGAAATAGGTTCTCACAACAAATAAGAGCTTCCATGTGTGACAAGGAGCGGAAATGTGGTCAGGAAACATATTGCAGTTGCAAGAACTTACCATCAACAACCACAAGGGTGAAAATGAGCTGAAAAAATTTGAAAGATCCTGTCACTGTTATTTCAATGAATGAGTTTTGGTAGATAATAAATTCAACAGCTTGCTTGTGAAAACTCTTATCTAGATGGGCATCTCTCTTAGCCATCAAAATAATCAAAGAAAGAAGAATCAAAAAGGAAGAAAGGAAGGAGAGAAAGGGAGAAGAGGAAGCATATTTCTCTGATTCTATATTATGCACTGGGTCCTGTGATGGGCACTTTCTCATATGTAATTTACTTATTCCCTACAGTAGCCCAGTGGAATCAATATTCATACCTTACCAATTTTGGGTAAATGTGATCGTATTAATCAAAATTGAAGAAGCTGAACATAATATGATCCAGAAAGGTAAAATTTCATTTTCCCTTCTAAGTCTTCATTGAAAATCTCTCTCCTTGACTTTTAATAGCCCAGATGATCTATTCCTTCTACTTAGAAGTTGCTTCTGTTGTCCACCTCAAAATGTACCTTGATCCACTTAATGCTACTGTTTGGAAAACTGCAATCCTGAGCTACCTTCTCGTGAACAAGGCAAGGCCCCCCTCTCCAGCAGTCTCTTTAGCTACACCAGGCTCTCTGGAGATACTCTCTTCTGCATCTCCCATACTTGTCTACCTTCTCTTCATGGTAAGATGCATGTTTTGATCCAAGGAGTAGGGACAAAGTAACTAAAACTGAAGAACGAAACACAGAACGCTTTCTGATATTCCACACCCCCCCCCATTCTATTCAAGCATTACTTCCTGCTCTCCCTACACACAAATCCTGACTTCCAACTGCACTGAGCACCCTGACAGACTTCATACTTCCAGACTCTTCTCACAATGCTCCTACCAGCTGAGATCCCTTACCTCATTTTCCCCTCTACCATTACGACAGCTGATACATGACTACCCTTGGAAGCCCTCCTTAATTCCCCAAGGAAGTCACACAGTACACTCAGATTGCGTTCTCACTGCATTTTTGTTGCTTTGTTCAGTAATTATTTACGTCCATGCTCATGAACAATGAGCTACTAGAGGGCAGTGTACTTATCACACTTGTCTCCAGACCTTAAGGTGACAGGACTCAGTAAATATCCTCCCACTGCCTGAGGGAATGGATGAAAAGAGCCACTGGGATCTCCACAGAAAGAATAGTACTGTGTACGTGAAACTGCATCCCAGGGCCCAGAGCTTTTGGACACCCTCAGAGGAAGGTTTGCATTTGGTGACCTGGCTGTTGCTAAGGGAACTTCTAACTATTATTATTCTCTGGGTAGCAATGGCAAAGGAACATAAAATCTATTTCATGGAACAGCAAACAGCAATAGGCACCTTGAGGATTTGGTACCTCAGACCCATGACATAAACCTGACATTTTACACAACTATGTCACGGCCACAAACACCCCAACTGCCCACTTCTTTTCGAAACTCACTTTCATTCCAAATTGTTCTCCACAATTAAGCTGACATGTAGGTTTGAATTCCAATAAATGCTCCTAAACTTAGAGAGGCTAGTAAAACTTAAAGCATTTAATTTAAGAAGAAATGATGGAGAATCACCCTTCAGACTAATGACCTTCTAATAACTGTGGGAAAGAGGATTAGGCAGTGCAAACTGTACATAACAGGTAGTTCAATAAATGCTCATTATTCTTCTCTTATCCCCAAGAGTTCTTGGATAGTAGAAGCCAAACCAGCTTGTTCTAACAGGTGTCAATACGGTTATGACAGTGGCGGCAAAAAGCAATTGATGGAATCTCAGGAGTTCCAGAAATCTCCAGTGTACTCTGATGAGAAGGGTATTTTCACTCCAGTGTGATTCAATTATTAAAATAAATGAGAAGTTGATGTCATTCACTTCACGATTTCTAGCTGGTTTCACCATGAGCACATCCGTGGATGGGAGCAAACCCTTGTCAGAAAGACAAGAACCCCAAAAGAACTACTTTCTGGAAGGTTTTGATGGACACTGACATCAGGAATTGGGATCCTTCTCTCAATCGGATGTCCTGGCACCAGGCCCATGTGCACCCTGACCGCCCTCTCACAAGGTCACTAGGAAGGGAAAGGAGTTAACCCTGAATATTCCACAGCCTGCATTGTGCCAAATGTTCCCTATGATTTTTGAAAAAATTTTTAATGTTCTTATTATTTTAATTTTTGAGAGAGAGAGAGGGCAGGGGGCAGAGAGAGGGGGAGACACAGCATCTGAATCAGGCTCCAGGCTCTGAGCTGTCAGCACAGAGCCTGATGCGGGGCTCCCACTCACAAACCTCAAGATCCTGACCTGAGCCAAAGTCATACACTCAACTGAATGAGTCACCCAAGTGCCCCTTCTATGCTTTTTCTCATCCAGTAACACACAGCTGTGGAAAAAGAAGCCCCTAGCCATAGGTACTTTCACTCCGGCCACTCCACCGGCTCCAGCCCAAAGGTATGTTCCCTTTTTGTGAGCACTCTAAAGTTGTTTTTGGTTCTTGTTTTGCAGAAGGCCACCCTCTGGTTTGGACCTCTCCGTGTAATGACATGCTGACCTGCTCTTGCCTACACCTGAAGACTGGACAAAAGACCTCTGTGGTTGTTTCCAGCTCTTTGTAGTCCTGCTGTCTGCCTGGCATGGTAGAAAGTCCTCTTGGCAGAGCTATTTGTGCAGGCCACAATCCTAAACTAGCCCAGCAGCCATCATTCACACTAAAACTTGTATGAGTGGTGTCCCTCACTGTCTGCAGGGCTGTCACGGCAGTTCTATATTTGGATCCCAGGGTGTATAGTGATGCCTGATATTTGGACAGCACAGAGGAATAGATGATCCTGTGCCCTCTGAAATAGATCCTCCCTGAATTGTAAACAAGAATCAGGAACCAAGGGTCAATAAAGACAACTGTCCCCAAGCAAGGTCTCCCTGGAAAAGGCCCTCAGTTTCCTGTACCCCATGTGCTCTAGGGCTATGGCAAAATCAAATGAATGTTTCCTTATTGTTATATCATATGTGTCACATCATACAGGTGAGGAAGTCAGCATGGAGTCCTGGGAGAGGCCTATGGATGGATCTCAAGAATCCTCAACCCTGTGGATGTTATATAAGATGTTTTGCCTGTATGAATATATCTGTGTTTTTTTTAAGAAGAAAAATTTTTTAATCAATTCTCAGTGGGTTGTAAAACACATAATGGTCAGCAACTAGAAGTCTAAAGGTAATTCAGCTCTCATAAGTGCATTTGGACACTATAACTCATCACTGTTTGGTAGTTTATGGGGTTTACCAGTTGCTTTTGTCCTCGCAGATTAGGAAGCCCCAACAACTTTTTTGTCTTTCTTTTACTACACTTGAATTTCTCTTTCCCCACTTCCTGTGTCCCTCTCCAGGCTTTCTATTTATCTATGTGCAAACACAGCTGCTGGCCCAAATTATCACGCAAAAGAAACATTTCATTTCTCATTCTGGGAGTATTAATGGCAATAGAGTCTGTATGCTTATCTTGTCTGTGTCCCAGGAACATGAGACGCCTCCAACAAGGCAGGTTTTCTTTTTAAATAAAGCAGCTTCACACTTGTCATATTCCTCCCTGACAGAACGGTTTATCTTCCCAAGCTTGTGTGCCCTTCATCCTCTGGAAGGCATTTGCAGCCAGGAGAAGATGCCCACAGCAGGGCCAGCCGCTTGAGTTCATGCTTCACACTGGTCCCTTTGTCACCCTTAGTAATTTACTGCAGTTTTCTGAGTACAATAAGTGTCTAAATGGGAAGGCAAAGCCTTCACCAAGTCTCCTCACAAATGTGCACAGAATACTCTCCTGTAATAAACTCCCTAAACTGGGGCACAAAATAGTAGTATCTATGGGTGGTTTTCTTTTTCCAATTTTTTCTGCAGTCTGATTTTTTTGTGCAGTGTCTGTTGGAGGATAGAGTAACTGTGGGCTACCACATGGATGGACCTTGAGGGTGTTATGCTGAGCGAAATAAGTCAGGCAGAGAAGGACAAATATCATATGTGTGCACGTATAGGAGGATTAGGAGGAACTTAACAGAGGACCAAGGGGGAGAAGAAGGGCGGAAATGGTGGGGGGAAGGGAGAGAGGCAAACCATGAGAGACTCTTGAATGCTGACAAAAACTGAGGACTGATGGATGTGGGGGGGAGGGGGGATGGGCTTGGAGGAGGACACTTGTGGGGATGAGCACTGAGTGTTATGAGGAAACTAATTTGACAATAAACTATTTGTAAAAAAAAAAAAAAAATAAATAAATTTCTGTTTTGATAATTCCAAAAAAAAAAAAAAAAAGAGTAACTGTGGGCTACCAGGATATATATTTCCCCATCAATGCAGCAAAATGTACAAGCGATTGATTATGTAAAATGCTTGATTAGGTAAAGAACAACTAGCTCAACACTGTGAGATTGCTGTATAGTTTTTAGGTTTGCATAAACATTTTCAGTTGTTGATCTTCACAACAACCCTATCAGGGTAGCAGAGAGTGGGGTGTTAGTATCATATTACATAGGCAAAGACGTCTTCAACGGCATGAAATTTACCTTCTATGCTAATAGCTAAGAAAGATCGAATTTTCTTAAATAAAATTCCAGGGTTTATCCCATGATGTGGCACTGTGTCACAAATTTAAGAGTATATAGATTCAACATTAATGGACCTACAACCACACTTTGACAAGAAGTCTCAATTTAGTCTGCAGGTTTCAAAGATAAGAAGGTAGATTTGCAAGGGGACCCAGGTGTTATAATTTTAGGATAATTATAAAATCCTAACAAACATCACAGTCTCATAAGATCTTTTTCTGAAGTCATGAATAATCAAAGTAGTTACAAAAGTGAATCCATATTCTCCTTCGCCTCTCAAAAGAACACGAAGAGGAGTCCAGGTAATATTTCACAGCAGTTCCTTTGAGGACACTAGGGGCCTCTGCACCCGAAATCCCAGAACCCACAGCCACTTCAGAGTAGCATCCACAGTAGGCTCCCAACACCCCTTCCGGAACTCAAGAGATGGCTATTTCTCTCTCTTTACTTCACTCCTGTAGACACCCTCTTCCCATTTCTTCTTGTGTCCGCTGACACAGAATTTCTGACTTCTCTGATGTCTGACTTCTCTCCTAAATATCAACCCAAAGGCAACATAGAAGCAAATGGAGTGAGAAAAATAAACAAGAGAATTTTGCATTCTTTCTGGTGGCCCGTGCAATTATCCTGCAGATACAGGTACATCGCAGGGACAGTAAAACAAGAAAAAGAAGTATCTTTGCATGCTAATTAAAGCATTCCACTTCTTCCTCTTCTTAACCCCAAGTATTCCTCAGTTCTCTATTTCATATTTTATTAAATCATCTGATTCAGCCAACGCTATTTAGATTGTTGTGGATAGAACTCCTGTTTATTGAAACCAAAGTCATTTCATGGTTAATCATTTCATGTTTCATGGGCCCTTGTCCTTTCTCTGTTCTAATACAAATGGCAGCACTAGTCAGTCCTCAGCACCCCAAGGACCTCAGTTTCCCAGTCTTTCTCACCCCCAATTCCTCTGCTAATGAGTGTAAGCGGAAGCTTCAACTGCCAAGACAAAGGCTCTGCTGCCCTGGGTACTGATAGGCTTTAGGCTTCTGTGCAAATGCAGATGGAGAGGGAACTTGAGGGCACAGAGAGGGACAAAAAGCTACTATTCTTAGCAATTTGCAGAAAAGAACATTGAAATGGGCAAGAAACATACAAAAGATGCTCAATCTCACTGGTAATTAGAGAAATTACAATTCGAGCCACATACCACATTACTCCACATCAGCAAATCAGCAAACATTTTAAAGTATGACAGTTCCAAGTAATGATGAAGGTGCAGAGACATGGAGACACGGGAGACACCGTGGATGGGAACGTGAACAGGTGCCACCACTTAAGAAACTATTGGGAAATGTTTAAAAAAGTTGAAAAGTTAGACACCCGACCACCTAGCAACCCAAACAGCATATATATTCTATAGTTCATCTTAAAATGGTGTCATTAGGATCTGTACATAAAAATGTTCACAGTTGGGAGGCAAACCAAAGCATTCTTTGGCTCTTGAATGCCAAGAACAAACCGAGGGCTGATGGGGGTGGGGGGAGGGAAGGGGAGGGCGATGGGCACGGAGGAGGGCACTTGTGGGAATGAGCATCAGGTGTTATATGGAAATCAACTTGACAATAAACTATTAAAAAATGTTCACAGCATAATAGATAAACAAATTGTAATATATTCATGTAGTGAAATACCATATAGTACTGAAAGTAAATGGACAGAGCTAGAAAAATCTACATGAATAAATAAGAAGTCCTAAAAACAGTGTTGAGGAAAACAAGTCAAGTTGTAAAAAAAAATATTTTCAGTATAATACAATTCACATGAAGTTGAAAAAGCTGCAAATTGGGGCGCCTGGGTGGCTTAGTCGGTTAAGCATCCGACTTTCGCTTAGGTCATGATCTCGCGGTTCGTGGGTTCGAGCCGCGTCAGGCTCTGTGCTGACTGCCAGCTCAGAGCCTGGAGCCTGTTTCAAGTCTGTGTCTCCCTCTCTCTCTGACCCTCCTGTTCACGCTGTCTCTCTCTCTATCGAAATAAAATAAAAATATTAAAAAAAAAAAAAAAAAAAAAGAAAAGCTGCAAATTAATACCGCATATTCTTTATGGATACCCAGGTGAGTAGTAACGGCATAAAGAAACGTATGAGTGTGATAACAGCAAATCCAAATACTGCCGACTGATTAGGGGTATGCAGGGGCCTCAACTATGTATAAAGTTTCTCATGACTTTTTATTTTAAAAATCCCAGTGCCTTGACTATATGTTGGATATGACCATTATTAACCACAGCTTGACTCCTACCACTCAGCTGGGTTCTGGAACTTTGGTTTGTGGCCCTGGCACTGGTAGGAGGGAGGTTGGAGTGGTCACTGCCAGAGGAAGCCAGGTGAAAAGGTCTGTTAAGTTGGATGTGTTCCATTGGTCTGCCAAATAGAAGGTCAGCAATTCCTCTTAGAATGAGAAAGTGATGAGTGGAAAAGGAAAAGAAGGCAGGACACTCTGAATGTGGTTCAACCTCATCTCTGGAAGCTTAGTTGCAAATCCCATTAAAGGGGAATTCATTCTGGCATGGATACTAGTTTTCTGTGTGGATGTTTGGTTTTAATGTGCTACTTAGGCTGCAACAAGCGGGGCGGGGGGGGGGGCACAGCTGGATCCTCCTGGCTAATGGGTCCTACTCTCCATGTTAGGGGACCACAGAGTAGAAGGGGCTGTGACACTAGTTTCCAAGTCAACAATTTAATAGTGCTTATTTCTCCACCACTACCCTTGGTAAAGAGAACTACAAATGGAGCTTCTGGGGACTTCGTGGCCCTGAAACAGGTACATGTGGGCCCAGGACAAGAGTTTCTTCTCTCAAACAAGTTACTCTTCGGCCAAGCATGAGGTCCTCATCTGGAGAGGAGCTACTACCTCTATAATTCAAGCAACAGCTAGATGAAGAAAACGCATGGAGGATCATATCAGGGAAATAGGGTGATGGCAGAGAGGTGGGGGGAGGTGGGGGAAGCTGCAGAGATACTCATCTAGCTGGTCAAACACTTGTAGAGAAAAGAGTGATTATCAAGTGGTAAAGTTGAAAGGATGGCAACAGATCATGGGAGGACAAGGCGAGGAATCAAGTGTTGACTTACGGGCAGTGGCAGGTATGGGGTACTAAGCTGTGACTGAAAGGTAATATGATGAAGTCATATGGTATTTGTCTTCTCCTGCCTGACTTATTTGACTTAGTATAACACCCTCTAGGTCTATCCATGTTGTTGCAAATGTCAAGATCTCATTTCTTTTTTTATGGCTAAGTAATGTTCCTGTTTGTGTGTGTGTGTGTGTGTGTGTGTGCGCGCGCGCGTGTGACATATCCTTTATCCATTCACCTATCAAGGAGTACACTTGGGTTGCTTCTTCCGTATCTTGTATATTGATAATGTCACAATAAACAGGGGTGCATATATTTTTTCAATTTAGCATAAAAACAAAACAAATCAACAAACAAAAACACCCTTAAATACAGAGAACAAACTGATGGTTGTCAGAAGGGAAGTGGACGGGGGATGGGTAAAACAAATAAAGGGGAATAAGAGGTACATGCTTCCAATTATAAAATAAGTAAGTCACAGGGATGAAAAGTAAAACATTGGAAATATTATTAATAATACTGTAACAATGTTGTATGGTGACAGATGGCAGCTACACTTATTGAGGCGAGCACTGAGTAATGTACAGAATTGTTGAGTCAATATGTTGTACACCTGAAAGCAATATAATATTGTATGTCAATCTAAAAAAAATAAATTAAACTTAAAAAGGTACTATAATGAGCCAAAACTTAGAAAGATCTCCCTATGCTACATCTTTTGTTGTATTTTCCTGTACAATTAATTTTCCTTACTTTGCCTCAACACACCTCATTAAACATCAGCATGGAACAAGTGAGCAGGGCCTAGGAATCTGCAGGGACAGCAGTCACTTAACATCCAGCAAGCAGTTCGAGGAACCAGCCATCAGGGTGGAAAGCAAAGTCACTTCCCTACAGAGGAAGACATACATCTCCTCAGCCAATGAGTTGGATAAGCTTTGGGCAAATGACTTCCAACCACAGGGGTTGTTGATCTGAAATGAAATGAGCCACCAAATCATTGGGGCTTTTGATCCTGGCTAATTGGCTAAACTCCCTTTAAAGGTTTTGGAAGATGCCAAGTAGTCTTCTGTTTTGTCATGCTTTCAAAGAAGCAAGCACCTTCCAGCTGTTGAGAGTTGATCCCTGCTGCCTCAAGCCATGCCACAGTATCCTAGAGAGGTGGAACACTGCCTTCCCTAGGATGAAAGAGAAACCCAAGAGAAAAAGACACAAACACTGAGTCTTCTAAATATTTAACCAAAGCACTACTCAGTATAAAGATTCTCAAGGAGACAATGAATATCTTTTCATCTCATCTTTGGTTTAAAATAGGAATAGGGCTCTTATTCATTTAAGTTCTGAGGAGAGAGAGAGAAATCTTCACATTCTTAACTGTAAGATCGATATGACTGTTTTCCCATGGAAAGCTTCTGGCTTTGAACCTTTGCAGGTATAGACTGATTTGACACAGGAGAGTAGAGAGTTTGGCACAAACGGCGTACGTTTACAGCATGGTTCTGCCAGGCTCCAATTCTATAATCCTGGACACATAACCTCCATATGACTCAGTTTCCTCATCTGTGAAATGGGGAAAGTTAATGATCCTAATTCCTTAGGGCTGAAGTAAAGATGGAATGAATGTTGAGTGCTCAACAAGGGTCTCCAAAAAACCCCACTATCCAAATCATCAGTGATCAGGGTGTGAGTGTTTAAGGTGAAGAAAAGTTTAATATTTTAAGTCTCATAATCCTTAGAGTTTCCATTTCACACCACAAAATAAGCAATTTAATAACACCTAACAGCAAATACATCTGTTCCCCCTCAAATCCTTCTTTGGCTGCTAATGTTTGCAACTTGCAAATGTAATTCTTACGCAGCTTGGGCTCATGCTGTGGTCTTCACTGTTCTTCCTTAATCCTTTCTTACTTTGAGAAACTAAACTCTGTTCTAGGCCCCCAGCCCCGAGAGTCCACACCCATGGCTTCTGTTAACCAGAAATAAAAGGAAATTAAACTAACACATTCTTTGTCTTGTTATTCTCCTACCAGGAAGTTGTTAAAATTTGGACGTTGTCCAGCTGCCTCATTTAACGTTTTGCTTTCAACCACCTGTCGCCTATTTATTTTTAAGCACTTGTTGTTTACCATTATTTGACTTTTAGTAAATTAGCTTGTTTTTCATAGTTTTGTCATTATCTCATTTCCTTTGTGATTTAATATTTTTACATCTCACAACACTTCACATTGCTATCGATTTTTAAAATATTGTTTTACTTTTCTTAGGCATAATTCCTTTTTGTCTTCTCTGGTGGGAGTATTGATTATAGCCTGAATCAGGACTTCCAGGATTAGCATAGAAGCAAGCATTGATTTTTGTGGTTGCTTCAGTTTTTATTCCAAAAGTTTTCTCCCTTATATCCATTTCCTGTTTGTTTGTTTGTTTGTAGTTTGGAGTAACTGTGACACAGAAAATAGTATCCAGATTGAATTCATCCTTATTTATTATCAGTGTGAAAAGTAGTATGTGTGTCATCCAAATATGCATACCTGAGGCATTTGAGAAGCCTGTGGCCTTTCATTTAACTTTACAGATCAATACAAAATGTTATCTTGGACTGTTTTTCTTTCATATTTTCCTTTTAAAATTTTATCTAATTATTTTCTTTTATGCCATTTCATTATTTTAGTCCTTTTCTTCATGTTTTTCATTAGCATATTCTGTATGGACCTAGTCTTTTCTTTAAATTTATTAGTAATTTTTCATTAAAAAATTTTTTTTTTAATGTTTTATTTATTTCTGAGAGACAGAGAGAGGGAGAGGGAGAGAGAGAGAGAGAGAGAGAGAGAGAGAGAGGCAGCGTGAGCAGGGGAGGGTCAGAGATAGAGGGAGACACAGAATCCAAAGCAGGCTCCAGGCTCTGAGCTAGCTGTCAGCACATAGACCAACGCGGGGCTCGAACCCACGAACCGTGAGATCATGACCTGAGCCGAAGTCGGACGCTCAGCCGACTGAGTCACCCAGGCAACCCTGTACTGTATTCTTTGTGTGAATATTTTCCTCTTATTTGTTTTAGTTTATCTTAAGTCTTTAATATTTTAAGTCTCATAATCCTTAGAGTTTCTGTTGTGTTTGTCTTATTTGTTCTCATCCTATTTATAATTTTAATATATTTTAATTTTACACCTGCCTTTACCTGTTATTTTTACATTATATATTTCTGCCCTTAGGCCATTTTATTCATTTGGAGAGCAGTAACTTAAAAGAGATTTAATATTCCTACACACAAAATATATTGATTGCTCAAAAATGTTAGTTCTCCAGGGGCACCTGGGTCACTCAGTTGGTTGAGCATTTGACTGCGGCTCAGGTCATGAACTCATGGTTTATGAGTTTAAGCCCCACATCAGGCTTTCTGCTGTCAGCACAGAGCCCACATAGGATCCTCTGTCCCCATCTCTCTACCCTTACCTGCTCACACGTGTGTGCATTCTCTCTTTCTCTCTCTCTAAAATATGTAAACATCTTTAAAAAAAATGTTAGGGGTGCCTGGGTGGCTCAGTTGGTTGAGTGTCCAACTCTTGATTTTGGCTCAGGTCACAATCTCACTGTTCGTGAGATGGAGCCCTGCATCAGGCTCTGTGCTGAGACTGAGGAGTCTGCTTGGAATTCTCTCTCTCTCTGCCCCTACCCTGTGTGTTCTCTCTCTCCCTCTCTCTCTCTCTCTAAATAAATAAATAAACATTAAATTTTTTTAAATGTTAGCTTTGTACTCATTCTCTTTAGCCATATAAGATCTATGTCAGTGTGTCTATTTTTTATTTTAAACCTTTAAATATTTGTATAATTTTAGTTTTATTACTTTACTTTTTAAATTATATTCTATATTCACAAATATTTCTTTTTCAGAATATCCAAATCCAAATATGTCCTATTGGTATATGCAAATATGTCAAATTGTACAAAGAATAAAAAGTTAGCTATGAGCTCTCTGCTCAGATAACCCCTGTTGACAAATATTCACGCAGTATGAATATGAGAACATTCAAAGAGTTTAGAAAACTTGAGAATAAAAAGTAAAACTATCTTCTGTCCATTTACATCCCTCTTGTGAGAGCTGACCACACCTGTATCCTCTGAAACTGCTTTTAATAGCAGGTTCCTATCACTCCAGAAGTCTATTTACACAAATGTAGATATAAAAGACAAAGAATTTCTTTCTTACTTGAATTCAATGGGAAAGAGCATGCTAGTAGGAAATCAAAAGTCTTGCCAAACTTCAAATAAATATTTCTTCACTAAAAGAATATTACTTTTTAAAAGTTTCTTTTTTAGTTTAAGAAGTAGTATCATGGAGATGCCTAGATGGCTCAGTCAATTAGATGTCCAACTTCAGTTCAGGTCATGATCTCACCATTCATGAATTCAAGCCCCATGCTGGGCTCTGTGCTGACAGCTGAGAGCCTGGAGCCTGCTTCAGATTCTGTGTCTCCCTCTCTCTCTCTCTCCTTGCCCCTCTCCCACTAGTGCTCTGTTTCTCTCTCAAAAATAAATTAATATTAAAAAAAGAAAGAGGAAGAAAGAATATTATGAAAAAAAAGAAGCTGAAGTCAATGCTCATTAGTTAATGTCATGTTTATGTGTGCGACAGTAGTGTTTGTATCCGTACTACGAAAGATAAGGAAATGAGGTCCTCTATACTTTTCTCCAAGGTACTCCCATGTTCCATGCATTAGATTATTAACCTTATTTTGTAATGATTTATAACACTTATTGCTTTTTTTGGCTCCCACTTTATTGAGATAAAATTGCCAAATAAAAACCGTATGCATTTAAGGTATACAATGTGATGCTTTGATATTGTACACACATTGTTGAAATATCATCATAAGCAAACTAATTAACATTTCCATCACCTAAAAGTTACTTTTGTGTATGTGCTGAGATTATTTAGGATCTATTCTCTTCTTAGGGTGCTCAGATAATGTTCCCACAGACAGCTGTCTCTGGACTTTTATTGTCTTTGGGTCAATGCCCTCGATGCTTTTATCTTCCACAGCTCCCTTCATTTTGACTCACGGAACAATTCATTAGTGCCCAAGCTTTTGTCTTGATTTCTTTCTTTAAAAGATTATCTCAGTTCAAGTTTGTTTTTTTTTTTTTTACAAAAAGTTGTCTTTTCTACTTGTCTTTAATTTCTTAGCAGATTAGCACACTGAAAGAATTGGCAGAATGTGGAAATAGGTAGAGGAATATTCCATGTTCTTAGAAAAGCTGGGCAGTTTTTCTGGCTTTTACAGAATTGTTCAGATCCTACTATATGTGACAATAAATGATGTGATCATCCTGCGAGGCAAACATAACTATAAAAGTTAAGTTTCTTCCCCCTGGACAACCACATGTCATGGGTTGAATCAACTACTAAAGTGTTAACATGATTTTCCAGAAGAGTCTCTTATGTCTGCATCTCCTCAATTCCTCTGTTTAGTTGCAAGAGTCAAGGAGAACTAGCTAGGACTTGGTCATCTTACAAAGGATATTGAGAGTGATAACAGTGACACTTTGTAAAGATCAGTCTCAATGACAAAAGCAAAGCCCTCCTTCGGCAAAACCTGCTTGCTTAGAATATCATACAACCATAGGGACTGGACCCCAACTTCATCTCTGACTCTGGTCTCAGTGCTGCACTCAACACTCCCTGTTTACGAGGATGACAGATTTTTTTTTAATATATATTTTTATTTATTTCTAGGAGAGAGAGAGACAGCGTGAGCAGGGGAGGGTCAGAGAGAGAGGGAGTCACAGACTGAAACAGGCTCCAGGCTCTGATCTGGCAGTCAGCACAGAGCCTGATGCAGGGCTCGAACCCACGAACCATGAGATCATGACCTAAGAGAAAGTCGGATGCTTAAGCGACTAAGCCACCCAGGCGCCCCGAGGATGACAGATTTTTAAGGACAGATCCTTAGACTCCCTTTGCCCACATTCTAAAGGGTGAATTTGATCCCACATTCTAAAGGGCTCACAGTGGAGCCCTTTAAAATACGTGTGACAGCAAAAAAAATAAATAAATAAAATGAACAAAATCACCTCTGATCAAGATTTGCTTAATCCGCTTCCACTATGTGCAAGGTATTACGCTACATACTTGAATGTTATTTATAACTATTAAATAATAAAATTATTTTATTACAATTATATAAGTTGCTGCAATAGATTCAGGATAATAAAAATTAACTGCTGGGTATTAGTCTGGGGATTCAGTTGAATGCTTCCCTTAGAAGGTATTGATTTGAAAGCTGAAGAATAATTAAGGCATTGTTAGCAAAGGGGAAGGGGGTGGTGAAGGCATGCGTAGAGGAAAAAAACTCATACACAGAGCCCAAGTCACAAAGAACTGTAGCCCTCTCAAATACTTGATTGTTCAAGCCAATTTGACTAGATAACAGTGAAAAAAATTAAAAAGTGACTTAGAATGTTGCCAGTAAGGTATATGAATCAGATACTCCGGGCTCAGTAGCTTCTGTTAATAATCTTGCATTGTAACCTGAGAGTACCAAGAAGACACTAAACTGCCACAGGCCTGACCTGTTGATCGTTAACCCTGTACCACACTGACTGGCTGGGATGGAGAGCCTGGAGTGGAAGGGGCAAGACCCGACACAAAACCATGGTAAGGCCACTCATGCAGGATGAGAGATAATGGTAAGTGGGAGGTTGTAGATGAAGAGCGGCAGAGTGATCTGAAAACTGTTTGAAGTATGAAATCAAAAAGATTGGGGACTGATTTCCGTGGGGATTGAGATTTTAAGATCGATTAGTTTCCTGTTTGGATAACCAGATAAACTAGATGAACAATTCAGTAGATAATTAAATGAGAAGAAGGAAATTCAGCACCAGCAAGAAAATCATCTGTTTCATGCTGGTTAACCACAGAATAATGTTGATCTCATTATCTAAACATCCCACTCATTTCATCTGGTAGACCCTTGGGACTGTTCACCACCCTCTGAATCTTCTCAGTTGACCGTTCCTTAATTGACTCCTTTTCAAATTCCAGGTTGTTTCCTGGATATAATTAAAGCTAAAAATGTAGATTTAGAGATCATTAATACAGCTTAAGTTCAAGATTCTTAGTAGTACTAGAGAGGCATATTTATCTGAGTTACATGAGTCCCAGGAAAAAGAGTAGACTCCACTTATAAATTAGTTAACCTCTTCAACCATAAATCCTCTGACCAAATACTTTAAATAAACCTTTGGATCATATTCTTCCTTTGCTGCCATCTAAAAATTTTATTTATTTATTTTTATTTATTTATTTATTTAGTGTACACTATAGTGATTTGATATATATACACAGTATGGAAAGATTCTCCCCATCAATTTAATTTACCCATCTATCACCTTACATATATATCTTTGGTTTTTGTTGATAATGTTTAAGTTCTACTATCTTAGCAAATTTAAATTAGGCCATACAGTGATATCAACCAGTGTTACCATGTTTTACATTAGAACCCTATACTTTATTCAACCTATAGCTAAAAGTTTGTGCCCTCTTACCAGCCTCTCTCTACTACCCTACCTCCAGTCCCTGGCAACCATTTTTCTAGACTGTCTCTATGAATTTGCTTATTATGTTATCTTAGCTTATCCTATCTTATAAGTGATAGACCATGTACTGTTTGCCTTTCTCTGCCTGGCTTATTTCACTTAGCAAAATGCCCTCAAGTTCCATCCATGTTGTCACACATGGCAGTATATTTTTCAGTCTTTCTCATGACTGAATGATATTCATGCATATATGAATTCATATAAGCCCCTAAGTTGCTTCCATAGCTTAGGTATTGTGAATAATGCTTCAATGACCAGGGGAGAGCAGGTATCTTTTTGATATCCTGTTTTCATTTTCTTTGGATATATTTCCAGATATGGATGGTGTATCATATGGTAATTCTATTTTTCATTTTTTGAGGAACTTCCATACTGTTTTCCATAAAGGCTGAACCATTTTACAATCTAACCAGCATTTTACAAAGGTTCCCTTTTCTCCACATCCACACCAACACTTGTTGGCTCTTCTTTTGTTTCAGTTTTGGTTTTGGCTTATTTTGCTTATGTCAGCCATTCTAACTGTTATAAGGTGATATCTCATTGTGGACTTCATTTCCATTTCCCTGATGATTAGTGATGCTGAGCACTTTTTCATGTGCCTGCTGCTCATTTGTATGTCTTCTTTGGAAAAATATCCATCAAGTTCCCCACCCCATTTTTTAACCAGATTGAGTGGCTTTGGTTTTTTGGGGTTTTTTTGTTTTCTTGGGGGTAGTTTTTGTTTTTTTGGGGGGGGACGGGAGCTGCTATTGAGTTACACAAGTCCTTTATATAATTTGGATATTAACTCCTTAACATATGTATAAAAACCATATGATACTGAATTAAAAACAGACACCTGGATCAATAGAACAGAATGGAGAGCCCAGAAATAAGTTCATGCATATGTGGTCAATTAATTTACAACAAAAACGCCAAGAATATACACTGGGGAAAATGTGTTTGGGAAAATTGGACATTCAGATGCAAAAGAATGAACTGGATCACTATCTTTCACTATACACAGAAAATCAACTCAACATGGATTAAGGACTTGAATGTAAGGCCTGAAGCAGGAAAACTCCTAGAAGAAAACATTAAGAAGTAAGCCCCTTAACATTGGTCTCCCTAACATTGATTTTCTGGATTTGACACCAAAAGGAAAGGCAACAAAGCAAAAACAAACAAGTGAGACTACATCAAACTAAAAAGTTTCTGTGTAACAAAGGAAACCATCAACCGAATGAAAAGGCAGACTATAGAATGGGAGAAAATAATTTGCAAATCATATATCTGAAAAGGAGTTAACTTGCATTGCTATTTTAAAGCCTTACACGATTTAAATTGCTCTAATCTTTGCAAAAGTATTTACTTTAACTTATTTTTAATATATGCTGTATTGTAAAAAGATTCAAAAGGATATATTTTTCCAAAAGGAGCCTTCTACTCTCTCAAACCACATATCTGTCAAGTTGTGGGATATGTTCTCAACTATTTTTTAGAAAGTTGGCATTTATCCATATAATATTGCACATAGGAAGCTGCCAAGTATCAAAGATATTTGCTATTGCTCACTTGTCTACAATTTATCAATTACCTAGCATTTGTAAAGAGAATGTAAAACTCTCTGAAGTCTTTATTGACCTCTCAGTGGTTATTCACAAACAAGGAGTAGTCAGGGACAAAAAGTCATAAGTTCAAGACATTTGAGCTGTTGCCAGGTCAAAGAAGGGGGAGTAAAATTTTTCCAGGGCTACCATAGGGTTACAGGGGTACACTGCTTAATGAAGACTAATTTATACCATAAATTGGATTAGCAGTTGCTCAAGTAATCAAAATCCAGGTATATGTGTGTTTCCTTGGAAGGGATTTGTGCTTCCTAAGATAAGGTGGATTGGTTTAGCTCAGGCTGAATAACAAAATACTATAGATTAAGTAGCTAAAACAATAGATATTATTTTTCTGACAATTCTGGAGACTGGAAGTCCAAGATCAGGGTGGCAGCATGGTCAGGTTCTGGTTCTGGTGAGGGTTCTTTTCTTGGCTTGTAGTTAGCCACCTTCTTGCTGTGTGGTCGCATGGGCTTTCCTTGGTGTGTGCAGAGAGAGAGAGACAGAGACAGATTTCTCTCTTCCTCTTTTTGTAAGTCTACGAATTCTATTATATTAGAATCCCACCCTATGACAAATCAAAACCACACTGAGATACCACCTCACGCCAGTCAGAGTGGCTAAAATGAGCAAATCAGAGACCTCTAGATGCTGGCGAGGATGTGGAGAAATGGGCACCCTCCTACACTGTTGGTGGGAATGTAAACTGGTACAGCCCCTCTGGAAAACAGTGTGGAGGTTCCTCAGGAAACTAACACTAGAACTCCCCTAGGACCCAGCAATAGCCCTGCTAGGAATTTACCCAAGGGATCCAGAAATGCTGAGGCATAGGAGCACATGTACCCCAATGTTCATAGCAGCACTCTCCACAATAACTAAAACATGGAAAGAGCCTTAGTGTCCATCAACAGATGAATGGATCAAGAAGATGTGGTTTATCTATACCATGGAATACTACATGGCAATGAGAAACAATGAAATCTGGCCACGTGCAGCAACATGGATGGACCTTGAGGGTGTTATGCTGAGCGAAATAAGTCCGGCAAAGAAGGACAAATATCATATGTTTGCACGTATAGGAGGATTAGGAGGAACTTGATGGAGGAACAAGGGGGAGAAGAAGGGCAGAAATGGTGGGGGAAAGGGAGAGAGGCAAACCATGAGAGACTCTTGAATGCTGACAAAAACTGAGGACTGATGGATGTGGGGGGAGGGGGATGGGCATGGAGGAGGACACTTGTGGGGATGAGCACTGAGTGTTATGTGGAAATTAATTTGACAATAAACTATTTGTAAAAATAAATAAATAAAAAAAAATAAAGTACTATTCTGGACTCAAAAAAAAAAAAAAAAAAGAATCCCACTCTATGACCTCATTTAACTGTAATTATGTCCTGAAAGCTCTGTCTCCAAATACGGCCACATTGTGGGGATTAAATCTTCAACATGCACATTTTGGAGACACACACACACAATTAAGTTCATAGCACAAGGTAATATAATGAAAGGAATTACAATGATGGTGTGAACATCTATAATCTTTCAGAATTTCCACATCACTTAATGACAACAACAGATATGGATACTATCCAGTATGTGGTGATTAATTTGACTACCAACCACTAAATATTGTTTCTCATGATCATACCACTCCTTAACACAAGTAAATGCATTTCTCTAGATCCTTTCTAAATCTGGAATTGTTTCTTATTGTCAGTAATAACAACACAAATGAGATATTCAAATATTCAGAAAATCATCAGCTTTTTGGCTTTCTTATGTTTTTCTACCTCTAATGTGTTTAGTATTAAGGGTGACATAAGACTGTAGCTAGTTTGTATCAGCATTTTAAAGCTGCTTTCTTGGCTTATCTTCATCAAGGGGAGAGAGAGGGTTTGAATTTGGGGTGAGAAATCCCACATGATTTTGTCATTGTGGTTCACTTATCTGTCCTGAAGTAAAACTTCTCTGCAACTATTGCTCCTTCAAAACCAGTATTATAGATGTACATGCATATACTAGAAATTATCATGTTCCCTTATCACTTACATTGTACTCAGTAAAATTTGTAAATGTTAGGCCCACATAAAGAAGTGACCAATTCCAGGATGGGGTGTTGTGACCCTCCAAAATAGGCAACTATCTCTATTTACTAAAGTGGGTTATTTAAAGTAGAAAGAAGAGAAAATTACTACTAAAATTGAACTAAGTTATTCATCAGAATCTGAAGAATTTTAAGTATGTGCTAGAAAGTCTGCATAGGGTAAGACTGGGGTGGTAGTGGTATAACAGTACATAGTGGGGTCTTTCTCAGAGAAATGTACTATTTCTTTTGTTTCTAAGCATTCTACTCTGAGGAAATCATAGGTGGAATCTATGTCCCAAGCTGATATACCTATAGAAACACTTTTTCAGGTGAGAAAACTAATGCTTTGACAGGGACAACTTCATTCCTGTCCTAATTCAACTCCAAGTCTAACTCAGAAGTGACTTAAACTCTATATTTGTAAAGAATGTTTGGCTGTCTTTTTCCTTCCTACACCAGAAAAATCTTACATCTGAGGTCACGAAATATTCTATGCATGCCCCCACCAAAGTGCTTCCATTTATTTGTTTAACTGCCTAACACTTCCTGCCAGATAATGTCTTTGACAATAACGATTGCATCTTACCATTCTTTGCTACGGTGATAGGAGTCAGGATGTTGAGATAGCTTCTGTATTAGTCTCATCATATCTAATTTTCTGAAGTTATATAATGGAGTTCAAAATTAGCATACATTTGATGCCATGAGCACAAGGTCAAAGGAGGTAGAGATGTAAGGGGCTGACTTCTCAAGTGAGACAAAAGTTTAACACTAGCTAATTCAGCACCCTGGATAGTGCCATGGGGGTGGTTCTAATAATATTTGAAATAAGCTTTTATCTGTAAAGAGCCCAGAATGATCTTCTGAAGTTCGGTGGTTGGTAAACATATGTTTATAATGAGCTTTGGTCTTATGGCCTTTGGATTTGTCCTCACCACTCTCCTCCCACCCCACCCTACATTACCAGCTTTTAGTAACATCTTCATCAGAAATGAAGTTCAGGTCTTAGTGACCACTCCATTAAGATATCTACACACTTAAAAGGATACAACTAGTTGACAGAGTGGGGTATTTTTTTACCTTTCACAGAACTATTTTTTCTCCTTTGTGAGCTTATATGTTGCTAATCTAGGAGTAGGGACCTCAGTCTTACAGACATGAAATGGATAGACAAAGACTATTTGGGTGAATTTATGTCATGCAGTTAGCCCATGAATAGTACCTGGGCTAAACGTTTTTCCATGAATAGCAAAGATATTACTGTTATTTCAATCCTTTGTGTTGTCACAACCTTTGGGGTTTCCAAATTGGTTAAAGGAAATAACTCCAATGTTTTTTTTAACTTCAAAATCTCTACTGTCATTACAGATACTCCTCTTAGTTCCTTTCTGCTTCATAATACAGCTTTATTTCTGGTAAATCATAAGTGAGACATAGTAAATACATCATTAGGTAAGCAACTTGAGCTGAAAATTGGCTATATTTTAAAAATGCTGATGTATGGGGTTTGGAGGTCTTACCTTACCTGACAGATGGCAAGGGAAAATTAAAGAAAATAGTCACAGCAGATCCCTTCCTCCACACTTCAGTGCTTTGTTAAATAAGAATAAGCCTATTTAATTAATATTGATTTAACACTGACTGTCCTTGAGATATATTACCCTTTGACACATTTTTACCTTCAAAACTGCCAAAATTGCAAAATGTATAATAACAAAACTCAAATCCATTTTTAAGCTCAGAGTTATTGTGGTTTGTTATCACCAATTTCCAGCTACTCCAGGAAGGAGCTGCGTGTCTTAGCAAGTGGCAATGTCTTTATTTATGACCTCCAGTGATTAGTTAAGTTTGCCAGACATTTCTCAGAACATGGCCCAGGTCACCCAGGAGTAGGAATCCAGAGCAGGATAAAAGATTCTGTTATACTTGGCTTATGATCCTGGCATTTGTTAGAACATGACAATTTCACTTTGATAGAAATATTAGGTAGTTATTTCTTTCTAAGTAAATAACACAAAGGAGGCCTTTGTTTATCAACTGGAAGAAGAGGGAACATTTATTGTTCTTGACACCTTCTATCTGGTCATTTGAACAATTGGTAAATAACCAGAAACCCTTGTTCACCTAAGGTAAGACCTTTCTACATGGAAAATCTGCTTATTCAACTCTCACTCTTTTTTTTTTTTTATATTATCACCACGTATGTGGGTAGTTTTTTTAAATGTTTTATTTATTTCTAGGAGAGAGAGAGAGAAAGAGAGAGAGAGAAAGAGACAGCGTGAGCAGGGGGGGTCAGAGAGAGAGGGAGATACAGAGTCCGAAATAGGCTCCAGGCTCTGAGCTGGCAGTCAGCACAGAGCCCGATGCGGCGCTCAAACCCACGAACTGCAAGATCATGACCTAAGCGAAAGTCGGACGCTTAACCGACTAAGCCACCCAGGAGCCCCTCAACTCTCACTCTTTTATTTCATCCAAATTTCAGAGAAGGCCTAGGGTAACAGTCCCTTCTAGTAAAACTCCACTCCTCTGTGAGGGTAGATGAATCATTAGATCCAGGAAGCTCCTCCGAGATCCCATCTCCATTTTCAGTCTCAAGGTAGTAGGCCAATCATTCCACATATAAGCTACATTCAAATATCTTAAGTAACCAGCACCCTCTTTTGTGTCATAGTGCAGATCACAATATTTTGTCTAACTCTGACCCACCCCCCACTCCCCACTCCCACCATGATGAGTGAATGACAAGCAAGGAGGCCAAATATCCATTGGACTTTTCAAGTAGACACTGATTGGAGAAGGGGACAGGAAATACTAATTTTAGCCCTCACTACCCTGGAAGTCATTTTCCCTTGGAAGTTCTCTGCCCAGGTCTGAGTAAAAGCATTTACAGTATGTTTTCAGAATGGCATGATCAGAGGAGGCTCTTTTCCTGGAAAAAAATGCAGCCAAAAGTCAGAGCCCATAAGTGAAAATCTCAGCTACATCTTCTCTGAATTTTCTTCTACTTTTATCTCTGGTGATAATGTGGTGCACTTGTAAATAATGACAGAAAACAGAAAAAAGCTTGGGACTATCGCAAGCCGTTGCTCTATCTAGCTTAAAGGAAAATGCATGGTCACTCAGACTGCTATGGTATTCCTGGTAGGGTTTAGGCTAAGTGACTGGGCATGAAAAGAGGTCAAGACAAAATCAGCTTACAGAACAGAATGATTCTGAGTTGAAGGACAGAAGTCAGGGTTGGTAAAAATGAAAAGGCCATCTCTGGAGCAACTATCACTAGATCAGGGACAGTCCCCCTAATTAGTATTGCTGTGAGAGTGGGATTTTGTAGAAACTGCTGCCTTATTTTCCTTTCTGATAGTTTTGCTCTTCTTCTCTGCTTTAGTTTCTAAGGTAAGCCATGGCCCACTTTCCTCTAGGACACAGAAAGCCACACCTCAGAAAAATCTTCTTCCAAAGAAGTGATTGCAAGGAAGGCTTTAGTGGAGTCTTTCACATGTACATTGCCATCACCTTCTATCATAAAAAGGTAATTATTATAATTCCTTACATAGGTATCTTCTAGAAGTCCCTTAGGCAAATGCCCCAATAGTCCTGAAATCTCTGACTCTTCTCATCATATCTTTCCAATAAAAAAGGGCAAAATTCTGTTTTGGAAAAAATAGAAATTATAACTGTTAACTATCATTCTCAGTAAATCACCTCAAGATATGTGTGTTTCTTTTTTTCCAGAAGATGTTTGATATTATTTCTACAAACATAGCATGTCATGCTTGCAAAATTCACATTAGAAATGTCTGCTTAAAGGTGTGCCAGCACCTTGTTTAATATTTCTACGAAAGAACAGAAAGAAGGAGATGTACCTTGAATCTGCCTCATGTAAATCTTGGAGTTTTGACTTCACATCATTGCTGCCAATCATTTCTGCTCCAGAGGAAACTATTAAAGTAGTTGGAAAAATCCCACTGTTGAAGCTTTCTATGGTTATAGCAAAACTTTCTATTTTTGACCCTTCCTAGAAGATAAATATTTGAAACAAAAGAACCTTGCAAGTATAGGAAAAAGTGAAACTGATGTTGGGTTATCAGAAGTGGTAGTAATATTGATTGCACTGAAGAATGCAAAAGCAATCGTATAAGCTCTTAACTAAACTCTAATCTCTTTCTCTCTTAAGTCCACCTCACTGTTTATTGCACACAAAGAAAAATTAGACCAAGGCTAAAATCTGGAGCCATCCCTGATATGAGCAAATATCTAAAACAAGGCACAAATTGTAGGCCCTAAAAGAATCATGGTGCTTGGTGCTCTGGAACCTGAAGACAAGCCTTCTGTTTCCCCACCTATTTGCCAACCTGCAAGTATCTTAGCTTTCTGGGATTTTCTACATACAAATCGTCATACCTGCCCCTTAAGCAACAAAAAGTAATGGTAAAACAAGAGACAAATACATGTGAACAATGCTCAGATGAGCTCAAGCATCTCCTGAGAGTTTCATTAGCCATTTCTGTGCTCAGATTGATTTATGGGCCTCAGGTCCATCATTTCCTCACCATTAGCCATCATTAGACCATTATGACTCCCCACAGTCCCTCAGCTTACTGCTTCCAGGGAGGAGGCGTAATCTTGCCCAGCTGTGTTGAGCTAGTTCCCACTACCACTAATTTTCTGACAGAATCTATGAGTAATGTCACATTTCATGCTGTTCCAATAAAAACATTTGCTTCTTGGCAAGGCTAGTAAAGAGCTTGATGGAGAAACTATACAAAGTCCCCAAGGGGGCAAAAGGTGACTGTGGGACTTTGTCATGAGAAAAATTGAGTACCTGTCTAGGCTGACACAGCAGATCAAAACAAAGAAAAAAGGAATGAGGTAATCAGGTCATGACCCAAAGACTTCTAGACATTTATTCACTTCCCCAACAATATATTTTGAACACCTACAATGTGCCAGACTCTGTGCAAAGAGAATTGTCATGTCTGTTGGACACAATCCCTTGGAGCCAGAAGGTCTGGGATCTGCTCCATGTTTCCTCTTGAAAGCAATTGAGCTGTGCAACCTAATAAAAATTGCTTAACTTTGTGAAGTCCCTGGCTTCTAATCTTCTAATCTACATAATAGTCATTTATTTCACAATATATCAATGTAATCATTTATATAGTATATCTACATAATAATCATCTAAGTCTTAACTTTTTGATAGAAATTCATGGAGAACTACCTTATAATTGGAGGCATTTATAAAACCATATATATGGGCAGGGGATAGAGAGAAAGAGAGAGAGAATGGACCCTTAAGGGGAGGATATTTTCCTAAGTACACACACACATCTCTCCACTGCAGCAGAAAGGCAGGTCCTCACAGCATTCAGCTAACAAACAAGTATCATCTCCACATTGCCAAACTCATGAACCAAACACAAATGTCAACTGGATACTAGGCAGAGTAATGAGACTGCCCAGTTCTCTAGGGTACAATTTTAAATGTTATGCTCAGTTGATATTGAGACATCAGGAAATGTGCCTGAAGCACAGCCTCCAGAAGAAGGCATTATCAACAGTAGAAGTCTCTTTGACCATCCCATCAGTTTCTATTTACAGTCTGTGAGAAAATTTGAATATGTTGATGCTTCACTGAAGTAACATTCCCCCTCTCTGCATTAGCCTCCATATGTTAATACTGTTGCTTTGAGGCCTCAGATTCCATTTATATGAAAATTGAAGGAACATCAGATAAAATCACCACAGTGCTTACTTAGTATACTCCATACAGGTAGCCCCACATTCCTTCATACACCCCATTAGGTATGTCTCATGGTGGAAAGGGGATGCCTAGAACTCTAATTCCTCAATCCTCAAATGGCTACCATGAGGTAATTTACCTTCTGTAACAGCCAACAATACACACCACCGTGCAAAGCCTTCTGTAGCCATTGACTAGGACTCTGTTCCCAAGTCTCCAATATGCTCTCCCATCATGCTTCTAGACCTGTATGACCTTCATTGTCCCTCTAGTGCATGGCCTGGCCAAAAAGCTGTCCAAGGAGCTTGCTTAATGCTCCCTTTTCCCTGAACCCCATTCTGGTTATTTCTCAATGTTGGTTGTGTGTTCCTCTTGAGAGAGAGGCATCCCCAGATCTGTTTTGTAGGGCAACAAAAATATCCTTGATAAAGAGTAAATATAAAAACATTTGCAGGATGGGAAGATCTAAAAATTAAGAGAGGAATAGTGGAGTCTCTCCAGCCCCTCTGTGAGATTAAGAACTGTATCCTGTTTCTGAGATCATGTTAGAACTCTTCTAGGAATGAAGGATAAATGAAGGCTGAAATAAAATGAAGAATGAAGGGCGAAATGGGTGAAGGTGGTCAAATGTACGAACTTGCAGTTATAAAATAATTCCTAGGGATGTAATGTACAGGGTGGTGACTATAGTTAACACTTTTTTGTATTTTGGAAAGTTGCTAAGAGAGTAGATCATTAAAGTTCTCATCGTAAGAAAAAATTTTTCTAACTATGTGTGTTGATGGATATTAACTAAACTTACTGGTGTAATCATTTTGTAATATATACATAGATCAAATGACTGTTGTACACCTACAATTAATACAATGCTATATGCCAGCTATATCAGTAAAAGAAAAAAAAAAGGAATGAAAGTTGGAAGCGACGGTATTTTAAGCTTCCACTTAAAATTTGTTACTGGGGCACCTGGTCAGTTAAGCATCTAATTCTTGATTTCAGCCCAGGTCATGATCTCATGGTCTGTGAGTTCAAGCTGAACTCGAACAGCAGCATGTAGCATGCTTGGGATCTTCTCTCTCCCTTTTTCTCTGCCCCTCTCCAGCATTCTCTCTCTCTCTCTCTCTTCTCAAAATAAATAAATAAACTTTAAAAAATTGCTACTAATATTATCTATCTACCGATGTCTCACCTCAGCATTCCACTTTCACAAAGGAGAGGACTGATAATCATTTCTCCCCAGGGGATAATTAGAATTTAAAATGGAGAGAATTCAGATTGCTTTCGAACACTCCATGTAGGGCAGGATGTGTGAGCAGTGTTTTTGGTAACAGGCCCACCCGCTGAGCCATCACAGCTGGTTTGGCTAGCTGGATCCATTTCGATTTGTGAGGGCGAGTGAAGCCAAGGTAGAATTACTTACATATTATCTTGTTCTGTCCAATATTCCTGCCACCCTGCTCTGTACTTCCAACCACACACACGTACACACTTGTTTTCCTGACAAGACTTCACTTGTTTTTCAAAAGTCTACTGAGGAATGGCCTGAATTTACAGAGTTCTTGCTTGCTCATGGTTTGTAATTACTAACTTCTTCCCATGGTTCACACTGCACACTCATCCTTCACTCCTCCAAACCTCCCACTACCACCACACCCTACCCCCAGATCTGTCAGCTTCCTTCCACTTCTCCAGGCCTATAGTGACCTAAAGAGCATATACCAGTGTGCCAGTCCTTCCAGAGAACCAGTAATGACATGGGTTCTCAGTCTCCTTGATTCCATGACTTTGTCATACCAGTATGATGCTCTTCATGGCCATGATATCATGAGTGTTTATGAAAGAAATGGTCACTTTTTTTTTTTTTAAACAAATAGTTTATTATCAAGTTGGTTTCCATATAACACCCAGTGCTCATCCCCACAAGTGCCCTCCTCCATGCCCATCTCCCCCCACCCCCACACATCCATCAGTCCTCAGTTTTTGTCAGCATTCAAGAGTCTCTCATGGTTTGCCTCTCCCCTTTCCCCCCACCATTTCCCCCCTTCTTCTCCCCCATGATCCTCCATTAAGTTCCTCCTAATCCTCCTATACGTGCACATATGATATTTGTCCTTCTCTGCCTGACTTAAGAAATGGTCACTTTTAATCTCCATTTCATGCTCATCTCCAAGATATAGATGAAGACCAAAGAATAAGCTAATTATTATCTAATCAAGAATGAAACCCCACAGACAAAGAACAAAGCTTTTGTTAGCCAACAGACTGCCATTTGGCAACACTGATTAGTTTTCATTCACATTAACTATCTGTAGATTTTTAAGAACGGTGACAGGTCCACAGGTAACTTATAGAGCTCGTTTGGTGAATCTTCATACTTGTTACGTTTTCTGGACAACTACGCACTGATACAGTATGGAACGTTCCTTATTTCTTTGGCTCAGACAGCTTTGTTGACCCTGGTGTGAATGTACACATCTGGAGTTCTCATCTCCTTCATGGCAAATTTCCAGATCTCTTTGTGTCCAAGGGACACACTTCTTGAAACTCACTTCATGGATGTGCTTCTGAATATTGATGATGTATTCTCTGGTCACTACTTCATTGATGGCAGAAGGGCCTTTCTTCTTACCACACTTCTCTGTGGGAGGCACTCTGCCAGGCCCTGGTTAGAAAGGAAGAGGGCACATCATTTTATAATGCCCTTTACTGCCTTTGGCAATTTTCTTTGCTTTGAACTCTACTTTATCTGATACAGTATAGCTGCTCCTACTTTCTTTTAATTTATGTTTGTATGATACCTCCTTTTCCATCCTCTGATTTTCAGCCTGCCTATATCACTGTTTTTGAAGTGAGTTTCTTAGTAGACCGCGTAGAGTTGATTCATGTTTTTAATCCACTGTGCAAAATTATGTTTCAATTGGGTATTCAGATAATTTTCATTTAATGATTTGTTAGGACTTAAGTCTACCCTTTTATTTATTTGTTTTATATTTGTTCTCTCTCTGCTTTTCACTTCGGTTTTCTTCTGTGGTCACCTGAACATTTTTAGAATTCTGTTTTGATTTGTCTTTTGTGTTTTGAGTATATATTCTGTTCAGTTTCTTTTAGTGATATTCTAGGTAATTCTAGTATTACTAATATTACTCTATTATATATGTATATACAGACATATATATTTGTGTAGGTTTATACACTTATATTTGGATCAATGATTATTGACCCCCAAGTTCTAACTGTTCAATCTCCTTCATGGGTTGCCTTCTGATCTGTTAGCTAAATGGATCTTGCCATTGGAGTTTATACCTAGGCTGTGATAGTCCTCCTACCCACTCCCTTACATATACCTTTGAACAATCCCTCTTCACCCAGTATTGCATACATCTCTCCTCTTGATCTTCCATTTCTTTAAAAGTATAATTTGAAGCATTTTAATCTTAGTTCCTTCATGAATCTGATTCCAGCAACTTGACATTTTCATAGGAACTGGTTCCAGTCCCCAGTGACATGAAAGTCTCCTTACTTTGAGGTTGCAGTAAACTTGCTGTCTCCTTAGAAGTTCCAACACCTCTTTGCTTCTGCATTTGCCTCTGACTTCGCAAACTCTAAAGAACTACAAGTAAGCCACAACTGCATACATATTAACTTGGGTAACCCTGAAACAGAAATAGCACCAAAATGCATGAATAATTCTGCTCAGTCAACAAATGGAAAGCCAGGTAGGAAGTAGAGTGGGAGAATGTGAGTGTAGGTGGTTTAGAGGGAAAAGAGGTTTCGGGTGACATAAGGAGAATTCTAGAAAGGTGACTCAGTGAACAGAGGGATTGTATGAATTCATGTTAGAGGTCATTTAATTTCTAAACCAATACATTTTCACAGTTTGGCTGTTCATCCTGACTTGAGCATAGACAATATTTGGAAAGGCAAATATCAGAGGAATGTGATTTAATTGTTCGTCAGATTAGGCCAGTCTCCAAAATGTCATTTGCTGCTCTATCCTGCCAATTAGATCTAGTTTCACACTCAGAGGACTTTAATATCAAGACCTAGGAAGACTGGCATCTCCCAAGATCTGAAGTGGCTCAAAGGGGATTTTCTCCTGGACACATGAACTTCATTAGGTTGCCTACCTCTATGTAGTTCTCAAATACAGATACCATGTGGGCTATGTGCCTTTCTGCTTCTTCTAGCCTCAGCCTCAGTGAAAATCAAACAGATAAATAAACAAAGGTTTGAGTTGAATTTCAATAGCATTTCTGGAGAAATCTTTCAGAATGTATTTGATGCTGGCTGTGTTTATATAATATAACTTGTCATTATTTTTCCTCTTCGCCTGCTTAGTTTCCAGATAATCTTAGATTTAAGTGTTGGCCTAGGGACTTAACACCACCCCTACTCTTCATGTATAAATCACAGCCACAAGATCCCTCGCTCTTCTATTCCTCCTGCCCTGTGACGAGCCAAGAATGGGAAGCAGATGTAATTTTCAGACTCTTTCATGCTGTGACACATCAGCTGAAAATGACATCCAGGAAAAGGTTGTGTTCCAATCATAATAAATGTGTTATAAAAGGAAGATGAAGCTGCAGTCTCATGTATTGTTTGTGAAGTGTACTAAATAACTTTTCTCTACAATTTTTATCCATCTTTTTAATGTTTCTCTTTCATTAGCTCTACTGAGCAAAGAAAGCTGGAACATTTAAAGCCAAGTTAATGCAAAAATTTTAAGCAATGTTGCCAGGATCCAGTGTCCTGAAGATATTGATCAAGTCATCACCACCAAGTATTCTTCCAGCACTGAGGCAGCAGATTTGACTTTGGGGATTTACAAGAAGCATTTCTGATGTGGCCCCTTCCACCTGATAGGTTAGAGTCCAAGACTTACACTACTGGCATTATAACAATAAAATAGAGTAAATGTTAACTTGTCACATATGAATAAAAGAGGAAGGCAGATAGATGGATAGATGATAGATAGATAGATAGATAGATAGATAGATAGATAGATAATCAGCTAAACTTAGGTAGAATATATTCAAGTAACAAATATATTGTCAGTGCATTCCATAAAATCTTGCGGAGTATGCAAAATACAGGCCCACACTGATAAATAAGTAATGATGCCTTGTGCTGAATTTGCAGACCTAAAAACAGGTAGTTTCATGCTTATCTTGACCAGCAAGAATCCATAGAAGAGTTATTTCGGGATTTGCTTGCAAGCATTGTAATACCATGGAAGATATGTTTCAGATAAGTTGCCAAGTCAGAGGAGCATTACATGAACTTCTTTATGAGATGTCAAAGGGTTGGGCTGAATTGTGGTTTAGAGACACCCAGGATTAGGTAAAGATCTAACTCTAGATCATAAAGGTACAGGACTCAATGGATTTCCAAACAATATGGTTAAAAATTTTGGAAAGCAACCCAGAAAACAGGTAACTTTGTATCAGAAAAAGCTTTTGATATGTAGCTCATCTAGCTCGTGACACTCAGAATGTCTAATTCTGGCTATTTCCAGAACCTATCCTTCACAGAATGAAGGTACAGGAAGCTGAGTCTCTGGTTTACTGAGTTATTCATGATCTGACAAGCCTAGATGGACTTACTTAGAACACCAGAATCAGGGTCTAGGACTCTCCAGATCCAGGGGTTAAGCATTTGAGTATCATTCAAGTCATTCATGGCCAGTTCAGAATCTTTTAGAAGCACCATGGTGAAGACAAAGGACTCGGAGTCTGACATCTAAATTCTAATCTCATTTCTGTGATTATTAGATGTGTGCCCTTGGACAAATCATTTCACATAGATACCACGGTGTCTTAATCTAGGAAATGAGGAGTTTCTTCTATATTATTAGCATTTCATAAACAGTCTTCTAAAAACTGTTTGTTCAGTGGCTTGTGGTAGATCACACTTAAAGATGGCCCCAACAATTGCTTCTTCCATTCTATGTGCCCTTTTGCAATGAAGGTGTCTGTACTTCCAACAAGAGTGGACATTAATCCATATGCCCCTTGAATATTGCCTGGCCTTGTGACTTGCTTTGTTTAATAGTTTACAGCAGAGGTGATACTGTTTGGCTTTACAGTCTATGCCTTTAGAAGCCTTAGCGCTACTGAAACATTGCCTGAGCTCACTGTGTAAGGAAGCCTTTAGGGGGACAAAAAAACACACTGAGGAGAGGTGAGGCACCCCAGATAGCACCAACTGCCAGGCCACCTTGTGCCTGCCAATATGAAAATCCACAGAATTGTGAAAAATAACCCATAATTGTTTTAAGCCACTACATTTTGGAGGGACTCATCATGCAGCAATAGACAACTGAAATGGTATTCAATAAAAATGTGATTTTTACTATCAAATAAGTTTAGGTGAAGATCAACTGAACAATGTAAATAGGTTTCTCAAGCTGGAATGTCAGGGCTTTTAATATGCTAACATTGATTTAAAATGCCAAATTGTGAGAGAGATTTGTATGCCGTGTCTGCCAGACTTATTTAATCACAGAATATTGTTTTTCCTAGAAAACTGTTTCATCACTTGTGAATCAGTTTGAGAAACGCTGATGTCGTTGAATTTGAAAGGCCCTGCCAGCTCTAACATTCGGAAAAATCTGCAAATGAAGCAAGGAGTGTTTGGGTCACTATTTCTTCTTGATTATCTTGATGACAAGAAAACTCACTCTATAGTTGGTTGCTACCAAATTTCATTATTCACTTCCCCTGAAACCATTTTTTAATCAATTAACAGAAGAAAGCAGTATCGGAATTATTAATGAGCAATTAAATAGAGATTAAAGAGCTATTAACCTGCAGCTTGGTGGTGGAGACTTGGCTGTCAGGTGGTGTGGGAGCCTGATGGATGTAGACCCATGAGAGACTGTCACAATGATGAAACAAGCAAAGAGCAGGCTAATAGATTTATCTATTTCTTCTTGGCAGATTGTAATAGGATATGAAATTGTCCTGCTGATCTAGGGATCTATAGAAAGCTCTTCATAAAAAGGATGTGATTAGAACAAGAACTATACTCTGTATATTCCAGATGCTTACAGACCAGTCACTTGATTAAAGTATGTGCAGATGAGACTTGTGGGCACACAGGTGTGAGAGCAGGTATATGGGTTAATGTGTTTGTAAGGATTGTCTTTCATATTGATTAAATGTGGCCTCTCTGTGTATATTTATGTTTAGCAGAGTGTGACTGACTTAGTCTATGTATGTTTGTGTGGATGTCTTTCTATGCATTTTCTTGTGTATTCATGTGGTTTTGTCTGTGGAGACAAACATGCGTGCATACACACATATGCCTGGGCAGGACGTAACTGACAATGATCAATGTTTTCTGCACCTAGAGGACATAATTCAAGGCGACAGAAATATTCCATAGCTAGAGGGAAGGGAAAGGGGCCATCATGGTACAGAGATTTGTTGAGGCCAGTACACTGTTTATGTGGCTCCACTGAGGGGAAGCATTGCTTCTGTCTGGGGCCAAGTAAACTGGTCCCCAGTTTTGGCCAGTTCATCGTCCATTGTGGTGAGGAAGATCACAGAGACAGCAAATAGGAATGGACCAATAAGGAAATGCAGGCCTGGGAATCAGATCAGCAAATTCAATCAACTCCTTGCTCTGAGTGGTCCAATATCTCCTTTGAGGTAGAAAACTGAGAACTATAAATAAAGCTTTTTTATAGCTTAAACGGAAAGAGAAAATTCATCAGTTTTCTCCCTACTTAATATTTGCCCCAGGAAAATTATTACTCATTTGGGTTCTTGTTGTTGTTGTTGTTGCTTGATAAATCAACCCAATCCAAACTCATTTGGATTGCTTTCATTCAGTAATTTGTAAACTCTGAAATTTATAGTGTGGCATGGAGGTTCTCACTCTGAAGTAGTTTGCAGCATTTATTGAGGTGTGTTAAACCCTCCACTTGCATTTTACATGCATTGTCTTAGTTAATCTTTATAACAATTGAATTAGTAGTATTTTTAAGCCCGTTACAGAGGGGGCAAGTAGGATATGGAATAGTTTGGAAGCTGGGCGATGACCACACATCTGTGCAAATTTCAACTCAGACTTATAGTGTCTTGACCCTAAAGCCCTGCTTGTGATAACTGTACTACACTGGTTCTTTTAAAAGGAAAACTGTCCAAGTGTTTGACCCATCATCTCCAACCCCTGAGGTTATGGGCAGGGAAGAACTTTAGTTTGGTTCCCTGGGGCTGGTGAAAAGTCTTCTGGCCTCATTCCATCATTCCTGTTTCCCAAGAGCATTTCGAGAAAAACTGTGGGCACCTAATACACACTCCTGGAGGTACGAAGAGGTGGGTTTCCCTGGACTGAGTGGTTCCCTGAACCCTGCTTCAAGCTCACCTACTAGAGAAGAAGGAGATGCCTTGCTCCAGGAATAATGACTAGAATGAGTCTGAGAAAGAGCAACTGGGAACAAGTCATTGTCACTGTTCCATGACCCCAAGCAACAGTGTGTTAAGCCCTGTGGTAGCAAGAGCAGTAGGCCATGACAATGACTCCATTTTAACCCAAAACATCCCAGAAACATTCCTTTTAAGTCAGCAATGTCCATGGCTTTCCATGGGGCAAAGATCAGCCTCTACGATCCAAGGAACTTGGAACAGGTACTACTACATTTATCTGAGAGCCTTGACCTTGTCAAATAGACCTGTAAGGCTAGAAAGGCTCTAAGAGCACTATGGGATTATTAAAAATTCACTTCTGCAGAAAGTCTTTAATTGTTCTCTGTTTTGTTTACAGAAAGTGATGAGGAGCACCTGGCTGGCTCAGTCAGTAGAGCATGCCACTTCTGGTCTCAGGGTCATGAGTTCAAGCCCCACATGTGCCACAGAGTTTATCTAAAATAAAAAATTTTGGGGGGCGCCTGGGTGGCTCAGTCGGTTAAGCGTCCGACTTTCGCTCAGGTCATGATCTCGCGGTTCGTGGGTTCGAGCCCCGCGTCGGGCTCTGTGCTGACTGCCAGCTCAGAGCCTGGAGCCTGTTTCAGTCTGTGACTCCCTCTCTCTCTGACCCTCCCCTGCTCACGCTATCTTTCTCTCTCTCTCCTAGAAATAAATAAAAATCTTTAAAAAAAAAATAAAATAAAAAATTTTTTAATTAAAAAGAAAGTGATGAGATAATAAAATTAGCATAAGCCTATGGTTTTGAGTTCCTAGGACTCCTTCATATAAAACTGACAACTTCTAGTCAAAGGGGGAAGTGCATTACTGAGTTAATTTTCAAGGGAGAAAGAAAGGTGCCAGTGTGTATCAAACACCTATTTCATGCTAATTATTATGATATGATCTCCATACATGTTACCTTACTTAATGCTCATAACAGACCTAGGTGGTAGATATGATCATCTTTCATTTATAATTGAGGCTCCAAGGCATTAAGAAAACTTCCCAACGCACTATAGCTGGTCTGAGGAAAAACCTGACACCAATATCAAATTGTTCTTTTATTTCCCATTCTACATCTGCCTAAGTTATTGTTCAAATAAATGCTTTGTAAAGAGGATATTTCCCTCAAACACATACATGCCCACCAGCTCACTACCAAGGGGGAGCTTTAAAATTGGTAGAAGGCATGCTCAGGAATATAGAGTTAGTCAAACAGGCAGGTCCAGTGGGGTAGGAATTTTTGTGGGAAAGGTGAAATAATCCAAAAAGAACCAGACTGCAGAAAATCCTCTTGTTTTTGTGAGGGAAAGGTCTTATCTTCTGCATATGGTTAGTAAGATGAGACTCATGACGACTTTCAGCCATTGCTTTGGTATGACCAATGAGGGTCCAGGAAGGATCTTCAGAGAAAGTATGTCTATGCAGCAAAGCCTCTGAAGCATGCCTTCAAATGCAGATTCTTGCACTGAGACAACAGCTACTCTGGTTTATCCACATGAGAGCCAATCAGGTCATGAAAGTAGGAGCCATGGGGCATTGGGAGTTAGAGCTCCTGCTAGAAATCAGGTCTGTGTCTCTGGCATTTCCCTGTACATTCATCCTGCCCCCACGGTGGGGGAAGCATCAGGACAACGATCAAGTATTCAGACATCAAGTTTCTGGCATTCTCTTTCACCACAGATCTACAATCCTGCTTCATACAGGAAGACATTGAAGGTTCTGACAGAGAAGTAAAACATGAAACCAGTAAGTGATGGCACCAGCATTGTGCCCAGTCTTAATCCAAAGTCCATTATCTTTCTCACCACTGCCTCCACTTCAGTCCAGGAAGCTGTTTGAGAAGGGCCTGGCAACAGGTTACCATTAGTACTCTAAGACATGAACTGAATCATTACGTGAAGGACTGACCCTGTGTTTGCATGGCAGGATACAAATTAAGCATTGTCCCTGCCCTCCAGAAGCTCTCTATCTATCCCTACTGCTAGAGGAAAAAGCAAACCATGACAAGGGGTACAATAAAGACTATTGCAGAGATTTATAAGCATGAAAGACATTAAATTTATATTCTCCTGGGAAGCATAAAAGAACATCTTACTGTGAAAGCTGGTCTCTGAAGGCAGGGCAACTTTGAGAAATGGCCATATGTGGGACCTTTCAAGCAGTAGGGACAATATGAACAATGAGAAGGGCTGTAAGCCTGAAGGACACATTCAAGGATGAGCAAGTTTTATTTATTTATTTTTTTTGGGGGGTCTCATTCATGAGAATGGAGAGGAGTTAAGACAAGAAAAATAGCTTTGAATCTGAAAGCAACATTAGCTGATAATAGAGAGGCTTACATTCCAAGTAGTCTTGGAGTGTATCCCTTGCTTCAGACTATAATATTTGTATAAAAGCGAGTTTCAAAAGTTCCTCAGGGAGGCGCCTGGGTGGCTCAGTCCGTTAAGCGTCTGACTTTCGCTTAGGTCATGATCTTGCGGTTCGTGGGTTCGAGCCCCGCGTCGGGCTCTGTGCTGACTGCCAGCTCAGAGCCTGGAGCCTGTTTCAGTCTGTGACTCCCTCTCTCTCTGACCCTTCCCTGCTCTCGCTCTCTCTCTCTCTCCTAGAAATAAATAAAAAATATTAAAAAAAAAAAGTTCCTCAGGGAAGTTCTAGAACTTCTCTGGTGTCCACATAAAAGATGGAGGAGGACCAGAGCCTGGGAGTTCAGGCAGAAGTGCTCACTTGCTTGAGGTTGAGAATAATGGGTCTGCTTCTCATCATCTTGCTTTGATCTTTATGTTTTTCTGCCATTTTGTGAGACAGAGGCCCAAAGCCCCAGTGTGTGTCTTTTACAAGCAATGGTGCACAGCTGGGAGGCAGTGATTTTGTTAACCATCCTGATTAAATATTTATGGCAGGATTATCAGGAAATTGTGTCAGAATTTAAAATATATAGTTGCATAAAGATATCTCTATGCATTCCAAGTCACAGTGAGGAATCAACAGAGGGTTCCTAAGATAATGACTCTAGCATAGCAAAAGGGACTTATTCTCTCCTCTCTCAGAATCCTGAAGAGAGAGTCCTGATCATTTTGAAGAAAAGAACACAACCATCAGGGCAGTGCCCAACTGGGGATACAGCCTGAAAAGAAGCTCTGGGATTTCACAGAGGTTTAGGCTTTGGCACTCATAGTCTACACAGCCTGTTCCAATGCCAGGAGGTCAGTCTTGAGTTTCAGATCTAACTGGTTCTAGTTAGTTCCTAGGCAGGCCTGGTTGTCTGTTCAGAGACACATTCCCACTAGGAGGTGGGCCAGAAATGGGTCCACTGTGGACCCAGCAGACAGGCAGTCTTCAAACCAGACAACCCAAGTGTGTCCAAGCCTGGCTTGTGCCTAGGTATTGGCTGAGCCTGGTCTCCTGCCATGCACATTTGTTCAGGTCCCACTGTCCTGTTGGCATTCATTGTTCTCCTCATCCCTCCAACCTACATGAAAGTCAGGTCTGGGTCCATTTGCCCCTGATAGAAGCAGATTTAGTAGAGCCATGTCTTTATACCTCCTTACCTATTACCCCCATACTCCTAGGATCCTGATACTTTGCCATACATACCAGGTTAGACCCCTTGCTCACCACCATCAACCCATACTAGCCCAGTAGAGCCTAAGATTTTAAAAATAATGTATGTTAGGTTACATTCTTTCCCAGTGGGTCTTATTCTATCCTAGGATTTCATCTTACTCTTGACCCCACTAGATTATGCATCATGCCACCTCTCCTCCCAACTTAAAGTCATTTGGAGGCAGTGTGATCTTGGATAAGTTAACATACTTCTCCCTGTTGTAGTTTATCTGTAAATATCGATAAATTATAACTCTCTCAGAGCACTGTCAGGATAATAATATTAAGTCTATGAAACTGTTGGACACAATTGCTGACCTACCACTGGCCATCCTCAGATAATGAGGGATAGCATGGAGAATGCTCCCCTCTCTGGAGGAGGGGATCAGAATGTGTGGATGAGAGTGGAAAATATGAGGTCCATTTATTTTCTTTTCAAGATTGATCTCTCTACGAATTACTTAGTCAAGACTCCAGGGTGTGACCCACTTTAGAGACTGCATAATCCAAGGTGGCCCCCAGCAGCTCAGCAGCTCACCCAACTCTGGATAGAGGGTGACAGTTTCTTTTACAGCTGCCTTTCATCCTTCCTGACACTACCTATCTCTGGAGTGAAAAACTGCTAAACGTTAAGGGTAGGAACTGTGCTCCTAAACACAGGTGTCTTAATAACTTAGGCTATGTCAGGTGCCCATTCTATCTACTCCCATTATGCCCTGAACTTGCTTCATTGTAAGATTTGCATTGCCACACCAGATTCTTATGGTCTGTATCCCTGCAAGACTGTGATCTCCATGAGGGCAGGGAGCATGTTGTTTGCCCTGTTGCACCATGTGGGAGAGAGCCTGGCACACAGTGGGGCTCATTGATCCCTTGTAGAAATGAATGCATGGCTGAATTAAAGCAAAGGGCCCAAGGGATTCTACAGGCAGGAGAATCAAAAACAGATGGAGGACAGAGTAACTACAAAGGCAATATACAGCATGGGTGATGTCTTACCTCCAAGTTTCCAGAGAGCTTGTTAGGGTGTAGAGTAGACATGTTTTCTCAGTGTTTTCTACAAGGAAACTCTGAAGCCTTATTTTTACCCTCCCACAGTACTTAGGGAACAATACAGGTCTTGCCCAAATAACCTCAGCTCTGCCTCTGACTCCATTCCTCTGCTCTAGGTGAGTATTAGCAAGATATTTTAACCTCAGCCTCATTCCTGTGAAATGCAGTTAAGAGCACTCCTGTCTTCAGCTCCATGGCTCTTGGGGGGGAGGGGGAGGGGAGGGAATGAAACTATATGAGGTCAGGTGTGCAGATGAAGATAGAGACAGATAGCAAGTAGTACCAGGAAGTGAACACACATTGTATTCTTTTCCATCTGCCTGAATTAATTCTTAATAAGGCAAACAATGAATGTTTGAGCATCCTCCTAAAATATTTTGACTAGCAACTCCATGAGTGGGAAGGTTTTAACTAGACTGTCCCCCAAATAGTAAGTAAAGAAAACAAAGTGAAACATGCTAATTTTGGAGAAAATTAAATTACAACATGGCTGACATCAAGCAATCGAATAACATGGTATCCTGTAAGAAAGGGAAAATAGTTTAGTTTCCCAAATTTGTCTTATAAGGATCCTACTCTACTACCCTAGGATTTGGCCCTATTTGACAGTCTGGGGTGTTAGATTGTACCCTGTAAAATAAGCAGTGTTTCGTTGACATCATCATATAGCAAGACCAAGTGACTTCAAACCCAGAAAGCTCTGAATTCACTGGATCTCCGCCTTAGTTTCTCCCTCACTCAGCTGATCTGCACTGAACTTCTGCATTACACAAAGTGCTCAAATTCATCAGCAGTCCTCTGTGTCTTCTTCTATACTCATTCCAGTCCTTTCCTTTTGCCTCATTGTACAAGGTACCAGATAGGGCTTTTTCTTTACCCCAAGCCTAGAGCTCAGAGAATCTGAGGACACCTGTGGGTTCTGACTGCTGCAGGGAACACACTGCTTTTGATGTTCATGTTTCCTCTCTTCAAGTTTGAAGGGCCATGCTTATGCCGCATGTGGTTCAGTGCATTCCACGCTGTTCCTGAGCAAAGCAGGGTATTGTCCTTTAAAGTTCTTTTGTTCTGTGTGAAAGTTTCAGTTATATATATATATATGTCGACAGAGGCAAAGAGGCTGATCTTACAATTAATCTTTTCCAACTTTTCTCTGAGAATTAAAATGTTAAAATGCAAATGCTTACAGCAGTATATATAACACTGCACAACTCTACGCCTCCTCCCCCCTCAACTAACCTTGTGTTTGCATGCACTTTCCAGCACCCTGAAACTACCTAGAGGGCAAGCCCAGACCAGCATTCTGGAAAACAACAGATATGTGACCCAATCGTCCCCACACATCATCCATCAGACATGAGCATGAGCTGGGACACCTGGGTGGCTCAGTCGTTTAAGTCTGATTCTTGATCTTGACTCAGGTCATGAACTCATGGTTCATGAGACTGAGCCCCGTGTCATGCTCTGCGCTGGCAGCATGGAGCCTGCTTGGGATTCTTCCTCCCTTTCTCTTGGCCTTTCTCTCTCTTTCCCTCTCTCTCTCAAAATAAATAAATAAGCATTCAAAAAAAAAAAAAAAAACCACAGAATGAAATAAGCAAGAAGCCATCCTAAACCAGCCAATCTTTTGCCAGTCCACTCTGATGAAGGCATCTGAGCAAGATCAACAAGCTTCAGGGGAGCCCAGTCCAGATCAAAAGAAGTGCTCATACACAGGTCTCTAAACACATTGTTTTAAGCCACTAAATGCTGTGGTGGCTGATTATGCAGCAACAGATAATCAATACACTAAAATCTCTGGTCATTTCAGCTCTTGTCCCGCATCTGTCTCTGCCTGGGTCATTCAGAGAATTCACGAGGGTGTTAACTCCAGTCTGGTAGAGTCTCCAGCCTGGGAAAGCAGCTCAGCGAGTTCAGAGAGAATACTTGGCAGCACAGATGGTACTATAACACAGATTTGTTTTTGTTTTTTGGTCCTTCTCTCTGCCTCCAAATACTTGCTGAGGTTGTCACGAATACCATAAACAATCTCCTTCTCCAGTTTCTTTTTTTAAAGATTTTATTTTTTTTTAAAATATTTTATTTATTTCTAGGAGAGAGAGAGACAGCGTGAGCAGGGGAGGGTCAGAGAGAGAGGGAGTCACAGACTGAAACAGGCTCCAGGCTCTGAGCTGGCAGTCAGGACAGAGACCGACGCGGGGCCCGAACCCACAAACCGCGAGATCATGACCTAAGCGAAAGTTGGAGGCTTAACCGACTAAGCCACCCAGGCGCCCCTCCTTCTCCAGTTTCTTAATAAATGTGATCATTTATTTTGCTTTCCCCCTCATCTATTATGTTTAGCTTCAGGAAATGTACTAGCCAGGTTGGACAAGAATAATCAGAAAGGCTTCTTGGAGGATGTGGAAAAGTTCTGAAAATGGGTCAGATTTAGTTAGGTATTGAAAGGAAATTTCCTGTCCAGGGAAGGGAGACTCAGGCAAAGAAAGGTATTGATTGATTGACCCAACATGATTGAGCAGCTACTCAGGGTCAAGTCCTATTCTGAGGAATATAGATAAATCAGTGAACAAAACGGACAAAAGTCATTTAGGGGGACAGGTAGTGAGTAAATAAGTAAAATATTGTCAGATGGTGATAAGAACTGAAGAAAAATAAAAATAGGGATTTCTAGGGGTTGGAAAGTGGGTTGCAATTTTAAATAGGGTAGTTAGAGAAGGGCTCACTCAGATGACATTTGATTTATGTCCTAAAGGAGACGAGATCGGAAGTTTTGCATATATACTAGGAAAGAGCATTCCAGGCATAGAAAAGAGCATGTGCACAGGCCACAGTAGATAAGCACATGTGGGGTTTTCAGGGAAAAGCAAGGAAGTGAGTATAGCTGAAAAAGGTTGATATGGGGGGGAGCAGGGTGGAAGGCAGTAGAAGATGAAGTCAGAGAGGAGATGGGAGGAGGGCTTTGAGCAAAGGATGGCATGATATAGGCTTGGTTTCAGAATAACCACACTGGCTGCTGTGTTGAGCACAGACCATTGGGGAGCAACAGTGGAAAGTGAGAACTCCATCACACGATCATTAGCATAATTTAAAAGAGAAGGGACAGTGGCCGGTGCTACAATGGTAGCTGTAGAAGTGACACAGAACATAGCCCTGGGAACTAAGGTAAATTTTGAAGGTAACTCTGGATCTGCTTATATATCAGATGTGCTCTGTGACATAAACAGAGGAATGAGAATGGGTGTGTTGTTTCTTAATTTGCTATTTAGAAGAAAGGACAATCAGATTTAGATGAAAAGATGAGGAGTCTGGTTCAAGACAGGAAAACACGGCTTGCGATGCAGTCTGGGTATCAAAATTTAGTCAGTGTGCCTGAAAAATGTGTCATAGGCATGAAAGCAGGGGGATACAAGTCGAGGAAGTTTGGGTCAAGATAATGGAAGGCTCCTGAAGGTCTTAAATAATAGAGTCAAGAATGTGAACACTTTCCTGTATGGGGTCATCGAGAGTCAGGAAAATTCTTGGAAATGAGCTGTCTACTAGTGCACCTTAGAGTATGCTCGTGGAGGGAGCAGATGATAAAAATCAAGGGCTACCCACACCAATACTCACAGCAGCTGGAAACAGTATATTAGAAAATCAGAAGCACAAGGTCTCTGGTAAATGCAACCAATTCTTAATCTCTACAGCTAGGGACCAACAGCTCAGGTGGTAACTTAGATTGCAAGCAAGGGAAGTCCGGGCCCCATCCATGGAGGGAAGTCACTATTTACCTCCCAGGTACTGTGGCCACATATGAAAGCAGCCACCACATTGCCAGATCTTCTGGTATTTTTTTTTCCATGGAACTAGAACTCTGGATTTTTATGTGCCCTCTCTAGAGTTATATAATTCGGCAACCAATTTATATAAACACAAACACACACAGACGCTGTGGGCAAACCAAATGCGCCTCGAGGAAGAAGCAGCCCATAGACCGCTTGGTTCCAGCCTCTGACACTGCTGTTGTAACATCCCTTCTTTCTGGGAAACGGGATTCAGACTTCTGGTCCTATAGCCACACCCCTCAGGGCATCCTGCTTCTCCTTACCTTTCCTTTTCCATGAATCACCCTCAGATGATAAACTGTTGGCCCATTCCTGGGCCAAGGTCCTTGTAACTCTGAAGAGATGATACGGCTCCAGGTCCAATGACATCACCAGATCTTTCTTTTCTCTTCTCTTCTCATCAGGATTAGAGCTCTTGGCAATAAGGCTGATAGTCCTTCCATTGACCTTCTTCACACACTATTTCCTACTGCAAGCACTGTACTTTTCTGCTGCAAGGCTTCCTCTGTGTGCAAAAGGGTGGATGGCTAGAAGTCCAGGGAATCTGAGCCCCTGGGAACAGCCCCATGTCAATGACAAAGGGAGTCAGTGCATATATGTGTCAGGTTCAGTGCTTTTGGGGTAGGACAACTTGGAGGCAAGTTCTACGCCATCCCCAGAGGCCCCAGCCGGACTGAGCCCCAATTACCAACAGCGGTAATATACTCACTAACACACCCTACATTGACTTCCTGCCCTTCCTTAACTCATTTTCTCACCCCCTTACTGGTGTATCCTGGCACAAGTACTCACACTCAAGTCCTTGTCCCAGGGTCCCTGGAACACAGCGTCCTGCGCCTCCCTTCACTGGGTGGTCAGAGCAGAAGTATTATTAGGATGAATCCCACTGACATTCGCAAGCCCCTCAGCAGGGACTGGACCCTTAAGCATGTGAGGACTCTGTGACAAACAAGCTGATTTTTGCCCTTTCCAAGCCCAGTTTTATTGACGAATGCATAAAACTCTGCTTGAAACAAAATGTTTTTTAACTCTGTTGTAAACAAGCTAATCCTCGAACAAAGCACTCCCTCTGTTTCCTCTCCCCTCAACCCCTGCACAATTTGTTCAGGATCCTTGGTTGACCTTTTAATTGTATTTCAGGGGCGGGTGGAGAGAAAAAAAATCAAAAGGCTCACATCTGCATTCATACAAGCAAATGGCTACAGCTTAGGACGAAATCTGTGATCAAGAAAGGGACAGGGCTCTACCAGCTGCCTAGATAAGCCAGCAACATTTTGAGCCCAGGAGATGCCCAACTTCTGCTCCCCAAACATGGAGCTTTTAGGGAATTCCCTTGGCTGGCCTAATTGGGGACTACTTGTGTCTGTTCAGCTGGCTTAAGAAAAAAGAAATAGGAGAAAGACAGCTTAGAAAAGCAATGGACTCAACACAGCCCCGGTCCTGATATTTGGGGATTTGGGGATGGCTCCGCCACAGAACCACATTTCTCCTTCATCCTTCCCTGTCTCTCTTATGCTTTTTTTAATGCTTATTTATTTTTGAGAGAGAGCACAAGTTGAGGACGGGCAGAGGGAGACGGGGACAGGGGATCCGAAGCAGACTCTGTGTTGACAGCGGAGAGCCCGATGTGGAGCTCTTAACACATGAACTGCCAGATCGTGACCTGAGTGGAAGTCAGACACTTAACCAATGGAGCCACCCAGGCGCCCCTATCTTATTCTTTCCCTGATGTTTAAATGTTGAATTTCTCCTAATATTGTAGCAGGTGCAGCAGGTGTGACTGCATCACAATCATAAGGCTTGTGATGATTGTGATAGAAAAGAATGTGTGTGTCCTGTTTTCTCATGTGTCCTCAGTGCCTCACACAAGGTCTGCACACAGTAGGCACTTAATCAGTAAGTGGGGAATAAGTAAGCAAGGAGATAATAAGTCTAGGGAGTTTCAATACAGAAAGAAAAAAAATGTTTATAATAGCAAAACAAACTAATTGTTATAATGTTAATTATTAATAGATTTAAACCAACAACAACAATACACACACACACACACACACACACACACACACACACACACACACACCAGTTCCTGGTGCAGGAAACACACAGCAATGTTCCGGATTCTGAAGGAAGGTTTAGGCAATATGTATTCAGTATAGCAGGGATATTGTGGCTTTGTACCTTTTTTCAGCTTATTCTCCACAGTTGTAAACAAGTTCCCAGCATTTAAAACCCATGGTAAAACCATTTATCTATTTGTTAAGTTGTTAAGCCCCATTTGCCTCAGATTTGCTGGCTCAGTGATTGTTCAAGCCCTCTCTCACTCAGTTTTCTCGCCCATAAAAGTAGTTATAATCATAATGCCCACCTTACCAGGTTTATATGAGGGTTACGTGAATTATTTCAGGAAAAATACAGAGAACAGTATGTGGCGCATGGTAAACTCTTATAACCGTTAGCCACTGGATTGATCTGACTCCGAACAATGGTAGCGTGAACAAGATGACAGGAAGCTTTGTCTGCTCGAAATCCCATCAAATTCTTTACACCTTCCTCAAAATGTCATTTCCCAGCAGTAGGTGTGACTAAAACTGGTGACAACTTTACACACTTCATAGAAACCAAACTAATAAGCAGCAATTCTCCTCTATACTTGCCTATCCCTGCTTGACCACCACCACCTCACCAGTTCTGGTCTCAGAAATAAACTCTCCAAGAGCAAGACTAAAAGAAAATCCAGCCCTGAAACCAGCCTCCTTCGCTGTCCCTTGTGGATCTGACAGGCCCCAACCCTCATCCCCCGTAGCACTGGGAGAAAGCTGCATTCTCAGACATACCTGTTGACCTCGGAGGTTCCTCAGAGGATAGCCTCCAACCTCCAAACCTTGGGCTTGGACAATAGGCCTTTCTTTGCTTTGCAAAGAAAGAGAGCTGTGAACAGACAGATGGAAGGAAGGATGTCCAAGGCCCCAAATTCCCTATCAGTCCTTAAGAATGTATATCCTTCAGCCCCTGTGCACACAACGGTATTGAAGCCCAGAAATGAGGCTTAGCAGGACAACAGATTCAACACAAAACAAAGGAGTCCACTCAGCCCCTCACAGAGAATACAAATGCTTGAGTTCTGGCTTTGAGGAAACATACAGATGGGTGCAAAATGGAGAGGTATAATGAAGAGTTTTCTAAGGCCGTAACTTGCCTTTTGTGACCTGGTTATCTGACGGGCTATGCTCTGACTGAAGCTTCACTTATAGCCCATACCAACTGAGTGTTGTTAAAAGCAATCCCATCTCTGCCATGTTCTGCCATGACTTTCTTGTTACAGCTCTCCAAGAGAGACAGACAGAGAGACAGAGACTGAGAGGGAGAGGGAGGAAGAGAGACAGAAAATGACAGAAAGACAGACAAAGATAGACAAAGAAATATAAAGGCAGAGAAAGAGAAACTTAGACACATTAGCAAGGCAGCCCGCCAAATTAAACATAGAAATAGCTACTTAGGAATTCATGCGTTTAAATTTTAAATACAAACACAAATCCAGACAGAACAAAACTTGATTAAAACTAATTCCAAAGGGAAGTCTTGGCATTAGCCTTTAGGAAGAATAATTAGGAGGACTTGAGAGTGTAGCTGCCCATGATATGGTTTGGTAAAAAAGCTATGACAAATAAATCCTCATTGATATCTGTGTATTCATTTCCTGAGGCCGACGAAACCAAGCCACAAACTCAGTGGCTTGAACAACAGAAGTGCATTGTCTCAAAGTTCTGAAAGCTGGAAATCTGAGATCAAAGTGTCAATGGAATTGATTTTTTCTAAGGGCTGTGAGGAAGACTCTGTTGCCTGTCCCTCTCATTGCTTCTGGTATTTTGCTGGCAGTCTTTGGTGTCCTTGGCTTCTGTGGCATAACCATGATCTTGGCCTCCATCTTCACATGCATTATCCCCCATGCAGATGTCTGCCTCTGTGTCCAAATATCCCCTGCGTACAAGGACACCAGTCCTACTGGGTTCAAATGCCACCTTCATGACCTCATCTTAGCCAGATCATCTGCAATGACCCTATTTCCAAATATGGTCCCATTCACAAGTCCTGTGGGTGAGGACTTCAACATCTTTTTCGTAGACACGATTCAACCCATAGGAAGGTGAAGGCCTCCATTCTTAGTTTTCAACACAAACAACTTCCTCAAGTGAGCAGAACTTTAGTTCACTCAGTTTTATTTCACTTAGACACATTTAGTTCTTACAAGAACTCATGTAACTGAATATTGCACATTGAGCAAAATTTTGTGATGATTTTTTTGGCAGGACAGAGTACGCCAATCTACACGTCAATTTAGAAACTTACAAACTTTCTCAGGTACTAGTTTCGGAGGCTGCTGTAACAAATTACCATAAACTTGGTGGCTTAAAGCAACATAAATGTAGTCTCCTACAGTTCTGAAGACCAGATGTGTTAACTGGGTTTCACTGAGGCTGAAATCAGGGTATCGGCAGGGGCTCATGCTCTCTAGAGGTATCGGGGAGAATTTCTTTCCCTGCCTTTCACAGCTTCTGGTGGCCACCTGTATTCCTTTTCTAACCTTCTTTCATCTTCAAATCGCATTGCTCCAATCCCTGCTTCCATCATCAATTGCTTCCTTTTCTTCCATAGTAAGTAATTATATATCCACTTCTGCCTCACTTTCCTGAGGACACTTGGAATTTCATTTAAGACATACCCAGATAATCCAGGACAATCTCCCCTCTTAAAAGCCTTCATTTAATCATATCTGTAAAGTCTTTTTGTTATAGAAGATAACATCCTCGGGTTCCAGGGATAAGATATAAATATATTTAGAGAATATTCTTCAGCTTAGCACACCAACTACCCTAGATCGACTCATCCTTGCCCACCTCATTTTCACGACCTTACACCTTTCCCATAAAAGAGCACTAGTTTGCTAGACATTTCTTCAAACTTCCAGTTTCCTTCTCAGATGGAGGTTCTTCTATTCAACATCTTATCAAAGAAGAGTCTGATTTCAAGCACAGCAACACCCCATTGATCAGAGCATGGAGAGATCTGAACTATAAGAATATTTATAAATGTTATTAACCTTCAATCCTACAGACATGTCATAATTTCTCATGCATTACTATTTGTACAAAATTTGCACTGCATGCTTTCTTCAGGATGCTACGAATGCAGCAGAATATTTTTGACAAATCAAGTAATTTCAAGTATTATAAATTAGGGGTGTTTAGTATCTCTTCTTTTAAATTTACTCCCCAATAATTTTAAGCCATTTTTTACATGAACTCAGAGCACGCTCCTGTCAAAAGGAATACAAGGATAAATGTGCCACACTTGCCACTTGTAGAGATAAGACTACTGTTCAGAAAATGTTCTCTCTTACTCTCCCCATCCCAGTCTCTATGGAAAAAGTCTACTTTCTATCCATTGATGTTGAACTTAACTGTGTCACCTGTTTTCAATATGGATATGGGCGCAAGTGAGAGTGTTTATCTGTTTTGAGTTTAAGCCTTTAAATGCTTGTGGCAAATCCCTGAGTATGTGTTTGCACAGCACTTTATAGTAATAGTAGACAGACATGGCCATTGTTATTTAATCATTGTAAACCAAGAGCTTCAAAGCTTCAAAAAGTAATTGAGCCTGATATTTGATTTTTAATTAATGTATGGATAAGAAACATAACATCAAAACATCCACCTTTAATTTTAATCAGGGTACTTATTATTCCCCAAATTACGTTTTTTATTAATAGGAGTTATTCTTTTTTTTTTTTTTTTTAGAATATTTTTATTTATTTCTAGGAGAGAGAGAGGGAGACAGCGTGAGCAGGGGAAGGTCAGAGAGAGAGGGAGACACAGACTCTGAAATAGGCTCCAGGCTCTGAGCTGGCAGTCAGCACAGAGCCTGACACGGGGCTCGAACCCATGAGCCGTGAGATCATGACCCAAGCGAAAGTCGGACGCTTAACCGACTAAGCCACCCAGGCGCCCCTAATAGGAGTTATTCTTAAGTTATGCTATGAAGCAAACAGCAGGATGTGAAACCAACCATACATACAGTGTGATCTTAACTATGTCAAAAATTACATACAAAAAAAAATAATAGTGAATTATTTGGGGTAAAGCTTATTTATTATCTGAGCACTCTTTTGTTCACTAAATATGACTTACCCTAAAGGACTTCTATATTTACTACATAGTATTCTATATTATGTTTGTGATGTAGCTGAAATACATAATAACAATTTTTGTTCTTGAGGAAAAGAATCTAGAAATTCATTTAGGAAATTGAACCATGGATAAAATTATGAAGTTATGATAAGGATGATTATGGAGAGCAAGGAAATATGGGTCCAGGGTGAGTATTAATTTTGAATGGATATTTGAGGTGAAGTTTCTAATGTCCTTCTCTGCAATATGTTAGTTAGTTAGTTAGTTAGTTAGTTAGTTAGGAACACAAGTGTCATATTTTTTCCTTCTCAGCTAAAAGATGATAGTGTGCAATATATTTTCAAGTAATAGAATGAAAGCTTCAGAAATATTGTCCTCCCAAATTTTACTATGACTTAGCTTATATTTTTAAATAACTGATTTTTTAAACATTTATGATATTATACCCACAAAAGATATAGTATAAAAAAGAGTCGATTTCTAAATCATGATGAATTATATGAATTTTCCCTTTTCTTACTTAGAAGCTGGGAGTAAAAAAATCCCCACTTATTTATTAATATGAAGAAGATGAAAGCTCTGAAGTTGTTGTAGCATATAGCTTTCAAATTCACAAAAGAAGGGTTTATATTTTCTGAATACTGAGGAGCAGCGGACCATTAAGGGAGTAGGGAGATAAATGATGTCAGCCACAACTTTTTAAATTATCTCATTAAATAATAATTTTAATTTATTCAGCAAGACTGAGCTGCACCACACATTGTCTTATTTTTTTTTTTACTTTTTTAAAAAATGTTTTCTTTATTTATTTCTGATAGAGACAGCGTGAGCAGGGGAGGGTCAGAGAATGAGAGAGACACAGAATCCGAAGCAGGCTCCAGGCTCTGAGCTAGCCATCAGCACAGAGCCTGATGCGGGGCTCAAACCCACCAACCGTGAGATCATGACAGCTGAAATCAGCCGCCCAACCGACTGAGCCACCCAGGTGCCCCATCCACCACACATTGTTTTAAATAAGAACACCAGAGATAAAAGAGAAATTAAGGTCCCTACCCCCATAAAGTTTAATTTTTAGTGATTTAAAGGCTGTTTGAGGCATGCCTGGAGGCTCAGGCAGTTAGATGTCCAACTCTTGATTTGAGCTCAGATCATGATCTCACATTTTCTGGGATCGAGCCCCTCCTCTTTTTTTTTTTTTTTTTTTACTGTTTTATTTATTTCTAGGAGAGAGAGAGAGAGACAGCGTGAGCAGGGGAGGGTCAGAGAGAGAGGGAGTCACAGACTGAAACAGGCTCCAGGCTCTGAGCTGGCAGTCAGCACAGAGCCCGACGCGGGGCTCGAACCCACGAACCGCGAGATCATGACCTAAGCGAAAGTCGGACGCTTAACCGACTAAGCCACCCAGGCGCCCCGAGCCCCTCCTCTTGCTCTGTGCTGACAGCAGGGAGCCTGCTTGGGAGTCTCTGCCCTTTCCTGCTGGTGCTCTTTCTCTCTCTCTCTTAAAAGAAATACATAAACTTAAAAAATAATAATAAAAAATAAAAGTCTGTTTGACTTTTTGAAGAAAGAAAAGGCAAAGTAGAATTCTGATTCTAATGCTGCTGAGGATTTTTTCCCATTTAAACGAAAAAAAAAAAAAACAACAGTAAAACAAAACAAAAAGCCACAGCTGAAATATTCAGAAGCCATTTAAAAGTAAAATTTTTCTAAGTGTGGACAATCACTTACTTAAAATCCACATTTTCTGACATTTTATTAAATTAATTTTTAATGTTTTATTTCTGAGAGAGAGAGAGAGAGAGAGAGAGCAGGGGAGGGTCAGAGAGAGAGGGAGACACAGAATCTGAAACAGGCTCCAGGCTCTGAGCAGGCTGTCAACACAGAGCCCGATGAGGGGCTCAAGCCCACGAACCACAGATCATGACCTGAGCCAAAGTCAGATGCTTAACCGACTGAGCCATCCAGGCGTCCCTGTGACATTTTATTAAAACTGTAGAGTCCTAGGGCTAACCCAGGGTAACTAAAACTTGCATCTCAGAGAGGAGAGGCCAGGAATTTCCATTCCTAACAAGCTCATCAATCCAATGTTTGAGCATTTTCAAATATAAAACTTGGAAGGCATCGCACTAAAAGGTTAAAACTAAATTCACAAATTGCAGATTGGTTTTAGTGAATCTTAAAAACATAAATATTTAAAACTAACACCCCTTCAAGTTTTGGGAAAGGGAAAATGTTCAGGAGCTATAAGAAAAAAAATCTGCATGACTGCACTGAAAGAAAAGTAAGCAGACAAATAAATAGTGACATGGTTCTCCATAGAAACATTCAATATTTTAAAAAATGCAATTCTGGGGGCGCCTGGGTTGCTTAGTCTGTTAAGCGTCCGACTTTCGCTTAGGTCATGATCTCGCGTTTCGTGGGTTCGAGCCCCGCGTCAGGCTCTGTGCTGACTGCCAGCTCCGAGCCTGGAGCCTGTTTCAGTCTGTGACTCCCTCTCTCTCTGACCCTCCCCGGCTCACGCTGTTTCTCTCTCTCTCTCCTAGAGAGAAATAAATAAAAAATATTTTAAAAAATGCAATTCTGCCCTGATTAATCTTCACCTTTAATGTATTTCCAGTCCAATCAAAATATACTTTGAATTCCAACTGTACGTGCTTTGAATTTCCTAGATCTATCCCACATATTACATCTTTTCTCTTTAAATTTCTACCTTTCTCTTGTTCTGAAGTTTAAGGTAATTGTCAAATTTGCTGAATAAGCAAGCTTAGGATACATTTTATCAAGATAACAATCCCAGGGGTGCCTGGGTGGCTCAGTAGGTTAAGCGTTACACTTTGGCTCAGGTCATGATCTCAGTGTTCATGAGTTTGAGCCCCACATATGGCCCCTTGCTCTCAGCAGTAGAGCCACTTTGGCTCCTCTGTCTCCCTCCCTCTCTGCCCCCACCCTCCAACTCCTGTACACTCTATCAGAAATAAACATTTTAAAAATTACCAATCCCAATACTTTACAGCTTTTAACAAGAAAAGATTCGTTTTTCTCATTCTACTTGGGCATCACAGTTAGACAGAAACTGTGCTCCACCTTATCTTTAGGAAAGGACCAGGGCAGAAGGGGCAGCCCCATCTAGGACATCTCCATCTTTTTTTTTTTTTTACAAACAGTTTATTGTCAAGTTGGTTTCCATATAACACCCAGTGCTCATCCCCACAAGTGCCCTCCTCCATGCCCATCTCCCCCTCCCCCCCACCCATCAGCCCTCAGTTTGTTCTCAGCATTCAAGAGTCTCTCATGGTTTGCCTCCCTCCCTCTCCCCCACTATTTCCCCCCTTCTTCTCCCCCATGGTCCTCTGTTAAGTTCCTCCTAATCCTCCTATACATGCAAACATATGGTATTCGTAGGACATCTTCATCTTGAGGCAGAAGGTAAGAGAGGTTGGTGAGGCACATCAGGCTCTGGAAGCTCTGGTTCAGAAGTGACAATTCCCCACATTTCACTACCCACAAAAAATCAAATGTCCAAGCCTCGTGACAGAGAGGTGATGTATAATCTAGTTGCAAGAAATATCATCCTCATGGGGTAACACAAAGAGGGAAAGAGTTTTTTGGAGGCAGATGGTGGGGGTGAGGGTGGGTAGAATAGTAGCAACACTTTATCTTAGACTTGTAACTATCTAATTTATGACTTTGCTTCGTTTTGTTATGCACTTATCTGCTACCTCTGCTGATATTTTAGTAAAATTTAATGATTCTTTTTATCTACAGGATATTATTTTCTTGTTCTCAGATTTTTTATGGTGCTCTGACATTTAAAACTTTCCAATAATATCATTTTTTAAAAACAATCTATTTTCTTAAGGGTTATTCATTGTACAAACTGATAGTCGATGTGATCTATTGACAGATTAAATAGACTCATTCAGAAAACATTTATGTCATGGTTTAATTAATTTACTCTATGACCCATATTAGTGGAGGTGAAATGGAACAGAATAGAATCCTTTTCCTAGTGGGCTTTTCTACCCACCTACTCCAACTCCCCCATCCCTCCCAGCCAAAGAATCCCTCTACTATATTATAACCCAATTTACTGTTGAATTTCTTATATATTTTTGGTGTGTTAACTATTACTCTTTGTGTATTTTATTGGCCATTTAGGATTTTTCCCTGTTACATTGATAGGGTCATTTTAGCAGGACACTGGAAGTAGGAGTGAGATAAAAGTGTGATCTGTGGTTATAGTATTGACCATCCATCATCTTAGAGAATCAATGGAATGAATATTCAATCCAAGAAGCAAAAATAAATAAATAGTCCTCCAAGCGAAACAAAGGAAATAGGAGAAAACATTACAGTTGATACTGATACTATTGGCTTTTAATTTAACAAGACCAACAAAATGTATAAACAAGTCTGATCAAGGAAAAAACAAAAGGAAACAGAAATATACATTCTTCTGAGTAATAAGCATAGTCTCAGATGTGGAGACAAATTCTATGCTATTTAAAATAAGATTAAAAATTTTAGAAAACATTTTGACTTGTTTTATTAAAGCAAAATTTGTCAATAGAGAGCTAAGAAATAATCAACAGACCAATCATTCCACTAAATATAGAGACACATAAAATGATTAAAACTGTAGGCTTGGGAGAGAAATACACTTATAATTAAATACTTGCTGTATTTTAAGGAAATATTGTAAGTTGGACACTTAATTATTATTTTTTATTTTTTAACTTTATTTACTTGTTTTGAGAGGGAGGAAATGAGAAGGAGAGAGACAGAGAGAGAGAAAGCCAAGCAGGTTCTAAATGTCCTCAAGCGAGCCCCCGAGCCATGAGAACATGACCTGCATTCAGTTTATGGCTGCTAACGTCGCTAAGGCATGGCAATGATAATAGTGGTGGTGGTGGTGATGGTGGTCATAGTGCAGTGGTTGGTGGTGGCCACGGAGGTGGTGGTCACGGTGGTGGTGGTGGGACTGTTGAAACATCAAAATTAAAATACAGGAAACTGAATCCTGGTGTATGTTGTAAGATAGATTTAAAGAGGAGGGGGCAAGATGGTGGAGAAGTAAGGAGCTCTGTACTTGCACTCGCGCCCATACATCACACGGTAAAGACCTGAAGCATTGGACACCTTACGAAACCTGAGAGACTGGGGAAAAAAGGGACACAAAATCCACTGAGAAAGCCTTCTAATGACTACCTCATGAAACAAGCCAGAGCACACAAGGTGGAAAGTCTAAAATATCACTACAAATAGGAAAATAAAATAACCAAGGTCCCAACAAGGAAGACCAAGGGATACCATTCAAAAAACACTCTGAAAGGATAGGCCCTGGACAGTCAAAGAGTCTTCTTGGATATAGCAGCGCTCATAGATACAGAGAGCATAACAGGTCTTTAAAAACAACAAGAGCTGGAAAGCTAACTAAAATGATGAAACAAAAGAGCTCTCCTGCAAAGAAACTCCAAGAAGAAATGACAGCGAATGAACTGCTCAAAACAGATATCAGCAGCATAACTGAACAAGATTTTAGAATATTAATGGTAAAATTAATAGCTGGGCTTGAAAAAAACATAGGGGACAACAGAGAAACTATGGCTACAGACAGAATGGAAAATAAAAATAGGAATGAAGAATTAAAAAAATGAGAGAAATGAGATACATAATAAATTAGAGGCCTCCAATGCACGGATTGAAGAGGCAGAAAGGAGAATAAGTGATTTAGAAGACACCATTCTAGAAAAACAAGAAGCTGACAAAAAAAGAGACAAATTGACCCAGGAACAGGAAAAAAGAGTTTGAGAGCTCAGCAATACGGTCAAACGCAACAATATCCATATCATAGGAATCCCAGAAGACAAAGAGAGAGGGAAAGGTGCTGAAGGAGTCCTGGAACAAATTATAGCAGAGAACTTCCCCGACCTGGGGAAGGAAGGAAATGCTGAAATACAAGAGGCTCAGAGGACTCCCTTCAGCCGTAACTTGAATCGATCTTCTGCACGGCATATCATAGTAAAAATGGCAAAATACAAGGACAAAGAGAGAATTTTGAAAGCAGCTAGGAAGAAAAGGGCCCTAACATACAAAGGGAAACCTATCACAGTGGTGACAGACCTATCTACTGAAACTTGTCAGGCCAGGAAGGAATGGCAGGAGATCTTCAATGTGATGAACAGTAAAAATATGCAGCCAAGAATCCTCTATCCAGCAAGCCTGTCATTCAAAATAGAAGGAGAGATAAAAAACCTTTCCAAATAAACAAAAATTGAAAGAATTTGTCACCACGAAGCCAGCCCTACAAGAAATCCTGAGGCGGACGCTCTGAAAGAACGGTTGCAAGGAACAAAGATTCCAGAGACACCACCACAAACATGAACCCTACAAAAGATACAAAGACTCTAAACCCACATTTTTCAATAATAACACTGAATGTAAATGGGCTGAATGCTCCAATCAAAAGACATAGGGTAGCAGAATGGATTAAAAAACAAAATCTATCTATATGCTGTCTACAAGAAACTCATTTTAGACTGGAAGATACCTTCAGGTTAAAAGTAAGGGGATGGAGAAATATATATCATGCTACAGGAAATCAAAAGAAAGCCGGAGTAGCGATACTTATATCAGACAAACTGGACTTTAAATTAAAGACAATCACAAGAGATGAAGAAGGGCACTACATAATAATTACAGGGTCCATCAATCAGGAAGAACTAACAATCATAAATGTCTATGCACTGAATATGGGAGCACCTAAATATCTAAAACAATTAATCACAAACAGAAACAAGCTTATGGATAAGAATGTGCTAATAGCAGCGGACTTTAATACTCTGCTTATAGATGGATAGGTCAACCAGACAGAAAATCACTAAAGAAATAATGGACTTGAAAAATACATTGGACCAGATGGACCTGACGGATATATTTAGAACTTTACATCCTGAGGCCAGGGGATTTACTTTCTTCTCAAGTGCACATGGCACAATCTCCAAGATAGATCACATACTGGGTCATAAAGCATCCCTCAATAAATATAAAAGAACTGAGATCATACCATGCACACTGTCAGATCATAATGCTTTGAAACTTGAAATCAATTACAGGAAAAAGTCTGGAAAACCTCCAAAAGCATGGAGGTTAAAGAACACCCTACTAAAGAATGAATGGGCCAATCAGGCAATGAGAGATGAAATTTAAAAATATATGGAAAAATATGAAAATGAAAACACAACAATTCAAAATCTATGGGATGCGGCAAAGGCAGTCCTTAGAGGAAAGTACATTGCTCTCCAGGCCTATTTCAAGAGATTAGAAAAAGCGCAAGTCCAAAATCTAACAGCTCACCTAAAGGAACTAGAGGCAGAGCAACAAGAACGCCCTAAACCCAGTAGAAGAAGAGAAATAGTAAAAATTAGAGCAGAAATAAACAACATAGAGACCAAAGAAACAATTGAACAGATTAATGAAACCAAGAGTTGGTTTTTTGAAAAAATAAACAAAATTGACAAGCCTCTAGCCTGACTTATCCAAAAGAAAAGAGAGAGCACCCAAATAGACAAAATTATGAATGAAAATGGACTTATTACAACCAACCCCTCAGAAATACAAGCAATTATCATGGAATACTATAAAAAATTATATGCCAACAAATTGGACAACTTAGAAGAAATGGACAAATTCCTAAGCAAACACTCACTACCAAAATTCACACGGGTAAAAATAGAAAACCTGAACAGACCCATAACGAGTGAAGAAATCAAATCAGTGATCAAAAATCTCCCAACAAATAAGAGCCCTGGACCTGATGGCTTCCCTGGGGAATTCTACCAGACATTTAAAACAGAATTAATCCCAATTCTTCTCAAAATATTCCAAAAAATAGAAATTGAAGGAAAACTCCCGGACTCATTTTATGAAGCCAGCATCACTCTGATTCCCAAGCCAGACAGAGATCCAGCAAAAAAAGAGAACTACAGGCCAATATCCTTGATGAATACGGATGCAAAAATCCTCAACAAGATCCTGGAAAATCGAATAAAGCAGCACATAAAAAGAATCATCCACCAAGATCAAGTGGGATTCATTCTTGGGTTACAGGGCTGGTTCAACTTTCGCAAATCAATCAATGTGATACATCACATCAATAAAAGAAAAGATAAAAACCATATGATCCTGTCAATAGATGTAGAAAAAGCATTCGACAAAATACAGCATCCCTTCTTAATGAAGACTCTAGAGAAAGTTGGGATAGAAGGAACCTACTTAAACATCATCAAAGCCATCTATGAGAAGCCTTCAGCTAACATCATCCTCAATGGGGAAAAACTCAGAGCTTTCCCACTGAGATCAGGAACACGACAGGGATGCCCACTCTCACCACTGTTGTTTAACATAGTGCTGGAAGTCCTAGCATCAGCCATCAGGCAACAAAAGGAAATCAAAGGCATCAGAATTGGCAAAGAGGAAGTCAAACTTTCACTCTTCGCAGATGACATGATACTCTACATAGAAAACCCGACAGGCTCCATCAGAAGCTTACTAGAAGTGATCCAAGAATTCAGCCAAGTTGCAGGGTACAAAATCAACGTACAAAATAGGTTGCATTTTTATACACCAACAATGAAGCAACAGAAAATCATGAAACTGATCCCATTCACAATTGCACAAAAAACCCATAAAATACCTAGGAATAAACCTAACCAAGGATACAAGAGATCTGTATGATGAAAACTATAGAAAACTTATGAAGGAAATTGAAGAAGACAGAAAGAAATGGAAAAACATTCCATGCTCATGGATAGGAAGAATAAATATAGTTAAGATGTCATTACTACCTAAGGCACTCTACACATTCAATGCAATTCCAATCAAAATTGCACCAGCATACTTCTCAAAACTAGAACAAACTATCCAAAAATTTGTATGGAACCACAAAAGACCCCGAATAGCCAAAGTAATCCTGAAAAATAAAACCAAAACGGGAGGGATTACCATCCCAGACTTTAGCCTCTACTACAAAGCTGTCATCATCAAGACAGTATAGTATTGGCACAAAAACAGACACATAGACCAATGGAACAGAATTGAGAACTCAGAAGTGGACCCAAAAGTATACAGCCAACTAATCTTTGACAAAGCAGGAAAGAATATCCGATGGAAAAAGACAGCCTTTTTAACAGATGGTGTTGGGAGAACTGGACAGCAACATGCAGAAGAATGAAACTAGATCATTTTCTCACACCATGCACAAAAACAAACTCAAAATGGATAAAGGACCTGAACGTGAGACAGGAAACTACCAACACCCTAGAGGAGAAAGCAGAAAACAACCTCCTTGACCTCCACCGCAGCAACTTCTTACTTGACACATCCCCAAAAGCAAGGGAATCAAGAGCAAAAATAAATGATTGGGACCTCATCAAGATTAAAAACTTTTGCACAGCCAAGGAAACAACCCAGAAAACTAATAGGAAACCAACGGAATGGGAAAAGATAGTTGCAAATGACATATCAGATAAAGGGTTGATATCCAGAATCTATAAGGAACTCACTAAACTACACGCCTGAAAAACAAACAACCCAGTGAAGAAATGGGCAGAAGATATGAACAGACACTTCTCCAAAGAGGACATCCAGATGGCCAACAGACACATGAAACGATGCTCAGCATCGCTCCTCATCAGGGAAATACAAATCAAAACCACACTGAGCTACCACCCCATGCCAGTCAGAGTGGCTAAAATGAACCAATCAGAGAACTCTAGATGCTGGCGAGGATGTGGAGAAACCGGCACCTTCCTACACTGTTGGTGGGAATGCAAACTGGTACAGTCCCTCTGGAAAACAGTGTGGAGGTTCCTCAGGAAACTAACAATAGAACTCCCCTATGGCCCAGAAATAGCCCTGCTAGGAATTTACCCAAGGGATACAGGAGTGCTGATGCATAGGAGCACATGCACCCCAACGTTCATAGCAGCACTCTCAACGATAGCCAAAACATGGGAAGAGCCTAAGTGTCCATCAACAGATGAATGGATCAAGAAGATGTGGTTTATCTATACCATGGAATAGTACATGGCAATGAGAAACAATGAAATCTGGCCATGTGTAGCAACATGGATGGACCTTGAGGGTGTTATGCTGAGCGAAGTAAGTCAGGCATAGAAGGACAAATATCATATGTTTGCACGTATAGGAGGATTAAGAGGAACTTAACGGAGGACCGCGGGGGAGAAGAAGCAGGGAAATAGTGGGGGAGAGGGAGAGAGGCAAACCATGAGAGACTCTTGAATGATGAGAACAAACTGAGGACTGGGGGTGGGGGGAGATGGGCATGGAGGAGGGCACTTGAGGGGATGAGCACTGGATGTTATATGGAAACCAACTTGACAATAAACTATTTGTGAAAAAAAAATCAAAATAAAATAATAAAAATAATGGTGCAGAGGGGTGCCTGTCATTTAAGCAACCAACTTTGACTCAGGTCATAAAGCATCAAGGACCTCGGTTCAGGTCATGATATTGGGGTTTGAGGGTTCCAGTCCCACATGGGGCTCTATGCTGACAGCATGAATCTGGAGCTGCATCGAATTCCACGTTCCCCCCTCTCTCTGCCCTTCCCCAGCTCACACTCTGCCTCTCTCTCTTTCAAAAAGAGATAAGTACTAAACATTTTAAAAAATAATACTGGTACAGAAACTAATTTTGCCAAAAAAATATACTCTCTTTCAGAATTTCCAGATGATTTTGCAATAAACATTTGTATATTACTTTTAGAATCAGAATATTAGAACTTAGCTATCTATTTTTACTAATTTTTGCAAAAACATAGGAAAACTATCATCTCTTTTAAGAGTAAATCTGTTAAATCATTCTGAGGGCAGTTTCATCTGTATCAAAAGTTTGAAAAATGTCCACAGTTAATTTTTTTGATGTTTATTTATTTTTGAGAGAGATAGACAGTGGAACGGTGGAGAAGCAAGCAAAGGGAGACACAGAATCAGAAGCAGGCTCCAGGCTCTGAGCTGTCAGCACTAATCCCCACACAGGGCTTGAACCTATCAACCTGAGATCATGACCTGAGCAGAAGTTGGAAGCTTAACCAATGGAGCTGTTGCAGGATTCTCACACAGAGCCGTGACACTGTGCCTTTTCTTTACAGGAAGCAACTGTATTTGTGCCGGCACCACTCGGTTGGGTTCGTACCCAAAGTACTGAGCGGCCCACATCACATGGCATAGTGTTTATTACGCATTTTCTATTTCTTTGTCTCTCATATATGGTAACACACATAAACATGCAGTCTGATTAAGTTGTCTCAGTTTACAAGGCCATGGGGAATACAGGCACCTAGGCACATATCTAGGTGACCTTGAAGTCTTTTCTCCTCTTTTTCTCTCTCGTTAGGGAGAGGTCCCTACCATAGCCACCCAGGTGCCCCCACAATGTCCACACATAAAAGGATAATTGCACCACTAGGAAATTTTCTTAAGGAAACAGATTTAAAAATGCACATCAGAGATGTTCAGTATTTACGGAGACAGAAATTTGGAAATATCAAGAATAGCTCGCCTGCACTGAGTTCTTACCCATAGGGGGCGCTGTGCCAGGCACGGCTAGGCAGTGTGCCCTGCTCTTGTGAAAGATGGACTGTTTCTATGTAGTCCTAAGCCTGCCCTTTCTGTCCACCACTGGCCCTCTGGGAGTACAGGCCCTGGGGGATGGCGAGTGTTCTTGTCTGCCGACAGAATGTCATTCACAGTGGATGGATTATGGAGCATGGGTGCTGGGGAGGAGGGTGGTATCAGGCTCGAAGCGACAAGTAGAAGGATGGCCTGTGGGTGCTTTGCAGTGCACCATCTGTTGCTTATCCTCACTTTCCAGCAATGCAGAAGACAGGTGGTCCCTGAGGCTACTCTGCAAAGGTGACCCATGCTGGAAACACTAGGGACATCCGAACTCCCCTCCCTTTCTTTTCCTTTGTTGACTCATGTTATGTTAACATAACATATAACAATAACAGTAGATAGTTTTCTTATCAACCATACATAAACAGTGTAGATTTCATTTCCATTTTGCAGACCAGGAAAATAAAGCTTAAGGAAGTCAAGATACCCTTGATTCAGTAAATAATAGATAGCATTTCAAACTCAGGTTTTCAAATCTCAGAGCCCATGAATTTAACCCCTAACCCAAGGTCAAAAAATAGGTTATTGGAAATATTGCTTATAAATAAAAATTCTTTAGGTTATTAAATCTCACCTAGCCATTACAGAGGACTGCTTGGAAGATAATTTAATTGCATAGGGATATGTCATAATAAATAAAATTTAAAATCAGATCAATATTTAAAAAAATAAATTACAATATATATGCACTGCAAAAATAGTGGAAACACACTGGGAAAGGTTAATACTAATGGGATTTGGGGTGATTTTTATGTGCTTTCCTCTATATTTTTAAATGTCTACAATACGCAGTAATATTTGTGTAACTGGAAGACAATAATAAAAGAACGGCCCACATTACTTCTGTGCTAGCTACTATAAAAATGTCAGTATAAGGCAGAGTAAAATTAGACCTTTCACTTCGGAGCATGCATTTTCAAGTAGTAAAGAACTGAGCTGAAAGAATAAGATCAGAATTACTATAAGTGAGATCTTGAAGAAACCACTGCTTCAGTCTCTTCATTTTGCAGATGAGGACACTGAGAGGGAAGTTTAGGAGAACAAAGTCAGCATCCTTGACCCAATAAATCACCCTCTTAACAGAATTGAGAAGGTACATTAATTCCTTAAAAGGTTTTCTTTCTCTTGCCCTCCAAAAAGAATCCATGCCTGACAAAAATGTGATTTTTAGCCTCTGCCCTCTGTGCAAAATTTAACTAGCACAGAAGAAATGGGTGTTTTGCAACATTTTTCTTCCCTTCAAAAGTTAAAAAGATTGGGGATGAGCACTGGGTGTTATGTGGAAACTAATTTAACAATAAACTATTTGTAAAAAAAATAAATAAATAAAAAATAAAAAAAAATAAAAATAAAAAAATAAAAAAAAAAACAAAAAACAAAAAAAAACCAAAAGTTAAAAAGATTAAGGAGCGCCTGGGTGGCTCAATTGGTAAAGTGTCCGACTTCGGCTCAGGTCATGATCTCATGGTCATGATCTCATGGTTCGTGGGTTTGATCCCCTCATTGGGCTCTGTGCTGACAGCTAGCTCAGAGCCTGGAGCCTGCTTCAGATTCTGTGTCTCCCTCTCTCTCTGACCCTCCACTGCTCATGTTGTGTCTTTCTCTCTCAGAAATAAATAAAACATTTAAAAAAAACTTTTAAGTTACAGAGATTAAAAGAAACAAACAAACGAACAAAAAACACCTCTCCCATCCCCTCCACCAATGTTGTATTGTGCTTGCTTCCATGAACTGAAGAAAAAGACTCCTTGGAGGACACTTTATTTCTTTCATGCGTGTGTGTGTGTGTGTGTGTGTGTGTGTGTGTGTGTGTTATTTTTGGTTCTGAAAACATTAGATATCCATTGTAGAAAGTGTAGAAAATGCTGAAAATGATAAAGAAAATCCTAATTACATACTTTGTATTGTCGCTCCAAAACAGTGATAGTTACAGATAGTTCCAGACTGTGCCCTTCTCTCTTTCTCCTTCTTTCTCTTCCCTTTTGAAAGTTTTGTTGTTGCTGGTTTTCTTCCATTGCGAGCCCCCTGAAAAAGAAGCCATTCCCTAACACATCTGCCCAAATCTGACGGCTCTGGCTACCACCCTGCACACCCAGGCAAGATCTTGTAGGAACTGAGGTGATTTCACCTGTTCAAAAACATCCACTTCCTGGCCCAGCCACAAAGGCTACAGGAGTGAGAATCCCCTGATGTACAGCTCAGCACACGACTTGCTTTGACTAATGAGGTGTTAGCAGATGTGATGCAAAGAATCAAAAGGTGCTTGCGTAGGTAAGCTTGTCCTCCCCAAAGAGAACAGAGATGAAGGGTTCCTGCAGAAGAACCACACCTGAGCTAAACAGTTAATAATTGTTGCTCTAAGTCCCTGAGCATTGGCAGTGAGGGACCACACACAGAAAGGTACCTTAAGGCAGAGTGCTGGCTACAGATGCTAACCAGTGACCGTACTGGTGGGCAACTTCAAGTCAGAAAGTTTCTCCTCCACTTCTTTTCAATGGGTGGCATTCATCTCAACAGACAATGCGCCCCCTGCAGGGGTAGACTAGTTAGGGCTATTTTTTTTTTCCACCAGTCATATTCCTGTTTTCCCTGGGGCCCCACGGTAGTCTAAGAAAGTTTAATTCTTCATAGTAGGTACTTCTTTTAACTTGACTTTCCTCAGGTCATTTATCCCTTCTGCTGAGACAGTTTATAATGCATCTTCATTTTTTTCCTCTGCTTTGATTTATTACTGTCTCGTGTGTCCATTTAAAGAAGTGCACTTGAATTCCAACACGCAAGACTGGTGTGAAGGAAAAGTAGTGGCAGAGACCGTGAGCCCGGAAGAAAAGGAGTCCCGTGAATGGACATGGTGGAGAGGAAAGCAGGCTGAGCCCTTAGTGCCTGAGCGAAGGAAGAGAAAGTCAAATAGATATAGACTGAGTGGTCGATGTCCCATCGGCACCCCATCAGAAGGTACAGGCCCTGGCAGACAGATGCTCAGCCTCCATGAGCCTGTGTATGGATGTTTGGTGAGTTTTTTTTTTTAACTTTCCAGACTGTGCACCCCTTTCTTTTAGTTAATGCACCCCAATCTCTTTTAGGAAGCACTTTCCCTTTCCTATCACACTTAATCTTGGCAGGACAGAACCAAGCAAGTCCAGCCTCCTCTGGCCACGTGTTGAGCCTGTGACCCAAACTTGAACAGATGGACAATCCCACTTAAGACTTTGATTCTTGCCCACAGTGACCCCAAGAAAGAAAACTGTCAGAAATGACTAATCCTGTGGTACTGGGAAATTGTTCATTAATTCCCATTTCCTAATCTTTCAAGGTGTGGTGTCCTTACCCTTCCAAACAACATAAAGATTTCCCCCCTACAACTCAAAATATCTTAATTCATTCTCTGGTTTTTCTTGTTAGTCTTCCAGTTTCTGGGGTTTTTCATCAAAGAATTTTAACCAACATAGCACAGATTTGCAAAAGGCCCAGGCTGATACTTGAGCTGGAATTACCCTGTTCCATTATCCTTTTTTATATGTCTGTCATGAAAAAGAAATTACCCTGTCTTTTTATGGTCATACAACATATTCTGGTAGTAAACATTTTGAATAATTCATAGGACGTAAAAACGAAAATGAAATCTTTTGAAATCCCACCGATCTCAAGGATACCACTGACATTGCTTTGGCCATCTCTTCATGCGTCTCTTTACACAGCTCTGTGCAATTTACCATGAATGGGATTGTGCTGTATGTACTGATTCTATGGCAAATAATATCCGAATGCAGTCTTTCTTGTTGTTTTTGCCTATCTTTCCTTTTCCTCGCATCTACAACTGCCAATATAACCCAATTGATATCTTTTCATAGTTTCCCTCTATTTAGATAATCATGACATGTAAATTGTATATACAGCTGCATAGAGATACTCTTTCTGTTGTTTTACAAAATGGGATCACATTACTGTATTCGGCTGTTCTCACTTCACCCTTCATAGTGGAAATCTATCCAAGTTAAGTTTATTTCCACAGTCAGTGAGCATTCAATTTTGTGAACAAGCGAACATTTACTCAACCATTCCCACACTGATAGGCATTTTTTTTTTGTAGTTGTTTGGTCGCTAGATTGATGAAGCAATAAACATCACTTTGAAATGTAGGAGGAAATGATAAAATTATCTTTTCATCGTTTATAAAAGCATTTTAATTTTAGAAGAAAAGAGTAAAAATTGTTTCTGCTGATAATATGATTTTATGCCTGGAAAATCCAGGAGATTTTAGCAAAAAACTAATGAAAGAAATAAGAATAGCTGATCAGGTGACTGGGGACAAGTAAGGTATAGAGTCAAGTGTCTTTCTATACTAGACATACATAGAGGAAAAGTAATCAATTCAAAGAAGCAACCAGGAGAAATAGATTTCTTGGGAAAAAAACTGACAATAAAAAGTATTATATCTATAATACAAAAACTATTAGATCTGAAAGACATAAATTATTATAGGAATAAATGAAACTGTGCATTTTTTGCTGTAAGACTGGATATCATAAAATCATGGTTTCTCCCATAAAATATATAAGTATACGTAATTCGGGGCGCCTGGGTGGTTTAGTCGGTTAAGCGTCCGACTTTCGCTTGGGTCATGATCTCGCAGTTCGTGGGTTCGAGCCCCGCGTCGGGCTCTGTGCTGACTGCCAGCTCAGAGCTTGGAGCCTGTTTCAGTCTGTGACTCCCTCTCTCTCTGACCCTCCCCTGCTCACGCTATCTCTCTCTCTCCTAGAAATAAATAAAACATTAAAAAAAAATTAAAAAAAAAATAAGTATACGTAATTCACTTCCAGTTAAAATCCCAATATTTTTGTTGTTTTTTTGAAACAAGATAAAATGATAGTTGGGCAAACATGGGGGGAAAGGATAGTAGTATTCAAGAAATGATTAGAGGACTAATGAGAGGGACCTGCTTAGAAGGTGTCAGAAGGCATTATAAAGCTGATGTACACAAAGCAAGACACTTATATATTTTACTCAATCCTCTTGCCAAGTACCGCTAAAAACTGTGGACATTTTAAACAAAACACATATAAGAAGGCTCTGAAAGGAGTAAAGAAGCCAGGTGGATTGGGGACCTCAGGATTCAAAGGATAATACATTAGAGTGTTCTGTATTTTCTTTTTGCTTCACATACCCCAGATTCAGTGTTGAAAGAGCCAGCAATCCAGAAATTCCAAAAAGCACAGACAACTGCCTCCACCCCCTCCCCCACCTGCTCTTTCTAGGCAAAGGAGTGGGAAAAGGGAAGCCTGGCAAAGCCAACAGGTATTAGACACTAATGGCTCTACTCCCACGAAACACTATAGAGAAAACCCAGCCCTTGCAAAGGAAAGTAGAGAGACTAGATTTCCACACTTGCCAGGCTGTAGAGGAGATGCCTCTAATCCCCACAACAATCAACTCCATGGTTATTCGAAAAGGCTAAGTAGGAGGCTAGCAGTGACCCTCCCCAAATCCCACCCCAGTCTTGTGGGAACACTGGACTTGCACCCCTCAAATGGCATAAAGAAACATCTCTCCCAATTCCCACTGGGAGGCCAAGTGGGGGGTCAGGACTTTTGCCACTGCTGAGTGATCATGAGGCCACTGCCTGTGATGTCTGTGGAAGACATTCAGGAGGCATTCCTACCCCTCTCAGCCAGGATGAAATGACCCAAGACCTAGTGAGGAGCTGGAGCCCCAGCCTCACGTTAGAGTCATGCAGAGTCCCACCACCCCCACCTTGGGTGCTAACAGAGGCTAAGTGGAGAACTTGGACTTCTACCCCAACCTGGCAGCAATCACATTATTCACTACCTTCCCCTGCTGGAGCAATGTCAGACAAACCCAACCTAAAACAGGAAGTTCAACTAACACAAAGAGTCTCATAACATAATACTTAAAATGTCCTGGTTTCAATTGAAAATCACTTATTGGGGCACCTGGATGGCTCAGTTGCTTAAGCATCTGACTTCAGCTCAGGTCACGATCTCAGGGTTTTTGAGTTTGGGCCCCACGTCAGGCTCTGAGATGGAGCCTGCTTCAGATTCTGTGTCTCCCTCTCTCTCTTCCCCTCCCCCATTTGCACTCTCTCTCTCTCTCAAAAAACAAGTAAACATTATAAAAATTATTAATAGAAAGAAAGAAGAAAATCACTTTTCATATCAAGAACCAGAAAAATCCCAAAGTGAATGAAAACAGGCAATCAACACCAAGATGGCAGAGATACTAAAATTAAAATGATTGTAAAACAGCCATCAAAAGATGCTTCAGTGAACAATTATGAACAAGCTTCAGAGAAAATGAAGGGAACAGAAAGTCTTAGAGAAGAAACAGAAGAGGTAAAGAATCACCATGTAGAAATGTGGAACAGAAAAATACAATAACTGAAATTAAAAACTCAATGGATGGGTGCAACAGAAGAATGAAGGGAATGGGGGGAAACAACTGGTGAACACCAATGGAAGAAAGAGCAGTCAAAATTATGCGATCTGAACAACAAAGAGAAAATTGACTGAAATAAAAAATAAGCAGAACTTCGGTGACCCATGATGCTAGAACAAAAGATCTAACATTCCCATTATCATGATCTCCAAAGGAAAACAAAGGCAGGGCTTTAAAAATACTAGATAGAATCATGGCTGAAAAGTTGCTAAATTTGGTAAAAAACCTAAAACTACAGATTCAGGAGGCTGTGAAAACCCCACGTAGGATAAACTCAAAAGTCCACGGCAAGACGCATCATTGTCAACCTTCTGAAAACTGAAGATGAAGAAAAAAACTTGAAAGCAACAGGAGATAGGACATCTTACCTATAGGGAAAAATTAGTTCAAATGACAGGGGAGTAATCATCAGAAAGTACGGAGGCTAAAGGAGGTGGCACTTTTTTAAGTGCAGAAAGAGAGGAACAGTCAACAAAATCCTACATGCACTTCAAATATCTTTCTGGAATGAAGAGAAAATCACGTTCACCGACAAAAGAAAATCAAGAGAATTTGTCACCAACAGACCTACAGAAAAGAATGGCTAATGGAAGTTCTCTGATCAGAGAGGAAATAATAAAATAAGGAATATTGGACAATCAAGAAAAAAAAAGAACACGGGAAGCAAAAAATACAGGTAAATACATGATGTTTGACAAATGAAGCAAAAATTAGGACACTTCCTGATGTGGCTTTAAATGTCAGTAGAAGAAATATTTAAGACAATTATATTATAAAGAAGAGAAGAATAAGAAGCCATAAAAAGAGGTAAAGATTTTAGATTTTATTCCAACTGGTAAAATGAGGAAATAAGTAGACTATGGTATGTACATATAAAGTAATACCTAGAGTGGTCACTAAAAAAGGTACACAAAGACAAATACTCAGAAATGCTATGAATAGGGTCATGTGGATGGCTCAGATGGTTAAGCGTCCAACTTCGGCTCAGGTCATGATCTCACAGTTTGTAAGTTCAAGCCCCATGTTGGACTCTGTGCTGACAGCTCAGAGACTGGAGACTGCTTCAGATTCTGTGTCTCCCTCTCTCTTTGTTCCTCCCCTGCTCACACTCTTGTCTCTCTCTCTCTCTCAAAAATAAATAAAGATTTTTAAAAATGCTATAAATAAAAATGGAATGCTAAAATGTTACTGAAATCCACAAGACGTCAAACACATGAAAAGATGTTCAACATCATCGGCCATTAGAAACATGCAAAACAAAACCATAGTATGTCATTAGATAATATCATAATTGCTAAAATAAAAAATAGTTGACAACACTAAATGCTGGCAAGGATATGGAAAACCTGGACCACTTAGGGTGGGAATAAAATGGTACACAATACAGTTTAGCAGCTTAAAGAAAAAAATAAAGATGTGGCTACTACACAACTTAACAATCACACTCCTGAGCATTTATCCCAAAGAAAGTGAAAACCCCATGGGGTGCCTGGGTGGCTCAGTCAGCTGAGCCTCTGACTTCAGTTCAGGCCATGATCTCGCAGTCAATGGGCTCAAGCCTCGCATCGGGCTCTGTGCTGACAGCTCAGAGCCTGGTGCCTGGAGCCTGGAGAAGCTTCAGATTCTGTGTCTCTCTATCTCTCTGTCCCTCCCCCGCTCCTACTCTATCTCTCTCTCAAAAATAAACAATTAAAATATTTTTTTAAAAAAAGAAAGTGAAACACAAAGAAAACAAAAGACTGTACATGAATGTTTATGGCATCTTTATTCCTAAGAGTCCCAAACTGGAAACCACTCTCTTCCTTCAAAGGGTGAATTGTTAAACTGTGGTATATCCACATCACAGACACTACACAGCAATGAAAATGAATGAACTATTGTTACACAGAACCTGGATGAGTCTCCAGGGAATTATGCTGAATTTAAAAACCAAACCCCAAAGGTTTTATACTGTAGAATTCCACCTATGTAACAATCTCAAAATAGCATAGTTATACAAATGGAGAACAGATTAGTGGTAGCCATGGATAAAGAAGGGGTTGGAAAGGGAGGTAGTGGCTACAAAAGAACCAGAGGAGTGATTCTTGTGATGATAGAATGTTTTGTGTCTTGACTGTATCTGTGTCAATGTCCCGACATTATGGGATTATAATATAATTATGATATCACATCATAGTTGTGCAAGATGTTACCATTGGAGTAAAGTGAAGAAAGGGTATGAGGAATGTCTCTATATTATTTCTTACAACTGAATGTGAACCTACCATTACCTCAAAATAAAAATTTTTACTAAAAGAAGCCTCAAGGAAAAAAGTTTAAAGTTTAAAAATATAAAAATTAAATTTAAAAGAACTTAAAAGGATATATATGGTCTTATGGTCTTCCCCTATGAATCTACCTATTTTCTAGAACTGACAAGGTCCTGTGAAAACATGATGACCCATGGGCTTGAACGCAGAGGAAGGCAATTTCCAGAATCAAGGGAGTGCAGATACACAATAAAACACATCTCTTCCCTAGCGCCCTTTTCCTCATACTCTCCTCACCACTGGGTAAAGTCAAATCTTTTTGGGTTTGTTTATAATGCTGTCTATGCAATAGAAAATCCGTGATTCCACACAGTTGTTTTCATTTGCATTTTTACTAGTAAAGTTGACATTTTTTTCCCAAATGTGTTTTAGCCATCTGTAGTTCCTTTGCTTGAATAACCTGTTCATCTTTTACCTTTTATTCTGTCAAGGTCTACTTTTTACTAATTTATAAGAACCCATTATATATCAGGAATGTTAATCCTGGGCCTAATATTTGTGTGGCAAACATTTTATTTAAACAATTAACTTTGTTTTCAGTAATTTTTGTTGTCCAAATAGTTTAAATTAGACACAGTCAAATATGTAGATGTTTATCCTTGCAGGTTTTAAGTTCTGGGTTTAGATCAAGAAAACTTTGCTCATCACCAAATTATTAAAATATTTTACTGACTTTTTATCCTTTGTAGATTTTTGTTTAGTCCTTTTATTCTTTTTTAAAGTTTATTTTGAGAGAGAGAGCACACATGTGCATACATGCATGAGAATGGGGTTGGGGGCAGAGAAACAATTCCAAGCAGGCTCCACACTGCCAATGCAAAGTCCCACATGGGGCCCAGTCCCACGAACCACAAGATCACAACCTGAGTCCAAATCCATAGCTGGATGTTCAACTGAATGAGCCATTCAGGCATCCCAAGTCCTTTTATTCTTGATATATATAATTAAATAATCTTGGAGGTTGAGATAAAAATTTATTTGGCCTTCAAAAATGGCCTAATCTCATTTATTTTAGAATAGTCCATCATCGTTCACTGATTAAGATGCCATGATTTCCAAAACCAATATCCCATATATCTAAGAGTCTTTTCAATTTTGTCAGTTTATTTTTCTGTTTATAGGCCAGTACTGTTTACACCTTGTAGCTTTACAAGTAATTATAATTTGGACAATAGCCGAACACATATTCCAGGCATTTGGCCTTACCATATTCCAGGCATTTGCTTCTGCTTTTTCATTTCCTAACGCTGTTAAAATCTATACGTGCAAATCTTCTCCACTTTTAATGTGCAAATCAAATGCTGCCTTCATGAAAATAAAACAGTCTCATAGCCCGGGGTCTAGTGTGAGATACACTTGGGTTTAATCTCTGCTTCCTGACTGAATTAAGCAACTCTACCATTTTTCTTGGTTTATTTGCTTTTGTTTTGCTTTTATTTTATCTTCATGAAAAAGGAAACATAAAAGCACCTACATCTACACATTGGTTGCAAAAATCAATTAAGAGAATATATTTAAAGTGTTTTGCACAATGCATGGCACATGGTAAGTACTTAACAAATACTGACTCCTAGTACTACTACTACTACTATTACTCATAGCAGTATTATTTCCTTACTTATGGTTAATCTCTCCTTACTTCTGTTCCCATAGTATTTAGTGCTTCTATTTGCTCACTAGTTATATTGTGCCTTAAGCTATTTTGCTTTTTGAAATACTAGGCTTTAAGGCTTGTCTTTGCCTAGAGACAGATTAAGTTCTTCCGCACCTAGCACAGGTCTTAATATAAACAGGAGCTTAATAAATGATAGAGTAAACTACATTGATGGTATGGTTAGGTAATGACTATTTTATCCATCCTGGGAAAATATGCTTAGCAATTATAATAAATGTAATTCATTTCTTCTCTAAGCCACTGCTCTGAACACAACCCTGTCTCCTAGGTGTCTGAGATTAAAGTTAGACTGTAAGGAAGCAGGGGGTGGGGGCGGGGCAGGGCAGGGCAGAGGTTAGGGAGATGCGTGGAATTAAAATCTTATTCTCTGAGGGAGGCTCCAACTCTTCTTTGAAGAAGTGCCTGCTTCAGAGGAAAAGGATGTGAGGGGCATCCAATATCCTTGTGGTCCACAAATTTTGCAATGGAAAGAGGGCATGCCGCCTGCAGAAGGGGCCAGGGTCTCTGAGAGACAAAATAGGAGGTGGACCCCATTCTAGGGCAGTGGCAAGGCTGGCCTGAGGCTTAAATTGAGGGCTCATGAGGCTTCCGCTGAAGGAAGGAAATAGACACAGATGTAGCAAGAACAACAGGAGATAAGATGAGGAGGAAGGAGAAAGAAGAATGAGATGGAATGACAGAGAGTGAGGGCAGTGACTGGACCAGGAAGTAGAGTCAAACACTGGGATCCTCTCAGCTCAGACCTTTCCCATTAACCCAGCACACTCACCCTCTGTATTTTGCAAGCTAAGTTGTGGTTATAAGACAACACACAATGATACCTGCTATCTCCCTCTGACTCATACCTACTCTTTGGGATTCTCTCTTTGATTCTAGCTAGCTGCCATCAAAAACCTAGGCATAAGCAAAAAATAATTACATACTAGTTATAACACTGATTGGTTCAAACCAGCATCTTTTAGTTTTCCTTTTTGTAAAAAAAAAAAAAATTTCTACTAGCATTTACTGAGCAGCATCTTTGGACCTGATGTGGCACTGTAGTCCAGGCGAGTTCCAAGCTATTGCAAATATTCCTTGGGAGCTCCCAGACTGTGCAACATGAGGGTGGCCAGAAAGTATTAGGGATAACTTTAAAAAAAGACAAGAACCCAAAAGTTATTTTAAAATAATACATTTAATTATTATATATTTAATAGAAAATTATCTGATTATTATAGTCAATAGATAAAGGATAGATTGGGAAACTCCTAAAACACAGGTATGTGAGTGATAAAGGATGATAAAACCTATGTCAAATTTACAACAGAAAGACAAGTATCCAATAGAAACATAAATTAAGGGGCACCTGGGTGGTTTAGTCGGTTAAGCATCCCACTTTTGGTTTTGGCTCAGGTCATGATCCCACAGTTTGTGAGTCCGAGCTCCACATCAGACTCTGAGCTGGCAGTGTAGAGCCTGCCTATGATTCTCTCCCTGCCCCTCCCCACCTTTCTCTGTCTCTGTGGCTCTCAAAATAAATAAATAAATTTAAAAGAAAAAACAAACATAAATAAAAGAGATGAAGAAGAGATGCGTGAAGAGAAAATGCAAACAATCAGTAACCACATACCACATTAGGATACATGGCTACTCTATAAATAAAGGAAAGAAAAGTTAAAATAACAACCTCTCCCCATTTTCATCTGGGCTTAAGAGTGTGAAGGAACCTGAGTTTCTTTGAAAGGAGAGCCCCTTTATTTTCTTTTTTAATATTTCTTATGTATTTTAAGAGAGAGAGAAAGAGAGTAAGCAGGGGAAGGGTAGACAGAGGCAGACAGAGAATCCCAAGCAGGTTCCACACTGTCAGCACAGAGCCCAATGCGGGGCTCAAACTCATGAACGGTAAGATCATGACCTAAGCTGAAACTGATGCTTAACCAACTGAGCCACCCAGGCATCCCTCAGGAGATCTCTTTTAAGGGTTCTGGGCTTCTGGTCTATTTGTCCCCCTCCTTAGTTAAAGATCTGGTCAAGTCTTAACTTTCAACTGAGATGGGCCGGGGGAGGTTGGCCTCCTGAAGCCAGATGTAGGCGCTCTGCTCCTCTCCTGACACCAGAATATTTAGGTTCCACCTCACACTCTGTGCGAGCAAGGCTGAAGCCCAGGCTAGGAAGGGGAGGCACCTCAAATGTGACTCTTGCCAAGCCATGTACTGCAGGGCACCCTTACTACTCCAGTCAGAGAATGTGGAAGTGCAGCCGGTTGGAAAAGACCTGGCTGGAGCTGTATTTTTGTGAAGCATGGAGGAGGCACCTAGGGTCATCCTGTACCCCAATATTACCCTCTTTCCCACATCCTAGCTCAATCTATCTTAGCTTGGGGACATGCTTTCTCAATCCTGCAAAGCTGCAGGTTATTTTACTACCCACCTGATTTGGATTGCAGGCTTCAATCCAAATTGAAGACGGAGTCTCTCTTACTTCCTCATACTGGGTCTCTCTCTTTCTCATCAGACCAGAACCAAAGCAGGCACTCATTTTATTGTAGGGTCATGTGGTAGCTGGTCTCTAAATTGATCTATCAATAATCCATATCTCCAGGTATTCTCACCCTTAATATCACCCTCTCCCCTAGAACCCGGGCTGTCCATTTGATTCTCTCTTAATCTACAGTATACCATGCATGTGACCCTTTGCAACCTCCAAGGCTTCAGTATAAGCAGTCTTTCAGTTTACACCTGAACTTCTTGAAATGCTCAGAACATGACCTCTTGAAAGCCTGTCATGGTTTGAGAAGCTAAAGCCACATGAAGAAGCCACATGAAGGCACTTTGATCAACAGCCTAGCCGAGCTCTCAGAAAGAAACCAGAATCAATTTTCAGCCTGTGAGTGAGCTGTCTGAGTGTCCAACCCACTGATCCTTCAGAGGACAGCAGATCCTCAGACTGCAATGTGACAGAACCTAAGTAAGAACCACTAGACTGAGTCCAGGCAGCCCACGGAACCAAGACAGATCATAATAAACATGTGTTTTAAGCCACTGAGCTCTGAAGTGGTTTGTGACATACATTAGACAACCAGAACAGACTTTATTAAAGGCTGCAAGAAGTGGTCAAATTCAATTCAAAATCCCTGAGAGACTCTTAAACATAGAGAACAAACTGAGCGTTATTGGGTATTGAGGGGGGAGGGGAAACTGTTGATGGGCATTGAGGAGGGCACTTGTTGGGATGAGCACTAGGTGTTGTATATAAGCAATGAATCATGGGAATCCACTCCCAAAGCCAAGAGCACACTGTATACACTGTATGTTAGCTACCTTGACAATACAGTATATGAAAAATAAAATGAAAGAGAAAAATAGAAAAAAAAAAAAGTCCCTAGGACTACAGCCTTGAAAGACAAGGGGTCTGAATCACAACAATAAATACATGACAATTCATTCAGTTAATTTGTTACTGCCAGACGAGTTATGTGAATTCCAGTTCCTGAAATAGAGGGTTTCCCCCTCACTATCCTTCTTAATACAGCCATTCAGTCAACTCCATATCAGTGTGAACACTTACAAATCCTGTTTCTTCATCCCAAATTCTACATTTGGTCCTTCCAATTGAGAGGAAGGGGAGGCTTTTTACAAAATGGTGTAGGCAATAGAGAAAACTTACTGATTCTCACATGACTTAAAAGGGGCAGGTTGGGTATTTCTGGCTCTAGGAAGAATTTGAGACTAGACTCAAAAGATATCCCCTCTGCTTCCTCTGGATCCATTTCCGGACTCTCAGACTCACCTTCATGTCTCTCAAACTCACCCTCATGTCCCCCACAGTTACAAGTGTCACATTATAACAAATGTTATGCCAAGATTTAAATTCTGTTCCCCTTCCTTTACTTTGTGGCCTTCGGCAAGATAAAACAAACAAACAAAACCCTCTGGCTTTAATTTTCCCTCTGTAAAATGGTGTCAATAATGGCAGCTATCCCATAGGATTGTTGTAAGACTTAAATGAGCAAATATATATAAAGCACTTAAAACTATGTCCATCATTGAGTAAGGGCCCTTACAAGTATAAGTGTTGTTGTCAGTAGGAGTAATAGTGATACAGCAGCAGCAATATTCTCTACTACTATCCAAGCACAGCTGAGATAAGAGAATCTATATTCTAGCATTCTGTAAGGCTCATTGGCTCCCTGGGGGTTTCCCAAATGCATTAGAGGTCCCACAGGTGGAATATACTGCTTGCCTCAAGGCACTCAGAGCTACACCAGAAGCCAGGGTGGGGGTGAGTCCTAGAAGGCTGGGAAAGAGGAGCTCTGCCAAGAATAAAAAGGGGGTAATGGATTCCAGGGAGGCAACAGGCATTCCCTGGCAAGAGAAACTCTTGACACTCGGGCCTCACTGCCATATTGCTGAGCCCACCTTAGGAATGTCGTACCATCTTCCTCCAAAGGCCATTGATGAAAAAGCTGAGTTTAATCTGTCTCATCTGCAACAAGAGACTCTTCTGAGCATCTCATTGTGCGTAGACTGAGCTCTCACCAGAGACAGGGCGTGGATGGAGCAGCAGGGGAACCTGTCACTTCTGCTTGCTTCTCACTGACTTGTTCTGTCTGTATCCAAACCTTCCCATGCCTGTGTAGACTGTGGGGCTGGGGGGCAGGTGGGGGGCCTGCCTTCTGAGGTCTCTGCTGGGACCACACACAGCCCCTGTATAGGATCTTCCACCTGGGGTGTGAAAGGAGCATGTCCAAGTCCTAAATTCTCCAAGTGCCCAGACTTCAGTTCTTTCCAACCCCAGAAGCCACTCTCCTAGTGGGCCCAGGTAGATTTGCCTTTTTCAGAGCAAAACTGGTTCAAGCAATATGTAGCTCACAAGTCCCCTCCCTACGGTGTGAGGAGAAAACACCGCACTACCAATGATACATGTTGTTTCTTGGTCGCAATAAAACATTTGTCTCTCTTGTACATAATTAATTGTTAATTGAAAGTATGATGAATTATAGCAGCCTGTAATTAATTTAGTAAGAGACTTTGGTGAAATATGACACTGAGCCTTTCTCCAAACCTATTTTTGTTTTAGAAACCAGAGGCAGAATTGGATTCTGTGTGAATTCTTCTGTGGCCTGCTGTGTTTTAAACATGACAGATTGGTAGGGTGGGTTGGGTTGGGGGAAAGGCGTGGATGGTAGCGCAAGAAAACGGCCTCACTGGAGACAGCATCTGGTGTTTGGGTTATCCATCTCTCCCGCACAAGGGTGAGTGGCTCCTTGATTCCCAAGGATGAAGTCATCCATTTGGGCAGCCACGTAGGCCCTTGGGAAGGAGCAGGGAGCTCACCTCGGGCCCTGGGCAGAAGTCTTCAGCTGGGTTATCTTCAGGTTAGAGAAACAGGAGTTAGGGGTTTTTTTGTTGTTGTTTTATATTTAAATTACAAAAGAGACATCAAAATAATAATAATGAACTATCCAGGGAGAGGAGAGTAAGGTCAGCCCTCTCACGCCCAGCTGTGCCCCTCTTCCTCTCTGGCAGGGAGAGAAGGGACCTTTTGGGGAATTGCCCCTCCCCCTTAGGACAGAGGGGTGAGAGCTTCTATGGAGGCCCTACTGGGCATCCCAGGGGCTCTTCCTCCTCTGAACACCTGTATGCCTGGGAGAATCCTTGTGGCAGAGGCCAGATTGCGTGGCAGCGGGTAAGAGACTCCTAGAAAGTCCAGGTGAGAACTGAGGCTGCCGTAGCCAGTGGGCCAGTGAGGTGGGACCCAGCCCAAGGCACTGGCACCTCCAGTTTCCCACGGATGGTCCCACTGGCATTGTTCACTGTCCCAGCCTAAGCAGCACTGGCAGTGAAAGTGAGTCTGCAGGTGGTTAAGATCATCCCAGCTGAGCTCTCTCCCTCTGGTCACATCTGGGGCTCACCAGGTATGGGGCTAGGCACCAGGTAGAGGCTGCTGGGACTGAGGTGCAGGAAGGTATTGGCACTGGGGTCATGACATACATGGCACCTGTAGCCATGGCACTGGGCCCAGCTGCAACACTGGGTGGCCAGCACATGTTGATGATATAGGGGACCTGCAGCCCGTCAGGTAATCCTTGAGGTACTGGCAAGCGTCTGTGCTGGCAGTGTTGTCTGCGTGGCCCCAGCAGATGACACTGGCCATGCCCAGCGCTGCACTCCCACTAATGGTGGCGATGAGATCCATCTCGTTAAGCCCCGTGAGCCTGCGGCTGTAGGTCAAGGTCAGTCTGATCTTTTCTGGATATCATGTTGGGACAAGAAGGAAGTTAGTTCTAGAGTGTGGGTATCTGATGGGGCTACATTTTGGTCCAGATGGGCTGCGGAGGGCAGAACAAATGCCCCTGAAGACAAATGCCCCCCTGTATGGAACTGACCCCTGAGGTCCTATGACCCAGAGAGGGGCAACCCCTCGGTCCTCTTAAAACTTCCTGGCCAGACAGCTGTTTACCTCTGCCTAGACTGCCCCTGGTGGCCACAAATGGACCACCACCCCTAGAAGCCTGCTTTACCCTCAGAACCTCCAAACAGGAAGCGGTGCCAGGAGCAGGGGAGAATGGACTAGTTTTCACCACAGTTTATGAATAGCAGTGTAATTAAAATGTCCTTCGATTTTTCAGGCTATCAATATCTTTTGTTTCTCCCCATGTTGTGTGCATGTTGATTAGCTCCTTAATTTATGAAGTTTCTTGGATGGTCCGTTCCATTCTCCCCAGGCTCACCGTCCATTGTCACTCATCCCCTTCTCTGTCTGAGGCCCTTTCCGGGCCTCATGTCCATCCCCCCATCAACACAGCCGCTCCCCATTCACGGCCAGCACTCCTGTCTCTACTTCCCCATCCACATCTCTTCTGCCTTGTCCTCACATCCTCCCCTTTCCCCATTCATACGCTCCGTCCACACTGCCTTTTCTCATTTTCTGTCCCCTCCCACCCACTCTCTTCTAGCAGTCTTCCCAACCTCACAGCCAACTCCCATCCTCCCCTCCCCCCCCCATCCTCATGCTCACGTTCCTCAGCCTCACCTCTGTTTTCTGTGGAAAACTCACGCCAACCCAGACTCCATCTTATCACCACACCTGGAGTGATTTTACCCCTTCTCTACACCCCTGCTCCACCCAGAGTTTCCTCTGCCTAAGTGTCTAAAACTTGGAGACTGACTCCTGCCCTTTGTCCCCCATTGTCAGGGAACAATATAAGGAAAGAAGTAGTGTCTCTACCTCTAAGGGCAGGGGGACAGCCTGAATGATTTGTGCCCTCCTAGGCCCATCTTTCCAGCTGATTCCTGGGACATTTGGGAGCCAGAGAAGGATGCATATGTCACCTTTCAGTATCATTACAGTCCTCAGAACAGCCCTGGACGATGAAAAATGAACTGGATGATCCATATTGGTGGAGAACAACCCCAAGTATCCTTTGCTTTGTCTTACTCTGAAGAGAAACAGACTCTGTGCCTTGACTTCTTAAGCAAAGAAGCATTCCAAGCATCAATAATCACAGTTCACATAAAGCACAAAAATTCTGTCTCCACCAGGCAAAAGTCAGAAGTGAACGAAAGTATAAGGGAGAAAAATTTGAGCCAGGTGGCTTGAAATAAGGAGAAATGATAAACAGCTTTGAAGACTTCTGGTTTAAAATGGTGGCTGGCAGCGTCTCAGTACAGCATCTTCCAACCTCTCACTAAGATACAGATGAGAGCAGAGGGGAAACATGAAAATACAACATGGTAAATGAATCTGTGCAGACCAGTGCTTCACTGAAGAGATCGGACTCTAATGTTGTTGTAGATAGAGCGGACCTGGGAAAATCCCACTAAGGTGTTCATCAAAGGAAAACCCCAGTTTCATGTTATAAAAGGGAGGCCACCTTCAAAACTTTGGGAAGACAAACGAGTAGCCTTCTCTACCATTTATTGTTTAATTCAGAGACCAGAGTACAAACCAGAAAACTGGGAAACAAACCAAGTCTTTCCACAGAAAATGGCGCTCTGTAAAGTTGGCTGAGCACTGATCCAATTTCCCTTCGCCCCGACAGGTATTTTTAACACTGAGGTTACAAAAATGCAAATTCCAAGAAAATGTTGAAGCAAAACTGTAGCTAAAAGGAACTGATGTTGCCAATGCATTATGGGAAACACAGTACCCACAAGTGAAGTGCTGCAAATAAAAACTGGGATTCAAAAACCACTATAATCAAAGCCTGCTAAAATCGTATTCTCCATTTCACATTGTGCAACACATTGGGAGTTTGAGAAAGGAATCCCTGTGGTAGAAAAAAGAAATATAAGGTAAAAATATTGACATAAGTGCCTCTACCTATTTCGCGCCATAAATGTAAGATGGGGATTAGGGCCCCGTTCAACAACCAAACGCAATCTACTTGGCCAGCCAGTCTGACCCCTCTGCTCTACAAAGCTTGCTACCATGAAATGCCATGTGAAAGATACTCAGCAGATAATGAATTTAGGGAAATGCTGTAATTCCAGGAATTACTCCTACCTACCTTTTGTCAACCTCTACTCCTGGGAATGTAACACCTATTGTTCATGATATCCACACCTCCCAGCATGAATGTACTCCCCGCAGACCCTCTCCTTATTCCTTGCAGAATGGAATTTATCTCTGACCTGTATCAGGATTGTCAGACAAACCACGGGGAATGACACTATGTCATCTAGCGAGGAGATTAGGCATGAGAGTTAAAATTTCCCACTTGGCCCAAGCATGGTGGCTAAACCTGCATGCTAGCTGCACAGTCAGATGTCTGCTCTACTCTTAACTCCAACAGAACATGCCAAATTCTATAGGCAATGCAAAACGAAGGTTAAAATAAGAAAATAAACTAGACATTTATAAGGGCTATTATTTTTTAAAGGGCCTCACTATTGAGATCCTCATTAAGTTCTGTAACCGTGTCCCAGCAGCAGCCCTAAGGGAGATTTTGCAGTATCAGCAAAGATCACATTAGTAATTCATGAAACAGAAACCCATCTCTCCCCAAGTCTGGGGGCAGGGGTTAACCCCTAACCCAGGACAAGAACAAATGGCATCAATGGAGGAATCATGTGGTAAGCAGCAGGGACGAAGGGCCTCAGATCCTACAGAGACAGCACGGCTCTCGCATAGAATGACTTTCCACTGGGAAGCCAAACTGGATCTCTGAGAGGAAAAGAAGCAGGGAGCTTGGGGAATTATCTTTACCACAGTATTCAGAGTTGGCCTACACCTTTACACTTACTTCTAAAATGGTAGGCCCATAGGAGTCTGAATTGCAGTGAGAAGGGTTCTTTCTTCTAAAATGAATGAGAGGGGAAAGCCTGGGTGGGTCAGTCGGTTGAGCATCTGGCTTCAGCTCAGGTCATGGTCTCACAACCCATGTTGGGCTCGGTGCTGACAGCTCAGAGCCTGGAGCCTGCTTTGGGTTCAGTGTCTCCTTCTCTCCGCCCCTACCCCATTCGTGCTCTGTCTCTCAATAATAAATAAATGTAAAAAAATAAAAATAGAAATAAATGAATGAGAGGAAAATGAATGAAAGGAACTCCAGCACCCAGTCTCCTTAGAAGCAGAAATCCATGTTGATCCTTTGGCCCAGAATCATGAAACCCAATCTCCAGCTCACTGGACAGGTAGGAAAGTAGGGTGCAGAAAGACCAGAGGGCCCCACCTCAAGACAGCTATACTTGGAACCCCAGCCTCAGTCAACTCTTCTGCTGAATCCCTGACCCTGAGAGACTTCTGCTTTAATGCCTGGTCACAAGGATTTCTATAACTGTCACCAGTGTCATGAAGGTTAATCTGATGCAAGTGTTCTCAACCCTAACGGAATGTGAGAATCACCTGGAGAGCTGTAAGAAAAAAAAAATCTCCAAACCAACTAGATCCACATCTCTGAGGTAGAGACCCAGGTATCAGTATTTTCATGAAGACCCCAGGGTACGGCTAAGCTTTCAGAAACATTCTTCTAATGTTCACTTCTCTTAGTCTTCCCCTTCTGGTCTTTTGGCCTGTGCCACACAAACCTTTCTTAAGCCCACTCTTATCTAACAAAATGCTCATAAGGGTAAGATTTTGCAATTGGGGTTCTAACCACTAGTTAACCTGCAGTCCCATGGTACTTTCTCATTACGCCTTCGTGATATTGTCCCACATTATCATTGCATGTTATTTTCTAGGTTAACATGATCCATTCTATCATTCTATGCCATTATGAATTTAGCCAAAAAGCAGAGCTTGAATGAAACACACACACACACACACACACACACACACACACACACACACACACACACACACACACTACATAGCCATTCACTATTTTGTAGCAATTTTCTTGGGAGAGCAACCAAACCCGGAGCTACTAGTAAAATGTGGAAGTAAAGAAACTTGGACAATCTAAGAAAATTGGAGATATGACAAAATTAATTAGGGCTGTGTAGGTTGTAATTTACCAACCTGTCAAAAATTTCTTAAAGAACAATTTAAACTGTAGTTAGCAGGACCTATAACTATATACTAGAAAGTCTGTTGGGTTGTGTTTTTTTTTTTCCTGTCTCTTAAATATCTTAATCTGTTTCATGCTACAGTTTCCCTTGCTGTGATTTTTCCCCCCCTGGGGAACATCCAAGTCATTTATAGAGAAACCATTAAATCTCAGATTTGCTTTCTCTTTCCTCTCCCTACATGTCCAGGTCTGTCCAGAGATGTGTTTGGCAGAATCATGACCCCAAAAGCCATCCACGTCCTAATTCCTGGAGCCTAGGAATATGTCACCTTAAATGGCAAAAGGGGACTTTGTAGTTGTGATTAAGGTAATAACCTTGAGATGGGCGGATTATCCTGGATAATCTGGGCGGGCCAAATCTAATGTCATGAGTCCTTAAGAGTGGAACAGGAAGGAGAAAGGAGGGGGAGTCAGGGAGTTGCAATGTGAGAAGGATGTGATGAGTTTTGAGAAGGAGGAATTGGGCCATAAGCCGAAGAATGCAGTAGTCTCTAGAAGCTGCGAATGGTTCACCATTTACAGCAAGCAAGAAAACAGGGCCTGGATCCTCCAACAGCAAAGCAGATAGTGAATTCTGCCAATAACGTGAATAAGAAAGAAAATGGATCCTTCCCTGGAGCCTCCAGAAACTAACTCATCCCTGTTGACCGCATTACTTTAGCCCAATGAGACATGTGTTAGGCTTCCAAACTATAAAACTGTAAGATGCTGTCTGTTTTGAATAAACAGCTGAATGTGGAGCAGTGTGTTACAGCAGTAACAGAAAACTAACACAAAAGGGAATGCTAGGGTGGTCTGCAGTTTGGGAGAAGCATGAATGGAATGTCAGCAAAGTTAACATTCAATTCGATACATCAACTTTTTACGTTTACAATTTACATTCCGTTTTCTTCTACCTTCTCTATTTCTTACCTTTAAGGATGGAGAATGGTTTTTTTGGTTAAAAATATGAATTTCTTAGACTCTTATCAAACCCAGATCAAAGAAATTATTATCAACTAATAAGGCTCATTGGGTGATAAAACATCCCAATCTTTACCTTCAGTCTTATTTCTCTTCCCTGAAACATACTAATAAGGGCAAGTCCTGTGGAATATGCATAGTGTATTCCTCCAAGTTTGGGACAAATATCATTGAGCCTCACCCTTGAAACTGAAGGAAGAGGAAATCGCCAATATTGACTTATTTATCAACTGACACATTTGTTCGCAAAGGTCCAGGTACCATGCTAAGTGTCGTGTGCATGTCATCTTATTTAACTTCACGGTAATTTGAGAAAACCAGGAGTATTATATCCATTCTACTACAGAGAAACTGAGGCTCAAGGAGATCCAGTAACTTTCCAAATGCCACACAGAGAATAAAATTTGCCTCCTTCCAAAGTGGTCAAGGGAAAAACTAATTGTGTCTTAGATGAAAATAACAAATAAACCAACCTTCTCCCTGAAGGGTGTCTAGAAACCTCTCTTCTGAATTTGCGGACACAAACACCTATCTGAGGCATCAGTTACCTGCTTGAGCAGAAAACCAGCCACTGGCATCGCTTCAAACTTATCACTCCTGCTGAGTGAGTAATACTCTTTGGTGGCACCTACTGTAGTAACAGTAAGCCAAGGAAGAGAGCGAGTAACTTACATCTATTATTTCTCATTCTCACAAAAATTTCATTAGGTAGGTAACCTCTCCATTTTCCAAAAGAGGAAACTGAAATTCGGAAAGGAAAGGGATGTTCCTGAAATCAACAAACTAATAAATGGAAAAGCAGAGTTTTGATCCTTATCAGTCTGAGCCAAGTACATGTTATCTCCAATCTTCCAAAAGACCAGGCCCCTGTGAATTTGGCGGAAACTTCCTTCTCTGAACCTCTCCACTGTCAGAGTACTGACAGATTCAACCGCTTTTGCCTACATCTGCCCTCTGCCTTAAGGACCCCCACCAAGCTTCAGCCATCATGTAAAGTATCATTTGAAATTACCAGGCTATCAAGATTTCCTACGTCTTCCCTTCCACCAGATGGAAACAGAGCTATGTCCTTGAAATTTCTGCCCAGGGCTATGGAAAGAAAAGCAAAAGGACCAATCCATTAGGTGATTAGAGCAGTCACTGTGTCAAGCAAGCTTAATTGATGGAAGCTTCGGACTGAGTTGATGCAAACTTTCACACTGTAATCTGAGCCTTCCCAGGATGTACTGCAGGTGTTTGCCTTCTTTTGAATACAAGGGAAATGTTATATGACTGCATAAAACATGCAGCATTCTGTTTCCAGAACCAAGGGTTCTTTCTGCCAAATACTAAGATCCTGCTAATTGATACACTGTGGTTTTTGGCCAGCCAGTGTCTTATTTCCATAATGTCAGTTGGTGGTTTAGTACATTTTATTTTTTTATGGTTTGCTTGCACTGTTCACTCTGGGTATAGAGCCAATTCATCCACCAGAGCATTCAGTGTGAATTGTTGGCCACGAGCAGTGGCACTGCAGCTTCTTTGTAGATTTCAGGTGGAAAGAGGCCAATTATTCTGTGGCATTAATTTGCATTATATTTGCCATCACTGTTTAAAAACAGAGAGAAGCAAGCTATGGGAATACAGCTGGATTCGACCTATGAGAAAATGCCTAAGCAACAACCCTTTAGCAGAAGAATGGGGAGGAAGCTGCAATATGACCAAGAGAATGGAATCCTCTAGAAAGCCAAGTGGCTCAGTGGTCAGTTACCAGTGAGGGTAACAGGTTATGCTAGGCTCTAGAAAATTGGGAAATTCCTGTGGCAGTTTCATCTGTTCATCTTAGCATGATATTTCTTAGGTATATTTCTCTTCCCAGAAGTTCACTGTTCATGGACAGGCATAAACTGAACCTAAGTTTAGTCAATGTGCACTGATGATCTTATATGTCTGGGTATTTTTCTTCAAGTTGCTCAATTGAGATACCCAGGTCATTCCTTTCTGAAGATCACAGGGTAACCAAACACCAGAACCATTTCTCATGCTGAGTTAACATGCCTAAAGTGTTATCCCAAATATGATAATATTTATGGAATTTATGAAAGTTCCAGTCCTCCCCAAAATTAGTGTTTATCATCAAGGCAATCAACATGATGATATAAGCTCTGGATGTACAAATATATCTATATTATCAACATGATTCAGTGGGAAAAGTCAGAGCCAATGAAATTGACACTTTTAGTTAAATTGAGCATAATTTGCAGTGTGTTAGTTTTTTGTATGATAACCTTGGCTTGTCCTAACACTTTAGAATATAAATCTTCATTATACTTTCTGAAGATCAGACACCCATCTGTCAGTTCATTACAGTGGTTGTAGAGAAAACATTTGGAAGGGATGATTTAACAAAATGTAATTCTTGGCTAGAGGGAACTCCCCAACTACAGAGAAACAGAATGCATTGCATCTTGGAAAACTCAGAAGCTGGAAGGGACTCCGAACATTGCTAGAAAGGAAACCAACCTGGAAAAGCCTCCTTACACTCAGAATAGCATTGCTAAGTCAGTATACACTGAAGAAGTGTGGACAGCTGCCAAGTGTAGAGGGACAATGGCTATAGATATAGGCAAGACATTCCGAGGTGTGTTGATAAAGACCCTCAATTTGTATGTGGCAGTTGTAAAAGGATGGGTTATTCTGGATTTTGGAAAATAACACCCAGAGTTGGAGAGAGTGTGGAAGGTCTGTCCTTTCCCAGAATACAAGTTGTTGAGGACAGGCAGAGACTCAGGCTCAGGGTCTCCTGTACACAGAATAAGATGAAGTCATTCAAGTAGATACATAATGCTTTTGCCTCCCTAACACTCATACTCTCTGCTTCTGAAAAGAGCATCCAGTGTTTTCTTTTGTGAAATCACTCTCCCCCTTGCCCTTGAATATATATTGGGTTGTGCTGACATCACTTCAGATCCAAGGATGGGCAGGGCATCCATACAATTATGGTATCAAAGGCAGAGGTAGAGAAGTGTGGTAAATCACGGTCAGGCATGACCATGGAAAGACCCTAAGTATATGGATAGAAACTCCCTAAACTTTGCCATTTAGCAGAAGGTAAGAGGCAGCTGTTCAAGTGCTACTATAGCAAGAATTTGAAGGTCCTAATATTATACTTGGATCATTGCTTGCTGAGTAATGTAATTATTGCCTTGGATCACAGTAGAACTTGTTTTGGGGTATTAAAGTGGCTGGGTGAGTAAAAGGCGTATGGTCCTCTAACCTAGTGAATATCCATCTCCTCTGTAGGTTGCTAACACTTTGGGACTCCTTGTGAGCAAAACAGGAACCTCATTCACACACTCACATCTTCCTCTAATCTATATGTGTGATTTTTGTCCTGCTTACTTGATGCTTTGGAGGTAAAGCATACTTGAACTAAGTCCAAGTTGACATTACTGCCATTCCTTGAACCCAAGCCAGATTTTGTGGTTGAACCCAGCACAGTCTGACCATGACATGTTAGAACCAGTGAAAGCTGACCTGTGTCTACATCTAGATGTATGTCAGTGACAACCACCTGGCCTACCTGCTGGTCATCCACAACTTTGTGGAAGTCTTAAATGAGTATCTCCACAAGTTGTGGAAGAGATGCTCCCAGCCACTAGATCTGAGAGACCAGCCATATGACGGTGGTGATGCTCTCTCTGCAGGGAGGACAGGTGAGCCTCCAGCTCTCCTCAGACTTGCCTGCTTCCTTCCCTTTTCCCGGCCTGGGGCCCAAGGCTAACAACCCCCTCCTTCAGCTGCCCAGGAGGCCGGGAAACAGCTGGGTCCAGGCTGCAAGGCAGGAGGCTGTACAAAACCTCCTCTGAGCCCCAGCTGTGGGCAGAGATCACCTTGTGGTATAATGTTAAGTGTGTGGAGCCCTCAGTAAACCTGTGGTCCCCCCCAAAAAAAAGTTGAGTTTGGGGTGTTGAGTGAAGTAAGTGAGAGGGAGGGGAAAATCCCTATTTCTGTTATTCTTATAGCTGTAATGCTACTACACTAAAACTTTTGGGAGAAATCTTGCTGCTATATTATGAGATCCTGCCAAAGAATGAAAAAGCAAAGAAGAGCAGAATAGGAGATGGTGAGAGATCAGACCTTGATGACATTGTTTGATCTGTTGCCTAAACTCAGCTATCTGGGGGCTCTTCACTTAAAGTGAAATTTACCTTTTGCTTAAGTTAGTTTGGGTTCAGGTTCTTTTAATTTTCAACAACTAAAAAAAATCCTAATTGAGTACAATATGTGGACACTAATTTGAAGGATTTTCTTAAAGATTCCAGGGAGTAAAACTTCCAGCAGCATCAGTTATGTACCTAATGTTTCTCATCTTTAAGACTGCCCCTCATCCATTCTGTGAGTCTAGAGCTGGGAGCCAAAAGACTACACTTCCCAGAATTCCTTGCCAACTATCTTCCTCTAAGCTTTGGCTAACAGGTGGCAGTGGTAGATAAAGATTAGAAGGGAGGTGAGTGGAAGAAGAGATTTCTCCTGCTTCCAGTTTTCTCAGCGTGAGCAGACAGCTAGAGACTCACTCTCCAGTAACTTTTTGTACTCCCAGCTCTAGCCACCATCAGTGGCGCCATCAGCAGCAGCCCTGCTTCCTCCTGGTGGTCGGAGCACTGGAGCAAGGTGTCCACCATAAGTCTGCACATCAGCAGCATGGCGGCCCCCTGCATTGCTCAAGTACAAGTGCTGCAGGGACCCCTCTCCAAGCTAGTAGGATAGCTCTGGTGTCCTCACTACTTCTCTTTTGTGTCCCTAGGCCTATACTTGTGAGATGAATGTATACTTTAATATTACACCATCAGATATTAGTAAGGGAGCATGGTGTATATAGCATTACTGTGGTAATAGATCATTGTTACAATCTCATAACCAATGTAAACCTCCTTCATAAATTGTGGTTTTCTAATTTTCCCTTACAGACACTGACTAATTCACCAACTAGCTCTGCCAAAGTAATATACAAAGGGGGCCAGGGACAGCTTGATAATCTCCAATGAAGCCATGAATGTTAATAGGTATACGGTTCTCCTAGACATAGGCCAGTTGGCCAGTTCCTATCCAGGTGACTAGTCCCCTATCTGGTAATTCCCTGGGGATACTCCCCTTTAGTGATATATGGTTGCCTCTGAATGAGAACATGTTGATGTAGAATTAAAGCATTTATCTACTCCACCCCTACTCCCTGGAAATACTTTGCTTTGCCTTACTCTCCCAAATGTAGAACAAGACTTGCACAGTGTAAGCTAGTGATGTGCAAATTCCAGCTCTACTTACTATTCTAACATCTAGTGCTGTACAACAACCTATTCTAAAATTTAGTGGCATAAGACAATGACCATTCTACTATGCTCTCAGAGTCTACAAGTGTGATATATGGATCAGGAAGAACAGTCTCTGCTCCATAATATCTGGTCCCTGCTAGGAAGACTTGACTGCGTGAGACTGATTCAAATGTCTGGGCTGGTAGCATCTGAAGACTTCTTCACTCATGAGTCTGGAAGGGTGGCTCAAACAGAGTACCTACCTGTGACCTCTCCATCATAGCAGCCTAAGAGTAGTTGAAATCATTACATGGTGGCTACAAGAGTGAATGATCTAGAAAATGAGGCAGAAGCTTCATGACCATAATGACCTAGCCTCATAAGTCACACAGAATGCCTTCTGCCATACCTTTTCAGAAGCATTTATAAGCTGGGGTGCCTGGGTGGCTCAGTCGGTTAAGCGTCCGACTTCGGCTCAGGTCATGATCTCACGGTTTGTGGGTTTGAGCCCCGCGTCGGACTCTGTGCTGACAGCTAGCTCAGAGCCTAGAGTCTGTTTCAGATTCTGAGTCTCCTATCTCTCTGACCCTCCCCTGTTCATGCTGTCTCTCTCAGAAATAAATAAAAAATAAAAAAAAAAAATAAATGAAAAAAAGAAGCATTTATAAGCCTACCCAGATTCAAGGCATGGGACATATACCCATCTCTACAGGAAGACTGTCAAAGAACACGCAGCCTAGTTTTAAAACCATCTACCATTCTCTTGGAAGATGGAATGCAAACAAAGTTATCCTTTCTTTCTTAAATGTAATTTTTTATTATATTACCAGCACTGTGCAGTCTTTGCACTAGCTGTGCCTCCAGGCGTCACTGGGATAACCTAAGAAGGATAAAGAATTGTTTGGCTCCCAATTCTTGGGTAGTTTCATTGATCAAGCAGGACCTTCTAGAAATAAAGCTGTAGGCAATGTGATATCTCAGGCCTAGATGCGAAACACCATTTTTACAAATAATGATATTTCAGCTGTGCTTCCATGTTGCACCATCTTTCATAATCTCTTCCAAGCTTACTTCCTCACAGCCCCCAAGTGGTACATATCCCTCTGTACAGAGCAGGGTCGTCAGTAGATGAGGTGGTTTGGAGTGAGCCAGGAAAAGCAACCCTCGCCATTGATTAAATGACACTGGTCCTAGAGAGACTTGTGAAATGATAACAACCTACTGTGGACCCCTGGTAACCTGCAGAAGTCACCCATCAGTTCTAGAAAAAAATCCACAGGTGGATTCCTGATGTATCTGGGGATTCCTGCAAGGGTATCACTCAGATTCAGAGATGTCCTTTACAATGTCCAGAAGCCACACATTAGAGCTTTAAATAAACAGTAAACTTATATGAACCTCACACATTCCATAAAGGAATGGGAAAGAATCCCAGCAGTAACTATCTAGCTCTGTTTGTATCACAAATGGAGCCTATAAGTGTGCTCTAAAATAAAAGAGGCTGTGATTATGACCATGTGGCACCACCAATAGATAACAAAATATGGGCTCTTCAGAAGATTGGCCACAGGGACAAAGGGGTGAGCATAAAGGCCAAAGCAGTTTGGACTATCTGCTGACTTCAGGTTTATTCTTATTAATGTATGCTGATAATGCTATTATTGATGCCAAATCTAATTTAATATCTCCTTTTTAAGCTCTTCTGACATGATCATTATGGAATTCTGATCGATAACCTTTTGATCTTCCCTTTGCTTCTAAAATCCAGTTATTTTGACATCACAATCATGACCACTGACTAAATATTGTGATCAAAATCCAAACTTCCCCAAGGCTTTGTAGCATATATAAAATTACAAGTTGACCCCACACTACCAAAATTTTCAAGAACACAAGCAACAGTTTATCTGAGCCCACTGCCCCCTACTCCCTTGATCAGTTGCAATGAATATCCTCAATGATGCTCTTTTCTTCCTATCATCCCTTCCTCTTCCTTCTCAGATGCTCTCTGGACTATGTCTGGAGGAAGCTAGATAGCATCAGAACTGGATGGAGAACAGCTGGAGTCCAAAAGCTCTCAGCCAGAGATGTTCACGGAGCCCTTAGAGGTGGGATGGCAGAGTCAGACATGGTGGAGAAGGAAAAAAATAAAAACTAAAGCGAACAGCTCTGTTCTAGGATAATGTTTTGTTTATCATGTTTTTCCTCCAAGGAGTGCAAATATCTTGCCCAAAAGAACATACTGCCATTCCTGATAAATTGCCAGAAATACTCACTGCAAGACTCAGAAAGCAAGGTCTCTATCTGTTTCTACGGAAACCTCAGCTTGACATGAGGTACCTCGTACTACAGCAATCTACAGACACTAACAAGACCTGATTCCTGAATTAGGAGAGAGTGGGGAAAAGGGAAAGGCATGTTCGAACTACAAAGAGAAATTAGAAATAGAATTCTTTCTTCCTAGGCCCTGAAAAGGCACATTGCCTGGCACGTGGTGAGGATGGAGTTCCTGGTTATGGAATGAATTAATTTCTCTTCCTCATATCAGTGCTAACACACGCATCATATCTGTGGAAGCACTCACCTTTCTCTGCTGGAATCCTGGCACCTTCCTTCTCTTCACAGAGAGACATCCCACCCCCTGATACCATGCAGGCCACCACCACTTCTAACAGAACACTTAACAAGAAGCCAGAGGTTTGGTGAATGCTCCTTGATGTAGCCTTTATCAAGGTCAGTCAGAGAAAACCTTGCCCATCTGTTCATAGGTGCTGCTGTTCTCTGAGCACCTCCCCCTCACTCTCACCGCTACAGCTACTGCCTCCATCTTCCCGTGATGGCCACCTCTGCACAAACTCCTTGTTGTCTTCCCTGAGGATCCACTGTCAGCAATGGTTCTCACCATGCTCCTCTGTCCCTGCTCCAGGAGCTCAGATACCCCAGCACTACTAATCTCATTTCTCCCCATTCGAAGTAGGTCCAGCTATCTGTTGAGAACTAGCCTCACACTGTTCCTGAATAAATTCATCCACTATCCTGAAGCAAGGGAATTTGTTCCAACACCAGCTGGACCATTTTCCCTCCTCACCACTCCTAGGCTACTTTAACTCCTGTCCTCATGCCTAGACTAATTCCCTACATCCTGCATTAAAGACTAACTAGTTCCTTACTTACACTCTGCTAAACACCTGTCAGCATGGTGAAAAGGTATCAGAGTTCACCTACAATGATAAGAACATTCTTTGCAAAGAAACACACAAAGATGACGGAGCATCCATCCAGAGCAAAGGCTCAGGGCACAAACGCTAGAGAACTGAAGAAGTCTGAACACTGGATTTGACCATGCTGGGTAGTAAGGGCTGGCAAAAAGCCATTTTGATGCAAAAATTGAATGCCAGCCTCCCTCTTTATTATAAAGCCCTCTACACATCAAAATAAGCTTTTCCAAGGGCTTAAAATAGTGCTTCTGAAAGCTTAATGTGCATCAGAATTACCTGGAGGGCCTGTTAAAACACAGATTATTGTACCCACCTCCAGGGTTTCTGATTGAATTTATCTGGGGTGGGGGCTGATAATTTGCATTTCTGACCAGTTTCCACAGGATGCTGTTGGCCCCAGGACCACACTTTGAGCACCACCAGTAAAGTGGCTTGGCTTTTGGAGAAAGTGGCCTTGCTCTTGGGATAAAGGAGACTTTATCAGTTAGGAGGATTAAAAAATGTGGAGCCCTCCCAAAAGAAAGCAAGGTACAAGCAAGGTACCCTCAAATTCTCCTGGGTAAGGAAAAGACATCCATCTTTCATAGCCTCTGTCATGGGTGAAAAGGAAAGGGGTAAGGGAGTTGGCATAAAGGCCCCCCTCACTCTTCTCATTCCAGAGAGCATTTGGACCTCAGTATAAAATCCATGGCTATCCTCAGTGACCAGAGCAGAAATCATGGCTTAGGCTTCTCACAGAATACACAGTGTCCCCAGCCCAGTGAAATGCATAGCTAATGTTGGTTGCATCCACCCTTGAGTTGACGTTCAGACACTGTGTTTTGTGTGGATCACTTTTTCACAGCACAGAGCATTCTCTTTAATACTGGGATTCCATTATGCTTCTCTTCTTCTCCCTCTAAAGAAAGAGATATCTTGTGGATGATCAGAAACATTAAAATGCAGACCCAAACATGGCTTGTCCCCAAGTCCTCCTGCACCTTTAAGGACACAGAACCTGACAACAGGGGCATGTGTTGGAGGTGTGGTAGCCATGACAATGGACTTTGATGCTCAGGGAGATATTAGGTATAGTGAAAACAAGGCTGGTGATTTTACAGAATTTGAGCTGTATTGCTAAGAAGATAATGGTGCCATGCATAAAGTGCAAAATGCAGGATAATAGTGACAGTCTGGGTTCAATGAAGTAAAAACAAACTGATAAAAAATGTTATCTATACTCAAAATATTAGAAGCTCAAATTACTCTCATGCTGGGAGCCATACAGGCCTCACTGGATGACAGTTACAGTGAGGAAATGACAGCATTTGCACAGCTCCTGCCATGAGAAGCAAAACTGCTATCTCCTTCTGCCACTACTGGCTCATGTTGAAAATGATGAGCCTGCGGGTATTGACCAGGCCTCACAATATTCCAAATCAGACCAATATTCCGAACACAGATACCTCATAAGGAAAAGCATATTCTTGCCTTTACAAAAGAGATTTTCGATGAAAGCTCTATGGATGATTGTCAAAAGGTTCTTCCTATGGGCCTTGCAGATCCAAGACTTAGATAATAAAGGGGGTTAAAGACTACAAGAGTAGACTCCTTCTCTCTGTGACCCTCCCCTGCTCACGCTGTCTCTCTCTCCTAGAAATAAATAAAACATTAAAAAAATTAAAAAAAAAAAAAAAAGAATACAAGAGTTACAGTGGATCCTGGCCCTGAGACAAAGAGCCTAATTCAGAGTTAAGGAATAGATAAGGGCAGAACTTAAGTTAATATTTATACCTTTTCTAACTGGTGATGTATGGCAGTCCCTTCCCTAAGGCCTACTTTCCACAAACACCCTCCCTTAAACTGGCGGTTGGGATGAAGATAGATAAGAGTAGCTAAAACATAACCCAAAAACAAAGGCTAACACATTTAGGGCCTCCATGGTATTTATATATTCAGCATCAAGTAAAAAAAAAGTTTCCACAGACAACTATTAACCAGCTCAAAAACATTCGTCCCCTTGTGAGCCAGACAGAATGACTCCTAGCCCATACAAATTAACCTATGTCCTAATCTTTGCATTATTAACTTAGAACAGATATGTATGTCATCCTGTTTTTCACTAAGAACATCCTGTTATTTCCTTAGTTGTAAGATTTACTCAACCTCACTGTGATTGGGGTAATTCTGCAAGAATACTTCCAAAAAACCTGTTTTTGTACACTTTTGAAAGCATCTTATCACAAAGAGTTTTCCATTGTAAAAATTCATTTTTCTAATGCCATGTTATCATTTGACCTATAAATAAAGACACCAAAACCAAAAGTGCAGAGATGCCTGCCTGGCGATCAGAAAGAATCTCGGGGCTCTCTCACTCTGTCTCTCTCGCCGACACTGTCCATCTTTCAGGGACCCCTGGACCGGGTCTCCAGCACTCCCATGGGTTTTATTTATTTGAAAGTTAGTATGAGAGGAGTCCAGTTTCCTTGGGTGCTTTTTCAGTAAACATCAGCAAGATACTATGCCAGATGCTAAAGACATGTAGAAGAAATAGCTGGTCCCTGCCCTCAAGCCGCTCAATGTCTGTTACTTAGATGGGACTATGCCTCTATCCTCAGGACTTGTGGGTGAGACTGTGATGCTATCATTAAGAACATGGCTGTGGAATCAGAAATACAAGTGTTAACTGAATCTACAGCTCACTGGCTCTGTGTCTCTGAATGATTTGATTGATGTCACTGAATCTCAATTTCCCCACCTTTAAAATAGGGATAATAATTCCTTCCTAACAAGCTGCTAAAGAATCGATCAGAAAATGCTTGTGCAGCATGAAACACCAGACATGACACAGAGAAGGTGAATAAGAGGCATTTTCTTTCTTGGCTCCTGTCCTCTAGGCTGCCTGCGTGAGACTGACATAAAAAAAAAAAAAAAAAAAGGAAGCTGGCAGCAGAAAGCCCTAGCCACCTTCTACCTGTACCCTGAAAATTTCATTTGGTGGAATAGTAAAGGGGTCAAGGGTTTCACCATCAAGTCACGCTGGATGTTGACACCATTCTCATCTGCACCGAGGCTACTACTTAGAGACTTATGTCCCCATTTGTTCCTTGTTCAGCTGAGTCCCTGTCTTATTCCATTCTCTTCCCTATGGCTGAGATTCCATCTCAGTTTTCTATGTGGTCACCATGGTCTATGAAGTACTGACTTGCCTTATTCTTTTGTTTTTACCTTCTATTTACATGAGTCCTACCTCTTTGTCTCAGCAATGAATTCTGATTCACTGACTCATGTGTGACTTGTCATTTACACTCTAATTTAATTGGACATATCCCCAGACAGTAGGAACCACCTGTTCTGTCTCAGCCTGAGAGTGAAACCAGAATGGAGAGTGCTCTTGGCTCTGGATCAGATGAAGAAGTTCAGGTGATTGGGCAAAGGATGAGCTCTAGGTAGACCAGACCCCCCATATGAGAGTTATGTGACTTCCTTTGAGTCTTGGTCCTAAACCCTCCTCCAGAGAGCCTTATGCTTTCACTAGGAACCTACTGTATCAGGCATGACTGGTCTATCCTGCCAAAGTCATCCTGAAGTTAAAAATAGGGATTATCACAACAGAATGAAGATGCTTCAAAAAAACTAAAAGTAGAACTACCCTACTATCTAGCAATTGCACTATTAGGTGTTATTCCAAAGGATACAAAAATACAGATTTGAAGGGGTACAAGCACCACGATGTTTATAGCAGCATTATCAACAAAAGCCAAACTATGGAGACAGCCCAGATGTTTACTGACTGATGAATGGATAAAGAACATGGGGATTACACATGCATGCCCATGTACACACTCTCTCTCAACTATTGGGACCTCATCAAGATTAAAAGCTTCTGCACGGCAAAGAAAACAATCCATAAAACTAATAGGCAACCGACAGAATGGAAAAAGATAGTTGCAAATGACATATCAGATAAAGGGTTAGTATCCAAAATCTATAAGGAACTCACTAAACTCCACACCCAAAAAATAAACAATCCAGTGAAGAAATGGGCAGAAGATATGAACAGACTCTTCTCCAGAGAGGACATCCAGATGGCCAACAGACACATGAACGATGCTCAGCATCCCTCCTCATCAGGGAAATACAAATCAAAACCACACTGAGATACCACCTCACGTCAGTCAGAGTGGCTAAAATGAGCAAATCAGAGGACTCTAGATGCTGGTGAGGATATGGAGAAACGAGCACCCTCCTACACTGTTGGTGGGAATGTAAACTGGTACAGCCCCTCTGGAAAACAGTGTGGCGGTTCCTCAGGAAACTAACAATAGAACTCCCCTATGACCCAGCAATAGCACTGCTAGGAATTTACCCAAGGGATACAGAAATGCTGATGCATAGGAGCACATGTACCCCAGTGTTCATAGCAGCACTCTCCACAATAGCTAAAACATGAAAAGAGCCTAAGTGTCCATCAACGGATGAATGGATCAAGAAGATGTGGTTTATCTATACCATGGAATACTTCATGGCAATGAGAAAGAATGAAATCTGGCCATGTGTAGCAACATGGATGGACCTTGAGGGTGTTATGCTGAGCAAAATAAGTCAGGCAGAGAAGGACAAATATCTATGTTAGCACGTATAGGAGGATAAGGAGGAACTTAACGGAGGACCATGGGGGAGAAGAAGAGGGAAATGGTGGGGGAAAGGGAGAGAGGCAAACCATGAGAGACTCTTGAATGATGAGAACAAACTGAGGACTGATGGGGGGCGGGGGGAAGATGGGCATGGAGGAGAGCACTTGTGGGGATGAGCACTGGGTGTTATATGGAAACCAACTTGACAATAAACCGTTTTAAAAAAAGAACAGGGTGGGGCGCCTGGATGGCTTAGTGGGTTAAGCATCCGACTTTCACTTAGGTCATGATCTCGCGGTTCGTGGGTTCGGGCCCCGCGTCGGGCTCTGTGCTGACTGCCAGCTCAGAGCCTGAAGCCTGTTTCAGTCTGTGATTCCCTCTCTGACCCTCCCCTGCTCACGCTGTCTCTCTCTCTCTCTCTCTAGAAATAAATAAAACATTAAAAAAGAAAATTAAAAAAATAATAATAAAAAATAAAAAAAGAACAGGGGGATTACACATGCACATGCGTGCACATGCACACACATGCATGTGCTCTCTCTCTCTCTCTCTCTCTCACACACACACACACACACACACACACACACACACACACACACACTGGAATATTACTCAGCCATCAAAAAGAATGAAATCTTGCCATTTGCATTGACATGGATAGAGATAGACTGTATTATGATAAGCAAAATAAGCCAATCAGAGAAATACAAGTGCCATATGATTTTACTCACATGTGGAAATTAAGAAACAAAACAGATGAACATGTTGGGGGGAAGAGAAGAGTGAGAAACAAACCACAAGAGACTCTTAACAATAGAGAAAAAACTGAGGGGTGACAAAGGGAGATGGGTGTGGGATGGGCTAAATGGGTGATGGTCATAAAGGAAGCCACTTGTTATGACGAGCACTGGGTATTGTACGTAAGTGATGAATCGCTGAATTCTGCTCCTGAAACCATTATTGCACTGTATGTTAACTGACTAAAATTTAAATTTAAAAATAGGGATATCTTTTATACTGTTAAGTTTTGATGGTAGACTCTGACAGCCCCAACTGCCCAGACTCTTCCAAAATGTCACCAGAAAAAAGAGGATGGTAGATAAGTCTAAGGTGGCACTGGTGGTAGTAAGGTGAATCTGTGGGAAATATTGCTGCATTGATGATATAGCCAACAAACTTTGCCACTGAATTGGATTTATTAGCAAGGAGTTGAATCAATGAGGAAGTCAAGGATTTTGGTCTGAGGACTTTGAAGAATGCAACTTTTTTTATTGAGATGAAGAGGTTTGAGGGAGAGACATCTATGGAAGAAATGAGGAGCTAAGGTGTGCAAATATTAATTAGGAGCTACATGTTAAGTATCCAAACAGAGATGTGCAACAAATAGCTGGATACAACATTCAAATCTGGATTCTGGAAGAGGGGTGAGAATTTGAGACACAAAGATTGAGCTGTCAAGCTGCAGAGAGTGTTTAAAGGTATCAGATTAGATGAGTTGACCACTGCTTGAGTGCACAGAGTAGCAAAGGGGTCTGAAAGAACTCTTCTCTACCCAGGACACTTCTGACAACAAATATGTAGGTTTTCCACACAAAGCAATTCTCTAACTCTCTGCACACACCAACTGAATGTCCTACAATTTTCATTTCTGACACTCAATACCTGGAGTCCATGCAAACCTCACAGATTAAGGGCTCAGTGCCACAAGACTGCCTCCCAGTGCCACAAGTCTAGCCACACATATTGGGTACTCAGACCTCTGTCCCAACTTGGCTAGAAATTGAGGGTTCTCACAACCCCATGCTTAGATTCAATGATTTGCTATAATAGCTCACAGAACTCAGGAGAACACTTTACTTACATGTGCCAGTTTGTTCTAAAGTATAGAAATGAACAGCCAGATGAAGAGATATATAGGGTGAGATCAGAAGGGTCCGTAGCATAGGCGTTTCTGTCCCCATGGACCTGGGCTATGCCACTCTCCCAGCACATGGATGCATTCACCAATTCAGAAGCTCTCCAAACCCAAGTTTAGGATTTTTTAATGGAGGCATGATGGTTTATCAACTCAATCTCTAGCCCCTCTCCTCAACTAGAGAATGGAGATGAGTTGAAAGTTCTAATCTTCTAATCATGGCTTGGTGTATCTGTGTCAACTTTTAGAAGCTCTGTATCCCCTGGGCAGAGGTGAAGTATATATATATTTCCTACTATGTCACAGGGGTACTCCAACATTTACAGGCCTAAAAAATGGAGCCCTGATGTTCTAAAATTGGTTCAAAAGGCTGAGGATCAAGGATAGATTAGGTATTGGAGTTCCATGAATCACAGAGCAGACATGCCTCTGGATAATCAGACATAGGAATCCTACCAATAAAATACAAGACCAGACAATCTAGCAAAAGTGTTTGTTTAGAGATGCCCGTGGCCACAAAACCATACCCAACTATTACTAGTGGTACTGGGAACACAGAATCATGAGGGTCTAAACCACGGATTCTTAAGCTCCTTGGTCTTAGGATCCCATTGCACTCTGAAAACTTATTGAGGTTTTGATTAGGAGGGTCCCAGTTATCAATATTTCAAATATTACAAATTAAAACTTAAAACTAAAAGAACAGTTGTCGTCACTTACCATGTAATCACTGGAAAACTTCACTGTACCCTGTGAAAGAATGAACATGAAAAAGAGAAGTAAGACATTACTGATACTATAAAAATGTGAAAATGTTTGTGACCCTGTGGACTCCACAAAGAAGTCTTAGAGAGCCTGGGGGATCCCCACATTGCAAACCATTCGTCCAAAATTGTAGAAATTTTGTGCAGAGCATTTAAGAAATAGACCAGAAATAACATGATTAATGAATGGTGAGAGTGGGAAAGGTAAGTCAGTGGTCTCACCCAGATTGGGTCTGGGGTCTATCTGTAAGGTGTTGTCTTTCAGTGAGGTAGGGCAGTGGTTTCCAAATGTGTGTTGTGACCTTCTTAGAAGGCTAATAATTCAATTAAATTAGTGGTGACGAACACTACTTATTCAAATGAAATAGACTGAGTATAAAATGTCATTAATTGTTTTATATACATGTGTACATATGTATATGACTACTGACCCAAGCTGTGAAACATAGCCCCTGTGTGAGTCAAGTTTGAGAATTCTTGAGATAACGGATACTAGAAGAAACAGCATCCTTACTGGTATCTTTGTCTCTATTCCATAATGGCTTTCCAAACTGTCAATCTAAACATGGCAATCCTTTATGTAAAGCTTCCCCATGCCTTCTCCCCCATTTAAGACAAAATCCAAGTATCCTAACATGGCTCAGAAGGCCCCAGATGGTCTAACCCCACACTACCTCTTAAGTGTTAACTCTTGACATCCTCTCACAAATGCCATATTTTCAAGAAAAAACAAAAACCAAACAACAAAAAACATCTTTCAAATTCCAAAATATGCCTTTATTTCTCTGGGGTTTATGCTGGACGACACCCTGTTATATCATTTCCTCTACCTAGAACTTTATTTTTTTTTTAAATATTTTTATTTATTTCTAGGAGAGAGAGAGACAGTGTGAGCAGGGATGGGTCAGAGAGAGAGGGAGACACAGACACCAAAATAGGCTCCAGGCTCTGAGCTGGGAGTCAGCACAGAGCCTGACGCGGGGCTCGAACCCACGAACCGCAAGATCATGACCTAAGCGAAAAGTCGGATGCTTAACTGACTAAGCCACCCAGGCGCCCCTCCTCTACCTAGAACTTTCAACACTAGACCCAATTCGTGGTCTAGGATCCAGCTCTCTCAGGTGTGGTGAACCACGGCCAAATCCTCACCAAACTTTCCTCTTCCCGGGCATGCAGGAAAATATTTCCTAGATCTTTTGTTTGGCCAGCTCTGGCCAACAGAATATAGGTAGAAAATTATGTATGTCACTTCCAGGCCCAGTGCCCAGAATATTTTGTACCATCTTCCATGTTTTCCCTCCTCCTTCTTCAGACCACAGATGAAAAGAATTTCTGGGCCTTAGCGGATATCATAACTAGCACAATGAACACGTCCCTAATCCCTAGATTTTACATGAGTCCAAAATAAACTTTTATGATTTAAAAATATTAAGATTGAGGGCTGTGTGTTTTAGCTACCCTGACTAATACGCTCATCTGATCCTTTAACCTTTCTCTTAGTCCTAAATTTTGGCCAGTCTACACTGTTTCCAGTCTCCTTGAATCTGTCCAGAGTTAACAACAGGCCCAGATAACTGGACATGGAGCAAAAGAAAGCTATGTTCATCCAGGGTTTAAGATGACAATGGAGGGAAATACTCCTCGATTATCATGCAGGCTACTCATCCTTGTTCACAGACTCATATAAACAAACATAGCTCATGCCAAGCCTTGTAGCCCATGGTAAGAACTTGGAATTTAACATTGAACAAAATGGGGATTCATTCAGGATTCAGCAAAATGGCATTACATTAACTTAAAGTTTTAAAGATGTACTTTAAAACTTAAAGTTTTAAAGGCTGCTTTGTAGAGAACAGACTGTATAGTATGGGGAGGGTAAAGAAGGGAAACCAGTATGGAAGCCACTGGGTAACTCAGAATGAGACATTAATGGGGATTTGGCCCAAAGAGTTAGCACTGCAGGTGGTAAGAAGTATCTGAATTCTGGATATGTTTGGAAGGTTGAACCAACTTGATTTTCTGCTGTGATTCACCTAGATGTCAAATCTCACTTCATCTCTTCATTTAGCCCTCTGTCCAAATATAATACCCCAAGAGTGCTCCCCAAACACTCCATACGAAATAGCCTTCTCATGCTCCCTCCTCCATCTATCCTGTTTTCACTTTACCATAGTCTCAAGTACCTGAAATAACATTTTTATAGATTTTGCCGACCTATTAATTGCTCGTCTCTCCAAATAAAATGTTCTTTTCTTCAGGACACAGGCTAGTCTCTGTCCTCACTGTATTCCCAGAGCACTAACCCATAGTTGATATTCAAATATTTGTCAAATGTGTAAGTGATTCGATTCAATCAAATCTTGCTTCTAACATATAAAGCAGCAAATAGAAGGCCCTTTTTTGTAGCACATTTGATGTGATGTGGGTCCATTTCAGTGGTAAAAGAAAGAGGTGACCTGGCCTAAAGCCTGGCCCCAATTTGCTCTAAGTGCCTAGAACCAGAATCTCACCAACAAAATCTGCCTCTGCATAGTTCCCATGTATTTTCTTTTCCTCATCCCTCTTGCTCAATAACAATGAATAGATTTCCAGTTTCGATACATGACCCAGAAATGTCAGGATTGGAAACCACTTTGGAGCAGTTGTATGTAGATCTTTTCATTGTCAGCCAAGCATCTTGGAAAGCATTTGTCACTACCATCAATCCTATGGAAAATTAACATAAGCTTTTAGTCTGGCCAAAGAGGCCCCACCATTCTGGATACTATGGTTTTCCTAGAAGAGACTTCTTGATTTCTGAAGGATAGGTTCCGAGGTTCCGATACTCAAAAGGACTAAGGTCATTGGCCTCACTGGCAATAATTCTTTAGGGAGTTGCAAGGGACACCCTGTTAAATATGTGACACATGAATCCACCCACAACCTGAGAAGCCAGTAGTAGGGTCTCCTTTATCTGTCACTTTTGTTTATGTGTGTCATCTCATCAGCCTCAGTGAAAAACATCCATTTCTGAGAATTACTGATGTTGAAGGGACTGATGAGTTGAGAGCCACAGGGATTTCATCAGAGAGGAGGAGCTAGGGAAGACTTGACTGTTTTCATAAGGCTAATTTAATTGCAGGTGAGAGTGAGGCACTTTTATCTACTGCAGCCCTTGAAATTAACAATCTGGCTCAGTTAACAACCAACCTGGCTCTAAGCAGCTGTCTGCCCTTCCTCATTGTCCTACTTTCTGTCCTGCTCCTCCATACATAACTCTTCCACACTACTTACATCAGAAGTGGGAGTATTTATTGAGTACTTACTAGATGCCAGGTACTGACATCATTTCTCTTATGCTTTTTAGTCCTATAAAACTCAAAGCTAAGCCATCTCTATTATCCCAATTCTATGCATAAGGAAAGTAAATTGCCCGGGCATACAACTAAGTAATTAAGCAGTACTAGGTCATTACTATCTAAATGACCAGGATTTCAGGGTACCTGCGTGGCTCAGTCAGCTATGCGTCCAATTCTTGATCTGAGATCAAGTCATGATCCCACAGTTCATGTGCTGGAGCCCCACGCCGGGCTCTGTGCTGACAGCTCAGAGCCTGCTTGGAATTCTCTCCCCGTCTGTCTCTCTGCTCCTCCTCTACTTGCATGTGCACACTCCTCTCTCTCCCAAAATAAATAAATAAACTAAAAAAATAAACAAAATAAAAGACCAGGATATCGACAAGTATTCTAAATTATCTTCGCCTTAATTATTCTTTTTTTTTAATTTATTTATTTATTTTGAAGGCAGTGAGCAGTGGGCGAAGCTCCAACACAGCACTATGCGTCCAATTCTTGATCTGAGATCAAGTCATGATCCACAGTTCATGTGCTGGGCCTTGGTCTATTGCTGACAGCTCAGAGCCTGCTTAAAATTCTCTCCCCGTCTGTCTCTCTGCTCCTCCTCTACTTGCATGTGGCCTCCTCTCTACCAAAATAAATAAATAAACTTAAAAAATAAAAACAAAAATAAAAGACCCAGGATATCGACAAGTATTCTAAGTATCTTCGCCTTAATTATTCTTTTTTTTTTTTTAATTTTTTTTTTAATGTTTTATTTATTTATTTCTAGAGAGAGAGAGACAGCGTGAGCAGGGGAGGGTCAGAGAGAGAGGGAGTCACAGACTGAAACAGGCTCCAGGCTCTGAGCTGGCAGTCAGCACAGAGCCCGACGCGGGGCTCGAACCCACGAACCGCGAGATCATGACCTAAGTGAAAGTCGGACGCTTAACCGACTAAGCCACCCAGGCGCCCCTCGCCTTAATTATTCTTATGAAATACTCCTCCAAGTTTCATCTTCATGCTGGAACAACATCCCATCTCAAGGCCAGGTCAAATTCCCGACATCCTGATCTTCACCCTGCCCACCTCTTCCTTAGGAAGGAACATTCGGATTTTTTACTCTAAACCTCGAATAATAGCAGGTTCCCAAGGCCCTTAAGATCTTATAGTGAAAAACAAAGAATCTCCCCTCTTAACAATTTTTAAGTGTATAATCCAGTATTGTTGACTATAGGCACTGTGCACAGCAGATTTCCAGAACTTACCCATCTTGCATAACTGAAACTTTAGACCCATTGGACGACAACCCCCCACTTACCACTTCTCACTCTTACTCCAATGATGTGAAGAGTGGAAGATGGGAAGGGGACAAAAGAAAACTTTTGATGGATATGTTTATTATCTCAACTGTAGTGCTGGTTTCACAGGTGTATGTACATGTCTGAACTCACTGTACACATTAAATAGGGATAGTTTTGTATATCAATTATACTTAAATAAATCAGTTTTGGAAAAAGACATTATAATATAAACTTAAAAAAAATTTGGAGCACCTTGATTTCAGCTCAGGTCATGATCTCAGGGTTTGTGAGAATGAGCCCTATGTCAGGCTCTGGCTGACAGTGTGGAGACTGCTTGGGATGCTCTCTCTCTCTCTCTCTCTTTCTCTCTCTCTCTCAAAGTAAATAAATAAAGATTTTTTAAAATGAGAAAAACAAAGAATCTCACTTTGATTGACAGGGAGAGGATCTGGCCATAGGGATCATGTGACTCACCCTCCACTGCAGGGACTGAGGGGATGGAGGAAGTGACAGGAGAAGCTACCAGGACCCAGGTGAGCGGGAGAACCCTGCTGCTGGCTTGTCATCTGCACCCCCGAGGCTTCCCAAATGGCCTCATTCCAGGTGTACTTGATTTTGCACACCAGAGCAGACAAAGCCAAAGGCAGTGTTTAAAAAGAATTAGTTTTGTTACGGTATTGCTTTATTTTTTTTTAATTAAAAAGGGCAGTATAAGATGGAAGAAAATGCTTGCAAAGCACCTGTAATCCAACCACTCTAACAAAATGATTTTCCTCTTCCCTCCTTCAGCCATATTTCGCATGGTTGTGATTGCAATGAGCTCAGAATTTTCAGTCTTTATTTTACTAATTATTCCATCATAAACTTGTTTTTCAGTCTCAGAGTCCTCAAAATACCATCCTCGTGATTTTATAAAATAGCCTTATGTCAGGGCAATAGAATTTTTAAACAATCCTCCTCTAATGTGGGGTAGTTACGTTGATTCCCTTTTAAAAATTTTTGCTATAATTATAGCTTATACAGCAGAATGCTTGCAACATGCCAGACATTTTCTAAGCATTCCACATTTGTTAGCGCATTTGATCCTCACAATAGCCTACAATTTAGGCTACAACACTACTACCTGCATGAAGACATGTAGGCACAAGAAAGTCATCTCACTTGCCCAAGGTCACCAGGAGTTGAGTGAGAAAGCTCACTTGTGAGCCCAAGGGCATCCATTCCCCAGTGTAAGCACCAAACTGCCACCCACCTGTCTGCTGCAATGAATCTATCTGTACAAATAAACAGCTTTTCCCTGAGAAATATTTTCTTAAAATAAATTCATAGGGTCTGAAATTATTGAGTCAAGAAATATGAACATGGTTCTTACTAAATATTTCTTCAGTGCTATTCAAAAGAGTTCTTTCCAGGGCACCTGGGTGGCTCAGTCAGTTAAGAATCTGACTTTGGCTCAGGTCATGTTCTCACAGTTGTGAGTTGGAGCCCCTTGTCAAGCTCTTTGCTGGCAGCTCAGAGCTGGGAGCCTGCTTCTGATTCTGTGTCTCCCTCTCTCTCAGCCCCTCCCCTGAATGCGCTCTGCTTCTCTCTGTCTCAAAAATAAATAAATATTTAAAAATTTGTTTAAAAGAGTTCTTTCCAGGGGATGCTTGGGTGGCTCAGTCAGGTGAGAGTCCAATTCTTGATTTCAGCTCTGGTCATGATCTCACAGTACATGAGATTGAGCCCCATGTCAGGCTCTGTGCTGACAGTGTAGAGCCTGCTTGAGATTCTCTTTCTCCTTCTCTCTCTGTCCCTTCCTCACTGTGTGCACACTTTCTCTCTCTCTCTTTCTCTCTCAAAATAAATAAACAGAAATTTAAAAAAAAAAGAATGCTTTCTACTTCCAACACCTCCAGGAAAGAATAATTATGTTGGTAGGACCATACACTGTACTATTTCAAATTCTATCATCATAAATTTTCATTTTGCTTTTTTAATAGCTACATAATAATTTCTATAGGTATTTTACATTACCAATTCTTTGAATACTAAGAATGAGCACTTTTCAATCCCTTATTTGCAAATTGTATATGAATTTTTGTTTGCACATATCCATTACATGTTAAATTATTATTGCCTTTAGAGTGCTTGTGTATTTGAAAACTAAGCTCATAAACCCTTTATCCTTTTTTCCCTAACCTGTCAGATTTGATATAAATATTTTCTAAGTAGGCAGTCCTTTTCTACTACCTATATTCCATTTGTGCAGGAGCTTTTTAAAAAAGAATCTATATATACATTAGATTCTGTTACTTTATTAATTCCAAGATGATATAACACGGCAACTTAGCAGCAGAGTGGCATTTGATAGTCAAGATTCTTATTACAAAATAGGGATAATATCGTATATGCCGTATGTTACCTAACAGGACAGAAATGAAATGAAGTCCTTGAAACCACCAAAGTACATCCATCTTTTTTTCTATTACCGTGAATAGAATTTATTTTGGTGGGGAGTGAGTTTCACATCTTCTTATTGATGGGAGTTGGAGGGAAAAAGTTCTCTTGAATTTCATCTGTCTTATATTATGCTACTCTTATACATTTTTATTTCTTTTTTAAATTTTAGTTAGTTAACATACAGTGTTGGTTTCAGGAGTAGAATTTGGTGATTCCTCACTTACATACAACACCCAGAGCTCATCACAAAAGGTGTTCTCCTTAATGTCCATCTAGCCCATTTCCCCCTCACCTCTTTCCATCAAGCCTCTATTTGTTCTCTACCATGAAGAGTCTCTTGTGGTTTATTTCCCTCTCTTCTCTTTTTTTAAAGTATAATAATAATAGTGGTTAAATTGATTTATTTAGATTTTCTACATACTCATGTCATCAGCAAATCATCAGTTTAACTTAGTTTCTCTCGATATGTATGTCGCATTTCTTTTTCATGTCTTATTACAATACTTTCCAAAACAGTATTAGCCATTATTGGTAACTGTGAGCATCTGAGAGCTCAGAAATTTGCAGTCCATTGTGCAAGGAGTTGTGGGATGGTGTTTCGAGATATTGTCTTCCAGCTGCTATTTGTACGTTTTGCACTTTCCACCCCATCAGCTGGCCGTAGCATTGCTTTGTTGACAAAACCAGCATACCATAAAAGCAGTTAAGAGATATCTGGGTTTCAAAAGCCTGAGTTTTGAGGATCTCAGTCCAATGTTTATGCCGTAAGCAAAATATTTGGAACATTGGCAGAGAGATTCTCACCCTCAAACTGGATCAAGATTCTCTAATCAGGAGGAAGGAAAGGAGAAAGTCTGGCCCTAAAAAGGTAGTGAACACTTGAAGGGGATAAAGAAACTCAAAACTGGATAGCCAAATCCAAGAGCAAATTAGTGAATAGAGATGAAGGTACTCCCATAGGCCTTAAATTTCTCTGACTGGGGCCAACCCTTCTTTCTCCCAGACTCTGAACAGCCAGATTCCTGTTTGATACTGGTCTATGTGCTTCCCAGGTACCTTTCTACAGCCTTAGGTACTCTGGAGAGAAACTTCTCAGTATCAGGACTTCAGGACAGGGCAAAGTCAGAGGCAGAAGAATAAGGAACACAAACATTGAAGTCTCCAATTGTTTGAGTCAGAAGAATGAGAAGCTAAGTTCTGCTGACCTAGGGTTAGTGACAGAAGTCGCCAATTCAAAGGTGAGAGGATTTGGTCATCACCAGCCCTCTTCTCCTTTTTCCAAGTCCTTGACTTACAACCATCATCTGGAAAAAAAAAAAAAATTCTATATTCCCTGAAGATATTCCCAGAAGAGAATTTTTATCAAGTATTTTTATATCCTTTGGAATTTGCAACCTCCCTTTAAGAGATTTTGTTAAACAAATTCACTAGAATTATAAGGTCTCAGGTATTTAGTTTTTAAAAACTTTAATCATATACTTGAAGAGGGCTAGGCCGCAGGAGGCAGTGAAGAAGAACGTGTACTTCTAGTGCTCTGTCACACCCAGGCAGTACTTGGCTGTGACCCACTATATCAACAGCTGAACTATTAGGTCCGGACATGTTATTCTCATGGGTACAGAGGTAGTATCTATATAAGAAGGAACAGGGCCTCACAGTGCAGATCAAGGCTCCTGGCTTCATCGGAATTCCTCCCACAATGGTCCCCAAACAAACTCCCTGTACTGCCTGAAGTATTCAGGAGATGCGGGTGGTGAAGGATTAAACAGTGAATAACTTGATTTATTATTCCTACCCCACAGCCCTCACAGAGGGCTGGAATGGCTCCTCAGCTCACCGGGTCTCAGAAACGCCTGTGGGTCTGGACTACGGGTAAGCCTGTGGTTTGGGGTTTGTTCTGCTTGCATTGTGAGCCAAACTTCCAACAATTCCTGTGCCCCGGGTGGTTACTATTGATTTATGCTGGCTTCAAAACAACAGACTGAGGCAGCAGAGTGAACACAAGTGCAGTGGCATACTAATGCCAGGGCTGGGATCATTCTGTCTTGAGGCACAGAGCTCTGAGTGCAGACCTGGCAGTTTCCCAATTAAGTATTTGATGACAATTAGGAGATTCACCGGTAAGATTTTGGAGGCTGATGCGTCCATTCCATCACTGGATTTGCTTTTGTCCCGGTCAAGTGGTAATTGCAGAGCTCTGCTCAGATGTCCTGCAGGGCAGCCCCTCCTCCCAGCCCACCCTCTCTTCTGACTTCCTGGGTCTGTTTTCCATTTTGCCACTACAAAAACTGCATATGTTCTTCACTGTCTGTATAATTTTTTCTCAAAAATACACCAGTGAAGAGAAGAAGTGTCCCAGTGTCCTCTTACTTCCTCAGTGCCACAGTGTGTGATTTCTCTGAGCTCTTCACTGCTCTCCCCTCAGTGTGTATGCCTTCCACATATTTTCCCTCCGAGCATTCCCAGGTGGCCTGCAAGATTCAGGTCAGAGATCATTCACCTGTTTGTGAGGCCACTAGTTCTGTCCAGATGACCTTCTCTGAGCACTTCCTCTAACACCTGTAAATCTCTCCATCATAATCAGTATAACACACAAGAGCCATTGTTTTAAGTGTACAAACACCTTGGGGCACCTTCCTGGCTCCGTCAGTTAAGCAGCTGACTCTTGGTTTCCAGTCAGGTCACAATCTCTTGGTTTTGGTTTTCAGGTCATCATCTCCCAGTTTGTGAGTTCAAACCCCATGTTAGGCTCTGCACTGACAATGTGTTGTCTACTCCGGATTGTTTCTCTCCCTCTCTCTGCCTCTCCTCTGCTCACGCGTGCTCTCTCTCTCAAAAAATAAACATTAAAAAAATAAATGTACAAATACCTTCCCCGCTGGGAGCCACCAGGAAGACAAATTAAGAATTATTTTATTTTTTTTTAATATTTTTATTTATTTCTAGGAGAGACAGGGACAGCGTGAGCAGGGGAGGGTCAGAGAGAGGGAGAAACAGACTCGGAAACAGGCTCCAGGCTCTGAGCTGGCAGTCAGCACAGAGCCCAACGCAGGGCCCAAACCCACGAACCGCGAGATCATGACCTAAGCGAAAGTCGGACGCTTAACTGACTAAGCCACCCAGGCGCCCCGACAAATTAAGAATTATTAATTCTAGCTTCTTTTTATATGGTAAGCAGAGGAGGTATTTGTTTAATCAAAACATTGTTGTATGCCAAAATATGAAATTCAGAATTAGAAAGGCCTGACATTGGCTGGGTACCTACCTCTTGGTCCAAATTGTCTCACAAATGCTCCAATTCTGAAATTAATATTTTCTGGAAGCATTATCCTAATTGCTCAGCATCTAAAATATTTGGAACTAAAGTAAGGTCAAACTGAAACCTGAACTAAATGGCAGGACATGCAAAATGATCCAGGGATATGAAGCCAGGAAATGACATACCCTCTTGTTGAGGGCTAGTGCTTTTTAAAGAGAATGGAATAACCATCTTTAAAATCCTTTCAAAACATCAAACATGCAGAACCTACTCAGATACTACATAAAAGTATTACGAGAGTCTAGAAAAATATTTTTTTCAAATTATTTGATTGCAGCAATGACATTTTGCTTTCATAAAGCTATGCCGCCATATCCATATTACTCATGTACTCTTTTCCTTCTAGTCCATTCTAGTCTCCTCTATTTAATTCTTTAGGGGAATACTGGTTGCAAGTCCAACCAAATAAAGTCTACAATTGAGTTTTTCCACCATCAATTTCCTATTTTGGATCATGTACTACAGTTATATAAGATGCTATCTTTGGAGTAAGCGGCTTGAAGGGTACAAGAGAACTATCTGTAGTAGTTTTGCAAGGTATTGTTAGTCTTAAATGACTTTTGAAGAAGACTTTAAAATACATGAGCTGTGCACACAGCATTAGCTTTATAACCCACTAGTGAGTTCTATAATGAGTGTAAGCACTGGTCCTGCTTTACACAACATAAATCTATTTATTCCTCATATCCAGAATTAACCAGTTCCATGAAATTGTATAAACAATGAAAATAAAAGGACTGAAGTTATAAATACCCTAGAACAAGAAATGTGGAAAATTATACGAAAAAAAACTATGAAACATTATGCAAATTTTTAACAATTCTCCAGACAGGGAAGCTTAATATAGACAACATAATTTTTAATTATTTGCTTAATGCATGGATTTTAGTTTTTTCTTACCATAAAGCTGACTAGTTTTGAGGAAAACTTGATGAAATGATTCCAAAGTTCACCAAGGCAAATAAAGCAAAGACCAAACCTAATGAAGTTCTCGCAAAAGGGTAATGAATCAGAAGAGGCAGTGATGTGCTGGAGTCACATACTTGCAAGAGCATATTGTTAAATTTTCAGGAATTTTGTGATCTGACTGAGGTCATACTGGTAGCTTGATATCAATGGGAAAGTTAATTCCTTATGGGTGACCATCTGGAAAGAAAATTACAGAAAACTTCCTGCCACCAAATGTAACAGAAAATTCAGAGGAACGAAAATGGTGGGGAAAAGGGAGAGAGGCAAACCATGAGAGACTCTTGAATGCTGACAAAAACTGAGGACTGATGGATGTGGGGGGGGGAGGGAGGGACGGGCATGGAGGAGGACACGTGTGGGGATGAGCACTGGGTGTTATGTGGAAACTAATTTGACAATAAACTATTTAAAAAAAAAAAAGAAAAGGTTCATATTAAATGTCCCAATGCTTTAAAATGTATAATAAAACTTAACATAATCAACTCTTATCAAATATTTGTCTCTGGGAGCATGTTCTAAATTTCAAATTAATGAAGGAAATGACAAAGGAAAACACATAGATATGCTGCTGAAAAACTTAAAAGTCCTAGTCAACTACATTTTTAGTTTTTAAAAAAATGGGGGGGGAATAAAACAAATAAATGCAAATAAATACACAACTTGTAAGTTCTGTGTTTGACCCGAATTTAAGTGCTAATAACTCCTCTACAAATTCACCTTTAAAAAGTAAATTTAGAAAAATATTTGCAACAAATGGGATACCTATATTTAATAATCCTAATGTATAAGTTACTTACACAGTAATAAATAAGTAGAAGCACTAAAGCTTCAATAGATAAATGGGGAAAAGCCATTAACAGAGAAGTCACAAGAAGCTAATGCAATGTAGATAACAAGTGTGAACCCATGGAGTCTGGTTAATCTTTAAAATGTACAAATTTTACAGCTTTAAAATGTACCACTTGAAAATGTACAAACGGAAATAATGAGGCTCAGGTCTCTGGCTGCACCACTATCTGTTCTTTTTCATGATCATCAACTCCCGACATCCGATCACTCTCTATGGTTCCCCACAGGCACCTGCTCCTTCTGTGCCTCCTCTGGCTCAACTACCAACATCTATCATTCCTAAGGCTCTGCAAGGATGTTCGACTCACTGAACATTATTGCTTTTTGCTACCTCAGCCTCCTTATTTCTACAGAACACTCCCCACCAATCCATTTCAGTCCACAAAGTCCCTAAATACACTCTGGTTTTCCTATAACAACACCTCCTCTGAGGTCTCTAATGAAAAGACTACAATCTCTTTTCCACTCGTTTAACAGTCTCACAGCACCTGTGCTTTCATGACTTCCCCACCTTCTAGAAATCCTCTGTCTCTGTCTCCTCCAGTTTAGATTTCATAGCCATCCTTCTCTCTCAAACCCTATAAACTCACAAGCCCCTCCTTTCTGCCATCGAGCTCCTAGGAAAAACCACAGGCAGTGATGAATCTATCACTTTCTTCATACCTATACAAAACCAAGCTTGATTAGCAAAACCACACTATAGGCAAGTGAACATCACCATAAATAAATGGTCACCAACTGCAACTCCACAATGACTCAACTATTATTTTACACATCTTATAAATACTTCACAAATATCCAACATGTTTAACTGCCCCACTCACTTTGCCTCAATCTTCACTGAGATTATTGAAGCCAACATATGAGAAATCCTTCAAACTGCCAATACCAATTTTATAAAGTTGTCTGTACGTGGACCTGTCCTCTCCTCCAACTTTCCTAACACAATGAGAAAGTGCCCCTCCTCCTACTCTAAGACCAATTACTATATCAGTGACTGGGCCTCACTTCTACCTTGCCTCTTACTTTCTCTGGACCTTGCCTCATCAGTTACCTTCTGTATCTCTGGCTTCATTATTTTCTAGCTTATCTTTTGCTATCTAATAATGAAACTTTGGAATCCTTCAGGACTTTATTTCAGGCGGTTATTCAATTTCATCAACTTCCATCTGTATACTAACCACATATCCCTACCACTTAATTACCACTACATTTGCTCCACCCCAGACCTCTTATCTGGGTTCTAGACACATAATACATTCAGCCAACTTTGTAACGTTTCCCCTTAGAGTTCTCAGATCAAATTCAGTACCTTCAAACATGAAGCCAAATCTCTTCCTTCAACTTTGCTTCCCCCACTACATTCCCATTCATCATAATCATCTACCCCATTGCCCATACCAGCAATTTGAAAATAATATATAACATATGCATCTGTTTTCCTTCACTTTCCAGAGACAATCAATCACCCACTTTACCTACTAAATGTTATTTATATATAAATATGTTATTTATATATTACTTATAATAATAATTTACATATATACAGAAAACTTCTCTCTCTTTGTATCTGCAATCGCTTTAGCTCAAGCTGATATTGTCCCTCTACTGACACACTTCAAAGACCCTTGTCTCAGGGCACCTGGGTGGCTCAGTTGGTTAAGCACCTGACTTTGGCTCAGGTCGTGGTCTCACAGTTCATGAGCTCAAGCTCTGCGTCAGGCTCTGTGCTGACAGCTCAGGGCCTAGAGCCTGCATCAGATTCTGTTTCCCTCTCTCTCTGCCCCTCCCCCACTCACACTCTGTTTCTCAAAAATGAATGCTAAAAGAATCTTAAAAAAAAAAAAAAAAGAGCCTTGTCTCTATGTCCTCTCTCCAAACCATTCTTTCTCTCTCTCTTTTTTTTTTTAATGTTTATTTTTGAGAGAGAGACAGAGTGTGAGTGGGGGAGGGGCAGAGAGAGGGAAACACAGAATCTGAAGCAGGCTCCAGGCTCTGAGTTGTCAGCAAAGAGCCTAATGCGGGGCTTGAACTCAAGAACAGCGAGATCATGACCTGAGCCGAAGTCAGATGTTTAACCAACTGAGCCACCCAAGTGCCCCTCTCCAAACCTTTCTTTACCCACTATGGCCAAATTGGTCTCTTAAAAACACTAATGTGATCATGTTACTTTCATGTTAAAAGTCAAGCCACCTGGTTCCCATGAGTCTTAGAATAAAACCCTGATCCTCATTACCTCTTAGTCCACTCTTGTTCCCAGCTCCCGCCCTGTCTGTCAGTGCTCCACCACAATGGCAGTCTTCTGACATGTCTCTACAAGCCATTCTCCCCTTCCTTTCCAAGTGTTTGCACATCTCATTCCCTCTGCATGGAATGCCCTTCCCTGTACTTGCCCTTTGCCAGGATACTCTCACTCATCCTTATGTATCAGATAAGTGTTACTCTCTTAGAGAAGTCTTTCTGATTCCTTGAGACTAAATCAGTTCACCTCCTGAATCTCTCATAGTAGCATTTACTTCTCTTTTATAGCATTCACCATACCCACAGTTAAGTGATAGAGCTGTCACTTGTCTCCTATTTATATAGTGGAAGTTCCACAAGAACAAGACAAAGTCTGTCATCTCCCAGCTTGAGCTCAGTGTCCAGTACAGTGGGTCACACACAGTGGGCTCTTTAAAATATGCGTTGTGTTCATTAGCATGTCCTTGCCTATGAAATTCAGAAATAATCTTAATGAGAATTCCAAATGTTGTCAAGGACAATGAAATATGTCCAACTGTACACTGCTCTTGGGAATATAATTTGTCACAACCTTTTTAGAAAATAATTTTACATGATGTATTCCAAGTGTTACTTTTGAACTAGTAATTCCACTCCAAAGAAATAAGCTTTAGCACATGCACAAAAGCGCACACACAGATGTCTCTTGTCTCATTATTCTTAATACTGAGAAATTACGAACAACATAAATATCCAACAATGGTTAAGTAAATTAAGGTTTGGCATCTAAATAGAATGTTATTTCACTAATTTTAATTACGTATACAAAAGGTTTGCAATAATTTGGGGCAATATTTATTTTTTAATACTTCTGAATACACATTAGATAAAATTATGTAGACAGCATGAACTCAACTATGTAAAAAAAGCATATATAGAAAAAAAGAATAAAACTCTAAAGAAATAATAAGAGCCACTATAAGGATAATGACCATGATAATAAGGTTATAAGCATTTGCTACGTTCCAAGTATTGTTATGTTTCACATGCACTGACTCGCTTGATGCTAACAACAACCTTATTATTTCAGTTAGGTTATAATTATCCCCATTTTTAAGATGAGGAAACTAAACCTCGGAAAGATTAAGTAAGTTGCATACAATGACCCAGGACGTCCAATGACGGAGTCTGAACACTTTAAAATAATAGATATATTTCCCCATAATAATCATTCCATTTCCTGGTGATATAATTATATGTGATTCTTTCTGTATTTTCCTATTTTCTGTACTGAACATGTATAATTTTGTTTTTTCTTAAACATTTTTAATTTTTTTAAATATTTTTATTTATTTCTAGGAGAGAGAGAGAGAGACAGTGTGAGCAGGGGAGGGTCAGAGAGAGAGGGAGATACAGACTCTGAAATAGGCTCCAGGCTCTGAGCTGGCAGTCAGCACAGAGCCCGACGCGGGGCTCGAACCCACGAACAGCGAGATCATGACCTAAGCGAAAGTTGGTCACTTAACCGACTAAGCCACCCAGGCGCCCCTGAACATGTATAATTTTGATAAGCAGAAATAAAAGTCTCATCTGAAAAGAAGTTATTGTGTATAATATAAATTGAACAAAGCCTTATTAACTAAAGGACTTAGAAGAGGTTCTTATTTGGAACAATCTTTATGCCAAAATAATCCTAAACACACAAGCGTAAATTTTGAAAGTATAAGTATTTCAGAAGCCCCCTGTATCACCGTCCAGTGACTATTATCAGAAGCACCAAGACCACCTGTTTGCTTTGGAAAACTAACTCATGAGCATCATGTGCTACCCAAAGTACATCCCATCCCATCCTGTTATGTACCTGTCTTTGCCAAGGAACTGACCAGGTAAGAAAGAGATCACATCGTTCTCATGGAAGTACAGGACAATATAGTATCTGAAGCAATGGCACTTATTCATAAATTCAGATGTTTTGCCAATATATTAATAAATTTAAAATTCCTCCTCTTGCCAACATTCCACATTAGCAGGAAAATGAAGATCTATTCAGAGGATTTGTGATAACTACTCCTGAGTCAACTTAGGGTATAAGTATATGGCCTTATTGGCTCAAGTATGGACTTCCCTTCCAGCTGACCACTCTCTAATATGCTTCCAGAAGAGCTTTTAATAGTTTGAGAATAAAATCCATCCATTTTTTTAAATTAGTCTTAATTTTATGGAAAGATAGGATTTTGTGTATGTGTGTGTGTGTGTGTCTGTGATGTGTGTGTGTGTGTGTGTGTGTGTGCATGTGCGCACTTGTGCATGTGCACATCCTAGAAGAATGGCAAGGCAGACCCCACCAGGCAACCTTTGTCTAGGGGCCTCCTTGGAAGTGTCTTTAATGGTACAGAGAGCTTGAAGTATATAATGATTACAAGACACTGGGCAATATTGAAGTGGAGACAGGACACAGTTCTACCAAGTGGCTGCCCTCTAGGTCTCCAGTGACTCAGCCTCTTCTAAACTCACACCCAAGACCTAGTAAGAAGCAGCCGAGTTTGAAATGAGTCGAAATCATAAAAAGTGCAACACTGAAATCTCTTTAAGATGTTGAGAAAAGAGGCCTGCACTCCTAGTTAACTCTACACAGGGTTGAATACTTTTGTCCCAATTAAGGCAGGATATGGCTGGGAATGAATCCAAGATTGAGCAGAGGCATCCCTGCATGGAATCACCCAAAGGCATCACCAGATAAATCTCCCTGAAGTGAAGTGAGCCAATGACAGAAAGAAGGGAACTATAAATATCACCTAGAACAAAGAAAGCTGAGGTTGCAAACATACATGAACCACTTCCTAGATTTTTATTGTTCTGATTGGGTAACTTTGGGAAAGAGGATTAGGGTAAAGTTTCTCATTATTCTTCAGATAGTTTGATAACTATGATTCTGTCATATCCATGAGCTGGTATGGACTGGAATATATGGATTTCATTGAATAGTGACAACAAAAATAACAGCCCAATAACCTAGGATAAAGGAATTACTACAAAGTGGTAAGGAGGGACAAATAGTAGCACTGTCAACTACACACCCATAAGCAGAATACTTAAAAGAATATACTAAGCTAGAAGAATGTGAAAACCAATGGTTAACAATGTAAAAGAAACAGAAGACAAGTAATTTCTATACACTTTAGAATAAGAGCACGAAGGTCAAAGTCATGTCACAATCATTAAATGGAAATCAGGATTCTCGAGGCAATATCAAATGTCATGCATTTGCTCTCTGAAGGTGAAAGAGAGAAGAAGGATGGAGAACCACTGGTATTTTTGCTTGATACTTTAGTTTTCTACAACTAACCTAGAGTACCTCTGTGGGGGATACTCCAGATGTTTCCCTCTCACGGATAGCCTGCTCACCTCACAGAACCACTTTGAGCCTCAAAGCTTCTCTAAGCATCACTCCCGTGTCCCCGGATATGTTAGTATATCTGACTCATAGGATTTGTGTTGGAATTGAAAGAACTATAAACCCTTACTCAACCCCTATGCTATTCCTTATTGTTTTGTCTGTTAAACATGAGTATGTCCCTAATATTTTAAGAATGAATTCATGGCATAAAATTCTCCAAATTGAGAACTATATGTATTGGTCATCACTCCCAGAAAACCCTTCTATAGCTTTACCTTTTCCAGAACGTCACATTAATTAAATCATATAGTATATAGCCTTTACACATTGGCCTCTTTTCAGACTGGCCTCTTGCACTTACCAATAAGCATTTAATATCTACCCATCTAAGCTTTTGCGTGGCTTGCTAGCCCATTCCTTTTTATTACTGAATAGTATTCTACTGTATGGATACTTCACTCTGGCTTTGGTCCTGAGCTATGCCAACACTGTCTTCCATCCCTGCCTTCAGCACCAGCAACTAAAAGTGAGCACTTCATTTTGTTCACTCCAGGAGATCCTGATGCTATGGAAACTGGACTGTCTTTCAGACACACTTGATCAATACTACTGGCCATGGATATAGATGTAGGGGGAATGATCCCAAACACCAGTGAGCCAAGATCATGACAGAGCTGTGCACATGCACACTCTATCTCTCAGACACAGAGTCCTTAGTGCCTGCCTTAGGGGGAAATGTTGGTTAAGATGATCTACAAACTTGGGCATCAATATCCATGTTTAGAATCCAGCCATTGTTGATTTGGACAATGGAAGGCCCCAGGCCCAAAAAGAACTAAACATATTTCCTTTCTTGAGAATTTTGGAATGTAAATTAAGATCAAGAATTAGAACTTGACATTGAATGATGTCAAATGAAGCACTCCAGACAAGGAGTCTTTTTCAAATTGTGGAACACAAAGTTTTTTCATTAGATCATTAAAAAAAATAGCAAGTAATAACTAGCACTTGTGACAAAGGAGTATATAGAATAAAATAGAGAGTATGAGAAAATGTTGTCATGTATTGCACATAATAAGAATAAACATTATTTCATAAAACTTTGGTTTCAATTTTATATGTGCACCTTCTAGGCAAACATAAAATGTAGCTTTTACTATAGGTCATGGTTTAAGCAGATAAAAATACTCTGTTCTATAGGAAATGACCACAACCTCCAGATGTTCCTTTCTCAAATCCTTGTTGTACTATAGATCTTTAGTGTGAGGGTAAGATGGGACAGTTAATTAAGCTTGCTTTGGTTCCATTACAGAATGAAATAACCTTAGCAAATACACCTGAAGCAAGATTCTGTTTGGGTGAGCTCAAGTCCAGAATCCACCCCTGATCCAAGCATCTCTGGCAGTATAATGAAACCACACGATCTGTAGGGCTGCCCCTTCACATCATGAGTCAGACAGGGTCTCCAAGGAGGATATGTGGATGGACAGAAAATGCTGTCCATTAGAAAATGGGCTCCATTGATCCATTTTCTAACCAAAAGGAATAATCATTCAATGATGTGGAAGTAAGTGAAAGTTACAAGAAAAGAACCAGGTTCTTCTGGATTATGTAAACCTGAGGACATTGCATCATCAGATTTTCCTGAATTCCTTCTCGAAGGACCTGGCCTTAACTTTTGTTTTATGCTGGAATTCCCTTTACATCAAGTGACAGCATGTATATAAGAATGGGAATACCTAGGGAAGGTCTGGAATTGACACCAATTGGGATTACTACTTAAGTCAAAAATCTCCCATCTCTGAAAATAGCTTACAATATATGGATAGGACTGCTGTGTTTACATCTGTGCCAGATATATGACCCTGATTCCTTGGTCAGAATCCAGTGGTGCAGGGGTGACCACTGGTCATGAGGAGCTTTCCTCCCAAAGTCTCAAACTGAAACTGAGAGATGCAGGTCACCAAGGGAATGGCAAGAGACTGGGTAACATAAGCAGCTGAATTTCTCATGATCTGGCAGGAGCCAGTTTTTACTAGGAGAGAATAAAAGAAATAAGTTCAGGGACAGACAGAGAGAGGCCCCTAGAAATAGGCAAGTCCCTGGTTCCACTTAATCTGGGGACTAACTGTACCTCTACCCTTCCCGTACGAGTCCCTCAATGAATGCCACTTCATACCCAAGCTCGGGTAGTCACCCTGTGCTACTCTTCAAACGTAACTTTGCCATTGCTGCATTGTTATCAGGTTGCCTCACAATTTCTTTAAAGCCCACGGGATACAATTACTTTAAGGAAAAAGCTGTGACCAAAGAAAGGAGTTTTACTACAAAATGGCATTTTCTTGGGAGATTCCAGTTCCACTCAAAAGGATTTTCCTAGAGACTCTTCTTCAAGTTAGGTCTCTGTCACATCAGCTCAAAGTATTCTGATTATGTTACAGTGACCTGTCCAATACCTTTTGAAAAATAAATCAGTGAAAAAGCTCAGAGAATTTCAGCAAAGCCAGATATCAAAGGAATTGCAAATAATCAACAATACTAAATGCCATGTAGTATGTTGGGCTGCTATAGAGCCCACTTTAAAAATAAGGAAACTGACAGCCTATGACAACATCTTTGGGGGCAGTCAGGTGCTAAACAGCTGTGGTGAGACCAGAATGTAGGTCTGTTTGAAGCCAAAGCATAGGCTCTGTGTCCCCCACCCCCTGCCCCAATACTCCTATATGTCTGCTGACAAGACAACCTTACCAAGGACAGTTGCTGGCTGCTTTATGGACAGCTTGCAGTGTCACTTAACTGCAAAGGTGAAGAAATGCTGGCTCACTCACAGAATCTTCCTAGGGAAGACAGCTTTTATCACTGTCGGTCTTGATTGGGCCCCAGGCTGCTAGAGCTGTTCATAATGACTCCCAGTTAGAACCATTACTGCATGATGAGGTGTTTAATTTATAATGTGAATCAGAGGCACATGCTGAATAAACTGAGAAGTATTTACAAGGTTCTTTCCAAGCCTACAGTACCTACTGGTTCCTCTTAGTCCCCACCCCCTCTACCCCCCAAAGTACATGTTTCCGTGGAAACAGATGCCTGGTGCTCTGAAAAGGTAATTTTAGTTGTGACTGGATCTGCGGGATGAAGCCCCTGATGCCTACAGAGGCAGAAGCAAAGCAGACTTCTGAGAGATGCTTCTGGCAGGTAGTTGAGCCAGCCATTGGGGTGCAGTGGAGTCAAGAATAGAAACCCTAAATTCAAGGGCTATTGAAATGAATTCAACAATAATATGCCTCTGTCCTTGAGAAGGCTGAGGGTATGCTCCTCCAGTCTCCTTGTGGCCAGCCTCTTACTGTGGCTTATGAACTTGAATGCCCTGAAACCTTGGATTGCAGTTCCCACTGCACTTCCCTCCTCTTGTCCCCATAATCTCAGTGCTGATTACACACTGTCTCTGCATGTGCCATCCATCAGGCACAAGACACAATCACAGGGGTAAGCATGAGTCTCATGCTCCCTAGAGTCCATCTTGCTATTCCTAGATTTCACTGCCACAGGACACCTTCCTTCCCAACAAAGAGTTTATAAGCTTTGGCTGCAGATATCACTGGGCTCAAACTGCAGCCCTTTCATTAACTGGTTGAGAGAGAGAGCTACTCGGAAGAAAGAAACAGTATGGTAGGGGGTTGAGGACTGGAGGAAAGTGGCCCTATTGGAGCAAGGGTGATCACACTAAGCAGGACCTTTCTCTGGGAACTCTATCCTTCCCTCACTCTCTGGATATCTGCTCACTCTTGTTCCTGTTTGAGCCATAATGCCCAGGATCTCTGAAGCCTACCTCTCCCATGAACCAGGTTGACCCAGGTGTTACTATTAGATCTTTGGGCCTTGGATCCTTCCTGAAACCTTATCACTGGCCAGCCTTACAACTGGGGAAGCATCCTCGGCCCCACCCACCCTTATTCTGATGTACCTAAATATTTCTATTCTTCCAGCCTCAAGGACTCATCCTAAGGTAGATAAGACCTCTTACTAGGGCCACTTATGAGATTAAATGGGTTCTCAGTCTCAGTCATGAGTTTGTAAGTTATAGACCCATTCTAGCTCCTCCTAGAACTGGAGCCAGTCTCAGAAAGTCTAAGGAAAGAGCACACATTTCATATTCTGGGAGGCAGGTACTGGGGAGGGGCACAGACACGACTACCACTGGCAACTGAGACCTCCCAAAGTGAGTTCCCAGACCTCTCTCTAATTTCTTATGCTATTTCTCTGCCTTTCTCTTAGCTCTCTTTCATCCTGTTCTCTTCTCGTCCCTTTTCCCCTGCTTCTCTTTCCTATTCTCCCTCTCCCTGCTGCCATCTGTCCTATTCTCATCCTTTCCCATGCTGTCCCTATCCCTGTCACTTGCCCTCACCCCGGCTTTGAGTCTTTCTGACTCCCTCTATATCCCTTTTTCCCTTGTCTACTGAAGCTATGGGCCCTTCCCCCAGAAATCTAGAAGAAGTGAGCATAACCCCACCTGTTGGCTGCCCTTCCACCCATCCTTCATACCCCAAAGAAGAAACCCATGAGGAACTTGTACTCCAAGGGAACACAGATAACCCTGTGCTAAAGAAAGCTGGAGTATCCCCTAGCTCATAGCAAAGTACCCTAGAGATGCTCACTGCACTCCGGAGAGAGGCCCATCCTGGGAAGGCCATGCCATGACAGCTTGGCACACAGGAGGAGTCTCAGGCAACTGCCAGCCGCTCTGCCCCCTCATGCCAACCCCACTGCTTAACTCATAATACCACTCCTTTAGGTGCTGTCACAAGGCTGTCACATAAGCCCCTTCCCATCGCAACTTTCCTATGGCCAACCATATGGAGAAGGTGACTGTTTACCTCCCTGCAAACCTGACTATAGCTATTTACAGCCTCATTCCCTAAAGACTCCATGGAAAGCTGTGATCTGAGATGTGGTCTGTGTAATCCATGTGTTATCCACGTGGGACCACCTACATGGGAACCCTTGAGCATGGTTCTTGGCCTTCCCTCTAGCCTGTAATTTAAACACAGGCCTTTTAGGGCGCCCGGGTGGCTCAGTCAGTTAAGCATCAGACTTCGGCTCAGGTCATGATCTTGCGGCTCGTGGGTTCGAGCCCCACGTCGGCTCTTTGCTGACAGCCAGCTCAGAGCCTGGAGCCTGTTTCAGATTCTGTGTCTCCCTCTCTCTCTGACCCTCCCCTGCTCTCTCTCTCTCTCTCTCTCAGAAATAAATTTAAAAAATTAAAAAAAAATAAACACAGTCCTTTCCTTCTATCTGCTGAATTAAAGCTGAAGGAAACTCCCTTCTGCCACCACTAACCACGAGGAGCCCTGGGGTATAAAAGGCAGCCCCATCCCTGGGGTTGGGTATTACCAATAATTTCCTGTCAGCACCAGGGACAGCACCTTGGTGAAGCCAGGCCCAGCCTGAGGCCCGCATTGTTCTAGCCTCCCCTGACTTCCCAAACAGATTCTCCTTATCAGTAGCTATATTAAAAGAGAGAGGGATGTGGTAAGAGCCCATCAAACTTCTCTAATCACAAATCCAGCTGGGAGGGACTGAGGCAAGTCCAGACTGACAGAGTTCTCCCCTAAATCCCAGTTCCAAAACCCTTCCACTCTGAGTTATTTCCCTCTAAACAGAGGGAAACAGATGGCACATCTTTAAAGCCCTTAAGATAACCCTGGACAAAGGGGTGGATGGCTCAGTCGGTTGAGCATCCAATTCTTCATTTCACTTCAGGTCATGATCCTAGGGTTGTAGGGTCAGGCTCCACACTGAGTGTGGAGCCTGCTTAAGATTCTCTCTCTCTCTCCCTCTGCCCCTCTCCCTCACTTATTCACATTCTCTCTCTCACCCCCCCCAAATAAATTTTAAAAAATACCTCTGAACAAGTGTACACACATTTATCTGCATGCATTTTCCTGTTCTTGTGAGGATAGTGTTTAGGCATGTGTTCATTTGTGGGGATTTTTTGGTAAGATTTCTAGGACTCAATCAGATGAAGGCTGCTATGAAGCACTCACCACAGGGCTTGAGTAATAATTTGTCTCCCTCCCTCCTTCACTCTCTTTGATCTCTTCTTTAGAAGTTAGGAGACGGTTGCTTTATAAACTCTTCTCTGTCCTATAATTGTTGTCATTATCTAAATTACCACAATAGGTTGAAATAAAGAGTATTTTACCTCCCTGTTTCCCCACACTGGAGGAGACCAGCAGAACAGAAGTAATTGGAGAGTAGAAAAATTATTTCTCATTCAGTAAGATTGCTGAATCCACTCAAACCTTTTTTTTTCTTTTTTAAGTCACTGCACCAAAAAAAAGTTGTTTTATACAATTTTATGTAGAAGAGAAATAATAGAAAAATTCTATAGAAATCATTGACAAGCTTATTTTGTTTGTTCTAACAGGCAGGCAGTTTTCCTGTCAGATACCAGAGAGTGAGTGCTTTGAATATATTCCTTTGGATATTATGAGCAACTTTCAAAGGCAATTATTTAAAATATTTATGAAAAAACTGGGGGAAATATGTCTCCCAAAAAGTGTGTAGGTAAGTATACAAAGTGCCTATTTCTGGAGGGTGGGTCTAATACTTAAAAAAAAAAAAAAAACTTCAAAACAACTGAATGGACTGTATTAAAACTATAAAGGAGATTCACCATAAAAAGTGCTCCAAGAATATATAAGTGAAATCAAACATAAGAGTAGTTTTGACTTTGTTATACACATCTTCTTAAGGTTAGTTTAGTAGCAAGAAAAGGTTTGTCATATCCATGAAATACAGTCAAAATCTGGAACTTCAGTAAAAACCAGGATTCAGACTCTCTGATTCATCCATCTTGTCAATACATGCTCCAAAATGGAACTGGTTAGCACAAATATTGATGTGTCTTTATGTGAAGTGTTGACCATGTTCCAGACACAGTGCTTTAATTGATTTAATTCTCACAACAACCCTGGGAGGGAAGGAGGTATCATTACCCCCATTTCATAGATGAGGAAACTGAGGTTCAGTAATGTGCTCAAGGTAATGGAGTATGTAGTGCTGTTGGTTCTGGAGCCCAAGACCATCTGCCCCAGAGTCAAAGCTGTAAAATTACACTCTTGTGTCTGGAGTGGCACTGTAGAGCCTCAGTGAATGAGTGGAAGGCAAGATATCTCGCAGGCCCAGCCACGCACCTCATGCCTCAGAGTCTGGATCCTGGACTGACAGAGCCTTGGTCCTCAAGACAGGGTCTGTGCATTATGATCCTGAGAGAGGAGCATGACAGTGTGCTGGTTCCACAATTCCTGGGACCCTCATCTCCACTTCCTATCCCTCCTGCTCCCCTCAGTTTGGCAACGCCATCTGAAGACTCCCGGAGCCAGGAGAAGGTCATCCGGCAGAGCCAGGGAATGGGGAGCGAATCTTAAATAATCACTCTGAGTTGTGGATGAGATGCCCAGGGGCTTCAGGCCAGGATGGAGGGAAACACAGCCACACACAGGGTGAACAGGGGTACCTTTAGCAACTCAGAGGTTTGAGAAGGAAATGGAGAGAATGTTTTGTCAGAATATAGTTTCAAATGCCTTTCTTTCCTCCTGGAAGTACAAAGATGAAGTTTGTGCTGGAGTAACACCCCAAGAGACTATTTAGTTCAGTTTTTTCAACTAACAGGTTGAAGGTGAGGCTCAGAGGCCAAGGGAACCCTCAGTGGTGGCAGAGTAGGTAAACAGACGACAGGTGGTTACACAGCATGTAGCGGCAGAGCCGAGACATAATGAGGATGTGGAGACCTGCTCCATGAGCATATGATGCAACCAACCAGCCCAGCCTCGTGGCCACTGTGATAGTTAATTTATGAGTCAACTTGACAGGATGCCCCGATATCTGGTTAACCATTATTTTTGTGTATGTCCATGAGGACATTTCTGGAAGAGATTGGGATGTGAACTGGTAGACTGAATAGAGCAGACACCCCTGTCCAGTGTGAGTGGACATCACCTGAACTGTTCTGATAGAACAAAAAGAGTCAAGAAGGTAACTACTTGAGCTGGGACATGGAATCTAACACTGTCAGACCTCGGGCTCTCACGCGTTCAAACTACACACCAGCATTCCTAGTTTCCTGGCTAGGAGATGCCAATTCCTGGGACTTCTCAGTTACCATAATCACTTAAGCCAATTCCTTACAAAAAGTTGATCTACAGAAATTACCCTCTTACTGGTATTTCTCTGGAAAACCCTAATCCAGCCACCTTCACTGCTTTCCCACTCTATCAAAAGAAGAGAGACCAACCCACAATGGCTTAAAGCAAAAAGGGAAGTTTATTAGATGCTCCTGGTGGTTTGCCAAACTGAATCTAAAAAAGATCCAGAAACCTGGATCACTGCAGCCTGAGGTAGAGAACCAAGAACACAAATGCCACCAGGATTCCTTTCATCCATCCCTGTCTCTGCTTCACTCAGAGCCCTGGCTCTCTTCTCTCCTTTATGGAATTGATTCCTACATGGGGCAAGGGCCATGGCTGCTGGCAGTTCCACATCTATACCAAAGCATAAAAGCCATTTCCAGAGGATATTAGCTGGTACCTGTGTCACATGCCCAGCCCGGTGTGTATGGAGGTGGGAATATTACAACAGACATGCTTCATTAGAGCCACATCATAAGATTGAGAAAAAATCAATCACTCCAAAAAAAAGCATAGGATGTTTGGACAGAAATGAGGCTCTGCTCTACTCTGTCTGTGCCATGTGCATGCAAATGGAGTAGCAGAGTACCCAAAAGTGACTATAACTGGGTAGGGCCTTGACATAAACTTGAAAATTGCAGACTGACTTTGTTCATGCCATAACCTTCTACAGAACAAGCCAAAGGCTTATTTGCCGGAAAAGTATGTGTATGTGTTGGCCAGAATTCAAAAGACAAATGTCCACACCAACATGATTCTTCAATATATGGCGTTCGTTTCCACATGAGCATTGAGATAAGAGATGAGGCCACAGTTGTCCTAGAATCACTACTGGATGGAGGTAAAATGTTAGGTGTGAGGGGTAATACTGAATTTTACTTCTCAATTTAAAAATTGTTGGGGGCCTAGAGGCAGAGGTTCCTTAGAAGACAGTTTAGGGGCACCTGGATGACTCAGTAAGTTAAGCATCCAACTCTTGACTTCACCTCAGGTCATGATCTCTGTGAGTTTGAGCCCTGCTTCAGGCTCTGAGCTGGCAATGTGGAGGCTGCATTGGATTCTTTCTCTCCCTCTCTCACTGCCCCTCCCGTATGTGTGTTCTAGTGTTGTCTCTCTGTTTCTCTCTCTCTCTGTCTCTGTCTCTGTCTCTCTCTCTCTCTCTCTCTCTCTTCCTCTCTCATAAAGAAAGAAAAAGAAAAAATAACAGAAAACAAAAAAAAAAAAACTTAAAAAAAAAGAAGTTTAAACTCTCTCTTTCCCAGATACGGAAACTGTGGCCCAGACAGAGGAAGCAATTTACCAAAAAAATGCACAGATAATTATTTGGAAGGCTTAGGACTAGAAGCCAGAAATTCAAAAGCCCAGAACTGTGTTTTCCCCTGAAATCTCTCCCTGTAAAGGTCTATTACTCTGAGTCATACAATCTTAGATGCTTCTTTCCAATCCCCTGAGATGGAACTAGGAGGAAAAATCCATAATAGCCCTCCCTCTTCTAAGTCTCCCTATAATTTTCCAGGATCGTGGGACCCTGGTAAAAGCATGCTTATGGTAGGGATGGAGAACAGGGAGAGAAGGAGTAGCACTCTGCTCTTCCCTGGCCCCCCGAACAGGTGGGACTTTCCATACTCCAGGACAGCCACAGGCAGTGACCAACCACCTGGGCATCCAGCCCTGACCCCTCTGTGGCTGTCCTCTTAAATGCAGGGAAAGAAGGTGGAGGTACAAAATATGTGGGAAGAAAATAAAAGAGGAAGAGAGAAATAGTAAAGGAAAATGATGGAGACAGAAAGGGATCAAGGGGGACAGGAAGAAATAGAAGAAAAGAAAGACCAAAAAAACCCCACCCCCACCCTCACCCTCACAGAAAACAGAGGGACATGGAGGGCCACACACACAGTAAGAGACAATGAGTTGGAAGTAAGGACCACAGAGAGAATGTCAGTTATAGAATCATGATCCTGCTGAGGATAAGGGTCCAGGTTTCTGACTGACCAGGAGGATGACTACCAACAGAGCTTCACAGAAGGAGGATGAGCTGAGAGTGAGTCTAGCATATTTTCCTTCCATGGAACTCCCAACCACAGGTGCTTATTAACACCTTCAGTGACTCTGCGGCCAGAGACTGAGAGTGATACCAAGTCCCTCCCTCACCATGCTGGCCCCGAGGCCCCAAGCCTAGCTGCGGAAAGCTTTGGGCAGGAAAAGGCCACTGACTGATGAGAATCACTCTTCTAATACGTATCTACTGTATCTACTATCAGCTGAGCTAATAGGAGAAGGCTTGAACTCAGTCTCCTGATTCTGGGTTTTCATCATTTTCTAAACTATAATGCCTTCCAGTTGGCAACAACAGCAACATTACCTCCACCACCACCACCACCATCATCTTCTTCTTCAAAGCAGCTACTCTTTATTGAGTGTTTATTATGTGCTCGGCACAGTATTAAGCATATTATGTACACCACGTCTGATCTGGACAATAACTGTGTGAGGGAAGCCCTATTTATATCCTAGTTTTGCACAACCAAGGTAAGCAATCACATAGGCTAAGTAACTTTCCTGAGAACAAATAGCTGCTGCATGTCAGAGTCAAGTCTCATACCTGTAGAGCCTCTTCTATTCTGAAGACCTTAGAATGAGCTAAAATTTAAAAATGGGAGCAAGTAGGGTCACCTGTGGCAGCTTGTCTACCACCATCCACCACTGTAACACTCTACCCATTTCAGAGGCAGGGATACTGAACTATCAAAGGGGACTCTACCCAAAGGATTAATTGCCTTTTAGAAAAGTTTAAATGAATCCAATTCCATTGAGTACGTATGTTCTTTGCACTAGGAGCCCACATGCTTTCTCATTCCCTAATTTACTTGTACCTTCATCCATTCAACACATATTTGTGGAGTGCCTGCTTTGTGTCTGACACTATTCTAGGTGTTTAGAATATATGCATGAACAAACCAGACAAAGCTTTTAGTCTAGTGAAGGGAGATGAAATATAAACAAATAAACAGATCAGTCTGTAATAGAAACACACACAGGAATAACTGAACGAAAGGTACATGAACAAAATGTAAAAAGAGAGAAAGCAATAGAAAGTACTATTTTAGATACTATGGTCCCTGACAGCTCTCTTAAGATGGGACATTTAAGCAGAAGCCTCAATGAACTGAGGCTGTGCTAAGGGTATATACCTGAGGGAAGATCAATCCAGGCAGCGAAAAAAAGAAGTGCAAAGTCTTGGGGAAAGAAGAATCCCATTTGTGTTCAAGGAACAGCGAGGAGGCCAACATTGATGGAGAAAAGATGAGATCGAAGCAGACACTAGAGAATTTAAAGGCTTGGAGAGCTTCATGTGGATTTAGAATGTTACTCAACAAGGAATATCAAGTTATTGACTGGGAATGTCATGTTTAGATTCACACATTACAATGGTTCCTCTGGCTGCAGGGAGAATACATGAAGGCAGGAAGATTGATTAGAAGTTTCTGGCCAGTTACCAGGTGACAGGCCATGGTGGCTTGGGGCAGATGGTAGCAGAGGATCTGGTGGCCAGACTCAGAAGACATTCTGATCAACTAGATGTGGAATGTGAAAGAAAAGAGTCGGGGATTATGTCAGTATATAAGTCTGAGCAAGGAGGTGAATTTAGGCAACGTTTCCTAATTTAGGGGATACTAGGGAAGTGTTACTTGGGCAGGAGATGGGCAAAAAATCAAATTTCTGGTTTGAATCATGTATAGTTAGAGAGGAAACATTTAAGTGGAAATGTGAAGTATATAGTTGAATATACGTCTAGAATCTCAAGAGGGGAAGCAAAAATGTGAGTGTTGTCAGCATATTTAAAATCAAAGGACTGGGTAAGGTCACCCAGGGTGCACTTATAAATGAGAAGAAAAGAGGCACAGGCTAAGCCATGGAGAATCTAACAGTAAGAGTCAATAGGATGGAGACACTTGGGTGGCTCAGTTGGTTAAGTGTCCACCTTTGGCGTGGGTCATGATCTCACAGTTCGTGGATTTGAGCCCCTCATCTGTCTCTGTGCTAACAGCTCAGAGCCTTGAGTCTTCCTCGGATCTATGTCTCCCTCTCTCTCTGCCCCTCTCTACTCGCTCTCTCTCTCTCTCTCTTTCTCTCTCTCTCTCAAAAATAAATAAACAATTTTTTTAAAGAGTCAATAGAATGAAGAAGACCTCGTCCTGGTGTGAATAAGCACCAGTGAGGCAGGAGGGAGCCAAAAGAGCTCAATATCCCATAAACCAAAAGAAAACAGGGTTTCAAGGAGAGGTATCAAAACTTTCTCCAGTGATGTTAAATTCCCAGGTCCCACTCTCTTTGCCTGGATCTCTAAGAGTCCAACTAAATAGTAGGGTCATGTGATAGCCTAGGTGAGAAGTGCAAGAATTCCTATAACCTGGCTGTTCTGACATCAGGGCTTTGAGCTTGACTCTGAAAATATTGTCAGTCCTGAGAAAAACTGCAGAGCAATCAGTAGTCCAGAACAAAATTCTCCAGGCCTCGGATAAATGTCAGGGCATGCACTCCTCCTGGAACAAGGAATATGGCTGTATGCCACATGGTTAGCTGGAAATCACCATAGACCCTGTGGCCAGAGTGGACACAGAGTGGATCAGTCTCAGCCCCAAGTTGCTTGGAGTTTCAGAACACAAAAACATCTCAATGTTATTTAGGAATACTATGTTTTGTTAAATAATACACATGTAATCAGAAAAGTGGGCCAAGCCTAAAATCCAGAATATACTCCCTTCTCCCATAGGTTTTTTGTATCCCTTCCAAGCCATGGGCCCAACTCCAGGTCGGTCACCTGAAATACATGAGTAGAGTTAACTGACTTCAACATGAATGGTGAGGACCTAAAACTAGCTATAATATTATTTAGATAACTGTTATATTTCCTCTTTCTGGTTTTAGCTCTTCCTTAAATAAATTTCTTGATTCTAAACTAACTAGAATAGAATCTTCAGAGAAAATTCTCAAGAATACAACTTCTATAAACGACCTCATTTCAAAATATTACCACCCCTTACAGAGAGTTTGTGGGAGGAGGAGTCACTTGCTTTATTGGGAACCAATGTAACCAACCTTAAATTAGGAGATGTGAGCTTGGCTGAGTACCTGTCCTCAGAAGGCCAACAGATCACTGTGTGGACATTCCCCTATATGGAATCCTCCAAGGACATCTAAGATGTCCAGAGGACAACTGCCTCCTCTTTCCCTGCCTCCAGTGTCTCATTAAACTTCCAGATTTCACCTACAACAATCAAACAACCCGGTAGAACTCAGCAACGTTGAGCTCCCTTCAAAATCCAAACAAACAAAAGAATTTGTACACCAGATGGGTCACCCTAGGCTATCCTGGAGGACAGAGAAGAGAAGGTTTATATCACAGATACTACAGCAAAAAGCTTCAAAAACCTCTGGGGCATTTCTGTTCTCCCAAGTTTTGGGCTTCCTTAACCTTAGGCAGGCACCCTGCCCCGCCCATGCCACCCAGTCCCTCATTCCCAGACTTCGGGCTTTCTTCAATCCTATCCTTGTCTTCTCCACACAGTCCAGCAACTGCCTTTTTTTTTTTAAAGACTTTTTTTTTATAAGAGGAGCTTTAGGTTCACAGCAAAACTAAGGGGGGAGGTACAGAGTCACCATATACCCCCTGTCCACCACACATGCACAGCCTTCCTCATTATCAACTTCCCCCAGCAGGCTAGTATACTTGGTAGAATCTATGAACTTATACTAACACATTATAGTAACCTGAAATCCACAGTTTAATTAGGGTTCACTCTTGGTGTTGTACATTCTACGGGTTTGGACATAGACCTGTATGACATGTATCTGTATCATTATTGTATCATACAGTGTTTTCACTGCCCTAAAATCATCTTTGTTCCGCCTATCCATCCCTCCCTCCACCTGCACCAAGCCCTGACAACCACTGATGTTTTAGTATATTTGTAGTTTTTCTTTTTCCAGAATGTCACATTGCTGGATGCCTACAGAAGGTAGTTTTTCAGATTGGCTTCTTTCACTTAGTAATAGGATTTAAATTTTTCCATGTCTTTTCACAGCTTGATGATTGCTCTTTTTTTCTTTCCTTTTTGCTTTCTTTTTAAGCACTGAATGATATTCCATTGCCTGGATGTACCACAGTTTAGTCATTCACCTCATAAAAGACATCTTGGTTGCTTCTACGTTTTAGTAATTATGAATAAACCTGCTATAAACACCCATGTGCAGGTTTTTGTATGGATGTAAGTTTTCAGCTCCTTTGGGCAAGTATTAAAGAGCATAACTGCTGGATCACATGGTACAAGTATGTTTAGTTATATAAGAAACTGCCAAACTGTCTTCCAGAATGGTTGGGCCATTTTATATTCCAATCTGCAATGTGTGAGAGTTCTCATTGCTAAACATCCTCACCAGCCATTGTTGATGTCAGTGTTCTGAATTGTGGCCATCGTAAAAGTATGTAATGGTATCTCTTTGTTGATGTTGTTGTTGTTGTTGAAGTTTACTTATTTTAAGAGAGAGGGAGAGGAAAGGAAGGAGGAAGGGAGAAAATCCCATACAGGCTCCTTGCTGTCAGTGCAGAACCCCTCAGGGCTCAATCATGAGTGGGATGTTTAACCAACTGAGCCACCCAGATGCCCCTCTTTGTTGTTGGAATTTGCATTTCCCTGATGATTTAAGATGTGCCTTCATATACTTATTTGCCACCTGCACATCTTCTTTTGTCAGGCAACCATGTTTTTTAATGTAACTTGATCAGGTTCTTGGGGAGTTGTCTCTGACTCCAGACACATAGGATGTCTTATTTCCTCATTATAACCAAAGATCATTTCTTCCACTTATGAATCTAGATGTTCACCTAGACGCTCATATGAACAGCATCATCTTTACTTCCCCTTTCAATCATGACCCAGAATCCTGTGAGACGATCATTATTTCTGACAATCATTAAGGTTATTTGTAACATAATCTTGCACAATAACAAAAATAGCTACTATATGTTGGGCACCAACTATGTGCCAGGCACGCTGCTAATCACTTGCAGTATATAAGTGGTTTGTGATCTGTACAAAACCAGCTGGTTACAGCTACTGTCATTCCTACTTTATAGCTGAAGGAGCTGAGGCCATACTGCTAATAAGAGGCAGAGCCCAGGGGTGCCTGGGTGGCTCAGTTGATTAAGGGTCTGACTCTTGATTTCAGCTCAGGTCATGATCTCATGGTTCCTGAGATTGAGCCCTGCCTTGGGCTCTGCGCCTTCAGCAGGGACCCTGCTTGGGATTCTCTCCCTCACTCTCTGCCCCACCCCTGCTCACTCACTGGCTTGATCTCTCAAAATAAATAAATCTTAAAAAAAGAGAAAGAGAGAGGCAGAGCCCATTGTCCTAAGCACTGTTCCTGGAAAAGCAAGTATTAAAGGCTCATGCCCATCCTACCTCCTGGTGGTGCAGAAGAGCCCTGCTCACCCCCATAAAAGATCAGGAAACATCTCTTCGTGTCCTGACATTCATAGGGACAGATCTCTTGGCTCTGGAAGGTGGCCTTTGCTACTTCAAAGCTCCTGGGTTCTAGGCAATAAAAAGTAAGTTTCTTATCATGATTTTTTGAGCCAGTTTTTTTTAAATTATAGACCAGAGGTACTGTGTGTTCCATGAACAATCATCTTACTGACATGTTATTCTGAAGCTTGACTTCATTCACCGTGACACATGCTGCTTATGAAATACAAAATCGAATAGAGTTGTAATGAAGTGAGGCCGGGGAAAGATTAAATTGGAATCTGAACTAATGCCAGCTAAGAGACCCTACCTCCACTTTATTATTATTATTATGTTTAATAAACAATCACTCATGCTCCAAGGAAAGGGAAACAATCAGAGGCATGGCAGGGGAGCCATAAAAGAAATGCTTTAAACCCTGAATAAAAACATGTTTGTTCAAATGCAGAGCTGGTTTTTTTTTTTTTTTATTCAAAATGAATGCAGTGAATTGTGGAACACCTAGAGGTACTGAGAGGCACAGAAGGGAGCCAGAGTTTGCAGAGAGGAGCAAGGGCACCCCTGTCACCTGCCAGGCGAATCCTGGCTACTGAAGGGAAGACACTCAGGCTTCAAGGAGGAAGTTAGAGCGTCAGCCCAACAGGCTTACCACCTGATGGACTGAACTGATAGCTCTTCTCTGTCTTCCAAATATTTGGAAATACTCTGATTGCCCATGAGGAAAATGAGCACAATCTGCCCAGAACTAAAGAGATTAGCTACATGCAGGAACACCTCAAAGACCAGCTGTCACCCCAACTGAAGAAGGCAGATATGGGCTTGGACATGAAAGCAAAGCATAGCTGAAGGCTAAGCTGGGGTTGCTAAATGACTGATATAACTGAGCAAAAGTTGTCTATATGGAAAGAAGTTTGTCTGCATGAAACTTAGATAAGGTGAAGGCGTGAGCAACAATGTATTAATGGCTCTTAGTACCGCCTGGCGGCCAAAGTACCCTCAGTGAGTGAGCCATCTGGGGTCACTGGAGAGACCTCTGCTCTCTGCTATGGGTAAGTGACACTGAGGCCAACCTACCCAAACACCACCTGTGCTATGACTTTGCACTTTTCCAGCCACATCTGGGAGGTGGCTGCATGAATCGGGGTCCCACCTGCAGAGCACAGCACACTCAAACAAGGACAATCCAAAGAGGTAGGGGCAGAGTAAGGAAATCACAAGTGACTAATCACACCACCCTCTGGGGTTGAGGGGGCAAGGAAAGGGAGTAGTCATGAGAACCAAGAGGGAAAGAGAAGTGTGAGTGAACATTCTGGGAAAAACTATGATCATCATGGGACATAGCCAGTCCCTGGCAAACTATAGGGAGGAAGCCAAAGAAACAACTACCCTGATCACACCCTCCTCCCTCTGATCACTTGATGGTGCTTCTCATTGTACTACCCCAAACCAGAAGCCAATGGAAAAGGGAGCACTTTGATGTAATTCCTCCAGATCATCTTCCCTGGGCAGAGAAGGCTGGAGAGAGAATTTAGAGAGACAAATAGAATGTATCTCTCACCTAGTGTCATAGCAGAGCAAACTAGCACATGTTTCAAAAGTAACATGAGCCTACATTTAAATTCAGGCCCTGCCATTTAGAGCTCCATGACCATAAGTCAGTTGTTTCTCGTCTCTAGGCTTCAGTTATTCCATCAGTGAAGTGACACTAGTATCAATTCTCTTGTGGCATTGTTGTAGGATTAAAGGCTGTGTTAGACATCTCATCTGCCCTGTCTCACATCTGCCCAGATTACTTCTTTGGCCTGGCCGCTGCTGAAATAGGAAACCCAACCTAAAACATGGCTTGCACTCAGCACACAGTGGACATTGAATAAATGGTGGTTCTGAAGATTATAATGATGACCTTCAATTGCCCAGATAGTTGGGAGGGTGCAATCTAGGTGGCAGGAATATCTGTCACAACATAAATTAATTTGGCACCTGGTCTTTGGTAAGTTTGGTGAGTATGAATGAGTCTCAAGATTGATGGTGTATGGTGGCCCTGACAATATTCTCAGGTCTCAGAGAGAGCCTTACGTGCCCCATGAAGCCTGGCCCTCCTAGGGCCTGGCCCACACTGCCAGTCTCCCATGCCCTGACATCTCTGCCAACACTCATATTTGTCTAACTCTAGAGAAGACACCTCTCTCTGGAGGAAATGGGACACTACTTCCCAGGGAGCCCCCCAGCCAACACCATGGCTCTAGGAACCTCTCTGTTTCCTCAGCTGCCAGGATTTCAGGGTATGGAGCTTTATCTGTGTGGGGCCTTGGAAAGAAGAGCCAGCAATGAAAAGTCTGAGCTATTCTGAGAGTAACCGATGCCTTCCCCAAAGCATCCATCTGCATTCCCACTTCTCACCAAATGGCCCTGTCTTTAAAAGAACCTGGACCTGGTGTCTAACCACATGAAAGTTTAGAACACAATCTTTTACTGAGGGTACACTGTGTGCCAAGCATGGGCAATGTGCTCTATGTGATTTATTTTTACTTAATCTTTACACAACCCTGTGTGATAAGTAGCACTGCCCCCATTTCACAGAGAAGGCAGAGAGGCTCAAACGAATTATATAATCTGCTCATATAATTAAGTTGTAGATACCATATTTGAACCCAGGTCCAGCTGACTCCAAAAGCACCACTCTTCCCCCTGTTTGGAGTAAGAATAGCTACACAATTAACCAGTTTATGTTTCAATTTATTAATAAAGAATCCTATAGAAACAGCAGGAATACAAAAATAACTAACTAACTAGAGCATGTTCAATTTCCTTAAGTCTGGTATATTCACTCCTTTTCTTCATTTCACTTCTAAGAGGAAAGGCAGATAGAGGAATCCAAACAGCAGAGAAGGCAGAAGGGGTTCCCAAGCTTTTGTGTTATCCTCAGTGTACATCTGGAGGAGTCCACTCCCAGGTCTCCCTTGACCTATCAGGTATTATGCAACCCAAATGTCAGAGGGGGAAGTACACCTGCAGTGTCTGAATACAGCCCCGTATCATGGTTTTCACCAAGCAAAGGTTGGCAAAATGCATTAATGGCAGGTACCCTTCGAACCCCTTCGTGTTTATTACTGAGTAGCTCAGTGGGATGCGGTGAAAGGCTTGCGATTGCTTTCTTCCACTGGAGATGGATGCTGTAGTGCACGTTTTCCATTCTCATTTCATCTCATAAATCACAGCAAGTACTGTGATTTGGAAACAGCACATAGCATAAGCTGAATGTTTATGCGCCATCTCTTTGTTCATAAAACCTTCACTAATTACTAATGAAGCCAATAAATTTGCACGGCAACTCTTATCAAAAAAAATATTTTTTCCCATTCACAACTTCCAAGAAGAGTCTGATCTAGCTAGCGTGTGCACCAGCAGCCTGCAGCTGTGCAGATGCCCCTCTCCAGCTCCATGAGCTATATGGGTGGAAAAGCCATCCCAGGATGTTTTCTCAGTGTTCCTGAACCAACTCCATTCATAATTCTTCTGGGTTTTGGCATGGTGGGCTTTGGGTCCCAACCATATCACACCAACACTTTCTAAAGAAAGGCATTCTTTCTGGTGTGACCCCTGATATATCAATGAAGTAGAAAGTCAGCTTCAAGAATGTTGGCTTTTGGGGCGCCTGGGTGGCTCAGTCAGTTAAGCATCCTACTTCAGCTCAGGTCATGATCTCATGGTTTGTGGGTTCAAGCCCCACATCAGGCTCTGTGCTGACAGCTCAGAGACCGGAGCCTGCTTCAGACTCTGTGTCTCCCTCTCTCTCTGCCCCTCCCCTGCTCAGGCTTTGACTCTCTCTCAAAAATAAATAATCATTAAAAAAAATTTTCTTAAAGAATTTTGGTTTTTGAGAAACAATGAAGCACAAGTTTCCACTGGCATTTCTGAAAATATCTCCCTTTAAATGTAACTATATAAATTTCTGATTTTAGAATTCAGAATCATTTTAATATCATACTGTTTCAATGATAAAGCTTTTATAATTAATTTTAGTATATGAAAGGGCTAACCACACATTGCCTCTAGCCTCCATTCTTCCTTCTCAGACAAACTAAGGTCTCCTTTCCTATAGGCCCCCTCTACAAAAGCCTTAATGTGATGATTATTGAGTCTACAGGCTTAGCTAGACTACCAATTTGGGATCATATGGGCTCAGAATCTCCTTCTGAATCATACTTTATGCTATGGCATCATGGCTTTCCCTGATGTTCAGGCTACCACAGAAAGAAGTGATAAAGACTTGATAGTATATTCAATAAAGAATTTGACGAAGACATTGCCGGTCCACCAGTTGGTATCTCCTACATAGAAAATAAAGTTAATTACTATGCTTCTGCTTTTAATGTGGGTACTAAGAATCTTAGAAATGAATATTCAAGTCATCACTAGTAAATATAAGAATCTTAGAAATGAATATTCAAGTCATCAGTAGTAAATATCTAAGATTCTCCAGTCTCAGGGTCCCTGGGTGCTTCAGTCGGTTGAGCGTCCGACTTTGGCTCAGGTCATGAATTTGATGGTTCGTGAGTTCAAGCCCCACATTGGGCTCTATGCTGACAGCTCAGAGCCTGGAGCCTGCTTCAGATTCTGTGTCTCCTTCTCTCCTACTGCCTCTCTTCATTCATGCTCTGTCTCTCAAAAAGGAATAAACATTAAAAAAATTTTAATATTTTCCAGTCTCTACTTCTGGATTCTAACACACACTGAACACTCCTGCCCAGCACACTTGACCTTGTGTCCTGATTTAAATTTTTCTGATCCTGGTATTTATTTTCCTATAGCATGACAACTTTATTTTACGTATTTTTTTGAAAGTTAACTCTTATGTTTTGTGGCATCAAACAAATAAATATTGTCTAATGGGTATTTATATTGTTTTCCCGTTGTAACAAGAGCTGATTAAATTAGTTTCCCACTAACTTCAATGTTCATTTCAACACTTCAAATAACTTAACATCAAGCACTTAGAATTAGACTCTGCTTTATGTTGGAAAACAAAAACATGCCTGAGTAGGTTAAGAAACTTATTGAAGAAAATCAATAAACCCAGAGATTGTTCCATTATTAAGGTTCCATTTAAAGCTCTAATTTCACTGCAGGGAGCAATGGGGAGTCAGGGCAGTTTAGGTGTTCTGATTCACAGTGAAGGAATCTCTCTGCTGGGCCATTATCACTTTTGTAGGATTACATAAAATTTGGAAAAGAATGACAGACGCCTGTCATTTTGAGACAGTTTTTGCAAGCTCAGCCTTTCTGATTTTAGTTTTCTTAACCATGATTGGCAGCTGAAAAGTGGAGTTCTACCAACTAATATACTCTAGGAATAATCCAACTCTCCAAATATTTCCCATGACTGATGGGCGTATGCCTGCTGCATGCAAAAGATGATTAAATGGAAGATGTTTCAGCTCATCTCTTGACCAGCAGCCTCAGGCTCCCAGTGACAGTGTCCTGAAAACAGGAAACAGGAATTTCAGGAGCGGGTGGATGATAACGACATAAGCAAAGTAATAGCAATTTTGAAAAACAGTCCACATAGAAAGGTAGAATATGTGCATCTTGGGATCTGGCACTGGAATGAGGGACAAAATTGGCAACAGATTTGGTGTCTCCATTTTAAAGGAAATAAATGTGATTCAATAAGATGTTCAGGTCTTCAAATACAAGAAAGTGAAGTAGAAAGGTGGGCCAGCCCAAGAAGATCCGTAAACAAAAAGAAAAGGACCTTAAGTATCCAGCCATGAACAACTAGAAAAACATACCATGTTCTCAGACAGAAGCAATCAGTGTCACAGAAACCTTCCTGAAATTAACTGACAAACTCGATGAATTGGGGGGAAAAGAGCATCACATTGTTTTCTGGAGCCATGCTCATTAATTATAACATATATTTGGAAGAGCAAGCACATGAGAATAGGGAAAAGAATCCTGAAAAGGAAGAGGGGAAGCTGGGGGAGATGTGTGGTTAGCTCTTTCAGATTCTACAATTACAAAAACTTTATTGTTAAAAAGTGTGGTGTTGATGCATAAATAAACATATGCCATCAGACAACAGAAAATTCAGATACAGACCCAATTTTATATGGAAATTTAATGTACAAAATAAAGTCAGTATCTCAAATCAGTAGGGAAAGAAGACTACTTAATAAGTGCTATTGAGATAATAAAATAATGACAGAAGTTTGGATCTATTCCTCATATCTTGTTCAAATATATATTCCAAATGGATCAGGCATTTAAATGTACATAAAATAAAGTAAAATAAAATCTTATAGGTAATATAAAAAAGGGGTTGGGGTGGGAGTGAATTCCTCCGAAATCTGGGAGTAGAGGAAGGTTTTTTTAGCAATGACTTAAAATCCAAATGCACTAAGGAAGAGGACTTACATGCCTGGTATTATAGTAAAAACAAACTCCAGGCAAAAATAACTATATGAAATTTCAAAAGATGAATGACAAATTAAAAGAAAGACTCATAATTTATATCACCAAGGGTTAATATCCATATTATAAAAATAAAGAAAAAGACCAAGAAAATAGCAAGAGACTCAAAGAGCCAGTTCAGAGAAAAGAAATGCCCTTAAACATAGGAAAAGGTGCTTGACCTCACTTTAATAAGAGACACAAGAATCAAAACTACACAAATAATATTTTTCAAACAGGTTGACAGAATTCCAAAAAGTTTGCTAACTTACTCTTGAAAGGCCTATGAGGAAATAGGAATTTTAATAAATTGTTGGTGGAAATACCACATGAAAAAAAAAATCATGTGGAGGTTAATTTGGCAGAATCTAGTAAATTTTCATCCACTTTTAACCTTTCAATTGGCAATCCAGTTTCTAGGAATCTATCTGGATGATGCAATGGCAAAACAATAACAAAAAGACAGCTGCAAAAGTCAGTTGCAGAAATATTTGCTCAAAAAGACCTTGGGGATTACCCAAATGTTCATTAACAGGAGGGTGACTGAATAAATTATGGTACATCTACACAGTGGAGTACCAAGCAGCACAATCAAAGAACTAGGATATCTCCATATACTGCTATCAAATGATCTCCAGGATATATTATTGTCTGAAAATGGCAATGTGGACAAAAGTATTTCTAGCATGCTATTATTCATCTAAGAAGGGGGTGGCATACAGATATATGACTACTTGTTTTTATTTTTTAAATGGATAAAAGAAGACAAAAATGTAATGGTTATTTGTAGATAGAATGTAGGAACAGAAGGGCAGAAGTAAAAGAAAGAATTGTACTTTTCAGATCTATAGCTTTGACTTTGGGGTTCTGTAAAATATTTACATAATTAAGAAATGCAACTAAATTTAAAACATGTTTTAAATAAAAAGATGAATGAAACAAAGGGACACAGCGCTATGGTGGCATACCGTTATCATGGGATAATACAAGTATTTTTGGTGATTTTAAAACAAAGTAATTTGAATGATGCAAAATAAACATAGTTGCATAAAATCCTGTGGTCCTGAATTTGAACGAAAGTGTCAATATTAGCCTAAGCTGATTTTAACTTTAAAATATTTCCTAGCTTTATTTAAAAAAAAAAAAAAGAAGAAAAAGAAAAAGAAAAAGACTAGGGATGCCTGGGTAGCTCAGTCGGTTAAGGGTCCAGCTTTGGCTCAGGTCATGATCTTACGGTTCATGGGTTCGAACCTCACATCCAACTCTGTGCTGACAGCTCAGAGCCTGGAGGCCACTTCAGATTCTGTGTCTCCCTGCTCGCATTCTGTCTCTGTTTTTCCCCTCTTAGAAATAAAAATAAACATTAAAATTTAAAAAAAATTTTAAAGCGTGGAAATAAAGATCAATCCAGTAGTAATGAACACCCTTTGTGCCCAGATTTTGGTCTCAAAATACCACTTCCCACTAAAAGGAAGCAGCACTCCTTGATTTCAGACTTAGAGTAAGAAATGTGTAAGATGTACTAAACATGTCTTCATACCAAAAATCAAAGAATATCTTAAAATCTATTCAAAGTCTGCCAAAAGGACTGAGTCACCTTGAAGAATTTCTCACTGACCAAAATAGCACAAGTTGAGCATCAAAAGGATATTAATACAATGGACTGAAATACTTTAATATTTCTAAGCCTATTAGTTCAAAGTTACGCTAAAGGAAAGAAAAATCCTTCATTGGTCAGTTTTGGAGAATGCTAGGTGACTAACTCACTATTTTGAAAACTAGTAAATAAAGGGAAAAAAATCAAATACTTAGCCTTTCATAAACAGAATATATCTCTGGGTAAGAAAATAGTTGGTGAGGGAAGGTTTCTCTTTAAAGAAATGTTCTAGCCAGTAAAGAGAGAAAGAATGATGGAATTTTATAAAAGCACTATTTTGCAAAACCCTGATGAAATGATAGATCTAGTCAATGACCATCAATAGCTGTTAACATCATAAAAAGAGCCAACCTCATATTATATGCCAGTTGACAGAAATACACATACCACCTTTGAATCAGTCTTGACCAAAATATCAAAACTGAGTCTGATCAAGCCTCTATATCTAACTACAAATTTACAGGAAATACAGGGGACAGAGGACCATGTACTGAGCAAAATCTGGTTTTGTTTTATAGAATAAATGATATAGTTTCCTTAACAAACTACATAGAGGAAACAGGAGGAAGAGAGTACCTATAGATTGAAACAGGGGTCAGCAAGCTGCGGTCTATAGGTCAAATCTGGCTACCACACTTTTTTGTAAATAAAGTTTTATTAGAACATAGCCACGTCCACTCATTTATGAATTGTGTATGGCTATCTTTGTGCTATAACACTAGAGTTGAGTAGTTGTGATAGATCACAAAGCCCCCAAAGGCAAATATTTACTAACTGGCCTTTTCCAAACACAGTTTGCCAATCCTCTATTTAAAAACATTTAGGGGCACCTGAATCGCTCAGTCAGTTTAGTGTCTGACGTCGGCTTAGGTCATGATCTCATGGTTCGTGAGTTCGAGCCCCCATAGGGCTCTGTGCTGACAGCTCAGAGACTGGAGCCTGCTTCTGATTCTGTGTCTCCCTCTCTCTCCGCCCTTACCCCACTCCTGCTCTGTCTCTTTCTCTTCTCTCCCTCTCTCAAAAATAAACATCAAAAAAATTTTAACTTAAATGACATATCAAATAATTATAATATGTGGATTGTATTTTGGTCATGATTTAAACAAAGACTTTAAAAAATAAAAGGGATCAGAAAAAGATAGTTAAAGGACATCTGAAAGAGCCTGACTAGTAGGAGAGATAAAGGAGTACTAGCCATTCACATTAAGAGATCTGAAACTAGGGCGCCTGGATAGCTCAGCCGGTTAAGCGTCTGACTTCAGCTCAGGTCATCTAGCAGTTCCTGGGTCTGAGCCCCACATCAAGCTCTATGCTGACAACTGACAGCTTTATGCTGACAATTCTGTGTGTCTCTCTGTCCCTCCCCCACTTGTGCTCTATCTCTCTCTCTCAAAAAATAAACATTTAAAACAATTAAAAGAGATCTGAAACTACATAGTCATAGCACAACTACTACTGGGAAGCCAAGAGGGGACACATCTAAAAAAATTCCAGTAAATCTGGTAAGGAGATACACTGAGTCCCCTTAATGGGAGCAATGTCAGAGAAACCAGAGAGGCAGAACTCAGTATATACCCAAAACAAATGATATCACCATCTCAAAGCAATACCTGCAACCCCATGTCATTTCAGGATCATTTGCAATTACTCAGATATGGAACAACATAAATGTCCACCAGTGGGGGAACGGATAAAGAAAATGTGTATCTACATACACATTATATACATATTGCTTTGCCATAAAAAAAAAAAAAAGAAGGAAATCCTGCCATGTGCAACAACGTGGATGAAACCTGAGGGCTCTATGCTTAAGAAAAACACAAATACTGTATGTTCTCACTTGTATGTGGAATTTACAAAATCTGAACTCCTAAACACGGAGAACAGATCGGTGGTTGCCAGAGGCAGGAGTGGTAGGTAGGGGAGAAGTGTGAAGGTGCTCAAAAGGCACAAACTTCCAGTTATAAAACAAATAAATTCTGGGGATACATAGTCACAGCATGGTGACCATAGCTAACAATACTATATTTGTATATTTGAAAGTTGCTAAGAGGGTAGATCTTAAAAGTTCTCATTTCACAAAGAAAAAATATCATGAGGCGAGGTGACAGATGTTACCTAAAGTTACTGCGTAAATCATTTTGCAACATATGCATATATGAAGTCATGCTTTATATCTTAAACGTATACAATGTTATATGTCAATTATACTTCGATAAAGCTGAGGAGGAAAAGTAGGACCCCAAAGCACACGAGTACTACTTTTTCAAGTACTCTCCTGAAGGGAAGAAATAAAGATTGCTCTTGTCAGTTTCAGTGGCGGAGAAAGTAGCAGGACGATCTGGAAGCTGGAGAGAGGAGCCAGTCTAAGAGTGCTGAGACCTTAATCAAGCCGCCAGTGAGGACCAGCACACCCTGAAGGAGGAGCAGACTGCTGTCTATCTCATGTGGTATCAAAGTCTACCAGTTAAAAACAAAAACAATAAAAATTTTTTTAAAAAGCCCTAGGAGTACAGTCTTTGTATTCACTTTGGGAATCAAAAACAGGGCTTGTCAAAATATCTGGGGGGAACAAAGGCAGCCAGTACTTAGCACCGAAGCTTGGACATAATGCATTGCTGACTCTGAGCTGGAAGTCCAAGGAACTAAGAACCTCTGCCCACCTCAGAGAATACATGTTCTAATTGTCACCATTTGGACAAGACCTCACACTATGAAGTCCACAGTTAAACCTGTGCAATTCAAAATCACATAGATGGGCCATCTTAACTTCAAGCTCCTTTTCTCTAGGGGTATCTGGTCTTGTTTTTTTGTAGAGAGCCCTGTGTTTGCAGACCAGCAAGATCCCAGAACACCCTCTGCCCTACAAAGCTGAAATAGAAAGCAATTTGCAACTGAATGGCTCTGCTTTGATGATTTGGGATCCCCCTTAACATTGCCTTTGATGGGCTTCTTTCTGTCAGTAGCTACAATATCACTTTCTCTAATTAACTCTGATGTTTCCTTTGAGCTTTTTTTCCTGAGAAGGAAAATCATGTTTAATTCAGAAGAGCTATCATTACCTTGATGAATGGAAAACAGCTCCAAGCCACATGCTTAAAGACAAGCAATAAAATCAAAATGATTACATCCCCCTGGTATGGCCCTATTCAAGGACTTTCTACAGGTAGTTCCCTGGATCAGGGGTAGAAGGATTGGGGTAGGAAGCATGAAGTGTAAGGGAAAGGTTAATAAAGGTGGTAGCTTCTATACCAACGTTTGGCCCGACCTAGAGTGCTCAGCAAATAAAACAAGTAGATACTCTGAAATATGCTGCCTATGGAGCAAAGCAGTAACCAAGAGCTAGGTTCAAATCCAAACTCAAGCCATACATCTGCACACAAGCTTTTAATCTCACTAGTTCCTACCCACACATTCCCTGCCCATGGACTGTTTTGAGAATATATCGATACATGACCTAGTTTTCATAAGGCACTTGGCACCTCATAAGCGCAGAATCAATCTTACCTCATTGTTCTCTGATTGAGTACCTCTTCCCAAACCTGTTGAACCTTGACATGCCAACTCATTCAAGTGTTAGACCCAACTCAAACCAAATTCATACCTTACTTATGAAGGTATGACCAATTTTGACCACGCATGTATGGATTAGGAGAATGGGTAATCTCAAAAGCAGATCACAAAGAATCATCTGCATTGAGCTTTAAAAACTGGACGGGAAAAAGGTTTTCTTGCCCAGAGTTCCTAGACTCATCTCTTAGGCAAGAATTATAGTCTATTGGAATAATCTGGACATGCTGACTGACTAGTAGAGACAGACCAAGCTTCCACTGGAGTAACCACAGATAACCTAAGGAGGGTTTAACCAATGCACTATTGAATTAGAAATTTCTTCAACTCGGTGTGTTACAGTTCAAGGTGCATGTGTCAAAATCAGTTTTTTTCTCTCATTCACCAGGCCAAATATATAGGAATTTTGACAGGACTAGAAATATGAGCAGATTCTCCATATCAGATTCCTGCAAGCATTTCGCTGGGCCTTGGCCCTGCCCTGAATCCAATCAGCATGAAATGTTTGATACATACATCCACAGATGCAGAGCATATTCAATCCCTTGGAGAGAAAGCACCCTTGCTCTGCAGAATGAACAGGTCATCAGAAATGTATAACGATATGGAAATGTACAGATAAACCTTTTCTCTTTAATATTCTTTCCCCCATGATCATGTTTTCCATATGAAACCAAACTAGTAATACCTGTAATGACCACTTCCTCCTGCCCCCACCCCCACCATCGCCCAGTCCTTGAATCTGTCTACTCTTCAGGTAAGAAATTCCTGTTCACTCTCCTGCACTGGGAGACTTGGCCACACACCAGTTACCCAGACCCACCTGACCCCAGGACACACTGTGTAGGGAAAATGTGTGGGCAAATATCACCATTTGGCATCACTATTCCCCATGTGAACCCGGATACTGCTGGCTCCAAACTCCTCTGTTCAAATATGATCTTAACAGCTCAGGATAAAATTAGACCATCTCCTCACCATTTCTATATCCTCTCTTCTACTTTGCTGCTTGAGATCAAATCAGTGCTTGAGCAGCCCCTTCAAATTGCTACCCTGTAATGAGCTGCGATCAGCCTCACATTCTTTCCCAGAAAGGGCTGACAAGCGAGTTCTCTCACATTCTGTACTCGAAGAGCCGCCTGTTGTCAACATTTAACACTATAAAAATGTTTATTTAATGTTTTCGATTTGATTAACATTCAACCTCATTTAGCATATTATGTGAAAAGGGCTCAAGTAGGCACGGTTTTTCTCTACATTTTTTTGAAACACGTTGAGATAAGTAATAGTCTTGTGACACAAGCAGGAAAACCAAGATCAGTTCTAGTCGTCTTTCAGCCATATCACTCTCCAGAATATTCTAGCCATGGAAGTAGGAACCCAAGCTTCTCATAAAAGCACTGCACAAAGCAGCATGCCTCTGCTTCACTGGAGAATTCCCAGAGTTCCACGGAGGGCCCTGAGCCCATCTCCCTCATTTCATAGTTTCCCTGAGGCTTGCGATGGTTCTTGTTGATAGCCAGCTGGTTTGGGTCCAAGTCAGATATCCCTCCAGTACCTTTATTCTATGACTTCTTCATTTCCAGTTATTAATTCTGCTTCATTTTTTAGTAGCATGGAGTGGATCCTCAAAAATACTTTATGAAATTATATGTATGTAGACATTTTTTAATCTTTCATATCTAAAAATGTCTTTCTGCTATGTTCCCTCTTAATGGAGTATTTGGTTTGGTCTGAAACTCTTCAGTAAAAATGTCTCTTCCTTCAATCTTTGCAGAAATTGTTCACAATTTGGCTTTCATTGATGTAGAAAAGAATCATGGTAGCCTAAGCCTGGTTTCTTTGTGGGAGCCTACTGTAAATTTTTTTGGCTTGATACTAATCGGAATTTTTTTCTTTTAAAAATGTGCTATATACTGCTAGGAATTTACCCAAGGGTTATAGCAGTGCTGATGCATAGGGGCATGTGTACCCCAATGTTCATAGCATCAATTTCAACAATAGCCAAATCATGGAAAGAGCCTAAATATCCATCAACTGATGAATGGATCAAGAAGATGTGGTTTATCTATACAGTGGAATACTACATAGCAATGAAAAAGAATGAAATCTGGCCATTCATAGCAACGTGGATTGAACTCGAGGGTGTTATGCCAAGTGAAATAAGTCAGGCAGAGAAGGACAGGTACCATATGTTTTCACTTATAAGTGGAACAGGAGAAACTTAACAAAGGCCCATGGGGGAGGGGGAGGGGGGAAAAGTTAGGGAGAGGGAGGGAGGCAAACCATGAGAGACTCTTGAATACTGAGAACTGAAGGCTGATGGGGGTGGGGGAGAGGGGGAGGGGGGTGATGGGCATGGAGGAGAGCACTTGTTGGGATGAGCACTGGGTGTTATATGGAAACCAACCTAACAATAAACTATAAAAGAAAAAATGTGTTATATACATTTTTTCTTCTATAGACTATCTATGGGTGTTTTTTCACTGACTTCTTTCAAGAGCCTGATGATCCTCTTACATGTAATTTTGTTTGTATGTTTTCTTCTTTGTTTCAGGAAACTTTCTATTATGCCTTTGATTATCACTTCTATTACTTTTTCTTCTTTAGGGAATTAAGTATCTGACTGGTTACTCTTCATTTTCTGACCTCCCTATGTAGGGTTATTGTATACCAACAGACAGCCTATGCAGACAGCCCTGTTTTCTGATCACTTAGAGATGGTAAGGATCTCTCCCTGAACTATAACTTAGGTGCCCTATTGATAGCACCAGATGCCAGTTCAATTCTTTAGTTCTTTTTGCCAAGAGCTTCTCATATATTATAGGTTTGTTTTATTACATAGATTTCTTCTATTTTTCAGAAAGTCTAAATAAAAACCTACAGGGTTGTTCACCTTCAAGGATGCAACGTGTTACTGTGGACATCTCCATCACCACTTTCTACTTAATTGTCTTCTAGTATTTGCTTTCACTGAGTAGCTAGGGAAGGAAAGTCATTATCTGTCACAGATGGGTTTTGTTTGGCTTTCCCAGTGTTTTTTTAAAAAATGGTAATATTGTTGAGATAGGGATACTACTCAAGTGGTCTACAGATTCAATGAAATCCTTATCAAAATCCTGACAATGATTTTTGCAGAAACAGAAAAATCCATCTTAAAATTCATAAGGCATCTCAAGACACCCCAAATAGCCAAACAATCTTGAAAAAGAATAAAGCTGGAATTCTTGAATTTTCTGATTTCAAAACTCACTACAAACCTACAGTAATCAAAGCAGTGTGGTACTGATGTAAAGACAGACACATAAACTGATGAATTAGAAGAGTGAACCTAGAACTAAGCCCTTGTATATATATTCAAAGGATTTTTAACAAGAGTGCCAAGACTATTCAATGGGAAAATGACAGTCTTTTCAACAATTGATGATGGGAAAACTGGATATTCACATGCAAAAGAATGAAGCTGGACCCTTATGTTGCACCATATATCAACTCAAAATATAAAACCTAAGCATAAGAGTCAAAACTACAAAACTCTTCAAAGAAAGTGTAGAAAGAAAGCTTCATGGCATTGGTTTTGGAAATAATTTCTCAGACATGACACAAAAAGCACAGGTGATAAAAGAAAAAGTAGGTTAACTGGACTTCATCAAAATTAAAAACCACTGTGCATCAAAGGACACTGTCAACAGTTTGAAAAGGCAGCCCATGGAATGGGAAAATAATTGCAATCCTACATGTGATAAGGAATTGATACCCAGAATATGTCAAGAAGTCCTACAACTCAATAACAACAAAACAAACAACCCAATTTAAAAAATGGGCAAAGGAAGGGCATAGTCATTTCACTAAAGATATAAGGATGGTAAGTAAGCACATGAAAAGAAGGTAAATATCACTAATCATTAGGAAAATGCAAATCAATCCACAATTATATAACAGCACATGCCTTTGGATGGCTATTATAAAAAACAAAAGCAGAAAATAACAAATGTTAGTGAGGACACGGATAAATTGGAAACCTTATACACCATTGGTGGACATGCAAAATGGTACAGCCACTGTGAAAAATAATATGACTGTTCCTCAAAAAACTAAACATAGAACTACCGTATGAGCCAGTAGCATTACTTCCGGGTATATGCTCGAAGAGCTAACATGGGGATGTGAACCAACAGCTGTAAAGCAATGTTCATAACAGCATTATTCACAACAGCCAAAAGGTATCAGCAACCCAAGTGTCTATCAATCAATGAGGAAATACACAAAATGTGATGTATATAAACTCAGTGCAATATTACTCAGCCTTAAAAAGAGAGGAAATTCTAACATATGACACAGTATGGATGAGCTCTGAGAACATTATACTAAGCATAGGAAGTCAGTCACAAAAATGTAAATACTGTACAATCCCACTTATACGAGAAATTTAGAGTAGTCAAATCATAGAAACTGAAAGTAGAATGGTGGTTGTGAAGGGCTGGAGGCAAAGAGAAAATAGAAATTGTTATTTAATGGGTACAGAATTTTAGTTCTGCAAGATGAAAAAGTTCTGGATATGGTATACAACAATGTGAATATACTTAACAATACCTAACCATACATTTACCAGTGGTGAAGACAATAAATTTTGTTATGTGTTTTTGACCACAATAGAATTTTTGAAATAATTTTAAAAGGTAATAAAATTATGACATAGGCTATAGCATGGATGATTAGACACTGTACTTAGTGAAGTAAGTCAGACACAAAAATATTGTATGAATCCATCTATATGGGGTTCCCAGAGCAATCAAGTTCATAGACACAAAAAGTAGAACCAGGGTTTCCATGGGCTAGAGGGAAGGGGAAACTGGGGAGTTATTGCTAACTGAGTAGAGACTCAGTTGAGAATGAAGAGGTTCTGGGGATGTGCTGTGGTGAGGGTTGAACAACAATGAAAATATACTTAATGTCGCTGAACTGTACACTGGAAAATAGCTAAAATGGTAAATTTTATGTTATATGTGCTTTACAATAAAAAGTTAAAAAAAAAACTAGAAAAGGAATTGAATATATTGCTAACATTTAATAATCAAGAGATTTAACATAAAGTAAAAGAGACTATCTGACAATCGGGTGCCCATACTCAAAGGTGGTTAAATTAGAGAGGAGTGGGTACCTGCCAGACTGAAATAAGGATCATGAATTCTTCAGCTCACTCCAGCACCCATTTCTCCTACCCCCTTACTGCACTCAACATATTGCCTGCCTAGACCCTAGAGCCATTTGGGTTTATGGCCCTTCATATAGAAAGATACAGGAGGAGGCAATAATTTTTTACTCTTAGACCATATGGAGTCAGCCTCCTTGCAGAAAATTGATGGTGACTGTTAAGATGTTTTCAGCTTTGGTCAAACCCAGGAGAAGAGTGAAGAGGCAGATAGCAGAGGCAGTATAAGGAGTCTTCTTATCTTTATCAAGCAATTACATCCTGAGGCCAACTGGAGCAGGAGTCTATCAAAACCATTTTCTTTGCTTTGTGGTTAGTGGAAATTCCTGTCAGATTCTGCCTGAGTCTTAGAAGTTGTTGCCTCTGTGTGTATGTGTCTATGAGTTTGTGGGTCCACAATTGTTATTTTCTTGCAAGTTTTGGTCCACTATTACCTTCAATTAAGGATACCTAGATCCTATTTTTTGGCCCCCAATATTTTCTATCCATTGTAGTTTTACATACTGGGTAATACTTATAAATAGTCCTCTTAAAGATTTATCTAATTTTGTGATAGTCTTGAGCAAAGCACAAAAGAGAGAAAAACAGTGGATGAGTTTCTCAGAGGCTTCCCTCTACATCAGTGTATATTATTTAATGAATATAGACTTCATTTAGCACTGGGTCACCAGTCATAATGCTAATAACCACAGTCTAAGCCCAATCTTATTTCTGCAAATTGTCGTTAAAGACCATATCAAATGGCCCCATTTGTCTACTATATTTCTCTGATTTGCCAGTCTAGCATCCTTATGATAGACAGGGCTTAAATAAAAAGGATTAACCTCACTAAACTCTTTTTATGCTCATGCCATGTTAAGTCTGGGAATAGACACACAAGTTGTGTGTGGCTGTAGCTGATGGAGTTTAAGGGGAAGTGAACAGTTAGCAGAAAGCCAGACACAGGGTCAGGCCAGAGATGTAGATGCTCTCCTTTTATGGTGTTTTAGAGGTAAGAAATTTGTCTTGGGAGTAATAAATATATACATTTTAAAAGCCTCTTTAATATTTTTTTCAAATGTTAAAAATATCAGCAACTTGTCCTGCCCAGATTAGGACTTGTATCAAAGGACAAACTGGAGATATAACTGGAGAGCACATCACAGCCCTCGATGGGAGTATCAATGGCAGTGAGCCTTCTGGACCAGTTGGGTTGGCTGGTGGCTACAATGGACCAAATGAGCACAGCTCAAGTAGAGGAGTAGAGGACTCAGTGATCCACTCACAGGAGAAATGGCAAAAACCAGTACATGACTTGTGTGTACGTGTGCGTGTGTGTACCTGTGCATGTTCAGACCAGACGGAGTGTGGAATTAGGTCTGAGACCACATTATCAGCTATTTAGAGATATATTATCAGCCCAATTCTTGCAGAAACAGATGGCATGCCCGAATCAGAAAAATCCACGGAGTGTTTTATTAAGGGGCTGCTTAGGATGTATGCGGGATGTAGAGAAATGACTGAGGGAAACAGTATCTTGAGTTAGTAAGAGGTACTCCTTTTAGGTCTGGAGGAACAAAAGGAAGGAACAAACATAGCAACCCAGGGACAAAAAGGATGCCTTGCTGAAGGCCCACTGTCAGGGCTGAGATCTGTGGATAGAGCCAGCGCCCACACTGGCAGTCTTGCAGGGAGGGAGCCGAGGAATACATCTCCCCCCTCACTCCTGCCAGTGCTCTATGTTGGCCCCCCCAGGAGACAAGGGGCCCTGGTGTGGCCTGTGCAGCCTCCCTGGTCAAGAGCAAGGTAGACATGGCCAAAGAGAGGATCATGGGGAGCAAAGATAAGATCATTAGCCAATAGAAGGAGAACTGTTCCTTTCCAGTGAATACAAAGAGAAGCAAAAGACGGGGGCCAGTATTCACACAGTAGTCCTACATTCTAAACACCGCAAGAATAGTTTTACATAATTCCTAGCGATTCCATTCCTATTTTATGCCGGATACTTTTTTTAGATACTTTGCACATTTTATTTCTTTTAATCTTCACAAACAGGACATAAATATTACTATTGGCATGTTACAAATGAGGAAATTGGAACTCAGAGATGCCAAGTAAGTGAGTAGGGAAAATTGGATTTAAACCCGAATCTGTCAGACCCAGTGTTTGTCTGCTGAACCATGTGGTGGACCACCACTGGGAAAATGTTAATCATCAGGGTCAAAGGGACCATCAGCAATAGGGTCAGTGTGGCCTCTTTTAATCAAATGGAGACCATGAACTCTGTCCAGAGGCTCTGATGAGCTGGTTCTCATCAGCAGCTCTGGCTGGGGGTGTGGCCAGCAGGGGTTTGAAGTGTAGGAGGTGGTCCTTGGATGCATTAATTACAGAACAAACCTGGGGAGCCTGGGTGGCTTAGTCGGTTAAGCGTCCGACTTTCGACTTTCACTTGGGTCATGATCTCACGGTTCGTGGGATCGAGTCCCGCGTCAGGCTCTGTGCTGGCTGCCAGCTCAGAGCCTGGAGCCTGTTTCAGTCTGTGACTCCCTCTCTTTCTGACCCTCCCCTGCTCACGCTGTCTCTCTCTCTCCTAGAAATAAATAAAACATTAAAAAAAATTACAGAACAAACCTTTCTAAGCTACTTTCTAGACATGAGAGATTTTATGCCACTTTCAGCTCTAAAAATTGAACATGTTGTCATGTCATCATGAAATTCCCATCACATCTTGGTCTCTTTTTTACTGAATTTACCCTGAACAATGAGCATGGGCATGGCTGAAAGCCGGGCTGTTCTCATAACCTTCATTAATTCAACAAATATTTATTGAACACCTCCTTGTGCTAGACACCGTTATAAACCCTAAATATTTAGTGGTTTAAGGCCATATTGAGTCCCCTCCCAAATAGATGTCAGAGTTAGGATATTAAACCAGTCAAAAAAATATGTCAGATGCGGGGTGTCTGGGTGGCTTAGTCGGTTAAGCGTCCGACTTTCGCTTAGGTCCTGATCTCGCGGTTCGTGAGTTCGAGCCCCGCGTCGGGCTCTGTGCTGCCTGCCGGCTCAGAGCCTGGAGCCTGTTTCAGTCTGTGACTCCCTCTCTCTCTGACCCTCCCCTGCTCACGCTGTCTCTCTCTCTCTCTCTCCTAGAAATAAAACATTAAAAAAAATTTTAAAAAGAAAATATGTCAGATGCAAGGATTAATATGAAGGCTAATAAACAGTATGGCACAATAGATAATAACGAGAAGGCAAGATGGCTACTTTACAATGAGATAAGGAAAGACCTCTGTGTAGAAGTGATGCTTATGCTAACATCCAATGGATGATCAGAGCCAGCCATGCATGGTACCACTGGCAGGGCATCGTAGGCCATTACAGAGAGCCAGCAGCAAGTCAAAAGGAGAATAGCGTGAAATGAAGGGAAAAGAGTGGGGTCCAGATCGTGTGGGCTCCTAGAGGTCTTTTTGGTCATATTAATGGAAATAAAACAGATTTTACATGAGGGAGTGACATGATATAATTTATAATTTTTTTAAGTTCATTTAGACTCCTGTGTGAGGAATAAGTTGAAAGGGATTAAAAACTGAAGGAGGAAAAGCTACTAGAAAGCTACTTCGGCAGTGGTCCATGTACAACGCAATATGCATCACAGCTGTGGCCATGCAAGTTGGGTGAAGCTGAGGGATCGAAGTATATGTTGGAGGTTAAACCTCAAGGATTTCAATGGGCTGGGTGGGGAGAGAGAGATGACGTCAAGGAAGAAAGCAAGAGTGATGCCTGGGTTTCTTGCTTGAACAACTGTGTAGCTGGCAGTGATATTAACAGAGCAGAGGAAAACTAAAGAGAACCAGGTCCTGAACTGTAAGAACTCCATTTTGCAACATGGAGTTTGCAGTGGCTTTTCGGGCATTCTATTAGAGTTGTCAAACACGTACATGGATATACAAATCTGGAGTTCAAGGGGAAGAGAGAAATTCACTTGGGAGTCACGTGATTTTACCTGATCTAGAAAGCAAGAGACCAGATGAGACTGAATAAAGGAGTGTAGGGAGGTTAAAGGAATGAACCAACGACTAAGCTCTGAGGGTCTCTTTGAAGCCTATAGACTTGGAATTAGTGACAGTCATTAAGCTATGTTCTCAAAGCTTCAAATCCACTGTCATTAGATTTTGTATCACTGTCCTTGCTTCATGATGCTGGAGCGGCTAGAACCCTGAAAACACTTCTTGGCAGGCTGATTTCCCTTTTAGGTTCTGCCAATAAGAGGCACTAGAAGGAAACCGGAAAGCTGAAGAAAAGGGACAGACTTGTTCCCTCTTGTTTCCTGTTCACTTGTTGATTCTGTCAATGATGCCTCCTTGGCAGCCCTTCCCCCTAGACACCCACAGATGGTTCCAGTCTCCAGAGGTGGTTGGTGGTTCCCTTACAGTATCATGCAGAAACTTCGTGCTCCCCCTGTCTGAGCCCAGCTCTGCCTAAGCTCTTCTCGGAGCTTCTGAAGTGTTATCACAGCAGGATGGGATCCACTCAAAAGTTTCAGCCTCAACTCTGCAGGGACCATCTTCTGAGATTCTAGTTCTGGTGACCCCAGCCTCTCCCTTGTGTTTCCAGCCCTTAGGATGTTAAAACTGCTTCTGTTTTCCTTCCCCTTTCCTTTTGCCATGCTCAAACACCTGCATTGGCAGTTCTCTGTATTAAATTCTCTTTGCTGAAATACCTAGAACAGTTCCTGTTTTCCATGATTGATAAAGAGAGCCTGCAAAGTGTCCTGAAGTGGTAAGGAAACAGAAAAATCAGGTGAGTATGGCTTAGGAACCAAATAAGATGTAGTTTCAGGAAATTAATTAGGAAGGAGATATCTGGCCCAGAGTTGGAATAAGACAAAAAATAATAAAAACAACTGACTGGATTTAACTAACTGTAGGTTGTTAAAGGCCTTCACTACAGTGTTTAATGGACTCATTTTTCTAGGTGAGGACAAGAACATTACACAGATTCCTTCTAGGTGCCTCAAGATTTAGAATAACATAAAGTTTCACCTTAGCTTTGGAGTAGCTGTTTGTGTGATCTTTTTATTATTTTTAATAACTAAAAACATATTTGATTGAATCATTCATTTCAAAGAGTTCATTATAAAATATTTGATATATTTAAATAATTTAAGAAAGATACAGACATAACAAATACCCATGAACTCACCACCAGATTTAAATTATAGAAATTTCCCACTATTATTGAAGTTTTCTGTGTGAAAAATCTACAGGTAGATCCTTCTGTCTCACACCTAAAGGTAACCACATTCCTAGATTTTTAAATGGATCATTCCTTTGCTTTTCCAAATAGCTTTTTGCACATATGCAGTTATCCTAATATTTTTTGCTCTTATTTATGTTATTTTGTACTTTTTAACTACAAATGTGTTATTCAAATTCTTAAATTTTTTTTTCCTCTTTGCCTTTTTTTTGGGAGATTCATCCATGTAATACATTTAATTCTGTTGTGTTACCATAGTATGGTAGTATTTCTTTGTATAATCATAACACCGTTTTTTCTCATTTTCATCTCAACTGACATTTATTCAAAGTTTTCTGACACTACAGATAATACAACTCTATGATACCATTGTTCATGGCTCCTCTCCCACATGCACAAGAGTGTCCCTATGTTGTACAGAGTGTCCAGGGTATAGGGAAAGGTTCATTTTCAGCTTTGCTACTTAATGCCACATTGTTTGCCAAAGTAGTTTTACCAAATGAACCTTCCTCCAATTGTTTATAAAAATTAGCATTGCTCCACATTTTTACCAATTCTTTGTATCATTTGACATGACCTTTCTTAACTTTTGCCATTCAAGAAAATATAGAGTGTGAGTATATCTTCATATGTTTATTGCCCTCACATTTCCTCTACTGTAACATGACTATTTGTGTCTTTTGTTCATCATTTTAATCTGTGGACTTCTCTAATTCTTATTGAATTTGGGGAGTTATTTGTAAATTCTGGATACCAATAGTTAGTTATATCTATGAAAAGTAATTACTCATAGTTTATAACTTGTCTTTATGGTCTGAGAAGTAAGTCTCTTCATTTATCATAATCACATTAATCAAATATAAAGTTTGTGCTTTTTGTGTCTTGATGAAGAAATACTTTGCTATCTCAGTCATAGAAATATTTTCTATTTCTTACTATAATTTTTTAAATATTTACTTTCTGGTGAAAGTATTTAATCCATCTAGAATTGAATTTTATGACCTATATAAGTTATGAATCTAATTCCATTTTCCATATAAATAACAAACTATCCTACCACAATCATTTTAAATAGTTATTTTTCACAAAATTCTGCAATCCTGGCTCCATTTCACTTCAAAGCTTTTTCTGTTTTGTTTTGGTTTTTGGTTTTGGCTTTCATTTCTGGACTCAGAGACCTGTTTCATGTTTTACTTATCTATCCTTTAACTAATAATAATATTTAATGGCTTTGTAACAAGTCATGACATCCAGTAGAGAATTTTCCATCAACTTTTCCTTCTTGTTGAAGTATGTTTTGACTCTGCTAGACATAATTCTCTTAATAAGTTTAAAAATCATCTTGTTGAGTTCCAAGAAAAATCTTGTAAGGATTATTATTCAATTCAAAGGGGTCATTTTAGGCGAGATGGGAAGTTGACATTTAAAAATTATTGAGTCTCCTGGGGTGCCTGCATGGCTCAGTTGGTTGAGAATCTGACTCTTGATTTCGGCTCCCATCCTAACCTCCTGGATAGTGGGTTCAAGCCACACAGAGGGCTCTGTGCTTACAGTGCAGTGCCTGCTTGGGATTCTCTTTCCCTCTGTCTCTACCCCTTCCTTCCTTGCTTAGTTGCTCTATAACTCTCTCTCTCTCTCTCTTTCTCTGTCTCCCCTTCTCAAAATAAATTTTAAAAACTTTTTAAAAAAGTATTGAGTCTCCCTTTCAATGAACTGGGTATATCTCTCCACCTATTTTAATTTTCTTTAATATAATAAAAATCTATAATTTTCTCACTAGAGGTCTTATATACCCTTTGTTAAATTTATTCCTTGCTTCATTATATTTTTGGTTGCTCTTATTAAGTTCAGCTTTTAAAATAATGACATTTTCTACTCTTTGTTGCTGGCATACAAAAGTACAATTTATTTTTGGATATAAAATTTAGTTTTAACAAATTTCAACTCATTCTTATTACGTATAAATACTTGTGTTTAAAATCTTTAAGGTTAGCTGTATTTACATTCATATCATATGCAAATAGTGAGTTTTCTTCTGCTTTTATAAGTTCTTCTGTTCTTGTCTTATTGCACTGACTTAGGACCTCTAGAACAAGACAAAAACCACATATTACTTCTGATTTTAAAGAGAAGTTCTCTAGGGGCACCTGGAGGGGCACCTGGGTGGCTCAGTTGGTTAAGCGTCCAATTTTGGCTCAGGTCATAATCTCATGGTTCGTGGGTTCGAGCCCCGCCTTGAGCTCTGTGCCGACAGCCAGCTCAGAGCCTGGAGCCTACTTCAGATTCTGTGCTTCCCTCTCTCTCTGACCCTCTACTGCTCACGCTGTCTTTCTCTCTCTCTCAGAAGTAAATAATATGACATTAAAAAATTAACAACAACAAAAAAGAGAGAAGTTCTCTAGATTTTCACACTGAATAAATTATAGGCAGTAAGTGCTTGACAATTACCTTTTAGTTGATTCAGAATGCTTCTTTCTATTATCATTACTCTTGGTTTTTCTAGGGTTTTTCATTTTGTTTTGTTTTGTTTACTAAATGTGTATGAACCTTATGGATAAATTCTCTTTATTAACATGTTTTTCTCGTTTAGTTCTTTAACGTGGTGGAATACAGTAATACTGATCTAATGTTAGGTCATCAGTGTTTCCTCGGACAATTCATATCAGACATGATACATTACCCTTTTATATACTGTAGATTCACTTAAAATTTTTTAAAGATTTTACACCACACTAATGAGTGAGAATGGCCTATAATTTTCTTTCTTGTACTGTCTTAGGGTTTTGTTATTTTTCTTATCAAATAAGATTAGGTTATCTAGTAGAATTTGTATACTATTAGAATAGCCTTGTTACTTGAGTGTTTGTTACAATTCAAATCTAAAAAACGATCTTGGTCTTTTGTGGTTGCTGCCTTTTTATTGTTGCTTTTCTTTTTTAAGTGGGGAGACTCTTTTAGCTTCTGGTTAAATTGAGTTGCTTTTTATTTCTTCTTGGTTTAAGTTTGATAAATTACATTTTCTAGTAATTGTTTCAATTTTCAAATCTCTAGCAAATCCCATTGTGCATAGCTTGGAATTTTTAATCTCTGCTGTACATTTAGGCATGCCCTCTTTTTATTCTTACTATTCCTTTTCCCTTCACTGTTTAGTCAATCTTTCTGAATATTTTTCAAATGGTCTTCTCAAAGAACCAATTTTGCATTATATTTCCTTTTTTCTGTTCTTTTTTGTTTTAGTCTGTTATTCGCTATCAAATTTAAGTTGGATTCTTAGTTTACAGGTTTTCAAGTTTCCCCCTTTCCTAACAGAAGCTTGAATCCTACTTCTCTGCACCCCACAAACTTCAATATTTAGCAATTTTATTATTTTTCCATTCTAAGCTTTTTCCAGTATTCATTAGGATTTTATCTTTGACCTATGTATTATTAGAAGAGTATGTGTTTAATTTCTGAACATGTTGGACTTTTTTAGTTAAAAAAACCACTTTTGAAACCCATTATAATTGCATTGTTGATAGAATGATCTGTGTACTAAATCATTCTCTCACATTTGTTGAGTCTTGAATAATAAAGACAGTTTTGAAAATTATTACATGTGTGTTTGAAAAAAAAAAATGCATGTTTTCCAGCTACTGAGTGCACAGTTCTATATCGCTCCATTAGACCAAGCTTGTTAATTGGGTTATTTGAATCCTCAGTATCCCACTTATCCCCTGAACACTTTTTGTGTGTTTGACCTTGAACTACCAGGCTATACAATTCCAGGGTAATTGTTTACCCAAAGCAGTGTTCTCGAACTGGCTGCATTATAATCATCAGTGAAATTTTTCAAAATCAGATACCTATTGCCTGCCCTCATTTCAACTGAACATCTCTCCAGTAAGACCTAGAAAACTACATTTTTAATGGGATTCTTTTTGAGAGTCAACATTTGCCATTTATTCATTCCCTTTTTTTAATTTAAATTTTCGTTAGTTAACATACAGTACAATATTGGTTTCAATAGAATAGAATTCAGCAATTCATCACATCCAATACCCAGTGCTCATCACAAATGCCCTCCTTAGTACCCATCACCCATCTAGCCCATCTCCCTCCCACCTCCCTCTATCAACCCATAGTTTGTTCTTATCAAGAGTCTCTTGTGGTTTGTTTCACTCTCTTCTCTTCCCCCACCCTACCATATGTTCATCCATTTTGTTTCTTAAATTCGACATATGAGTGAAATCACATGGTATTTGCCTTTCTCTGATTGACTTATTTCACTTAGCATAATACATTCTAGCTCCATACACATAACTGCGATTGGTAAGATATCATTCTTTTTGGTGGTTAATATTCCACTGTTTATATATATGCCACATCTTTATCCATTCATCAGTCGATGGACATTTGGGCTCTCTCCATAGTTTGACTATTGTTGATAAAGCTTCTATAAACATTGGGCTGCATGTAACCCTTCAAATCTGTAATTTTGTGTCATTTGGGTAAATACCTAATACTGCAATTGCTGTTTCATAGGGTAGTTCTATTTTTAATTTTTTGAGGAACCTCCATACTGTTCTCCAGAGTGGCTGCACCAGTTTGCATTCCCACCAGCAATCTAAGAGGGTTCCCCTTTCTCCATATCCTCACCAACACCTGTTGTGTCTTGTGTTGTTAATTTTAGCCATCTGACCGGTATGAGGTGTATCTTGTTGTGCTTTTGATATGTATTTCCCTGATGATTAGGGATGTTGAGCATCTTTTCCTGTGTCTCTCAGCCATCTGGATATCTTTTTTGGAAAAGTGTCTATTCATGTCTTTTGCCCTATTCTTAACTGGGTGTTTTATCTTTTGGGTGTTGAGTTTGATATGTTCTTTACAGATTTTGGATACTAACCTTTTATCAGATATGTCATTTGCAAATATATTTTCCCATTCCATAGGCTGCCTTTTAGTTTTGTTGATTGTTTCCTTCACTGTGCAGAAGATTTTTATCTTGTTTAAGTCCTAATAGTTCATGTCTGCTTTTGTTTCCCTTGCCTAGTAAGAAGTTACTCCAGCCTGGGTCAAAGAGGTTGCTGCGTATGTTCTCCTCTAAGATTTTGATGGTTTCCTGTCTCACATTTAGGTCTTTCAGCCATGTCGAGTTTATTTTTATGTGTGTGTAAGAACGTGGTCCAGTTTCAATATTCTGCATGTTGCTGTCCAGTTTTCCCAACACAAATTGCTGAAAAGATTTTTTCCCATTGGATATTCTTTCCTGTTTGGTCAAAGATTAATTGACCACATAGTTGTATCTTTTCTATCTGTTCCATTTATCTATGTGTCTGTTTTTGTGCCAGTACCATACTGTCTTGAGGACTACAGCTCTGTAACATAGCTTGAAATCTGGAACCATGATGCCTCCAGGTTTGCTTTTCTTTTTCAAGATTTCTTTGACTATCAGGGTCTTTTGTGGATCCATACAAATTTTAGGATTGTTTGTTCTAGCTCTGTGAAAAATGCTAGTGGTATTTTGATAGGGATTACATTAAATGTATAGTATACAAGTGGGTAGTATAGACATGTTGACAATGTTTGTTCTTCCAACCCAGTGAGTATAGAATGTTTTTCCATTCCTGTTGCCCTATTCAATTTCTTTCATAAGTGTTCTATAGTTTTCAGAGTATAGATCTTTTATCACGTTAGCTGGGTTTATTCCTAGATATCTTATTGTCTTTGGTGCAATTGTAAATGGGATCTATTCCTTGATTTCTTTTTCTGCTGCTTCATTATTGGTGTATAGAAATGCAACAGATTTCTGCACATTGATTTTATATCCTGCAACTCTGCTGAATTCATGTATTAGTTCCAGTAATTTTTTGGTGGAATCTTTTAGGTTTTCTACATGGAATATCATGTAACCTGCAAATAACTTCTTCCTTACTGATTTGGATGCCATTTATTTATTTATTTGTTTGTTTGTTTATTTATTTATTTTGGTTGTCTGACTGATGAGGCTAAGACTTGTAGTATTCTGATAAATAGTAATGATGAGAGTGGACCTCCTTGTCTTGTTTCTGATGATAGCGGAAAGGCTCTCAGTTTTTCCCCATTGGGAATATTATTAGCTGTGGGTCTCTCATATATGGCCTTTATGATGTTGAGGTATATTCCATCTATCCCTACTTTGTTGAGGGTTCTTATCAAGAATGGATTCTATGTTTTGGAAACTGAATTTTTATTGTATTTTTTTATTTTAAGTTTATTTATTTTTGAGAGAAAGAGAGAAAGACAAAGGAGGGACAGAGACAGAGGGAGAGAGAAAGGATCCTAAGCAGGCACCATGCTGTCAGCAGAGAGCCTGCTGCAGGGCTTGAACCATGAGACCATGACCTGAGCCAAACCAAGAGTTGGATGCTCAACAGACTGTGCCACCCAGATGCCCCAGAAACTGCATTTTTTAAAGGCCCCATGTGATTATAATGAACAACCAAGACTAAGTAGCTCTGTTTTTTGTTTGTGGTATTTCACTTCATCATTTTCCTACTTATGATTTGCAAAATAAATTCGCCTATCCATTAAGAGCCAGTGCTTTCATGAATCTATGCAACGGGCAAGAGATCACTAACATGTTTAAGATAAGTATGGATAACTGTGATTCATAACTCTTTGCAATTTCCTAAGAAGACAGAAAAAGGAAATGTAGTCTAGGGATAAATACCATAGACAAAACCTAGTCTTAGGCCCTCAGGAGATTAGCCAGAGAACCTCTCCTCTCATGATGCCTTACTGCTCACAACAAACACAGGACACTAGTTTTCCAGGGGATATTGGAAAGGGTTCCTTCACCAAACCCCTCCAGAAGGGGACTGAGCATAGGCAATCTAGTATGGTGCACGGACCAAAGGAACATTGAAATGACTTGAGAGCTTGTTAAAAATGCAGAATCTCATGCCCCACCCAGACTTCTAAACCAAAATCAGCTTTTAACAACATCTCCAGATAATTTTTATGTGTTTTCAAGTTGAAGACACATTTTAGAAATCAGACAGGTCCTGCATCTGTAGCAACCTCCTCAATAATGTCAATACTGCTGGTACCAGGCATTTTTAAATAGCAGGGTTTATATCACAGGGAATGTAAATAGAGGGAAGAAACTCTTTAAACCATTCAGGGATGCCCATTCCCCACGAATGGTACCAAGAATGCTATGTGTGCTGAGGATGTTTACAAAACTCACACACACACATACCCCATCCCAAAAATTTAACATAATATGCAAGTGCACAGAACACTGGCTCTGTCAACCAGCAAAGGCATCCAATTACTCAAGGGAATAACACTAGAAACACTCAGAACTGCTCACCTTCTTTGTTGTTTTCTCCATGCATGACAGTCTGCTCTTATCTGTATGACTCAAATTCATTAATTCTCATCCACAAATTTTCATGGACAGACCACAGCATCCATCCCTTTTCTATCTTCCATTTGTCATTCCATTATTTATTATCTTAAGGAAACAAAACCAGGGAAGGAATCCATGGAGACATTATTTTCCTATTTAAATGAGCAACATTTTTTCAGGTTTTTTTTTTGTTTGTTTTTTTGTTTTGTTTTGTTTTAAGGGTTTAGCAATATATATACAGGCAGCCCTCACATAGGAAACAGCTCTACCTGATTGATCTCAGTATGGAGGGCAGGCAGAGCAGAACTCAGACTTTCTTCAGGGCAAGGGCAGAGTGCAGGCAGTTCAGGGGTCTCCCCCATCACTAGCCTTTTGCCAAAGCTCCCCAGTCACTCCTGGTCAAGGTGAAGTTCATCTCATAGATTTTTCAGAAAGGGCTCTGAATCCCATGTTCCCTCAGTTTCTGAATATTTAATTCGAGAACAGTTTGTCTGGACATAAAGTCTGTGGCTATCTCTTATCTTTCCTTGCATTTCTGGAAAATGACATTCCTTTTTGTTCATGCTTCATGGTTTGCTGGAAAGAAGTTTGATGGCACTCTGATTCTGTTTCTTTACCAGTTATATGATCTTGTTTGCCTGGAGGACCAGATTTATTTTTTTCTCCTTAACTTTAAAGTCTAAGTTTCACCAGGATATGTCCCTGAGCTGATCATTACTGATCAACTTTCCAAACATACAGTGTAATGAATGATATAGAGACTTTTTTTTAAGATTACAGTTTTAAGTATTAGTTTCATCCCAATCATGAAACTTTTTCTTCAGAGATTCCAATACTCAGTACTTTGGATCTTCTTTGCCTGAGTTTTATAACTGTTTTTTCCTTATTGTTTTAACCTCTTTTTTAAATTACATTTACTTCCTTCTTTTCTTTTTTATTTCACGACATTATCCTCTCTGGACATATAATTCAGTTTTCATTTCTTACATTACTCATCCTTTCCCTTCAAACTCCTTCCTAAATTTGATCAAGTGTCATTTCATTTTTGTTGTTTTTAAATTGTTTTGGTTCACGTCGCTTCTGAGTTTTAAATTTTGAGTCAAAATTTTTACTTCTGAATCAAAGTGCTCTTTAATATCCAAAAGTGTTTATTTAATACTATTGAATTCCTATTGCGCCATCGTGTTACCATTCTCCTCTTTCATTTTCATCATAGGGAAATATTTTTTTAGCTTAATAATATGTATTTGGACTTTTACTGGAGTTGTTTTGTATAAATGCTGCTTCTTATTTTGTTTCATTTTAGAATTCTTCTATTTTTCTAGATCAGCAATTGACCTCCTTCTACATAGGGAGTCCTCCTTACCAGGACTGCTGCTCTCGTTTTGCACATGCTCAAGTCTATATATTTCACTTTTTCAGTAGCCTAACTTATGAAGACTCAGACCTGTTCCTGAATTTTGTCACTTATGGTAAAACCCTCTTTCTGGGAGCAATTTTATCAGAACTTCACCACTTCTGGGATCCCCTACACTCCATCCTTCCTGTTCAGTCTCTCCCTGTCCACACTGGCATGCCCTCCAGGGCAAGATTTACTGTGGGTATTTATTTCTCCATTTATATTGAATTCTCTCTCTGAACTGCACTTCTAAATAACTCATGGGTCAAAGAAGAAGTCGAAATGGAAAATTAATATTTTGAAAAAAATGAAGATGAAAACACAACATCTGTGGATGTGGAAAGCAGCTAAGGTAGTACTAAAGGGGAAGTTTCTACCACTAAACAGTGATATTTTAAAAATAAATCTCAATTCAATAACCACACCTTTTCTCTTAACAACTAGGAAAAGAAGAACAAATTAAAAGCAAAGTAAATAAAAGAAATGAAATAATAAAAATTCAATTGAAATCAGTGAAAGAGATAACACAACAACAGAAAAAAGTCAATGGAACTATAGCTAGAATATATAAATAACCAATAAAAAGGAAATAATTTTTTAAAAATTCAAAACAGGCCAAACAAACATCTGAATGGATATCTCACCAAAGGAAATATATGATGGCAAATAAGTGCACACACACTAGTCAATAGTCATTTGCTCAACATCATTAGTCATTAAGGAAATAAAATTAGGACCACACAAGATGGGGCACCTGGGTGGCTCAGTCGCTCTAGCCTCCAACTTTGGCTCAGGTTATGATCTCCCAGTTCATCAGTTTGAGCAGAGCCTGGAGCCTGCTTCAGATTCTGTGTCTGCCTCCCTCTCTCTCTCTCTCTCTGCCCCTCCCCTGCTCGTACTCACTCTCAAAAATGAATAAACATTTTTAAAAAAACTTTTAAGACCCACAAGAAGATTCCACTATACACCTATGAGAAACTCTAAAATTAGAAGACTGACCATAAAAACTATTGTCAGGAATATGGAAAAACTGGAACACTCATTCATTCTTGGTAGGAATGTAAAATGGTGCAAACAATTTGTAAAACAGATTGGCAGCCTCATGAGTTAAAGATATATCTACCATGTGATCAATCCATTCCACCCCTAAGTACTTCCCCAAGAGAATTAAACCATTTACCCATATAAAGTCTTGGATATTAATGCTAACAATTGTTTTGTTTGTTGTAGCCAACAACTAGAAACAACACAAATGTTCATCAACAGAATAAATTGGTATGTGCCAATGTGATAGAATACTACTCAACAATATAAATGGGAAAAAATTAATATACATAGCATAGATGAATCTCAAAATAACTATAGTGAGTGAAAGCCAGACCAAAAAAAGAGTGCATCCTATAGGATTCCTTTTATATTTAAATTCCAGAAAATGCAAATTAATTTACAATAAAAGAAAGCAGATCAGTGGTTGCCTGTGGATGTGGAGTTGAAAAGCCCAGAAAGTGGAATTACCAATAATCACAAGGTAGCTTTTGGGACTGATGGACGCATTCACGATCTTAATTATAAAATGTTTTCTTGACAGTTTCACAGGTATATATATAAAATTGCACACTCTACGTATGTGCGGTTTACTGTAAACCAAGCTACCCTAATAAAACCATTAAAAAGTTTGAAAATGTAATACCACTCACACTAATGTTGTAAATATAAATAGAAAAGGGACTTAAGTGGGAACATAACTCTATGCTGGTACAAGTGAACTTGCTCCTGCAGTGATTTAGCACAAGGACTTACAAAATAAACTACGACTAGAAAAATACAATGATGAATATCTGAAATCTGAATTGATTGAACCAATAACTTTATTAACACCTATTTCTTAGTATGTTATTCATACAAAATAGGTTTGGGATGTATGGGTGGAGAGCACATCCACACATACACTTATAGAAATTTCTAGGATTCTTGGTAAAGGAGGTGGACTTTAACAAAGCAGAGCAGTGACCTGAGACAGACACAGGCATGGCCCATCATGATGGATTCTTTTTTTGTTCTTGGGGCCTATGTTTCTAGTAACAATTATATGTCAGGAAGGGCCAAGCCAGAAGTACAGAAAAGCCAGTTCTTGTTTTTACCACTTTTTCTTTTTCTTTACTTTCCTTTCTTTTTTGGACTTCCACTGCCACTCTGAACAAATATATACACTGAGAAACTTTTCCCATTTTTGAAGGAAATATTACATTTTTACAAATATATTCACACTCTCCTCATTGCTGAACCAAATTAAGCCAGGCGTGCAATCGCAAGGCCATGTCCTCATCAAAGGTAGAAAGAAGCAGCATCACCAGCCATCCTCTCTCCTCACCTTCCTCTAACTACCCAGGGACCCAGAAAAATCTCGCTGCAGCCATGAGCAAACCGCAGCTAGTGGTGACATGAAGCCATTAATGCCTAGGGTTCGCTTTCTTTTTTTTTTTTTTTTTTTAATATTTTAATTTATTTCTAGAGAGAGAGAGAGAGAGACAGTGCGAGCAGGGGAGGGTCAGAGAGAGAGGGAGTCACAGACTGAAACAGGCTCCAGGCTCCGAGCTGGCAGTCAGCACAGAGCCCGACGCGGGGCTCGAACCCACGAACGGCAAGATCATGACCTAAGCGAAAGTCGGACGCTTAACCGACTAAGCCACCCAGGCGCCCCTAGGGTTCGCTTTCAAAAGTGCAATATCTTCTACGGAACAATAACAATAATAATGCTTAGTGTCCCAAAATTAATTTCGTCACTTACTTCATGTATGAAATCAAAAGAAGCATTTTTCAAAGCTGTATTCCATATAAAAAACAAAGGGTACATGCTCCACTATTTACTGATAAGACTCTTGTGAGTAATACGGACTTAATGACAAATATACTATGCTCACAGAGAATCAGAACAGGTTTTTGGTAAATTTTCTATCACAAATACCGCCACTTATGACAGTACACATGCATCTTTACTATTAGACGAAACTGCTGACTTACAAGGGATGAGCTAGTTCTTGGCATATGTGTAGTGTTCATAATGGAAGAATGAATGCTGGACAAATACTTGTATTCTTTTAGAAGAGATAGTTGTTTGCATAAATGATTATTTTAGGAGATACAGCTAGGTAGAAAAAGTGTCTTGGACTTAGTACTATGGAATTTTAAAATGCCAGCCTTGGGGCGCCTGGGTGGCTTAGGCGGTTAAGCGTCCGACTTTCGCTTGGGTCATGATCTCGCGGTTCGTGGGTTCGGGCCCCGCGTCGGGCTCTGTGCTGACTGCCAGCTCAGCCTGGAGCCTGTTTCAGTCTGTGACTCCCTCTCTCTCTGACCCTCCCCTGCTCACGCTGTCTCTCTCTCTCTATCCTAGAAATAAATAAAACATTAAAAAATTTTTTTTAAAAAAAATGCCAGCCTTCATTTCCTTAAAAAAAAAGTTAGGACATAATAAAAAAAAATAGGAAATAAAATTTTATTTCAAGAAAAATATGAAATAATAACTAGTGTATTTGCCTTTAAAGAAGAGAATCAGCTTCCACAGTAGGAAAATTGTAAAGAGTCGAAAGTACTTTGTTTGTTCAAGCCCCATGTTATAAATTGCTTTTCTTTGCTGATAAGAAAAGCTAAGAATTCAGAATCTTCATGATCCAAGAAACCAAACAAAAACCTTCTCGTGAACTAATCAGGTTATGACAAATATGTAAGACTAAAATGTGATTCTGTTCATTCATAAGTGACAAATTTCCTAAGTTGTGTTTTTCTGTCATTCAATATAAAGAGATAAGTATTTTCTTGTCAGTTTTACTAATTAAGACCATTACATATACAAGGCAATTTTAATATTTCAGTCTCAAGAGAATTGCTAGGAATCACAGGAATGTTTTCACAAGAAAAGCGGACTGTGCATTCAGAAGGGCCACCTCCTTCTTTATCTCTCCTTTCATTCACATTGCAGAGACATCACCAATGCATTTTTCTCTCTTTCTTTACTCCAGAAGGGTAGAAAGAGCTAGAGCAGAGCCTGGCATAGAGGTTAGCTATCAGAATCAGTCATCTTCCTTTGGCCAAAGAGTTAAAAAATTACTAAAGCCACTCTGACAGCATCAAAAATCAAAATATACTAGAAAGCTCTGTACATTTGAAATGCCCACTGTAGTGCCCCCTAGGCATCACGCATTATGCAGGAATTTGCACTTACACACCTGTCCTCACATTGCTATATTCTTAGAGAAGGGATGAGGTGACTATCATTTCCTGACCTGGATTCTTTATCGAAGAAAATACAGACTTGATTATTTCAACCCATAAGCACATGCCTGTTTAGTATTCTACATGGAGAAACGAACAAGGTGCATGATTCTGTTTTCTAAGGAGAAAGACACATACACACAGTCTTCAAAATGAAAGATGTGATAAAAGCAGTGTTTTCATGGCACTGATAAAGCCAGGAAAGACGACTGCTATGACTTCAGGTGGCTTAGTCAACTGGCATATCTTAGTGATAGAGTCAGTTATCTCAAATACCCTGAACTTAGCACGTCAGAGCTGAAAGAGCTAATGTTTAATGTGGAGAATGATATACCCAGGAACTCCTAAGAAGACCGAAGTATGATACAAGCCACTTGATTACCAAGAGTCAGACGCTCCTTGAATATCTGAGTATCTTTTTTTCTCAAAGCTGGAGGTGGGGCGGGGGAGGATAATGATGCCATTTTAAAATTACATCTACGTTCTGCAGTAGAATGTGACAGACCTGAGCAAAACCAACAAGTGGGTGAAGAACGCACCGACCACTCCCTTTCACATTAAAACTCTGAACCTTCCAGTACTTGAAAGTGATACAATTATAGAGAAGGCATAGAAGTGCAGAGTTCATTTCTTGAACAAACGTATTGAGGGTCCACCATTTACCAGACACATTTCAGTGTACTTGTCATACAGCAGTGAACAAAACAAATAAAAATCCCCACCCACAAGGGCCTTACACTGTAGCATGTGTACGGAGGAGAAAATTTAGGGAAGAAAAACATCGAACACAGTAAATAAGTGAAAACATAATAAATGAGAAGGTGATCATTTCTATGGTTAAAAAAATGCTGAGGAAAAGTTAACTGGGGGTCAGGAATGCCTGCTATAGGGGGGTGCTGGGGAGAATGGTGCAGATTTCGATTTAAAATAGGATGATCTAGGAGGCGCCTGGGTGGCTCTGTCGGTTAAGCAGCTGACTTCAGCTCAGGTCATGATCTCACAGTTCGTGAGTTTGGGCCCTGCATTGGGCTCCATGCTGACAACTCAGAGCCTGGAGCCTGCTTCGGTTTCTGTGTCTCCCTTTCTTTCAGTCTCTCTGTCTCTCTCTCTCAAAAACGAATAAATATTTAAAAACTTTTTTTAATTCCGTGATCTAGGGGCATCTGGGTGGCTCAATCGGTTAAGCGTCTGATTCTTGGTTTCGGCTCAGGACATGATCTCACGGTTCATGGGACAGAGCCCCATATCAGGCTCTGTGCTGCCAGCATGGAGCCTGCCTGGGACTCTCTCTCTCTCCCTCTCTGCCCCTCCCATACTCACTTGTGCTCTCTCTGAAAATAAATAAATAAACCTGAAAATGGGGCGGTCTAAGCAGGCCATATTGAGAAGATGACAACTGAGTAAAGACTAGAAAGAAGGAGGTAAGAAAGGGAAGTATGCAGACAATGGGAGGAAAGCAGAGGAGAGAGCCAGTGTGGAGACTAGGAGGAGGCTATCTGGGTGATGGAAGGGACAGAGGTATGGAGTACAGCCGCCGTGTATAGGGCTTCAGGAGATAAAGTCAGAAAAGTCGCTGAGACTGGCCCGTGTAGATCTTTATAAACACCCTGGCTTTCACTATGAATGGAAACTGCAGGTTTCTTTTTTTTAAGTGGCATGATCTGACATAAATATCACACGAATCATTTAGGCCACTGTGTTGAAAGCTGTGCAAGAAAGGCAGGGCAAGAACCAGTTAGAAAATTATTTGCATACTTCAGGATGTTAACGGGCTGTTGAAGGCTGGGGTTCCAGAGTGTAGCAGAGGAGGTGGAAGAAGTGTTGTACCCTGGATATTCTCTGAAGGTCCAGAGTCACTGGCATTTCCTAAAGGAATGGGTTTCATATACAAGAGTACAAGGGAGAACCTTGAGTCTGAGAGGCCCGAGTGGAGATGTTGACTAGACTGCTGGATATGAGATTCTGAAGTTTAGAATAGAGATCTCAGCTAGAAATGTACACTTAAAAGTTGTTAGGATGGGGTGCCTGGGTGGCTCAGCTGGTTAAGCAACTGACTCTTGATTTTGGCTCAGGTCGTGATCTCATAGTCACTGAGTCGAGCCCCATGTTGGGGTCTCTGTGCTGAGCATGGAGCATGCTTGGGATTCTCTCTCCCTCTCTCTCTGCCCCTTCCCTGCTCATGTGTGTGTTCTCTCTTTCTCAAAATAAATAAATTAACTTTTAAAAGAAGCTGTTAGGATATAGGTGCTATTTAGTGCCAAGAGACTGGTAAAGGAATGTCAGTAGAGAGGGGATCAAGCACTGAGTGCAGGGCCATTCCAGCATTCAGAGGTCAGGAAAGGAGGAGGAACCAGGAAAGGAGATTGGGAAGAATAGCCAATAAGGTAAAAGAAAAACCAAGTCGTTTGGTGTCCCAAAAGCTGAGTGAAGTAGTGTGCAAATGAGAACAGGGGTGATGTGTACAACATGGGGAATGTAGCAATGCCTCAGCCCTGTTTCTGTGGACAGGACTCTGATGGCATGCTTCACGCACACTGCCCCTTGCTTCAGGAACCAGTGTCCTGACTTGCTACCCCTAACCAGTAACAACGGCCATGTCTGTACTGGCAAATCGTGTAGCTCAAGGTTCTCTAACCACAGAACTTCAAGAATCCGCCTGACCTAGAGTCATATCCCTTCAGATATTAAATACAAGGTGCTGGAACTTTAGGCAGTGTATTAAAATGCTGGCCACCTGTTTAGAGAGGAAAATTCCAGAGCTGGTTCATTTCCATAATCAGCCCTGACTCCTTCCCATTCACCACTGACTATGTCACGAAGGCCAGCACGTAGCACATCCAATCTACTCAAATTCTGACACCTCATGAGCAGGGACTGTCTTCTCACTTCATTTCACTAATCCCAGGGCCGCAGACTCTCAGTGAGCATTTTGTTAAGACGAACTGAACAACTGGAACTTTGACTGTTTTTTTTTACATTTATTTATTTTTGAGAGACAGGGCAACAGAGCACACGTGGGAGAGGAGCCGAGAGAGAGGGAGACACAGAATCCGAAGCAGGCTCCAGGCTCTGAGCTGTCAGCACAGAGCTCGACGCGGGGTTCAAACTCACAAACCATGAGCCGAAGTCAGATGCTCAACCAACTGAGCCACCCAGGCACCCCTGGTACTCTGATTACCATAGTTCTCTATACCGCTATGACAAAGGGGGAAACGGCTGTACAGGAGGAACCTGCCTTCCTTATATGACTTTGAGAAGAGAGAGTAAATTCGCATTCCTGTCTTGGCCTGTGAGCAGTGAGGTTTCAGATGTAGAAACAAACAATTCAGGAAAGACAGAAATATCCCCGAAGCAGGCCGGCAACCCTGCTTCTGCATACTCACCCATCACGTCTGGCTCCTTGAAACAGGGAATGTCAGTTTCACCTGGGAACCTAATGAGAGATGGCCACATCTCCAGGAATGGCACCTTTCACGTATCCTGGATTACACTTCTGCTGAGTCACCTCCCAGGAGTCACAACAGGCCTGGAAGCTTGAGTCATTCTCAATCCCCCAACCCACATCTACTTTCATGCAGCAGCACAAAGATGCCATCGAGTGCGCTGATTGCCTCAATAATCTACGAGAGGCATTTCAGGCCTCTGATTTGAGGACATTGTTGTAAATGTCATTTGCATGGAGCAGAAAGAACTGCCTGCATTCCATCCCCAGCAAAACTCAAAGAAGAAAATCAGGATTGTGAAAATTGTTTGTCAGAGGATGGCTGAATTCTGATTTAGCAAAAGGTATACGGTCCCTGAGTTCTAGCAAAGGCAAAGAGGAGACAGGGCCATAGTAAAGAAAAACAGCACTTGGGTTACTCCCAACTAAGAGGATCATATAAAAATGAAATGGAGAATAAAAGGACGTGATGTTGATGGATTATGATGAGAACGGAGTTAAAGAAAATAAGTACTTTAAATCATCCAATTCCCCAAATAACATTAGAAACCAGGGAACCAGATGTGTTCAAGCTTATCTGCACCAAATCTGAAAAACATTGGCAAGATTACTAACTGCAATTTCACAATGACATGATGGGGCCCCAAAAGCAATTCTGAAGACAGCTTGTCTCCTCGCAGAGATAACAGACTCAGACATAATCCAAGTTCCTTCAAAGGGCCAATTCAGGGGTCACCGCCAAGATCAAGTTTGTAATTATAATTTCACCTTCTGCTAGCAGAGAGCACTGAGTCTGGGCACTGCCCAGAGAGGAGCAATTTCCTCTATAAAATGATTATCATTAATAGAGTTTACAGGGAAGATGGCCACACTGTTGTTCTTTTCACAGTTCTAATTTTGAGCTACTATATCAAGTAGTAAACCACAAAATTTAAGAGAATCTAAGTTAGTATCATGTTGCCACACCTTAACAGTCTCATAAATACTAACTAAAATACCCACAATAGGAAAACACATATCTTCTTTTCACGCAAGATAATTTAGAGCAAGTTGGTGAGTGTACTACCTGGGCGACTCTTGAGAAAGAGCCGTTTAGGCTCTTGCTGATGCCATGCAGAAGCAGGACAAGGGTCCCTGTCCTCATATGTCTTTGTGGTTAGGCCTGGACGATGTAGCACAGCTCCTGCTGCGATGGGAGGGACGTATTCCCCGTCCATCCAGGAAGGAAATATTTGCTCAGCATCTAAAGGCCACATGGCAGGCTTTCCCCTTGTAGAATCAAAGACATAAACTTGTGCTCAATTAGATGAACTCTCTTATAATATAGGTGGTAAAACTGAGAGCCAGGCATGATGAGTGACCCTCCCAAGACAGTCAATGAATGGCAGAGCCCATGTCAAGTCTTACATTCTAAACATGGTGCCGCATTTCCTACTTCAATACATTTGACATGGGTGATCATTCTGCCAGCCACCTATCCGCAGTGCCTGATATTCAAGGATATTAGAAAAGAGAGCTGTGGGGACAGATATCTGATGCAGGCTTGTTATTTCCTGTTTTTATTGTACTGATGACCACCATCACTGCAAATATACCAAGAAAGGGTTTCTTAGCATCATCTTTACACAGAACTACATACTGTATTACTTTGGGGATATGTATAATTATGGCTCCCCCAATACAATCAGTGAGGCCAAGCAATATCTGTGCCTTTCCATATCAGTATTGTGAGCTTCTTCACCACAAGCAGAGATGTGATAATTACCACATGCAATCAGACGCAGAGCCTAAAATGCAATTTTCAACTATTGCTGAAAACCCAATGTAGTAAAGTTTGCTACATTCTTATGAAACCAAACCTAACTGAAGAGCTAACAACACTGGTTTCTGTTGACCTACTGATGATCTGACATTTGAAGGAAAGTAAAAAGAGTAGGATGTCCTGAACTCGGAAGTCAAGGAGGCACCAGTCTTTAACTCTCAACGTGTGGAATTATATTTTCCATTGTCATTTGGCTGTCTAATGGGTGAGGCGAAGACAGACTCCATTAAATAGGCACTTTTGGCTCTTGATGCATACGTGACATCGTTCCTGACCACCGGCGTCTCAGTTCCCAGCTCGATTTGAAAAAATTTGTTCCTCTCTCTCTCTTTTTTTTAATGTTTATTTATTATAGAGACAGGGAGAAACAGAACATGAGTTGGGGAGGGGCAGAGAGAGAGAGGAAGACACAGAATTTGAAACACGCTCCAGACCCTGAGCTGTCAGTACAGAGCCTGATTCAGAGCTTGAACCCACGAACCATCAGATCATGACCTGAGCCGAAATCAGACACTCAACCAACTAAGCCACCCAGGCACCACTTTCCTATCTTGTTATTAATGATGCCCATGATAAGACAGATAAGTGTTTCTTCTGCAAACTGCAACTCAAAAATAGCATGTTTGGGTTAAAAAAAGCAAATGCACACACGCACACTTTCAATTGAAAATAAAGAGTAATACCCAATCTTGGAACCAGCTCTTCTTCTGATGTGGTTTCTGCCCCGACTATTGATTTGTGTTCCCAGAGAGGGTCAGATCCCAGCAGTTGGCCTTAGATGGCAAGTCAGCCTAACCAAAAACTAAGATTCCTCATTCCTCAGCATCTGACATTTTAAGAGAGTGATATCTAATGAGAGTTTCTTTTCTGAGCTACCCCATTAAAAGGAAAGTATCTATCAGGTAGTCAGTATGGATTCACAGTACCAAAAAGCCACAGGATCCAGTAGGAGCAGGGGAAATCTGAAGGGGAGGCCCCAATGGACCAGCCACCCCACTGTGATGTAGATAAGGTTGTAGGACTAAGGCTCAAATACACCACCATAAGTGACTCTCCTAATTGTGTTTCTGCTCAACCCTGGAGGGCCTCACTTTTTTACTTTAATGTAGAGGAAGAGAGAAAAAAAAAAAAAATCTGCCCAGTCAAAGCCACACAAGGGAATTCTCTTAAAATAAACAGCGAAACTTAACCGCAGGCTTTTCTTTCCATGGACATATTTTAAATGTATATAATGTTAGATGGCTGCTGGAAAAATGACAAGTGTCTGTTTTCACTAGACTCCCCAAGTGCATAGATCTAATTGACAGACTTTCAGAGGCATGAAGGAACTTCCAGCTTCAGGGTTTCCATAGTAACGTGTCCCCACTGCTGGAGCTGTACTGCTGCAAGTCATCATTCACGGGAACCCACATTCTAGACATTCTGTTAAGTTATCCAGGAACTTCAACATCCCAAAGGTTACCACATCCAATTTTCCAAGCAGGTCAAACTTCCTGCTTTGGGGGCTAGGCTTCCAATTCAGAACTCCAAGAATTCTTTGTTAGGTTCATATGCCTTTCTTTTTTTCCTTCCTTTCTGGCTCAGCAGCATACTTATTGTATATTTTAAGGCTGTAAGTTTTAAATTGCCCCGCTGAACTCTTTTTCATATCCTTCCGATGAAGTAACATTACATCCTTCTCTTCTGGGAGGTACCACTTGCCACATTTAGTCACCTAAGATGAGGCATTTCAACCAACGCCAGGTTCACAGGCATTCACACACCAGGTGAGGTGGAAGGAGGGAAGACGTGAGGTGTCAGAGGCCCTCAGCCCAGGCGGGGATCCAGGGGGGCTGAGCTCTAGCCCATCCTCTGCCTGCCCCGCACCCACAGGCTGAGGGGCTACAGCACCCCAGAATGGTGTCATTTTCTAAAGCAAACAAAGAGGACGTGCGCAGACCTCACAGTACGTAGCACCCTCAGCACACCTTCTTTCGTTTCATCCTCAGAGCCTGATGACAGAATTCTTATTAGTCCTAAATTATATTGAGCAAAACCAAGGTTAAGTACCCTGCTCAGGGCCACACTGACCATAAATGGCAAAGCCAGGATTTCAAAGCGAGTCCTCCAGCTGCTGTGGCTGCATTCTGCCCCCATACCCCCTGCACTACACAAACTGTCGGTGTCCTGACCTCTTCAAACGGGGATGCCTGTTGGCCACAGAAAAGGTGGATTCTACCCTTAAAACCATCCAATTAGAGGGATTTCTCACTAAATGCTCCCTGCGCGGGACTGCTTGGCATTTAAAAACCAATTGTCCCTTAAATGTGTATGTCGCCACCTTCTGGGCTGTGACACACACAGGCTCTTCATATTTCACCAGGACAATATGACAGCCACCCTGGTAGCTCTTTGTACCTAATGCTCTGTGTTCAAACAAGATGGTTTGGATCTGTGCTAATAGATTCTTATCAGTTAATTGAATCAGTCACTGTTCATTTACCTGGGCTCTTCTGATGGGATCTACAAACAGTCCTTCACAATCAAGATCTTCCGTAAATTAGATGGATACGTGAGTGGCTTCCTTCAAACTGTAACTTGCCTACAATGGGAAAGGAATGTTCACGTCTCATAGTCTGACGTGAAGGGGGAAAAGTATTTGTTAAGCATAGGATCACGGTATGATCAGGACTTCTTCAGTACCCTTTCTCTTTATTGAAATATTGAGTCACAAAGGGCTTTGTCTTTGTCATTTTTTTTAAATAAGGAAGATTTTAATACATAAGAGAAGTATGTAAGTATGAAGCCAGTGACTGGATGAACTGGGGAGACTCATCAATAGTTAACTGGTCCTCAGAAATGTGGATGTCTAGTGTATGGCCAAGCAAAGGGATGCTGATCACCACGAGTGACAGCTCAGCACCTTCCCTTGTATTTCACATATAACAGACAATGATGAGGTTAAAGGCAAAAGGGCTGTCGACACAGAGGTTAGTGTCCAATTCTTTGAAATGTGACAGTTCAAATAGAGCAGAGGAAATATTTTTTAAAAAGCAAGAAGAAAAGAAGCCAGAAAACTATTTGTTCTTTATTTCCCCTTGGGGGAAAGGGGCTTTTTCCAGGCTTTCTTCCAAGAATCCTATCTTTTTTCCTCCTCCTAGCTAAATCATCTGGTCAAGAACGTATTTCAAAATGTGCTCTCCCTAGGTGGAAATTCCAGCCATCCAGCTGCAACCAAATAGGAGGAGGCATGGGAGGCCGGGGTGGGGGAGGGGGGGGAACCTGTAGGTTTAGAGCAAGAAAGCAGATAGAATCCACTCATTTCTTCATCTTTCAACAAATATTTATTCAGTTCTTCCTCTGTGCCAGACACCAGGGACAGAATAATAAACAAAATAGTCCCATGGAACACATATAATTGGTGGAAGAAGACATAGTAAACAGAAGTATTTCTGTCAGATGGCCATAAGTGAGTGGTGGAAAATAAAATAAGGTAATGAGGAAAGGGTTTTTATTTTATCCAGGGATGCCACAAAGTCCTGCTCCATGAGAGGGTATTTGAACACAGGCAGAAGTGAAGAAGCAAGCCATCTATGGCTTTACATCTATGGATATGTAAAGATAAGAGCAATACAGCAGAAGAAAGAACCCATGCAAAGGTCCTGAGGTGCTATCAGAGTTGGTACTGTTTGAGTCAAGGAAGAGGGCCAAGGAGCTTGAGGGAAGTGACCATGGGTTGCAGGCTGGGTTCCCTAGGAGCAGACTCTGAGAATAAAGTGATCACGTAGAAAGTGTATGTAAGGGAGTATCCTCGAAATCAACACATATAAAAGGAAAGAGGAAGAAGCAGGATTAAACAAAACATCACACCATGATGTGATCTTGACAGAGAACTCAGGCAGTCCCTGGGGGAGTTCTCAAACTGGGATGGCCCTTCAGAGCTGCCAGGCTCGATGCCCATTTATTTACCACTCATCATATGCACGCTGCCCCGGGAAGAGGGCATGGCTTTGGGAGAAGCAGCTTTCTCCACTGGTAGACAATTTCCACAGGGGTCTGGCGACTATAGGAAATAATTCCTTCAGTCCTGAAGAGGTGACCCATCAGAACATTCTCTACTCCAAGGGGGAGAGTGTTGAGAGGTAAGCACAGAAATACACCAGGAACCAGATTATTTCAAAGCTGTGGGTAGCAGTTCAGCTTACGATGGGCAGTCACTGGAGGATTTGAAGCGGCTTAGATGCTAAAAGGATTATTCTAGATGTTGGTCTGAGAACAGACCATAAGGGTGGAATGTTAAGAATAATGACATCATTGATAGAGCACTTAAAGGAAACAAAATTTGCTAAAGAGGAAGAAAAGAAGTTTTCGATAAGGGCAGCAAAGTCCCACACAGTCACCAGGTGCTGTCGGGGAGCCCCTGCTGGCAGCAGAACGAGATGGAAGGGGAGGCAGAGAACACATCTAGACAGAGGACATGAGAACAAGGCTCAGCCACTCACCTCTGAAAAAGCACTGGAAAATCTTTCATGCAGATGAATCAGAGGTTCAAATAAACTGTTTAATGTGTTTGGGGCAAGAAAATAAAGAGGATTAGAGTCTCTTTGAGGGTTCTCGGGAGAGCTTAGAAGGTAGATCCCGGTGGTGTTCAGGAAAGGTGAAATTAATCAAAGAGCTGTGGGAAAGAGAACAAAGCATCCTTCTGATTCGGGGCAGTGGCTCTCGGAGTTGGGGTGTATCATAACCAACCGAAGAGCTAACAGAGAACACAGCGGCCTGCGTGAACTTCCACAGGTGTCGCCCTGCACCTTTGTGTAGGTTCTATTTTCCCAGGTGATCCCAATACCCACAAAAATGAGAGAACCCCTGATTTGGGAGACCACTGTACAGTGTGCCACTATTTGGATGGGCTCCCCTCCCAGAGAGAATATAACCAAAAGACATCACTGCCCCTTGGTTCCCATTCACAATCAGTGTCCATTAATGTCTGCATATTATAAGCAGCATTTCTGTCCTCTATCAAAAGGTGGATTCATTACTATTTGAAAGAGCCTCCAGGAGCACCTGGGTGGCTTAGTCAGTTAAGCGTCCGACTTAGGTCATGATCTCGTGGTTTGTGGGTTCGAGCCCCATGTCGGGCTCTGTGCTGACTGCCGGTTCAGAGCCTGGAGCCTGTTTCAGTCTGTGGCTCCCTCTCTCTCTGACCCTCCCCTGCTCACACTGTCTCTCTCTCTCTCCTAGAAATAAATAAAACATTAAAAAAATTTTTTTTTTTAAAAAAAGAAAGAAAGAAAGAAAGAAAGAGCCTCCAAACTGGTGAGCCTCCTTGGTGACTGGAGCAGGTGAGAGCACAGTCACGGAGCCTTTGTATCTGAGTCTCTGTTGGCATATCCCAGGGACCCACAGGTCCTACTCAGAGTGGGGGCCTGGGCAGAATACGTTTTAAACCTTTACCACCTTCATAGAGAAACATAAAATGAAATAGCTTCCAATCATGAAGCTATTAGTGGGACACAAAGTAAAAGTTTCTCCTTAGTTTTTGACAGGAAAGCAAAACTCAAGCAACCTGATTCCTAAGCAGAGAGGCTTGGGACAAGCCCTGTATATTTTCCTTCCATGTTATAATTAGAGTGACCCACTCTCGAGGCCCAGGCAAGAAACAACAGGGACAGCCAACTAATCCCCTATGTGCCAGTAAAAAAGAAACACCCCTACCTGGTGGTGCCTTGGGTCTCAGGCTGCCTAATGGGATTTTTCAGTAACAGGAATGCAACGTTTTTTTAATCAACAAGGGGTAGAAGGGGACATGAAAATTTATGACAGATCTAATTTCATTTTCAGAAAACTTGTAAAGATTGACCCAAGGTCTACACTGCCTCATTCAAGCCACCATGGATAAGTGAAGCTTACAGAGAAGCTTCCACATGAAGCCTCAGAAATATGTCCAGCAATTTTCCAACTGATTGAAAGAACAAGTCTTCATTCAGAAGACTAAGAGCTGAATTAAAGCACTGTTGCTTCAGCAACTATTTGATTAGGTAAAGAAAGGATCTAATAGAGAATAAAACCAAGATGAACATGAACAGAGGGCATGTAAATATACTACACTCATTTTTAAACAAAGGTATATTAAAAATGGAACACCTTAAGCCACACGTTAAATTAATAAAGAATGGAAAAGGAGAACTTACAGAAAGAGGCCAAAATGCAGAAACTTTTCATATTCCATCAAGTGTTTAAAATATTGCATTTCTCTACACCTGGATGGTTATATAAGAATGATCCTCATTGCTTTCAATCATATTACCTGTTAAAAGCAAGAATATTTACGCTCCAGCTAAAACATGGAAAGAGCCTAAGTGTCCATCAACAGACAAATGGATCAAGAAGATGTGGTTTATCTATACCATGGAATACTACATGGCAATGAGAAACAATGAAATCTGGCCATGTGTAGCAACATGGATGGACCTTGAGGGTGTTATGCTGAGCGAAATAAGTCAGGCAGAGAAGGACAAATATCATATGTCTGCACGTATAGGAGGATTAGGAGGAACTTGACGGAGGAACAAGGGGGAGAAGAAGGGGGAAATGGTGGGGGAAAGGGAGAGAGGCAAACCATGAGAGACTCTTGAATGCTGACAAAAACTGAGGACTGATGGATGTGGGGGGAGGGGGGATGGGCATGGAGGAGGCACTTGTGGGGATGAGCACTGAGTGTTATGTGGAAACTAATTTGACAATAAACTATTTGTAAAAAATAAAATTAAATTAAGTAAATAAAAAATATATATTTTTTAAAAAGAATATTTATGCTCCAACCTTTACTAAGACTACAGAAACCAGGGCCCTCACGACAAAAAGATCAGATGAGAGAGAAATAATACAAGCATGTGTGCGGGGAGTGAATAACAGACCGTGGAAAGAAAGGGAGTTGCATAGGTAGGGGAAGGATGTGTTCCATAGACAAAGGCAAGCCAACAAATAGGAAACCCGCAGAAGAGCCCAGGACAGTGGCTGCAAGTGCAGGAAGGTAGCATTTAAGGAACTGTTAAAGGGCCTGTTAGCTGCAATCCCCCTACTGAGACGCCCAAGCCTGTGGTCGATGCGCCCACCACCCCAAATGTTCAGAGACCTTGGAGTATGCCCAAAGCAGCTTTGCTACACACATACATAGAATGGAAAGCAAGGCCTTTGATGGTTATTATCTATACAGTCTTCACCGCATATCTCTGAAGAAGGTCACATGCTGATTAGGATAGGAATTGGGTTTCTAATCCAGCCAATCTTATGATAAAGCTCCCATTTAACTTTTAACTTTCATGCTGTACTATATAAAATAGATAAGGAAAAGAAAGCAGAGCACAATAACTGCAAAGTTAGAACATAATTAAAATGATTTTTAAGGGGCGCTTTGGTAGCTCAGTTGGTTAAACCAGCTCTTGATTTTGGCTCAGGTCATGACCTCATGGTTTGTGGGATGGAGTCCCATGTCAAGCTCTGTGCTGAAAGTGCAGAAGCTACTTGGGATTCTCTCTCTCCCTCTTCCTCTTCCCCCACTCTCTCTCTCTCTCTCTCAAAATAGATAAACATTTTTAAAAATCAATTTTTTACTGTTTATTTTTGAAAGAGAGAGATACAGAACACAGGCAGGGGAGGTGTAGAGAGAGATGGAGACAGAATCTGAAGCAGGCTCCAGGCTGTGAGCTGTCAGCACAGAACCCAACATAGGGCTCGAACTCATGAACCCTGAGATCATGACCTGAGCCAAAGTCGGACGTTTAACCGACTGAGCCACCCAGGTTGCCCCCACCAAAAGAAATTTTTTTGAAATACCCACTTACAGAATCCTGACCCCATGTTTATAAAATCAGAGCATGATTAGATGATTCTGTAACAACACAAAAGCAGAAATAATGATGCTAAGCATTCCACTTAAAAATCTTAGGGGGAAAAAAAGAGGAAAATGACAGAGACTAGTAACATAACAAAGTACACAAAAGCAAATAGAAAAACGGTAAAACCTAAACTCTGGTTCTCTGGAAATACTAATAAAAGAGATAAACTTGTGCTGGAATTAATTGAGACAAAGAGAGAAATGCATAAATCATCAACATTTGAAAGAAGGATGGAGATGTAGCTAGCCATGTACAAGAGACTGCTTTAAATTATAAGTGAATACCCTGCACACTTGTAAAATTATGCCAATGAAAAACTCACTGAAAAGGATAATTTCCCATAAGACCATAAAATACAAAAATTGACACAATAAGTAGAAATCTGAAGAGGCTGCAAGATTGATAGATAAATTAGAAAATTTTTAAGAGATTACTCCTAGAAAGGCCTGTTTTCCTCTATTTTGCACACTGACTGGTTTCTATACCTGGCATTCTTCCAAGTGGCAGACAGATGTGGCAGACACTTTTGGTGAAGAACATTCTTGGCTGGCTATACAATGGAGAGGTTTTGGTGGGACAGGAGATCATAGATTTTTCTACAGTCAGTAAATATACTATTAGCAAACTAGATATAGAATAAGCGATAATGAGACACCTGTGAACACATGGCCCTAGAAAGCTTGGGCACCCAAAGGGTTCAACCAACTTACAGTAATTAAAGGCTTTCTTGGGAAATTCCTGCAAATTCCATGGCTCAGAGCTGTGGTTGGCCCTAAAGCAGATGATGAGGCAGAGACAACAGCAGTCAATGAGCCATGGAAGGACCTATCTTCCTCCAAACTCACAGAAAGAGGTCAGGGTAGTTAATGTGGCTCATCGTATCTGAAAACCAAGATGAGGGATCACAATGGGGTATCATTTGCTATTATGCTTAGCCCTGGAACCCTGATGTTTCTTTGGGGGTGTATTAAACATAAGAACCTAAATACAAGGAAAGGGACAGCAGGAGCTGGTGAGATGGCTCAGCCTGGACTTCTCCATGCTGCATCCTGTCACCAGGCTGGGGGAGGTGGATGGTGGCGAGACTGGCAGGCTCTACTCCACCCCAGTCTGCACGGAACAAGTCCACCAGAGCAGCAGGAGAAGGACGTGGGCAGCAGTCAATAATTTTTCTTAGAACAAATTTTAAATAAAGGCAAGGGCCCAAACCAGATTCTCAGTCAAGGTACTGAGTTGTAGACAGTGGGGAGTATTTTTTTTCTGGAATGTTGGAAGAAATCATATTCTCTTTGGAAAGGCAAGGTCAACAGGTTCTAGGCTGAACTTTGAGAACTATGACCCAGAACCATTATGATTCCAGTTATATAGTTGCTGCTGCCGGAACCCACATCCACATCACCTCTGACTCTCCTCCAACCATAAAGTGGGTGCTCTATACCCTTCCTGGTTTCCCAGATGGCTCACATCTGACTGATAGAATCTAAGTTGTGTGTCTGCACCCTAGAGCAAGGGAAATTGAAAATACAAGGGTATGTTGGTGGTGGTTTAACATTTTTGTTGGAAAGGTAGGATTTACAGAATAGGTAATTGTCAAACTATGAAGGGAATACAAAATATGTAGAGCATCTGTGAACAACTTCTGTCAATTGTTATGGCTGTGGACAAGTCACCTCAGTTCCTCTCTTGTAAAAAGGAGTAGGTAACAATTTCTCTTAAGTGATCTGAGAATTAAATACGTCTGCATGTAGCAGAGACTGACATGTAATTTTCCATAAGTGTCAGTTCACAAAGACACTTGCCCTAAATGGATATGTAACATTGATACTGGCTCTTCCTGAGTGTGCTCACATCACGACAACACTGAATTTGAAAATGTCATTCCATATTCCATTCTGGTGTAGCACAAAACATTACCCAAAATATTCACAAAGAGTCTGGCTATAAAGTCAAAATATCTAACCAGTGACCCAAGAAAACACCCAAAGTAGCATTAAAAGCCACATCAATTCTCCTTTCAAGGGCAAGGATACGGTATGCTGAGACAGATGTTCCACTGTTAGTTAATGTCTAATCAAGCCACATGGACAGGAACAGAGACAACAATGGCAGAGACGAAAGCAGTCACCAGACACTAAGCATGTCCTGTGTGCTAAGCATTGCAACATGCTTATTTCTTTTCAACATTATTACATTGACTTGGTACACTAATCTTATGGGATGGACATTATCAGTTCCCTCTTTCACAGATAAAAAGCAGAGGGTGAGAATGTTCAAGGATTACCCCAAATGTGTAGGTATTAGAGTTTGAATCGAACCATAGCCTGACCCTAAAGCTTTGCTCTGCCTCTTCTACAAAAGTCTTCTGGTCCTGGGCTCCTCACCAACTCTATGGCTTTCTGTGGCTTGGCTATACCCACTTTTCCTTTGTCCACATTCCACCTGTAGTGTGACAGGGCTTCTATGCCAGGTGATTCCTTTGGCTCCCACTTCTTCACAACTCTACTGTCCTTCCTGGAACTGATTTTTTTTCTGTTTTCCAAACTTAGTTTCTGAGCATGACACAGTGAGCCAGTGCCTTCCTCACTCTTGAGTACTGTGATCCTTTTCTGAGTTCTATCAGAGTTCTGCTGGCCACTTTTGGCCTGAACCCAAAGAAGCCCACAGCTGGTAACTGACAATATAAAAATGGATGGATTAACCACAAAAGGGGCAAAATTCACTTTTGGTCTCTTGATTTCAGAACATCCATGTGTAAACCAGTTGAGGACACCAAGTGGAACTACTGGTGCATTTCAAAGTTCAATCGCCCCCCTCCCCCACCACCAGGCAAATGTTCCATGTTTATTCTCCTTGTGATTTCCAGCTTATTAGGGCTGCTGTGATAGCAGTCTGTGCTTCAGATCATTAGCTACTCGCTCCTTAAATGGAATCCGTTAGCTAAATATAACCAGGAACCCTCAGTAGTTTGCACTAATTATGCTGGGTTGCATTGTTAAGGTAAATAACAGAAGAAACTATCAGTGTCTACATATGAAAGCCATAATTTTCCTGTTTGCCCCAGACAGTAAGCACTTTGAATAGTTTAACAGGGCTTATTCAGCTGTCAGTTCAATAGGATGACTGATCGTGGGTCCTGCTCCAATGAGAGGCTCACAGCTGGGCAACATTCAATCACACTCTTCCCTCCGACTAAAAAGGTGAGGAGTCGGGATTCCTCAGTACATGAATTTCAAGTTGGTAATCCAGCCACATGTTTCCCTTGGGATGAGACTGGTCTGACTGTCACAGGCTCTACCATGTGTTTGGACAGCCCAGGACCATAGAGGAGGAAAGAGATATATGTCTTAGTCCCTCTGCTATTCTGTGAAGGGAAACAAGAGCTGCATGAGGTCCAATAGTCACCTGCCAGACCGGTGGCTTTCCAACCTCTGTTGAGCCATAGAATCATGGAGCCTCATGGAATCATAAATGGAAGAGCAAAATGTAGAGACAAATTGCAGGGATTGAGATATGAATGCCTGGTCAGTCTATGGCTCTCCACTACCTTGTCACCCAGAGGAGCCACAGAATGGCCCGTTTAAACACAGCATAGGGATTTTAGTCAATGGTATTGTAATAGTGTTGTATGGTGACAGGTGCCAGCTACATTTGCGATGAGCATAGCAAATGTCTAGAGAAGTTGAATTACTATGCCTTACACCTGGACCTAATGTAACATTGTGTGTCAACTGTACTCAAAAAAAAAAAATTTTTTTTTTTTTAAAAAGCTCAGTCCCCTGTTTGTTCCATTATAGAAATGTCTCTTGCCTTCTGGGACCTCTCCTTCTTGTGAACTCAGAATATACTTCCCTAAACTGCCTTAGTTTGGCCACAGTTGCTAAGCAACTCCTTCATTCCAAATCTGTGATAGATGGAGGGGATACTGAGGGTCTGCTGGGTTTGAAGAGTGATTTTTCACAGGCAGAAGATCTGTGAGAAAGACATAGCCCACATCCCAACTGGAGGTCACCATCATACCTAATTCTAGAACAGGGGTTGCTGGGCCTTCTGCAACACTTCATTCCTTTAAAGTGACACCTACAAATTGTCACTGTTGTTACCAGGTGGGATAATGATTTGTTGTTATGTAAGAAAAGGTTTGTGTATTTTAGGGATATCTACCAAGTAAAATAGGAGTAAAATGACATGGTGTTTGGAATTTACTCTAAAATATTTCAGCAAAAAAAAAAGAGAGAGAGAGACATAAACCAAATGTGGCAATATCTTGATAATTGTTGAATTTTAGTGATGAAATGCTAGAATTCTTTTTTAAAATTTTCTTAATTTAAAACATTTTTAATTTGTTTTTTAATTACTTAAAAAATTTTTAATATTTATTTATTTTTGAAAGAGACAGAGCATGATCAGGGTAGAGAGAGAGAGGGAGACACAGAATTCAAAGCAGGCTCCAGGCTCTGAGCTGTCAGCACAGAGTCCAACACAGAGCTCGAACCCACGAACCGCAAGATGGTGACCTGAGCTGAAGTCAGACACTTAACCAACTAAGTCACCCAGGAGCCCCTTAAATTATTTTAAATCTTCCTTCAGCTACTGCATGTATACATGCATATGTACCTCAACAATCCTTGGGAGAGACTGATCTCTCCTTTAGAAAAGAAACAATCTGGAATGCACAGAGCCAAAGGCCCCTTTGAAATGCTCATGAAAATCCAAATGTCCTGAAAGCTCAGATGGTTTTGAGGTGAACTTCATCTCAGGCAGCCAATGTGTGGTGAAGAGACAAATGTGCTAAAACAACATTTCCCTAAGGCTCTTCCGCATGACACCGAGCTTATGACAAGCTCCAAGCGAGAAATGGTTCCACCATCATGTACACATAGGAAACAGATACACATGGGCTCCTGCTCAGCAAGTCATCATGATCATTAGCACTTTAAAGTCTCTGCTGAATCCTACAGAGACAAAAGGAAATACATCCTGTTGTTCTCTTACCCTATTCTCTTTGGCTTTTTTTTTTTTTTTTTGGTTTTTTTTTTTTTTAAACTTATTTCTAGGAGAGAGAGAGACAGCGTGAGCAGGGGAGGGTCAGAGAGAGAGGGAGACACAGACTCTGAAACAGGCTCCAGCCTCTGAGCTGTCAGTCAGCACAGAGCCCGACGTGGGGCTCGAACCCACGAACTGCGAGATCATGACCTAAGCGAAAGTCGGACGCTTAACCGACTAAGCCACCCAGGCGTCCCTACCCTATTCTCTTTGTGAGACTGAGGGAAGAGGGAGAGTTCCAGGCATGAGAAAGGAAGGGAGCATGCGTCCATCCATCCCTCAGGGCCTTCTGCATATACCAGACATTGTGTTAAGTGGCTTTCCTGATGTCTGCAATAAGTCCTCATTATGCATTCTCTCAGCACCCTGTATTTCCCCGACTGTAACATGTGTAATGCTTTCCTCTGACTTCTTGTTCAGTAATTTATCTTTCCTGTCATATTGTGAACTGCTCATGGGTAAAGTCTATATCTTGTGTTCATCACTGATAACTACCACAGTATCCTTTTCACTTAACATAATGCTTACCAAATTATGGATGCTCAATAAATATTTGCTGGGTAAATAGATGTGCTATCTCATTTAATCCTCAGGACAGCCATAGGAGATACTGGTCTCCCAATTTTACAGAGGATGGCTGGAGACACATGGAGATGAAATCGTTTTTCTCAACATTTTACAACAAGGAAATGGTACATCTGGCATTCAAAATCAGTTTTGCTGGCTCTGAATGTTCTTGCATACATTCACTAACAAAGACTGTAAGACAAAATTGCAGCAATTCTAAAGAATAGAGTAAGGAAAGGAAAAATTAGTAACTAGTGGGAAAACTTGCAGATACTATCTTACCCAAAGCTAACATCCATCGCCCATGATAACACCACCCCATGATATTATGTGATATCCTCTGATATGATGTGATGAGAAGGGCATATCACCTCTGTGATATTTGTCCCTCAAGCCCACACTTCACTCTAATCATGAGAAACCATCAGACAAACCTAAATTGATGGATATTCTACAAGATACCTGACTGGTACTCTTCAAAAGTGTCAAGATCATACAAGGAAAAGATTAAGAAACCATCCCAGACTGGACAGACCAAGGGAAAACAATGACAAAATGCAATGTGGAACCCTGGATTGGATCAGGCAACTGAAAAAGAACATTAGCAGAAAATGGAGCAAATCTGAATAAAGTCTGAAGCTTAGTGAACAGTATTTTACCCATATTCATTTCTTAGTTTTAGCAACTGTACTGTTTATGTAAGATTTTAACATTAGGGAATGTTGAGTTTAGAAAGGGTATTGTGTTAGTTGCCTATCCCTATTACAGCAAATTACCACAAACTTATGACTTAAACAATACAAAGTTACTATCGGACAGTTCTCGAAGCCTGAAGTCTAAACTAAAATTAAGATCTTGGCAGGGTTGCATTCCTTCTGGAAGTTCTTAGGAAGAATCTGTTTCTTTGCTTTTTTTGATTATGGTAAATTATACCTGGGTTAAAATTTACCACTTTTGCCATTTTTAGGTATACAGTTGAATATACTCAATGTATATTCACGCTGTTGTGCAACCCGTCACTACCATCCATCTCCAGAACGTTTTCATCTTCCCTAACTGAAACTTGTACCCATTAAATGATATGTTTACTTGTCTTTTCTAGCTTCTAAAGACTACCGACATTTCTTGTTTCATAGCCCACTTCTATCTTCACAGCCAGAAGAGTGACCTCAAATCTCTCATTGGCTCTCCAAGCTGCCCCTCTCCCTTATAAGGACCCCTGTGCTTACATCAGGCCCACCAGGATACTGCAGAAAAATTTCTGCATCTCAAGATCCTTAATGTATTCATAGCTGCTAAGTCCCTTTTACCACATAAGGTGACATATTCACAGGTACAAAGAGAGACTTGGGCATATTGGGGGAGGGGCATTATTCTTTCTCCACAGGTATTTAAGAACTATCTGTATTATCTTTGCAACTTTTCTTTTTATTATTATTTCTGAGAGAGAGAGAGAGAGACAGCATGAGCAGGGGAGGGTCAGAGAGAGAGGGAGATACAGAATCCAAAGCAGGCTCCAAGCTCTGAGCTAGCCGTCAGCACAGAGCCCAACGCGGGGCTGGAACCCACAAACCGTGTGATCATGACCTGAGCTGAAGTCGGATGCTTAACCAACTGAGACACCCAGGCACCCCTCTTTGCAACTTTTCTATACGTCAAAAATGATTTCAAAATAAAGTGTTTAAAAAACACAGTAATAGGGGCGCCCGGGTGGCTTAGTCGGTTAAGCGTCCGACTTTCGCTCAGGTCATGATCTCACGGTTCGTGGGTTCGAGCACCGTGTAGGGCTCTGTGCTGACTGCCAGCTCAGAGCTGGAGCCTGTTTCAGAGTCTGTGTCTCCCTCTCTCTCTGACCCTCCCCTGCTCACGCTGTCTCTCTCTCTCTCCTAGAAATAAATAAAACATTAAAAAAAATTTTTTTTAAATAAAATAAAAAAAAATTAAAAAACACAGTAATAACCAATCTAGGAGACATAGATTGCATTAAAATACAGATTCATAGATTCTCAACGTTGCATAGGTTTAGATGTTTCTGTTATTGACCAAATTTTGACAGCCTTTAAGGAATTATAATATGTAGAGTAATAATGGGTAAGTTTATCTGAAAATGACTCCTGGAGATCTTTCTGGAAAACACTTGGCACTGAGTTTGCTGAAACCAAGAGCTCCTCCAGCAACCAAATGCAGTATCAACCCAGGGCAATATCAAAATAATTGATTTAAAACCTGGATCTTGCACAGCTGGAAAGATATTTCTTTCCCACAAAAACAGCTTCTGGAATCAGAGGTCTTTAACCTCAGACCAAAAACAAAGAAGTGCTCTGTAAAGAAAGTAGTTGATGTGCAGGGGGTGGGGGAGGGGGACACACACACCTAAGATAAGTGTGGTGAGTTTGGAAGGAGAAGCTGACCAGAGAGGAACCAACTCCAAAGCTTTCCAAAAATGACATTGAGAAAAGGGGATAAAGAAAGGAAAATCAGCAGAACAGCTACACTGGAGAAGGTTCACCTCTTAAGCAAGGACTCTCTTATTATGCGGGGAGTTACAGGGGGTCCCGAGCGTTCCAGACTGCTCTACTCCTACAAACCCAACAAAGTAGTCAGACTATGCAAATACCTCTCCCACCTGCAATGAGGCCGCAACTGACCCATCCAGGCAAAGAAGAAACTTGAAGAACAGACCCATCTTTATTCATAAATATGCAGCAATTTGGGTGTATGGTAATGCAATTTACAGAGGTTAAGGAAGCTGAAGAGAATATTAGTTTGCAGTAGGTGATAAAGACAGGGAAATGGGCAGAGGAAATCCAGAATTCTCTTTTAGGTATGTTAATGTAGGTATTAGAAAACATCAAACATCCATTCTGGGGGGAAAAAAAAGTAATAACTGTTTTAAACTCTCCTCTCAAAATCTCCCAGATTAAGTTAAAAACAAAATACAACTATATGCTTTTATATGACACAACCAAATCCAAATAACGCTGGAAAATTAAAATTAAAAATTTACTCAAGGTTATAGGAGCTGCCTACAAATGAAAATACCCAAGAGTGGTGGCCATTTTAGGATCAAAGTAGAATTCAAGGCAAAACACATTAAGCAAAGAAAAGGTTACTTTCCACAGATAGAAAGTGTAGCCTGTAATGAAGGTGCTAGCAATCATGAACATTTGGAAATGAATGAACTACACAGCATCAAACTATAGAGCGAAAACCATTAGGAAGGCAGGAGAAAACTGACAGAAACTATTACTTGAGAAGGCTTTTAGTGCTACCAAATGTCAAAGACAGATTAAGTAGGCCAAAAACAAATAAAGGAAGTCAATAAACAAACAAGTAAATAAGGACATGGTGATTTTAAACATGATGAATATACGTAGAGGACTTCTCTGGCATACACTTGGAATAGCAATCTTAACCTCGCTCCTTTTCTTTTACCCTATGAGTTCATTCCCTTTCCCACTACTTCTGGTTTCCTCACTCACTTTGTCTTAGGAAAGTAAGGAAACTGACCCAGGTTGCTTAAATCCCTTTAGACTGATGGGGAACACAAGTAAATAATCAATGAAGGAAGGAAAAAAAAAACAAACCATCCCGACATTCCGAGTCCATAGAAGACACCGTTTCAGCTGCAGACCTCACATGGTGCTGGTGCCCTTGCCAGAGGCAGAGCCCCAAGCCTTCTGGATGATGGTTTCAGAACCTCTCTGTGACCCCATTATTTCTCTTCAAGAGACACAGCCTGTCTTGGCCACTGATGGAACGTTATAGCTCATCGGTCTTTGACTTTGGGATGAAGGAGGAACATTCTGTTATTATTTGAAAGTTGCCTCACTATGTTTCCTCCTATGTGTGAGTTTTGAATCCATCTTATAGGGATTCTGGACAGTTCCTCCTAAACTAACATCTTCCTGGATGAGACCTGGGAAAGTCTGGTTTTTGCCTTTTGAAAGCAGACAACTGTGAAGTTTGAGAGAACTGTCTGTAAGACCAACCTCACTTCTGATACCAGCTGCAAATTTTAGAGGTTCCCAAGATCACAGTTAGGTTTGATCATGGTTATAATGACTTATAGAACTTGCGGATAGCCGTTGCAGTTATGGTTTATTACAGGGAAAGGATAGCGATGAAAATCAGCTGAAGAATGAAGCACGTAGGACAGAGTCCAGGAGAAGGACCAAACACAAAGCTTCCATCAGGCCTTTCTCCAGGAAGCCAGGACACTATTAATTGTCTCACAGTTATGCCTGACAATATGAATGGAGTATTGCCAAGCAGGGAAGCTTACCCAAGCCTAGTGTTCAGAGTTTTTAATGGAGCTCCATCATTTGACCTACATGGCTGATCTCAATCTCTAGTCCCTCCAGAGGCTGACTGATACTGCTTGTCCCAAAGTCCCCACCAACCAGTATCTCACTGTTGGTCTTTCTAGGTTGGCAGTCCCCACCCTAAGGCTGTCTAGTGTGGCCAGCTCCCAATATAAAGCATATTGTTAGACTATCTGGTGTGACCCAAGGCCAAAATACACAAAGACACTCCTATCAGACATGATATTCTAAGAGAACAAAGGCCAGATCTCTTTTTAGCCAAGATTAAATTCTTTACTACATAGAGGTGATATGTCTTCAGCTCAGGAACAGCATCTAGAGAGTTGAAAATGATCAGGGCTAGAGGATAATGAAGTGAATGTTAACAGCACTAGCTGGGATTTACTAAGCATTTCTAAGTGTCAGGCACTGTGTCACCCATCCTTTAATGGAGTACCTCACTGAGGTATCAACTCCCCATGGCATAGGTGCTGATGTTCTCCCCAGGGTGTACAGCAGGGGTCATAGGGCCATGTGATCAGTTGCTCAGTTGTGCTAAGACTGTGGCTCCTCCCTCAGTGACTTCCAGTTTTAAAGGAGGCAGACTGTAGGGACTTTGTAGAACACAGTGACTAAAAGCATGGACGAGTCTTAAATTTCCAGTGTGGGCAACTTTGGGTGACTGCTACTAGATGAAAATCCATGAAGGCAGAGATTCTAATCTGTATCTTTGGCCCTGAGAAAACAACCAAGCACAAAGTAAATACTCAACAAATTGTTATTGAATAAATGAAACTTATCTAAGCTAAGCCTCACTCTCTAGTATTAAAAACAGTAAAAAACATATCTTTCACTAGAGATGTTGGAAGGATTGGTCAGTTGATGAAGTAAGGCCCCTGGCACCCAGGAAGTGTCCATAAAAGTACCAATTGCTGTCAGTGCCACTATCATTATCAAGCACAGCAGGAAGCAGGTTTAGAAATGGATAGAGGCGCTCTTCAGGAGTGGAATGTGTATCTGATTGGAGTGGGTCTTCTTTGTGCACCTGAACCTGAAAGTTCTGGCAGGGCCTGGCCAAGGTACTCCAGGATTGCAGATAGAAAACAAAAAACAACAACAAAACAACAACAACAAAAACTTGAAACAGATTTTGTTCCTTCTTTGCAAATTCTGCTTCAAGCAATTCCTATTTATTTTCTATTTCATCTTCACTCCTTAATTCTTCCTTTGATTTATCTTGCTGTTCTTGAATTTTTAAGATGTGTAATAAGTTGTTTTAGCTTTCCTTTTTTATATAAACTTTTTTAGGTTTATTTATTTATCTTGAGAGAGAGAGAAAGAGAGTAGGGGAGGAACAGAAAGAGAGGTAGAGAGAGAATCCCAAGCAGTCTCTGCACTGTCAGTGTGGAACCTGATACAGGGCTCAATCCCACAAACCATAAGATCATGACCTGAGCCGAAATCAAGCATCAGACACTTAACCAACGGAGTCATCCAGCTGCCCCTTAGTTTTTTGTTTTTAATGATAGCATTTGGGGCTATAACACATCCTCAAAGTATGGCCTTAGCTATCTATCACAGATCTCACCATGCTCTGTTCTGGTCACTTTGCAACTGCATATTTTATTTCCTGTCCAATCCTATAACTGATAGTTAATTTTTTAATTAAGATGCCACATTTCTTGATTGTGATACATTTGAAAGTTTTGGTTGAGCTGGATTCCTGGTAGAATTTAAATACAAGCCTTATAAAATCTAAAGGCCTGAAGTTAAGTTTTAGAAAATGAGACATAGAGCATTCAGAGGCACAGCTCCTGGGTTTACACCATGAAACCCTCGTGCAATGAGACTAGCAGATCATTTGTGCAGGTCCTGACCCGGAGGGCCTCCTTTAACAACCAGATACCAACTTCCACACATTGTCCCTGCCCTGGGAGTGAATCCCTCACTGGTGCTCAGGGATTGCTCAGTTCACTGTGGTACATCTGTTAGTATTTGTAGAGAACCCAGTTTGCCACTGGCCATGAGAATGAGAGAGACAACAGGCACTTTCGCTATACCTAAGAAGAATCTTTACCTTATATTACCTCTGGAAATTCACCTTTAAATGCAAGAAATTCTGGGGTGCCTGGCTGGCTCAGTTGGTAGAGCATGTGACTCTTGATCTCAGGGTCATGAGTTCAAGCCCCATGCTGAGCATGGAAACTACTTAAAAGAAAAACTTAAAAGAAATCCTATCTCTATAATTACTTATCTTTTTTAATATTTTAGGAGAGCTTCCACTGATCCACCCCCTCCATGATGGTATTTCATTCTTGGGTTCATTATGAGGCAAGTTATTCCCTTCTTCTGCACCAACCCTAGGTGGACAATGGCTGAATCAAGAAGAGGAAAGGCCAGCACTGAATGTACAAAGCCCAGTGCCCCACTCAGCAATCAGGCCCCAATAAAGCAGTAAAGCTTGTCTTGGCAAGATCCCCTTAATTTCCAAAGCAAGAGAACCCAGCCAGGGACAGAACCACAAAATTATCCCATCTTTCCCTCACACTGAGAATTCCTTCATCTCCCTGAAGTCCCCACAGGCTCACTATGTGAGCTTGGGGGAGTCACCTAACCTCTCTAGATCTGTCTCTTTGTCTATAAAATGATATCATATCAATCCTAATAAATTGCTATGATGATTGAATGGGAGAGTGTACACAAAATACTAAGCATATACGAAATGAATGTTCGCTTTTAATTATTATTGTTATGGTGGTTACACTCACACAAGTTTCCCAGACACCCTTTAATACATTGCCAGCTATAGAATCATTGCAACAGCCCTGAAAACAAACATAATAGAATAATGGAAAGCCGTAAGTAGTATGCTGAGGGAAATAAGAAAAAGCAAAGCAGTATATGTCTACTCATATATATAACAGGTATACATATACGGCAGGATCTCTTTAGGGTCAAGGGACTCAAGGTCCCCAAAGTTCCTTCTTTGGCTTCTCATTCATAAGTTTTATATCTATGTGATCATCTGAGTTTGGAACCAGGAGTCATTTCTAGATTCTTTAAACTGTATCTCATGTAAGATTCAGTCAGGCCAGGAATTAACGTAGATGCCATCTGTCTATCCTGTGTCTGATTTTAAGGACATTGTGCTGAAGTCAAGAGGGGTTTCCTGCTTCCACATCAATTCTCCACCAGACAAGGCAAGCTGGCCACACCCACCCAACCACCCCCCACCCCCCCCACACACATGCACACATTCAGTTCTCAGCTATATTTTAGCCTTAGAATATACTTGAGGGGTGCCAGGGTGGCTCAGTTGGTTAACCATCCGTTGTCAGCTCAGGTCATGATCTCACAGTTTATGGGTTCAAACCCCACATTAAGCTCTGTGCTGACAACTTGGGCCTGGAGCCTGCTTCAGATTCTGTGTCTTACTCTATTTCTGCCCCTCCCCACTCTCAAAAATAAATAAACATTTAAAAAAAGAATATACTTGAAAAATATCTCACTTATTTGCCAACATAAAAATCAAATATGGAATGTCTGGGTGGCTCAGTTGGTTACTTAAGTATCAGATTCTTTGATTTTAGCTCAGGTCATGATCTCACAGTTCTTGGGGTCAAGCCCTATGTCAGGCTTTATGCTGACAGCACTGGGCCTGCTTGGGATTCTCTCTCTCCCTCTCTTTCTCTCTGCCCCTCTCCCACTTCCACGCTCTCTCTCTTTAAAAATAAATAAAACTTAAAAAAAAAAATCAAATGTTATACAATTAGCAAAGCTTTTAGTTGTGGTGGTGGGTGTTTAATGTTGTCTACAAAATTTAGGAAAATTAATTTGGGTGTGTAGATTAATATGACCCTTTAAGAAAATAGTTTGATTATACACACACACCTCTCTTATTATATCAAAAGTATTAGGCATATTCATATACTTTGACATAGTTATTACAAGTCTATCACTGCATCCTCAGGAAATATGTTTAAAAATACAGAAAAATAGTTACTTGTAAGGATGATTATACTCTTATTAATAAAAATAAACATCGAAAAAACTAAATGTTCAACAATGGGGAATTACCAAGTAATTTATATTATTCCCATCTATTACAGTACTATGTAGTTATTGAAGTTGTTTATAGGAGTTACTTATAACCCATACTGTGAAATAAATGCAAGCTGAAAAAATCACAACTATGAAAAAATAACTAGGCAGAGTAAAAAACTAAAAGAAATTTGGGTCAAATGTTATTATAGCTTGGCTTGGGATAGTAAGATTATGGGTGACATTTTTCTCCTCTTCCTTTCTTGTTTTTTAAACTTTATAAAATAAAAACATTTTAAATGAAACAACAACCTTTATTTTAAAAAACTGAAAGCCTAAGGACTAAAGGAGAAAAGAAAGAAAAAGGAAAGGACATTTACTTTCTCCTCTCTCCTCCTCCTCACCCTTGAGAGATCCTGACTCAGGGGACTTATTCCAAGAAAGGGCTTATACACCTTCTCAAGGCTCAGTTTCCCTCCACATATGGGTTATTAAACTCTTAATAACTGGCCAGCTGGGGTAGGATTATACTGTTGTCCAGCTCCAGCACTGAAAACAGGGTCTGAGTACTTAATAAAAATTGAACTAAACAGAGTGAGCCCAACCCACTCTGGCCTGATTCCAATCGTTCTTTCCAAGGGGACGTTGCCCATCCCTGATGCAAGACAAGGTCAAAATTTCTTGCTGCCTCCCAGGCTGACTCACCCAGGAACCCAAATGTTTAGTCACTCAAAGAGTCCAGGACCCCAAGACTGCCAACCCGTGAGTCCACTGAAGCATGTTGCCAAAAATATAAACTATGATTTGAATAGACTGAAGACAAACTTGATAACTCAAAGGAGGGCACAAATCAATATCTTCAGGGTAAACTCTACTGCTGTCTCACAAGATAAAACCTAAGTTCCTTCCCTGCAAATCTCATACTTATTACACATTCACCTCTACTCCCAAGTCAAAAGCATTCCTTGGACAGCTCACATTCCTGCAAATTGGTGTCTATTTGTAGCAATTTGGTTTATTATCACTAGCTCAGGGACAATTTAGAGCAGATTTTGGCAGGCTTTTGTGATACCAATCTGCCCCGTTGTTCTCCTTATGGAAGATACCTGCTTTGCCAGGAAGATGCATTAGTTGTGGGTGACTGAGTAAGAACACAATTAAGTTGTCAGGGTTTCCACAGGATCCTGCTGGGCCTGGGCACAGTAAATCTCAGGGATGCCCATCTTTTATGTTGGCCACAGAACCAGTCCAAAGGGTCCTACTGCTTTCCTTCCCATGGTTAGTGTCCGAAAATTCAGTAAAGACACTGAGCACTTAGCAAAGAAATCAGGACTTAAGAGTTCCACTGAGAGTCTCTAGGATACTTAATTCTTCCCTTATGCTCCCAGAATCATGTATTTCTAACCTAAGAGAGCTCTGGAATCAGCCTACAGTGAAAAGAGTTCCCAGAAGTCTCAACGTTGCCAGAAAGGTTGAAATGGCCTTTGTGAGGGTCCAGCCTGCCTCAAACTTGCGTTTTCATCTAAAAGAGGCTTCTAGTTTTAGATGGCCAAGACAATAAAGAGAAATGCATCACACATCTCCTCAGTAGACAATGGCTGTCTCTGGAGATTGAGGGGATCCCACATGAAATTTCCTGAACTAATAAATTATGTTTATCCACTGGGCCAGCCTTAGCCACCAAGAGTCATCCCGATCATCATCAGAGAGAGTTTCAGAGAGGCAAAAGGGAGGGACCAAGTCTTGTCCTCGGTTTCCCCTCCCTAACCAGTTCCCAAACCACCAGAGGCTGCAGCTGCTCCTCCCCATCCTATAAATTCCCCTTCATCTGTGATATGGTTTTGTGGAAAGAACATGGGCTTTGATCCCACACCCCAGTGGCCACAAATTTGGCTCTGACCTTCACAAGCTGCAAGACCCTGGACAAGTTACTCAATCTCTATATTAGGTACTGCCTCACACTTGAGCATGTGGGTTTAATAAAAGTGTATCCCCCAAAGACCTGGGAATGTCTTAATAGATGTTAACTTATTTCAAATTCTATTAAGAAGCACTAAGACAATTCCTTCCTTCATCATATATCTAGTCCACAAGGTCACTCAGGTGTCAGTTCAGGCATCATTTCCTCAAAGAGCCTTCCCTGACCACCCACTCTAAAGCACTCCATCCTCCTTCATTCACGAGCACATCACCTTTTAGATGTTATTTACCCATTAATCTATTTTATTCATGGTTCATTTTCTGCTTTCCTGATTCCTACATGCTTTATAAGAGCAAGGAGCTTATCTGCTCTTGGTGACCACTGCATGCAGTGTATACAGCAGTTCTTGAGACACTGAGAGAACTCATAAACATCTGTTGGACAAAGTATAAGCATAGGCTGTAGTTGAGACCTTACAGTGTGGACAGGGAGAGGCGCTGATACTCTCCTTTGTTGTGCGACCAGGGTTTCGTAAAGCTTCACAGATGGACCACATGGTGTCCTCAGCCTGTGATGGTTAATTTCCTCTGTCAGGTTGACCGGAGTAAGGGATTCCCAGAGAGTTGATAAAACATTATTTCTGGGTGTGTCTCTGAGGGTGCTTATGGAAGAGATGAGCACTTAAATTGGTAGATGGAGTAAAGAAGATCACCCTCACCAACGTGGGCAGGGCATTATCCAATCTGAAGGCCTGAATAGAACAGTAGGTAGAAGAGGGGCAAATCTGATCTCTTTGCTTGAGCTGGAACACACATTTTGTCTTGCCCTCAGACACTGGCATCCCCGGTGACCAAGCCTTCAGACCCATAGTGAATTACATGAGACTTCCCTGGTTCTCTAGCTTGCAGATGGAAGATCCAGGGACTTCTTGGACTCCATCTTGCATGAGCCAATTGTGTGTGTATACACACATATATACACGCATAAATACAGCTTATAGAAACACATATATAATCTCTTATTAGTTCTCTTTCTCCGGAGAACCCTGACTAATACAGGTCCCTCGATGAGAGGTCTTAGCAGGTGGCTCAGAGCTCAGGGTTAAGAGCTGCTTTGCACAGAATCCACCTTGGTATGCCTCTACAGTCTCTCAAAATCTCTGGTAAGCAGCTGAGCAAAAGGAAAAGCTTCCATCAGGTCAGATCGTGCTGAGACCCTCTCACTCTGGACCCCTTAAAGAATATCCCCAGTGCTTCCCTGGAGAAGTCCAGAAGTAACAGAAGTAAAGGAGGAAACCTCTTGGAAGGAAAAGTTGGAAGCAGAAAGAGCCAATTATGTGTTTTCCCAGCCACAGAAACTGAAAGCACAAGTCTTGGTCATGTGCCATGAGCACCTTCTGTCTAGTTGGGAAGCCAAATCTGGGCTCAGCTATCAACTTCTGTTTAACATATCCTTAGTGAAAGGAGAAAGAAAACTCTCTGGGAAGAAGAAAGTTTCTTTGTTCCTTAAAGGAAACTAAAACAAATTGATATTTTAAAACGCCAAGATAATCTAGATAAATACAAATATATAAAGTGCCATTGTACCTCATTGAATTATAATAATTAAAATAATTCTCCATAGACTCAGGTGAGATAAAACAGCATACTCATACATGACTATTAGAATAAATTACCATAGAAATTGTGGAAAGGCATTGGAATCATAGAAATATTTACAGCAGGTCTGCCACTTGTGCAAGTAGTGTTCTACATAAGCCCAAGCGATACTATTCACCTTACAGGAGGTGCAAAGCAGTTGCTGAGACAATTTTTCTGTAGCTAGCACTCAAGCGTCTGAAGAAAGGACTACCTCTTTTCAATTTGCACAAGGTTGCCTCATCAGCTACTGGCGAGGGCAGTTTACATACATGGACACAGTAGCTCCGTTTCTGTGGAATCTACACAAAGTAAAAAATTGCCCAAGATGGAAAATGTTTTATTTACAAAGATGTTCATCAGAGCATTCTTCAAAAATTGCAAACAACCTAAATGTCCAATAGCAGAGAAATGATTAAATCAACTGCTGTGTACACAATTGAAATTTATGAACTGCTTATAATAACATGGGGGAAAGCTTCTGCTATCTTATCATTATAATTTTATGCGAATGGATACAAAATTGTGTATACAGCATGATTACTACTATGTAAAGCAAACAAAAAATTTTAAAAGCTATTCATAATAAAAATACAGGATGGTAATAAGGCAACATATTAACAGTAGTAGTTTGGGGATGGTACGTTTACTGGTGCTTATTTTTGCCTCCCTAATTTACTATATTTGACAAATATTTTAATGAGCATGTATTCATTTTATATTGAAATCTCCGCCAATAACTATTTAGAAGCAGAGAAGAGTTAGAATTTAGAGGCAGAATTAAAACATTTCGAAATTCTGTTGCAGAGATAAAGACATTAAAACACCTGATGCAGTATTTCAGTATTTGTGGAAGATGTTTCAGTACCTGGGCCAAGGAAATTATTTTACACCACCTGCTCCCAGAACCCCCCACAGGAGCAGGAGCCAGGGACACAGGAAGCTCTAAAGTAGGAGAGAGAATGCAGATGACATGATAATCTATATATAGCAAACCCTAAAGACTCCACCAAAAAACTATTCAAACTGATAAAAGAATTCAGTAAAGTTGCAGGATACAAAGTTAATGTAGAGAAATCTATTGCATTTCTATTCACTAATAATGAAGGAGCAGGAAGAATCAGAAAGCAATCCCATTCATAACTGCACCAAAAATACTAAAGCACCTAGAAATAATTAACCAAGCAGGTGAAAAACCTGTTCTCTGAACACTCTAGACATTGGTGAAGGAAACTGAACATAACAGAAACAAATGAAAAGCTCTGTCACACTCATGGACTGGAAGAACTGATATCATTCAAATGTTCAAACTACCCAAAGCAATCTATGGATTCAATGAAATCTCTATCAGAACATCAACAGCATTTTTCACAGAACTAGAACAAATAATTCTAATATTATTGTGGAATCACAAAATACCCCAAATAGCCAAGGCAATCTTGAGGAAAAAGAACAAAGCTGGAGGTATCACAATCCCTGATTTCATGATATGCCACAAAGCTGTAGTAATCAAAACAGCATGGTACTGGCACAAAAATAGACACCTTGATTAATAGAACAGGACAGAGAGTCCAGAAACAAACCCACAATTATATGGTCAACTAACCTGCAACAAAAGAGACAAGAATATACAATGGAGAAAAGACCTTCTCAATAATTTGTGCTGAGAAAACTGGACAGCAAAAGAATGAAACTGAACCACTTTCTTACATCATACACAAAAAATAAACTCAAAATAGATTAAGGACCTAAATGTAGAGTTGAAACCATAAAACTCCTGAAAGAAAACATAAGCAGTAATCCCGTGGTCATCATCCTTTCCTACGTATTTATGAAGGGCAAGGGAAACAAAAGCAAAAATAAACTATTGGGATTAAACCAAAATAAAAGGCTTTTAACCAGCAAAGAAAACTGATAACAACAAAAAAAGGCAACCTACTAAATGAGAGAAAATATTTGTAAATGATATATATGATGAGGATATAGAGAGAGAACTTATACAACTATATAAAGAACTTTTACAACTCAACATCAAAAAAAAAACCAATCTGATCTAAAAATTGGGCAGAGGATCTGAAGAGCCATTTTTCGAAGAAGACATATATATGGCCAATAGGCACTTTAAGAAGTGCTCAAAATCACTGACCATCAGAAAACTGCAAAGCAAAAACTATGTAATGCAAATTGGTGCAACCACTATGGAAAGCCGTATGGAGGTGACTTGAAAAACTAAAAATAGAAATATCGTATGAGCCAGTAATTCTGCTGCCAGGTATTTATTCAAAAAAAACAAAAACACTAATTTAAAAATATATATGTACCCTCATGGTCATTTAAGTGTTATTCACAATAGCCAAATTATGAAAGCAACCTAAGTGTCCATCAATGAATGAATGAATAAAGAAGATATGGTACACATATACAATGGAATATTACTAATGTGTATAAGAGAATGAAATCGCAGCACCTGGGTGGTTCAGTTGGTTAAGCCTCCCACTTTGGCTCAGGTCCTGATCTCACAGTTCGTGGGTTCAAGCCCCACATCAGGCTCTGTGCTGACAGCTCAGAGCCTGGAGCCTGCTTCAGATGCTGTGTCTCCCTCTCTCTGACCCTTCCCCGCTCATGCTCTGTCTGTCTCTGTCTCTCAAAAATGAATAAACATTAAAAAAATTTTTTTAGATAATAAGAGAATGAAATCTCACCATTTGCAATAAGATGGATGGGCCTTAAGGATACTATGCTAAGAGAAAAAAGTCAAACAGAGAAAGATAAGTATCATATGATTTAACTTTATATATGGAATCTAAAAGATTCACAAACAACAACAATAACAAAACAAGTTCATAGATACAGAAAACAGATGGGTGGCTGCAGGGGAGGCAGAGAGGGATGAGTGAAGGTAGTCAAAAAGTACAAACATTCATCTCTAAAATAAGTAAGTGTGGGGATGTAAATGTACTGCATAGTGACCATCGTTAACACTGTACTGCATATTTGAAAGTTGCCAACGGAGTAGATCTTAAAAGTCTTCATTATAGTGAAAGAAAAAGAAAGAAAGAAAGAAAGAAAGAAAGAAAGAAAGAAAGAAAGAAAGAAAGAAAGAAAGAAAGAAAGAAAGAAGAGGAGAAGAGGAAGAGGAGAGAGAGAGAGGGAGGGAGGGAGGAGAGGGAGAGGAGAGAGAGAGAGAGAGAGAGAGAGAGAGAGAGAGAGAGAGAGAGAAAGAAAGAAAGAAAGAAAGAAAGAAAGAAAAGAGAGAGAGAGAGAAAGAGAGAAAGAAGGAAGGAAAGAAAGAAAGAAAGAAAGAAAGAAAGAAAGAAAGAAAGAAAGAAAGAAAGAAAAGAAAGAAAGAAAAGAAAAAAAAATCCTATGTGTTGTGACAGATATTAACTATTAACAAGACTTATGGTGATGGTCATTTTACAATGTAAAAATTTCAAATCGTTATGTTGTACACCTGAAATTAACATAATGTTATATGTCAACTACACCCCAGTGTCTCCCGTTGCCCACCTTAACACTGGCCAAGCCATGCCACTGAAGGAAATGCCATGAAGAGAGGTGAACTACCACTCCAGAATGTCTGTTCTGTGTTAACTCAGCCTGTGAGAAAAATTATTTCCTGTGTCTTAGTCCTGCTCTTTGCGGTATCAGCGACAGCTTTTGTTCTTAACCCTGTCCGCTTGCATTCAACAAAACATCAACTATACCTGAGCAAAATGGCTAAAGACTCCAGTGTAGCTCCTGCTCAGTGTTGCAGAAGATGCGAGCTCCATGCACATGCATGAATCCCTGTCACAACTGGGCTCTGGGTCCTAAACGTGGAGTGCAGGCCTCTGCAAGAACAATGTGAACCACTTTCCAGAGAGAAGCAAAAGTGAAGCAAAACCTGGGAGGTTCCTTCCCAGGTTAAGCCATTGCTCACCAGTATAGGGGCTGTTGGGCTGGGCCTTGAGCTTACTTCTAGTCCAAGGTGGGAGGTGCCTCTCACACCTACTGCAGGATCCCTGCTCTGCCTGGTATAAAATGACAGTCTGGTAATTGCTTCATTCTAATGGGAATGGGGGCGTGGGGGGTGGGCCTGACTGGCTCAGTTGGTTAAGTTTACAACTTTGGCTCAGGTCATGATCTCATAGTTCGTGGGTTCGCGCCCCGCGTCGGACTCTGTGCTGCCAGCTCAGAGGCTGGAGCCTGTTTCAGATTCTGTGTCTCCCTCTCTCTCTGCCCCTTCCTCACTCTCACTCTTTCTCTCTCTCTCAAGAAAATTAAATAAACATTTTAAAAAAGGGAATGGGAATTTAATGTGTGCAATTGCATTTCAGGGTGCCATTCCAAGACCTGGGGTCAATGCACTAGTCACGGCTGCACACAAAGGAGGCAAAGAGAGCACTTGACCATCACTGTGCCTGGGGCAGCATTATCCTCCTTTATCCATGGTGAGTGCTGAGAGTCATGGACCAGATTTGGATCGGTCTTAACAGTTCCTCTAACTGTGCTTCCTCAGTCTCTCTTCAGCATGTCACTAACCAAGATAGTTTTGACTACTTAATTTTACTAAATGGATATTATGAGATGCAACTATATGAATATACATTTATAAATTCTAAAAACTGCCTACCATTCAAGCTATTGATATGCCTGCTCTGAGGGCCATTTCCTCTTCCATCAGTTAAGAATAACGACATAAAATTTGAGGTATACCTTTTTGTGGTAGAGAGAGGGGAAGGTATACAGGCATACAGGTATAGTCATCATATTGCACTGTGCAATACATTTTGTTACCAACTGAAGAATTGGGGAAACCCTATACTGAGCAAGTCTACCGGTGCCATTATTCCAACAGTATTTGCTCACTTTGTGTCTCTGTGTCACATTTTGGTAATTCTCACAATACTTCAAACACTGGAATTTGATGACTTTGTGGGGTTCAAGACTTCAGCAGAGGAAGTAACTGCAGAAGTTGTTGACACAACCAGAGGACTAGAATTAGCCTCGAGCCTAAAGATGGGACTGAATTGCTGTAGTCTCAAACTTGAATGGATGAGGAGTTGCTTCTCATGGATGAGCAAAGAAGGTGGTTTCTTGAGATGCAATATACTTCTGGTGAAGCTGCTGTGAAGATTGTTGAAGTGACAACAAAGGATTTCGAATATCCCACCAACCTAGTTGATAAAGCAGCAGCAGAGCTTGGGAGGAGTGGCTACAATTTTGAGAGAAGTTCTACTCTGGGTCAAATAATATCAAGCAGCATCGCATGCTACAGAGAAATCATTCGTGAAAGGAAGAGTCAATCAATGCAGCAAACTTTACTGTTATCTTTATTTTGAGAAATTGCCACAGCCACCCCAGCCTTCAGCAACCACCACTGTGGTCAGTCAGCAGCCATCAGCAAAGAAGCAAGACCCTCCGCCAGCAAAAAGAGTCGGACTCCCTGAAAGCTCAGATGATGGTTAGCATTCTTTAGCAATAAAGTATATTCTAATTACTTTATTTAGAGTATAAGTATTACTTATACTCTAGTACATTGCTACAGTGCCTGGGTGGCTCAGTCGATCAAGCATCCAACTTCAGCTCAGGTCATGATCTCATAGTTGGTGGGTTTGAACCCCGCATTGGGCTCTATGCTGACAGCTCAGGGTCTGAAGCCTACTTCAGATTGTGTCTCCCTTTCTCTCTGCCCCTCCTCCACTCACTCTCTGTCTCTGTCTCTCAAAAATAAACATTGAAAAAAATGTTTTAAGGTATGTACATTGCTTTTTTAGACATAATGCTATAGGACGCTAAATAGGCTACAGTATAGTGTAAACACAACTTTTATGTGCATGGGTAAACCAATAATTAATTTGATTCCCTTTATTGCAATATTCACTTTACTGAACATGCAATACCTAAGGTACGCCTGTATAAAGTAATAGGACCTGAAACATTTGCTGATTGTGTGCGTGCGTGCGTGTGTGTGTGTGTGTGTGTGTGTGTGTGTGTTTAATTGCCTTTTCTATGCCAAACACTATGTCAGGTGCTTTATATTAATTACTGCATATAATCCTCAGAAAGATGCCTATGAAAAAGGAGTATTTCTATTTCCTGATGAGAAAACTGTAGCTGAAATACATAACATTGCTTATTCTAAATGACAGAGCTAATAAAAGGAAGATTCAACCCTCAAACCCAGGGCTCTCTGATTGCCATATGACTACACCAACAGACCTTTTACCATATGTATGCATATACACACATATCTGTATACATGAACACATGCAGGTACCCACTTAAGAGGTATACACAGAGGGCAAAAATACAAATAGAAGTCTACATAGCTTTGCATACACATACCCGCCTGTGTATACATTCTCTCTGGACTGAACAATGGGAACACAGAAGGCTGAAGCTCTTTATCTCTTGACGTATTTAGATCAGTAAGTGGTTCCACTTAATTCGTCCAGTAGCAGAAAATCAAGGTGCAAGTGGGCAAAGCAGGCCTTTTATCTGCACTGCCCTGGACTCTTAGCTAACTGATCCAATATATGGCACAGGAACCCCAAGGAGCCCTTGAACATCTGCCTGCTTTGAAGCCATAAGCTACATCTGTGGCCAATCAAAGACTTGCTCAAGGTTCTGGGATCTTCATTTTCCACTGTCCTGTAATGTATTGACTATCCTCAGTGGGGGTATGCTTGACTTTCTGAATAAGATGGCTGAATTAAGTTAGGATGCTGGGGTTGAACACAAGACCAGCACTTAGCCTTTAGGCACCTTTAGCCCTGGAACAGAGTGGAAACTCACGAGGAGTTTGCTGATGGACTGACCGACTGACTAACCAACAGGGAGATGAGTGGCTCTAGCGGCATATTCACTTCTGTGAGTAAAGATGGTTTCTATATCTCGAGCCTGCTACTCCTCAGAAGAAAACATTTGCAGCTAATTTGTCCTTAAACATATCATCCTCCCTAAGGATAGGGAAGCAGCCCTGGATCTCGAGCCTGGTTGTCTCTCCTGCTTTCCAGATGGCATTGGCCTCCTTGAGCTAGATCCTCCTGGTAAATTCCACCAATCCACATGGGCACCACTCCCCAGAAGCTGAGGGCAAACACAGGTAGCTACCCAAAGCAAGCTACATGTCTGTTCACCTCATGCTGTGCCCATCTTCCTCATCCTCAGACTGCTGACTTCCCTCTATTGTATCATATCCAGCTCTTTCCACCTGGCTACCCTTCTAATATCCTTTAGGCTTCATGGATTTGGCTTCTCCTCACATTCTCACTCTTTCTCCTGCTTTGTTTTGTTTTTGTTTTTTTAATTTTTTTTAATGTTTTATTTATTTCTAGGAGAGAGAGACAGCGTGAGCAGGGGAGGGTCAGAGAGAGAGGGAGTCACAGACTGAAACAGGCTCCAGGCTCTGAGCTGGCAGTCAGCACAGAGCCCGACGCGGGGCCCGAACCCACGAACCGCGAGATCATGACCTAAGCGAAAGTCGGACGCTTAACCGACTAAGCCACCCAGGCGCCCCTCTCCTGCTTTGTTTGACATCGTTTGGAGCATCTGTTAAGAAACGCCTAATTCAGCCACAACCCTTCACAAAAATCTTACTTTCTAAAAAAGGTTCTCTTCCTGTTCCCAATCAGAATCCCTCTGAACGTTCTACAGGCTAAGGGAGGAGTCTACATACACCCCCAACACACACACACACGAACACCAAGAAAGAGGAGGAGGCAAGAGTCTTGCAAATATCCCAATTGCGACGGGAAAGCATACTTTCCCATGACTTGGCAGCTGTACTGCACTGTGATGTCTCCAATTTAAATGTCAGTACAATTTGCCCTTATAAAAACACAGCTCCCTCTCCCCTCCCTCACCCGGGACTGCTTCTGTAACCACGGTAACAAAATCCAGGTGCAGCCTCACAACTACCGTTTCTATGAGGATGGAGAGCACAGAGAGGGCAAAAGAAAAGAAGGGTTCTGAAATGTTCACATGCATCCTGGGGTCTGTCCAGAATCTGCTTCTATCTTCACTTAGTCCTGCTCAGGAGACTAAGAACACTCCCTTCTATTTTCCAAGTAAAATATTCCCTTGCCAGAAATAATACTCTTCTACCTATTCTTCCACCTAATGTCAAAACCTCTATTCCATCTAGTTAATTTAGCTAAAAGAAATAGTCGATTTTAGGAACAAAACAGTCAAGGCCATTGGTTGACTTGCTTAGGCCAGAAGGTCTCTCGGCAACAGAGCCCTATGTGTTGGAACGTGCTTTTCCAATTGAGTAAGATACTGCGCTCTCTCGCTCTTGCTTACTCTTGCTCTGTCTCACTCTCCGTCTCTGTCTTTCTCTGTCTCTGTCTCCGTCTCTCTCTCTCTCACATACACACACACACATACACACACACTCATTCATACACAGCAGAGGGAAGGGGAAGAGGAAGAAGATGCTAAGAACTCCTGTTTTTTAATCACTGGATACATGCCTTAAAATAACTTATTTAACACAAGCATCATCTATGCTCTTGCACACATGTTCCACAACATGGATCTATGAACATCTCTCCAGGACTGTGTGTGTGTGTGTGTGTGTGTGTGTGTACACAACAGAGGTTTAATAACTAGCCTAAAGTATAGTAAATGTCAGGCATGCTCAGAGTTTATGGCTCAAAAGCTTTTATTCTACCATGCTGTCTCCCAAGTAGAATTTCCAGGACTACCGAAAGGCAATCAATCAATCAATCAATCAAAATGAAACTCAGCTGGTATCCCAAAATACACCACAACCTGGGAAGAACAAACAAGGAGCCACCTCTGTTGAGTCTCTAATACAGGCTGGTGGCAGTGCAGACCCTCTCAAGGTCAGTCTGTTTGGGCCCCTGTATACAAAACAATCTGTATGCCCAAACATAGGTGCCCTTTTCCTGAAGGCACACAGGAAGCTCACCAACCATCAGAAATCCTGGGTGCCTGTAAAAAGGCGGGAGTGTCTTCTTGAGGACAGAGCACAAATAAAAGCCAGAAATAAAGTATCAAGCAAGATTCTGCCAGGCTCAGGGTACACTCCCAGAGAGAATCCTTTGCTTGACTTTGTTGGCTCCCCTGGTCTCCACTTTGGTACCTGACCTGGGTACCTTTGGTACCTGGTGCCTCGGACACAGTAATACCCATTTATTCCTAGTTTCTGACTTTCAACTTTACCTGTGCTACCTGAGCACTCTGACCATAAGCAGTTCAGTTTCTAACTCCATTAATGACCTAAAACTGAAACTCCACTCTGCAGACATTAAGACCCAATCACTTCTGTGTTTAGACACAGAAAGTTGGATCAACTCAGTCATGCCCAGGGCTCAGCCCCCACCACTTACTGTGACCCACTTACCCTCACTCTCCACAATGGGTAGAACATCAACAAAGAAAACAGGACTGAACGACACTAAATACGAACAACAGACACGGCTAAATTTATGTGGCTAAATATCAAGCAGACCTTAAGACCAACCAGACATCTATAGAGTTTTCCATTCAACAACATCACAATATACATTCTTCTCAACTACATATGTAACAATATCAAGGATAGACTATATGTTAGGTGATAAGACAAGTCTCAATAAATTTAAAAGTGCTAAAATCATATAAACTATGCCCTCCAAATGAGATGAAATGAAATTAGAAATCAACACAGACAAAAACTTGGGAAATTCACAAGTACATAGAAATTTCATGAAACACTCCTGAAAAGACAATGTTCAAAGGAGAAATCAAAACAGAAATTAAAAAAATAGTTTGTGATGAATGAAAATTAAAACAACATACTAAAACAAATGGAATTCAGCAAAAGCAGAGCTCAGAGGAAATTTTATAGCTGTAAATATATACATTTAAAAATATGACTGATATCAAAACTATAAACTAAACTTCCACCCTAAGAAACTAAAAGAAAGGCAAAACCTAAATATAAACCAAAAGCAACCAGAATGAGGGAAAATAAAGACAAGGGAAACAAATTAAATAAAATAGAAAAAAATGGAGAGTCAATGAAACCAAAAGATAGTTTCTTGAAAAAATCAACAAAATTGATAAACTTTTAGCTGGAATAAACAAGAAAAAAGAAGATTCACATTGCTAAAATCAGAAATTAAAGAGGGGATAGTTAGTAGTAATTACTAACCCTACAGAAATTAAAAGGATTAAAGGGAATACTATGAAAAATTATGTGCCAGTAAACAGATAGCATAGATGAAATCAGCAAATTCCTAGAAAGTTACAAACTACTGAAATTGACTCAAGAAGAAACAAATTTTCAATGTACATATAACTAATATAAAAAAATTAAATTAGTATAAAAAAATCCCATGAAGAAAAAGCCCAGGACCAGATGGCTTCATTGGTGAGTTCTCCAAGACTCTTAATAATCCAGATAAATCTTTCTGGGGTACCTGGGTGGCTCAGTTCATTGAGCAACTGACTCTTGATTTCAGCCTGTGTCCTGATCCCATGGTCACAGGACCAAACGCTGCATAGGCTCCATGCTGAGCATGGAGTGTGGTTGAGATCCACCCCCCACCTCCCTTTCTCTCCCCTCTCTCTCTCAATGCCACTCTCTGCCCTTCTCCCCTGATTGTACTCTCTCTCTCTTTCTAAAAGTAAAAAAATAAATAACATTAAAATTAAATTAAATAATAAATCTTTCACGAACTCTTTGAAAACAACAGATGAGGAAAAATTTTCCATCTTATTCTAGGAGACCAGTACAACCTGATGCCAAACCAGACAAACACATAACAAGTAAAAAACAAAAAACAAAAATAAATTAAAAAAAAACCCTACAAATATCCCTTATGTAAATTCAAAATCCTCAACAAAACACTCCAAATTGAACCAGCAGCACATTAAAATGATTATAAACCATTAACAACCTGGGCTTATCCAAGATCTGTAAGATTGTTTAACATAGGAAAATCAATCAAAACACATTAATGCAATAAAGACAAAAAAAGCATAGACTATCTCTATAGACAAAAAAGCATTTGACAAAACCTAATACTGTTTCATAATTTAAAAAAAGAAAAACATTCAACAAACTCTGAAAAGAATTCTTTAATCTGACAAAGGGCTTACATACACACACACCCACAGACACACAGCTAACATTATACATAAAGGTGAAAACCTGAAAGCTTTGCTTCTAAAGGTCAGGATCAAAACAAGTATATTTGCTTTCATCATTTCTATCCATCATTGCAATGGAGATTTTAGGCAGGGCAGTTGGTCAGGAAAAAAAAAAATAATAAAAGGTATCCAGTTTGGAAAAGAAGAAGTAAAATTATCTCTATTTTCGGATGGTATTATCTGCATATAGAAAATCCTAAGGAATTGACAAAAAGCTATTAGAGCTAATAAATGAGTTCAGAAAGGTTGCAAGATAAAAGATCAATATTAAAATCATTGAATTACTACACACTAACAACAAACAAAAATGAAATTAAGAAAACAATTCAATTTACAGTACTATCAAAATGAATAAAATACTGAATAAATTTATCAAAAAAGAGAAAATGTGAAACTTAAAATCTATAAAACATATTTCCAAAAAAAATTAAAGACCTCCATAAATGGAAAGACATATGTGTTCATGAAATGGAAGACCTGACATGGTTAAGACAGTAGTACTCCCCAAGTTCACCTATAGATTCAATATAATTCCTACCAAAATGCTAGTGGCCTCTTTTTTTTTTTTTTTCCCAGAGACTGACATACTGATCCTAAGATTCATAGTGAAATGCAAGGGAACCAGAATAGTAAAACAGTCTTGAAAATGAAAGAAAAAACTAGAACTTACTTTTCCCATTTGAAAATTTACTACGAAGCTAAAGTAATAAAGATTGTGTGGTTCTAGTATAAGGATAGATATATACATTACTGGAATAGAATATAGAGTCCATAAATAAACCAATACATTTATAGTCAACTGATTTTTGATGAATGTATCAAGGCAATTCAATGGGGAAAGAACAGTTTTTGCAAAAAAAAAAAAATTGGCACTGAGACTATTGGAAATCCACATGTAAAAGAATGAAGTTAAACCCCTACCTCATACCATAAACAAAATTTTCCTTAAAATATCTAAAAGAGCTGAAACTGTAAAACTCTTAAACCATAGGGGTATGTACTTATGACCATGAAATAGCCAACAGTTTCTCAGATATGACGCTAAAAGCACAAGTGACAAAATAAAAATGAGATAATTCAGCCTCATCAAAAGTAGCAACTTTTGTGCATCAAAAGATACCATCAAAGGGGTGCCTGGGTGGCTTAGTCGGTTAAGCGTCCGACTTTCGCTAAGGTCATGATCTCGCGGTTCGTGGGTTCAAGCCCCGCGTCGGGCTCTGTGCTGACGGCCAGCTCAGAGCCTGGAGCCTGTTTCAGTCTGTGACTCCCTCTCTCTCTGACCCTCCCCTGCTCACGCTGTCTCTCTCTCTCTCTCCTAGAAATAAATAAAAAATTTTAAAAAAATGTTAAAAAAAAAAAAAGCAAAAAACAAAAGATACCATCAAGGAAGTGAAAACTCAACCCACAGAATGGAAAAGATCATTTTCAAAATAGATCTGAGAAAAGTCTAGTATCCAAAATATATATATATATAAAACACTTATTCATTCAGTGTGCCTGGTGGCTCAGTCGGTTAAGTGTCTGACTTTGGCTCAGGTCATGATCTCACCATCTGTGCTGACAGCTGAAAGCCTGGACCCTGCCTGCTTCGGATTCTACGCCTCCCTCTCTCTCCCACCCTCACCTGCTTGCACTCTCTCTCTCAAAAATAAATAAAAACATTAAAAAAAAATTTTAAACCACATAACTCAACAATAAAAAGACTAATCCAATTAAAAATGGGTTAAAAAAAATTGGACAGACATTGTTCCGTGTAAGTGGCCAATTAGCACATGAAAAGATACTTAACATCAATAATCGTTAGGGAAATGCAAATCAAAACCAGAAGATACCACTTCACACCCCTCAGGATGAATTATAATCAAAAGGCCATACAATACAAGTGTTGCCAAGGATGTGGATAAATTGGAACCTTCATTCATTGCTAGTAGTAATGTTAAATGGCAGTCACTTTAGAAAACAGTTTGATAGCTCCTCAAAAAACTAAACATAAAATTACCATATGACCCTGCAATTCTACTCTAGATATCACCCAAGATAAATGAAAACATATATCCACACAAAAAAAAACCCTGCACATGAATGTTCATAACAGCATTATTCATGATAACCACAAATTTAGAACAACTCAGATGTCCATCAACTGATGTATGAATAAAGGTTGTATATGCTTACAATGACGTGTCATACAGCTATTTAAAAAGCTGATGCATACTATAGGGATGAATCTTGAAAACATTATGCTAATTCAAATAAATCAGACCAAAAAAGTCACATATTATATGGTTACATGTACGTGCAATGTTCATAACAGGCAAATCCATTGAGACAGAAAGTAAATGAAGAGTTTCCAGAAGTTGGGGGGAGTAGGAAATGGGGAATAACTTCTAATAGAGACAAAGTTTCTCTTTGGGGTGATAGAAATATTTAAAAAATAGATAGTGGTGATGGTTGTACATCTTTACGACTATAATACAAAGTGCTAAATTTTACAGATTAAAATATAAATTTTATGGTAAGTGACCTGTATCTCAATTTTTTAAAAATATACATAAATAACTTCAATCTAATAATCACAGGGAGATATTAGAGAAATGGAAAATAAGAAATGTTTTGTTTTTTAATTTTCTAACATTATTAACTTTTGAGAGACAGAGCAACAGAGCATAGGTGGGGGAGGGGCAGAGAGAGAGGGAGACAGAATCTGAAGCAGGCTCCAGGCTCGGAGCTGTCAGCACAGAGCCCAGATGAGAGGCAGAACTCACCAACCGCGAGATCATGACCTGAGCTGAAGTTGAACAGTTAACCAATGAGCCACCCAGGTGCCCCAGAAATGCTTTATTTTCTTAAAGGAAGGAATGTATTCTTTTAAAATGTCAATTTCCTAAAATGTTCTAAAGAATGATGAATAGGCATAACAACTAAAAGCAACACCTGATACTAGACTGGATCCAATATTCAAGAGAAAATGATTTCAAGGGGATTAGGTCAACTATTTAATTGGAATACGGGTGATAGATGCAATAATTACATCAGTGTAAATTTCTGAAGCTGAGAACTGTGTTGTAATTATACAAGAGACTATCCTCACTCTTTGAAATATATACTGAATTATTCAAGGAGAGAGAAAAGTTTCTATAGCCAACCATCTACAGAGAGAGAACACCCAAAATGATACAGCACATGGGGTACAAAGTGAACAATAGATGGAACAAGACAGAAAGTGAACATGTATCCATTATACAATTCTTATTCTAACAGTCTTTCTGTAAGTTTTAATGATTTCCAAATAAAGAGTTTTTAAAAAGGAAACAATGCAGAGAGATCAGAGGCTATACTTTTGAGAAGAGCAAGTTAGCATCTTATTCTCTAGCTAGAGACTTTCCGGGCTGCCGAAATGTAGAGGCTAGAAAGTTCTTGGAAGAACACGACGAGTACTCCCTTTTAGTGTGGGAGGAAGAGTTTGCCAACTCTCACCTGGGCAAGTCTGAACAACTGTCGGGCAAGGAAAGAGAACACCAGTGGCTCTACATCTTCCCAGTCCACGGGAGGGGGAATGTACGCGCTCCCGTGGGGCAAGCGGTTGTTGTGGGAAGTGCAAATATTAAATAAAATAAAAATCCCAAGTCACTTTGAAAGGATTCTGAATAAGATGTAAGAATCCCAGAAGTGTTCCTTCACATAGGGACTGACAGGAGTCACAAAGAGATGATGTACATCACAGGTCGTTATGCACAGGTTTCTAAAGAACCCAGAAAATCACGTTTTGAAAAAACAATCTTTTTCACTTGTGCTGCAAAATGCAGCAGAAGTAAAACCAAAGTGACTAGTTTGGTTTAAATTCATGACCACTGACCTCAGGGTGCCATTAGGGCTGCTGCAATCCTGCAATCACATTTCCCTGCCCCTCCTCTTCTTCACATCCAGCACATTACTCATTCCCAGAAGACAGCCTTGGTAGTAGGCAGTGCCAGGCCGTGTCTGGATTCCCTCCTGCTTCTTTATATTGAGCAGCTATGGTGACAATGCCCAAATTCTAGCTTTCAGTCTAGATTCCTGAACTCCACTTTATAGACTTAGTCATTCCAAAACATCAAATATCTGTTCTTCATCAACCCCCAAATGAGCCCTATTTCTCCTGCAGCCTTTCCCATTTCAGTCAATGATAGATCTATCCTCCCAGTTACCAGTGGAGTCTCCAGAGCCCCTTCCTTCTTTGTCATCTCAAATACTATCCAGAAATAAACTCTGTTGGGGGCACCAGGGTGGCTCGGTCAGTTAAGCATCCAACTTCAACTCAGGTCATGATATCACGGTTCGTGGGTTCGAGTCCCACGTCGGGCTCTGTGCTGACAGCCAGCTCAGAGACTGGAGCCTGTTTCAGATTCTGTATCTCCCTCTCTCTCTGACCGCCCCCTGTTCACACACCCTCTCTCTCTCTCTTTCAGAAATAAATAAAAAAATATATAAATAAACCCTGTTGTATTTCCCTTCAGAAGATCCAGAATACAACTATTCCTCATTTGCCTCCCAGGTCTAAATCACCACCATAGATCACCTAGATTACTGCAATCGCCCCCTAACTGGTCTCCTCACTTCTGAGTTTGACTTCCTTCAGTCTATTCACCCAGCAGCCACAGAGTTCTCATTAAAATTTAACTCAAATCACATACTTCATCCACACACACTCCTCCAGTGGCTCCCTAGTCTACCTGGAGTAAAAGCTAAAATCCCTGTCATGACCAAACAAGCCTAACGTGACTGCCCCCACCCCCAACTGCCTCTGTGCCAGCACCTGTTATTTTCCATCTCACTGGTTTCCCCAGCCACATTGGATTCCTTGGGCTCGGTGGATGTTTGCTCTCCTCTGCTTGGATGTTCTTCCCCATATCTCCCCATAGCTTACTCCCTTACTTCCCTGAGGATTCTTCTCAAACGTTACTTTACCAGAAAGTCCTTCAATGTCTGCTCTCTATAAAATAGCAAACCAGGGGTACCTGGGTGGCTCAGTCAGTTAAGCGTCCAACTTCAGCCCAGGTCATGATCTCACGGATCATGAGTTCGAGCCCTGTATCAGGCTCTGTGCTAACAGCTCAGAGCCTGGTGCCTGCTGCTGGGAGCCGCACCGGCCTCTCTGGATGTCAGTCACAGAAAGGAAATGACAGTGTTTCACACCTCCTGCCATGAGAAATGAAAACTAGTATCTCTTTCTGCTACTACTGGCTCATGTTGGAAATGAGCCTGCTGGTATTGACCAAGCCTCACAATATTCCATTATCAGACCGATATTCCGAACGCAGATACCTCATAAGGAAGAGCAAATTCCTGCCTTTACAAAAGAGATTTTATTTTTTTTATTTTTCATCAAATAGATTTTTTTTATTTTTTTTACAAATAGTTTATTGTCAAATTGGTTTTCATATAACACCCAGTGCTCATCTCCACAAGTGCCCTCCTCCATGCCCATCTCCCCCCTCCCCCCCACATCCATCAGTCCTCAGTTTTTGTCAGCATTCAAGAGTCTCTCATGGTTTGCCTCTCTCCCTTTCCCCACCATTTCTGCCCTTCTTCTCCCCCTTGGTCCTCTGTTAAGTTCCTCCTAATCCTCCTATACGTGCACACATATGGTATTTGTCCTTCTCTGCCTGACTTATTTCGCTCAGCATAACGCCCTCAAGGTCCATCCATGCTGCTACACATGGCCAGATTTCATTGTTTCTCATTGCCATGTAGTATTCCATGGTATCGATAAACTACATCTTCTTGATCCATTCATCTGTTGATGGACACTTAGGCTCTTTCCATGTTTTAGCTATTGTGGAGAGTGCTGCTATGAACATTGGGGTACATGTGCTCCTATGCATCAACATTTCTGTATCCCTTGGGTAAATTCTTAGCAGTGCTATTGCTGGGTCATAGGGGAGTTCTATTGTTAGTTTCCTTAGGAACCTCCACACTGTTTTCCAGAGGAGCTGCACCAGTTTACATTCCCACCAACAGTGTAGGAGGGTGCCCGTTTCTCCACATCCTTGCCAGCATCTAGAGTTCTCTGATTGGCTCATTTTAGCCACTCTGACTGGCGTGAGGTGGTATCTCAATGTGGTTTTGATTTGTATTTCCCTGATGAGGAGGGATGCTGAGCATCGTTTCATGTGTCTGTTGGCCATCTGGATGTCCTCTTTGGAGAAGTGTCTGTTCATATCTTCTGCCCATTTCTTCACTGGGTTGTTTGTTTTTCGGGTGTGGAGTTTGGTGAATTCCTTATAGATTTTGGATATTAACCCTTTATCTGATATGTCATTTGCAACTATCTTTTCCCATTCCATTGGTTGCCTGTTAGTTTTGTGGATTGTTTCCTTTGACATGCAGAAGCTTTTGATCTTGATGAGGTCCCAATAGTTTATTTTTGCTCTCGATTCCCTTGCTTTTGGGGATGTGTCAGGTAAGAAGTTGCTGTGGTGGAGGTCAAGGAGGTTGTTTCCTGCTTTCTCCTCTAGAGTGTTGATAGTTTCCTGTCTCACGTTCAGGTCCTTCATCCATTTTGAGTTTATTGTTGTGTGGTGTGAGAAATTGATCTAGATTCATTATTTTGCATGTTGCTGTCCAGTTCTCCCAACACCATCTGTTAAAGAGGCTGTGTTTTTTCCATTGGATATTCTTTCCTGCTTTGTCAAAGATTAGTTGGCTGTATATCTTTGGGTCCAGCTCTGAGTTCTCAATTCTATTCCATTGGTCTGTATGTCTGTTTTTGTGTCAATACCATACTGTCTTGATGATGACAGCTTTGTAGTAGAGGCTAAAGCCTGGGATGGTGATATATTCCGTTTTGCTCTTATTCTTCAGTATTACTTTGGCTATTCGGGGTCTTTTGCTTATACATTTTCTAACTGGTGATGTATGGCAGTCCCTTCCCTAAGGCGTACTTTCCACAAACACCATCCCTTACATGGGCAGCTGGGATGAAGATAGATAAGAGTAGCTAAAACATAACCCAAAAATAAAGACTGACACAGTTAGGGCCTCCATGGTGTCTACACATTCAGCATCAAGTCAAAAAGCTTTCCACAAACAACTTGTTAACCGGCTCAAAAACATTCGTCCTCTTGAGAGCCAGACGGAATGACTCTTAGCCCATCTATACACTTAACCTATCACCTAACCTTAGCGTTACTAACTTAGAACCAATACGTAGGTTACTCTGTTTTTCACTAAGAATACCCTGTCATTTCCTTAGTTGTAAGATTTACCTAACCTCACTGTGTTCTGCAAGAATACTTCTGTAAAACCTGCTTCTATACACTTTCCAAAGCATCTTATCACAAAGAGTATCCACTGTAAAAATTCCTTTTTCTGATGTCATGTTATCATTTGACCTATAAATAAAGACACCAAAACTGACAGGACAGAGATGCCTACCTGGTGATCAGAAGGAATCTCTGGGCTCTCTCACCCTCTCTCACCAACACCGTCCATCCTTCAGGGACCCCTGGACCTGCTGGAGCCGGCCTCTGGCAGCCTGCTTCAGATTCTGTGTCTCCCTTTAGCTCTATCCCTCCCCCACTCATGCTCTGTCTCTCAAAAATAAACATTAAAAAAAACTTTAAGTAACAAACCCATTCCCAGAAATCCTTATTCCCCTTTCCTGCTTTACTTCTCCCCACCGCCCCTATTATACTCAGATGCATATTTTTATTACTATATTTTGCCTTGACTGCTGGAACATAAGTTCCATGAAGGCAAGGACCTGATTATAGGGATTCATAACCCTATAATTCAGAATTCAGAATGGTGCTTGGCACAAATTAAGAACACAGTGAATATTTGTTGAATAAATGAATAACTCCCTCCTCCATACCCTAATCTGGGAGGACCCAGAAGCATTGTAAAAGTGGGAGAGGTAGAGGAATGCCAGTGAGGAGTGAAACAACGGGCATGGCCCCTTCCCCAGCAGGGTCAAGCCTGAGCAGGGGCAGAGGAGAGGCTTTCCTGTATGTGGACAGGAGATTTTGATTTAAATTGGTCTCAACCTATTAATATCTGAAGACAAGACCATTTTAATATATGAAACAGATGAGAAAGGCTCATCTTCCCTAGATGAGAGCCTGTGGTTGGGAAGGGAGAGTTGGCAGACAGATTTAAAGGCAGTGTGGAGAATATTAAAGCAATCTCATATGCTTCCTGCCCACTGCAGTCCATTTAATAAACCAGGTGCCCTTTCTCACTGCTGATGCAGGAGATGGTGCAGAGGGAAGTGTCATGACCAAACCGGAACACAAGCAAGTCCCTCCCGGGTGGCAAGATCCCTTTCCATAACAAGGTCAATAGCATCTTGCATGGTGTGAAATAAAGCTACATGTGTCAACTGAGTCCATAGGGGCGGATGCTTTTCCCATCCTGCATTCAAGGCAAAGCCAGGATTTGCCAACAAAGCCCCGAGTCTATCTTGAGCCTCCATGACTGCGGGCAGTTCTATCTGGGCTTTGATTAAAGCATGATATCCTTGAAAGTGCCCTAGAGAGGAAGGGCTGATCATCTAAAAAAAGCATGCTCCAAATGTGTGAGAAGAAAGGATGGTCTGAGGAAAGGGTATACAGGTGGGAATTTACAGCATGTACAAGAATACTCAAGCAGCATAACAGAGCAATGAAAGAGAAAGGATGTTAGGAGTTATAGAGAGACAACAAGAAGGGGCTTGACCTGAATAAGACCTTTGGGGATCAGAATGCTTTAATCCAATCTATATGACTGTACATCCTGCATAGCTCCAATGAGCATGCCCTTTATGTCTTCACCAAAGTCACTAAAAAGTCTGTACCCCAGGATAGCTGTAGTCAGAGGATGCACAAAGCCCTTGAAAACCTTTCTCCAAGTTGACCTCAATCAGTTCATATAAACCATGTGGAGTGGACAGTCAACACAGTCCTCTTACCATCCTGCCTCCAACTGGTATTTTTCAATTTTGTCCATTGGAAAATCATAAGATGCTCTATCAAAGGTCTTGTTTAAACAACATAAAGTATTTTTGCTGGGTCCTGCACTTTTGAAAATCTTCTTAGTGACAGAAATGCACTTTACATCAACACACATGCAATGTGTATCCCATACTTACATCATCATCCAGAGGGAGCGATAGACACTTACATAATGTAGGATTCATATACTTAATAGTGCTTACAACATGACAACACACAAGCCAGTATTCCGAGAGCTTTATAGTTATGAAATCATTTCATGCTCATAATATCTCTAAGCACAAAATGGTTACATAACTTGACCAAGTTTAAACAGCTAGTAAGCTGCAGAACTGGGTTTCAATCCCCAGCCATTTGGCTCCTAAGTCAATGTCCTTTAAATCCAATTAAGCCTGAGATATAGATGTGAATACAGATATAATGACAGATGCCTGATTATGCAGCTATTCCTTTTTCCTTCTGAGCTACCTTCCCTTGAAGATTATTCCAGTCCAACTCACATCCAAGTTCTCATCAGTATGGGCATTCTTTTGTCCCTCTTCACAAGCCTGATTTGCCTACCTTGATACATGTTATTCCAAGAATGCAATACCTGGCCCTTGGTATTATACTCTTTTGCAAGACATATCAACCACTGCTCTCTTCCACCCAAGGTCAATGTCATGCCCTTACTTTTCACTGTTTTCTAAAGGCTCTTGCATGCTTTGTACTGCATTTAAAATTTTCCTGAAACTCTCAGCAAACAGGCTATATTGGGGCTGAGTGAAAGTACAGCCATTCCTGGCCTTATACCTAGATTCTTGGAATTTCTGGAGGCCCAGGCATCATATAACAATTCCCTAACCTTTGTAGGTTTATAGACCCCCCACAAAAGTTACTCACAGTAACTGAGACTCTAAGAAGATGTGCATGCCTCCATATTAATAGAATCTCCCATTTGATAAGGCACACATCTATAGTCATTGGACAAACTGTTATGGCTTTGTCTGTTATCCGGCACTGGGCCAGGCTCCACAAATAGATGGTCCTGAGATTCCTGTCTCAAAAGCCTGGACTTCTGTTGGTTCTCTAGCTTGGAGATTTGCTCCTGATAACTCCCCCCATGGAAGCCAAAAAGAAGAGCTTAGATGTACACTCTATCCACAGCTAAAGCCTCATGAAAATTAGGGAACTAAAAGGGTTCACAAGAGAATAAGCAAAGCATATGAAATCAGTGGAAAGCACCTCCACAAACTCTGACATGGTGGATGGAGGGGATACTTGCTACCTTCCAACCAGCCTCCTAGAACAGTTGTCTTTGACACTTGCTAAGTGAGTAAAGCATCCTCACTGGAGGACTCAAGTAGGGACCTTTATAGACAGTTCAAGAGACCCAAGCCATCCTACGGCTGTCCTGCTATTCATAAAATTGAAATGTACAGTAAAGATCACCGAACAGTCTTCCTGACTCATCACGCAGGGCAGGCTCCAGTGTGAACATTGAGGTGAGCCCAACATTCCGTGGCTGTCCCATGTGCCAGCGGCACCAGTCTGAAAGGGGATAAGCTGCCTTCCCACTAAGGGAAATGCCAAGGGCTGACAGGCCTGAAGCCACACAGGCAATCTCTCACACTCTTAACACAAAGGAAGAAAAGGAGAAGGAAGGAAAAGAAGGGTGAGAGGAGAGGGAAGGAGGAGACAAGGGAAAAAGGAGAAGAGGAGAAAAGAGATCTTCTTTACTTGGGTCAAAAAATAATTATAAACCATTGTCAGAAGGTGACAATGTCTCCCCCTTATTTCCCTTTTCTCACCATCCCACTGACCATCTTACTTCTCTCTCTCTTTTTTAGGTTTATTTACTTATATTGAGAGAGAGAAAGAGACAGAGACAGAGAGTGAGAGAGAGAGAGAGAGAAAGAGAAGAGAGAGGGAGAATCCCAAGCAGGCTGCACACTGTCAGCACAGAGCCTGACACAGGACTCAGTCTCACAAACTGTAAGATCATGACCTGAGCCACAGCCAAGAGTTGGGTAGCTCAGTCAGTAAAGCCTCCAGGTGCCCCCTTCTCTTTTATAGTTAGTGAATTGGTGTTGACTTCTTTTCTCTCTTTGTGCCAAGGTATCCTAGCATGAATCATTTCCCAACAGAAAGTCTTTGGACTCTAGTCTCCAGTCCAATATACAGTGAAGACCTTGGAAGATGATGCTCCTCTCCTCACAAGAAAAGGTTTGAACAAACCGGACATCAGCAACTCTTAGACTCACCAGAAAATTCAGGCCATGGGGCAGAGTGTCCCAAATCTGGAGAGACAGGTACAAAGAAAGGAGGCTTACCAGGAGCAGGAGCCACTGGCAGAGCCTGGTAGGAACACTTAAAAGGTAACTGACACTCACAAGGTAATTCTGGAAGGTTCATGTAGACTAGCTTGAGAGAGAAAAATCTCCTCAGGCCCTTCTTTTGGGAGATGAGGTGGGGAACCACCTTCATGAATTTTAATTCCAGGAACCCGACCAGGTTATCAAGGTGAGAAATCAGAGGAAGTAATTCCTCATGCTTCTGGCAGGAGGAGGGAAAAGTAATTATTTGGAAATGTACCCAAAGCTTCCTGTTGTCATTAACAAATGTCTGCCCTGAAGGGAAAGCATTTTAGGAGACCTTAACTAACCTGGGGTATACCCAAGCCTAATCAGCAACTAGGAAGGGAAATACCCAACTTCCCACCACCTCCGGCCTTCCTGTGTCACCTAAGGGGAGAAAGGAGGGAGCTGAAATGTACTTGTAGGAGTCAGCATAGTAACACAGAACCATCAAAATACTGAGACTTTATCCTAGAAACTAGAAGGTTTCCTCTTCCCCTACACGGTACCACACATCACCAGCGCTCCTCTATAGCAGGAGATTTCAGCTGAGAACTGCAAGGCTCAGGCTCTGTTCCAGAAGGACTCCCTAGGGAAACTAAAAAAAAAACCCACGGGACACAAACAAAAACACTAGAGAGGAGACTTAAGCCTCAGACATTTAAAACTACAGCACATAGTAAATAAGCAGCCTAGTTCCTAGCCAGGGAAACATAAAACTTCCTACTAATAGCATATTTACCCCATTTCCTTTTACACAATGCAGCATGTTCAGCTTCCAAAAAGAAAAAATGACAGGGCATTCTACAAAGCCAAGAAATACATAAAGTTAAGAAAAATACTCTGAAGATGCAAACCAAGCATCAGAATGAGACTCATGTGTAGTAGATACTTTGGAATTATCAGATTGGGAATTTTAAAAGATTATTGATGAATATACCAGAAACTCCAATGGAAAAAATGGGTAACACGTTAAGAACATGGGGTAGCGCACGCTGCGAGAAGGAAACTGTAAGAAAGAACTGAACAGAAGTGCTAGAAATCAAAACCACTGTAACAGAAATGAAAACTGCCTCTGACGGGCTCATCAGTAGCATGGGCACAGCCAAGAAAAGCACTAGTGAGCTTGAAGATATGTCAACAGAAACTTCCCAGGCTGAAAAAAAGAGAGAGAGAAAAAAAAGAGAACAGGCTATCCAATACCATGGGCAATTACAAAGGATGTAACATGTATATAGTAGAAAAGAAAGAAAGGAAAGAAAGGAAAGGAAAGGAAGGAAGGAAGGAAGGAAGGAAGGAAGGAAGGAAGGAAGGAAGAGAAAGAAAGAAAGAAAGAAATGAAACGCCCAGAGATCGGAAGACCCCCAAAATCAAACCACCAGAGACCAGAGTCAAAGCCAAGCGGCGAGGGTTGTTTATTTGCAGGTTCGAACCTGGACCTCTGCGCACTCGTTGCCAGTGACGCTAAGAGGCCCTGAACAAAGCCTTTGCAGCCTTTTTATAGACAGAAGTAAACAAGTCATGGGGAGGGACAGGAGATTTCCATGGTTACAAGTTTGCCATTGGTTAACATTTAAATGTGAACATATACCGTATCTGATTGGTTCCCGCCATCAGGTTTTTGGCGGGATCCAATTACAACATTTGGGATACCTTTGAATTCAGCCTATCACAGAGCGAGTTTAAAGTCTTGTTTGGCGACTAACAGGTTAACATCTCTCTCTCCAGGCCCTTCCCTCAGCAAGGTAGGGAGTAGCTGCTGGCCTGTTCAGATTGGCTGCCGCCAAGGTGGGGCGGTGGGGGGGGGTGACGGAGGGAACATGAAGCTAGTCGCTTGGGCAATCGGGTGGCAGGAAAGCAAGCCTTAAGCATTGTTACAGAAGCGGAAAGAGCTGGTTAGGTATTAGCTTCCCGCAGCGCAGGCATTTGTCCAGAAGCGGAAAAGCTGGTTAAGTTTTAGGTTTAGTTTATCTAGGACTAGGGCTACGTGCAGCCCGAGGTTTCTCTTAATGGAGGACTTAATTTTTGGCAAGAAAGAAAGACAGAAAGACAGAAGAAAGAAAGAAAGAAAGAAAGAAAGAAAGAAAGAAAGAAAGAAAGAAAGAAAGAAAGAAAGAAAGAAAGAAAAAGAGAAGAAAGAGAAGAAAGAAAGAAAGAAAGAAAGAAAGAAAGAAAGAAAGAAAGAAAGAAAAAGAAAGAAAGAAAGAAAGAAAGAAAGAAAGAAGAAAGAAAGAAAGAAAGAAAGAAGAGAGAGAGAGAGAGAGAGAGAGAAAGAAAGAGAGAGAGAGAAGGAGAGAGAGAGAGAAAGAAAGAAAGAAGAAAGAAAGAAAGAAAAGAGAGAGAGAGAGAGAGAGAGAGAAAGAGAGAGAGAGAGAAAGAAAGAAAGAAAGAAAGAAAGAAAGAAGAAAGAAAGAAAGAAAGAAGAAGAGAGAGAGAGAAGAAAGAAAGAAAGAAAGAAGAAAGAGAGAGAGAGAGAGAAAGAAAGAAAGAAAGAAAGAAGAGAGAGAGAGAGAAAGAAAGAAAGAAAGAAGAAAGAGAGAGAGAGAGAGAGAGAGAAAGAAAGAAAGAAAGAAAGAAAGTAGAAAGAAAGAAAGAAAGAAAGAAAGAAGAAAGAAAGAAAGAAAGAAAGAAAGAAAGAAAGAAGAGAGAGAGAGAGAGAGAGAGAGAGAGAGAGAAAGAAAGAGAAGAAAGAAAGAAAGAAAGAAAGAAAGAAGAAAGAAAGAAGAAAGAAAGAAAGAAGAGAGAAGAGAGAAAGAAAGAAAGAAAGAAAGAAAGAGAGAGAGAGAGAGAGAGAGAGAGAGAGAGAGAGAGAGAGAGAAAGAAAGAAAGAAAGAAAGAAAGAAAGAAAGAAAGAAAGAAGAAAGAAAGAAAGGAAGGAAGAAAGAAAGAAGAAAGGAAGAGAAGAAATATTTGAAGATAAAATGGCCAAGAATTTTCCAAAAATAGTGACAGAAACCAAACCACAGATCCACATATTCAGAGAACACTAAACACAATAAATAAAAAAATCTACACCTACATAGAGCATACCCAAAATGTAGAAAATCAAAGCCAAAGGGAAAATCTGGGAAGAATTTGGGGTTTGGGGGGACACCTAGCCTATAGAGCAACAAGGATAAGAATTACATGGGATTCTTCCTCATAAACCACACAAACAAAAGAGTGCAGGGAAATATTTACAGTGCTGAAAGAAAAACACCAAGCTGGAACTCTGTATCCTGAAGTGAAATCCTGTTTCAAAAGTGAAGGAGAAATACTTTTCTCAGACAAAAATTGAGGGAATCTATCACCAGTAAACCTGTTAAGTTTTAAAACATCTTCAGAAGAAGGAAAATGACAGAGGTTAGAAACTCAGATCTACATAGAGAAAGGAAAAGGAATAAATGAAGGTAAAAGAAAACTTTTTATTTTTCTTCTTCTTAGTTGATCTAACAGATAACAGTTTGCTCAAAATAATAAGACCAACAGTCCATTGGGTGATAGTAACTTAGGGATAAGTGACATGAACAGGAGGAAGGAATTTGGAAAACTCACAAGAAAACCATACTGTCTGTGGAGTAGTATAATTTGCAAGTGAATTTAGATTACTTGTAAATGCATATTACAAACTCTAGGGCAACTGCTAATTAACAACAACAACAAACCTGAAAACTTTACAAGCCTGTAGTCACAAAACTCTTTCCAGATAACAGCCCTCTCCCCCTTCCCTGGTTTTATTTCAGACTGGAATACCTAAATCAGGAATAATGCAGAGCTGGGTACCTGGGACGCATGGGCCCACATCAGTGACAGGGTGCTGGGTGGCGATGGGTGAGGTGGTGTTGGGTGCCAAAGGAGACTGACACTCACCAACCCCATCCACTGCTTTTATAGCATCTCAGATCAGATCTGGTCTGACCACAGCTCATTGGTGGATAGTAAATGTCTGCAGTTTGGCCAACTTTCTTTCTATGCTCTCCTCCAGTACTTCGTGCAGTTAACAGAAGCAATCAGAAGCCACCTTAATAACTCCAAGACCACCGTGTGCCATCCAGAATCTGAGCCCGGCTGGCACAGTGAAACTGCTCTGACTCGTAACTGGAGGCCCCTTTACTGGCACACTCGGTCCCCACTCTGCTCACATACTCACAAATGCAGCTGGATAATTACTCACAAATGCAGCTGGATAATTCTCCTCCTCCTCTTCTGTATCATCATCTCCTCTTGCTAATAAACTATTCACAATGTGATGTTATTTCTCCCATATTAAAAAAATTAAATAGGGGCGCCTGGGTGGCTCAGTCGGTTAAGCGTCCGACTATGGCTCAGGTTACGATCTCGCGGTTTGTGGGTTCAAACCCTGTGTTGGGCTCTGTGCTGACAGCTAGCTCAAACTCTGGAGCCTGTTTCAGAGTCTGTATCTCCCTCTCTCTCTGACCCTCCCTTGCTCAAGCTGTCTCTGTCTCTCTCTCAGAAATAAATAAAAACATTAAAAAATTTTTAGAAAAAAAAATTAAATAACTTTATTCTTCCTCCCCTTCCAACTATTGCCCTATTTCTCTGCTTGTCCTTTACAACACACTAATAATGACAACTGTATTGACTTGGTATTTCTGATTTCTTTCCTCCAATTCTCTTTTGGATCTGCTGCAATCTGGCTTTCCACCCCCATCACTTTGGTCTAAGTCACCATGACCTCCAGGTTGCTAAGAACAATGGTTCATTCTCAGTCTTCGTTTTCCTCAACCCTCCCTTTTTTGTCTACACACATCCTTTAGTGATCTCAGGGCCATGGATTTAGATACTGTCATTACACTGATGATGCTCCTATTTCCAGCCCCAGCCTAGAGCTTTCCAGACTCCTAGAGATTTCCAGACTCATATCTATAATTGCCAATGAACCTTAATGCATGATGGCTAAGAAGCAAGTTAAAGTTAGCAAGTAGCAAACTGAAGTCCTGATCTTCCCAGAGCCTTTACCAGTGCAACCAATGGCAATTCCGTCCTGTGAGTGGGTCAGGCCCGCAGCTTAGCCTCATCCTTAACTCCTCTGTTTCTCTTACTTTCCACACCCAACCTCGCAGCAAATCTGGTAGCTCTCTTTGAAGATATACGCAGAATTTGACACATCCTCCTACATTCTATTTGTTAGCAAGTGACTTAATCTGTTAAGTCTCTTAACAGATCTTTCTGCTTGCAACCTTGCTGGCCTATAATCTAGTCTCAATGTTTTAGCCAGAATGAGCTTATTAAAACATGCTTCATGGTCACAGATTTTGTAACTGGTATTTCTTCTGTCTGGACCATTCTTATTCCTTCAGTCTCAAAAAGGCCTTCCCTGACCACCCTATTTAAAAAGGACTCCCCACCCCTAGCAACCTTCCTCACACTTCCAACTTTATTTTTCTCCATAGCATTTATGTATACACTATGTTTCTCTCCTTTATTTTGTTTACAGTCTTTCTCTCTACACTGCAATGTAAGCTCCATGAGGGTAGAGATATCCACCTGTTTTGATTACCGCTTTACCCCAGCTCCTAGAATGATGTAGCAAATGGAGGATAAGAAATTTATAGTAAATGATAAGTATTTCTTGAATTCATGCTTCAATCCTTTTGCTACTTAATGCTATACACCTAACTCTATTTTACAAACTTCTTCTATGAAATTCTCTTAACATTTTCTTGGAGATTTCTGGCATCTTTTAAAATTCAAACTACTCAAAGCTCACAATTTCTTAGAATCCATTAGCAACCTCTAGTCTTTGCAGAAAACTAATCACAGATATAAGTTATAATTATAAATGAAAATGATTTCCCTCCAATGAGATGGTGCTGTTGGTGTGGCATTTAGAGGGGGTGCTGGAGCAGCCTACTCACCTCTGCAGTTCTAGAAGCATCTCCACATGTCATTGCCTTCAGCCATTTCCCCGAATTATTTAAATTGGTTCCCAGTCATCTTTGGTGCAACTCTGGAGTCTTTTCCAAATATAGCAAACGCACACATATATGCACAGAGAGAAAATTACAGAATTAAAATGGCTTAGTACTTCTTAGAAAATTCTATCAGAGTCTAGTAGCCAGTGTTTCCAGCAGAGCCTACGACTTTGCATCAATAGTTTTAAGTTCCAGTCTGCCTTCACCCACAGCCCACCAAGGAGTAAATAAAATTTCACAATAATTCCTTATAAAAACTTTTCCCACCCAAATTAAGAACAATCACTCAACTGAAGAAAGTAATTATATAATTAAAATTTTATTCATATGGCCTAATTTCCATTCCCAAATTGTCCCATATCATTTTATCATATGGCATTGTTCTTTTTTCTTTCCCTTTTTGTGAGAAAAGGAAATGCCAACTTAAAACATACCCATTCAGACACAAAATCCAGCTCTCGTTTCCCAGAATGCACTCGGCGGCAAGCTGTCATCGGGCGCCCCTCCCTGGGGTGCCCTATTCTGCTGCTCTCACTGAGGACTTGTTCTGCCAATAGAAGAAAAATCACCCTCAGGAACCAGGTCTGATAAATGTCCTTCTGAACACAAAGACACTTCTAAAATGCATTCTATTATGTAGACACCGAATTTCTTCCGGGGAAATCCTAAGAGGTATAGCTATGAGCAACCTAGCCAACCTTTCTCCATGTGGCCAGGAGTCCCAACTATCATCATCTAGTCAGACTTACCCTACACCAAGGCTGAAAATTCTAATACAGGTGAAAGAACTTCAACCCCCCTTCCAGAAATGTTATGAGGAGACAATTACTTGTATTTAAGTCAGACATAAAAATTTTCAATTAAACATAAACTCTTAAAATGTTTGTTTTTGGTGGCATCTGGGTGGCTCAGCTGGTTAAGCCTCCAAATTTGGCTCATGTCATGATCTCACAGTTCATGAAGTTTGAGCCCCATGTCAGGCTCTGTGCTGACAGTGTGGAGTCTGGAGCCTGTTTCCAGTTCCGTGTCTCCCTCTCTCTGCCCTTTCCCTGCACTTTCTCCTTCTCTCTCTCAAAACTACATAAGCATCTTAGAAAGTTAGTTTAAAAAAAAAATCATTTAAATAGGAATCTAATCACCCCAATGTAAGGCCCTGAACAGATGTGACATGGTCACCTATTTCCTTTAGCAAAAAAACTGTAAACATGTACATTTACATACCATAGAGGAGACAGTTGCCCAGAGCTTTCATTGCCTTGTTCTCCTGGCTTCCACACTACCTACCCACACTCTAGATTTCCAGAAAGCAGTTCACCACCATGTACTCCCTAGAGCCACAGCATCAGCTAAGAGAGACCAGCCTCTATAGACCACTGAAACTCATACCCTACCATCAATATATTCTCCGAGGGCTTTGGCCTTTGACTTTTTGGTTTCCTTCCTGTTTCTTAATTTAATTGGAGCCCCTTGCTTATCCATTGTGCATACCGGCTATCCTGCAGCTCTCTTGGGGGTGGTTACGTTTTCCCCCACTGTGTCTGGAAGTGGGGTCAGGATCCTCCATTCTCTTCACTGAAATGCCTCCTTTCGTCCCTCAGAAACTCCAGCTCTTCTGAAGTCCAAACCATCAGACCTCACCCTCGGTGCCCTTCATCACTGTGGCCATCTGCTGACCCATGGTCACTTCTCATTTCTTGAAGATTTCAGGCCCTGGATACGTCTTCCCTTTCAACACTACTTATATCATTATTCTTGGAATACACATAGCTGATCCAAGCAATGATCGCTCGCTCCTCTCAGTTTCTGGACACCCTTCACTCTGATCATCATTCCTTCCATACTACTGTTAACCACCCATAACTATCTCACTTCCAAACAATCTCAATGTCGAGCATCCCCTTTCTATCTAGCCTCTACCTCCTAACCTTCTGGCTTGCTAATTTTGGTACCGCCACTCCTGCCGTTCTCTGATCTTACTGGGATCTGGGATTCTTGATCCTTCCCCCTTTGCATTGCCGTCATTGCCCTCATGCCCTCACTTTTCCCCCTGCCTGACTTTACAGCCCATACATAGTTCATCACATTTATCTAAAGCTTTTGTAAACACCTTAATCTCCTGGAACCTCTCTTGCTCTACTGTATTCACTTTTTCAAAAAGATCTATTAATATCCATAAATCTGCTGCCTTCACATGCATGCTCAAGCAGCTAAATTATGAGTTGGCAAACTACAATCCTTGGACCGAATGTGGACCTCTCCTTGTTTTTATAGTTTTATTGGAGTATAGCCACATTCTTTCATTTATATATTGTCTGTTTCTGCTCCCCTGCTACAGTGGCAAAGTAGAATAGCGTGACAGAAACAGTATGGTTCACAGAACCAAAAATGGTTTATTATCTGTCCCTTTACAGAAGAAATTTGCCAAATGCTGCATCAAACCATTCTTTAAAACAATTCACAATAATGCTTGCTGGCCTCGCTTTTGGTTTCTGTCTTCAAAACACAAATCAATACCTACTTTTAGCGCCATGACTCCTACATTCTCTAGCACATCTTACCTGTTCCCACTCTCATCTGATGATCTCACCTCAAAACAGAGAAAGAAAATGCATACAATCAAATAAAAACAATTTCATCTTACCGCCTATATCACCTCTCTCTCTTCCTCTCCCCTCCATCTTCTCCAACCATAAATTAATATTACCCATCTTAAAAATAATACAATTTCACTTGACTATGCATCCCATTCTAGCTCCTGCTCGTTTCTCGGGTTGCCTTCATAGAAAAATTCCACTCTCACTGGATCCACTTCCTGCCTCCCATTCTCTTGGCTAAAATGGCTCCGTATCAAGGCACCTAAGACACTCATACCACCCAACTGAACAGTTTATTCTTAGTTCTCCTTGAACAAGGCATCTCAGCAGTGCTGGATGAGGCCAGTTTTGAAGTCCTTCTTGAAGGACCATCTTCTCCTGGTTTCTGGAGCTCCACACCTGCCTGGATTTCTTCCCATCTCAATAATACCTCTGTCCCAGTGTCTTTGCAATCTCTTCATCCACTGATAGATCTCTAAGTGTTAGTGAGCTCCCGTGTTTTGCTCTATAAGCCTTCTTGTTCTCTGTATCTCCCCTCTCTGCCTAAGTGATCTCATCAAGTCCCACTGGTGTGAGTGTCTTCTCTGGGTTCTTAACTCCCAAACCTATCACTCCATCCTTCATTTCCACCTTGAGCTAGATATCCAACCATCAAGTCAACACTTTTACTTAGATGTCTACTAACCACCTTGAACTTAGCCCGGTCAAACAACTTCCACACGCACACCCTATAGGTGTTCCTTCCCTGTATTTCCCTTTCAGAAAATGATAGGACCATCCACTCAGCTCCTCAAGCCAAAAACCGTTATCCTTTTTCCTTTCTTCCAAACTTCCAAACCTCATAGATTTCTAGCTGGCTTGATGTCTACAATGTAGTAGGAATCATATCCGTACTGACCATCTCTGTGGCTACCACCAGAGTAGCCCAGACTAAGCCCCAGCACCTTCCGTCGGGACTAATGCAGCAGCCTCCTGTTTCCGCACTTGCTATTCATTCTTCACACACAGCCAGAGTGATTATCCTAAATTACAAACCAGATTGCACCATTTCCTTGCTGAAAACTATCCAATAGCATCTCATTGACATTAGAGTAAAATCAAACTCCTTAACATAGCCAAAGGCCCCATGTTACTACATCCCCAAATCATTACTATTATTATCATTATTACTATCCCTGTTATTATCACCAAATCCTTCCCCTTTCCTTGCTCCTCTGCTCTATTCACCAACCAGTAGCCTTCTTTCTATCCTCCCAAGCTGCCCATTTCCTCTCATCAAGATCTTCTTGTAATGTTCCTCAGCTAGGTCTTCAAAGAGCTGTTCTCTTCACAAGTGTCACCCTTCAGAGAGACCTTCCTTGATGGCCCAAGTTAACGTTAACACTGCCCTTCCTCCAGTCAATTTCTATTATGTTTTTTCCATAGCATTTACCAATTCCTCAAAGCATCTGATTTATATGCATATATATGCATATATTTATTTGCATGTTTATTCTCTCACCAAACTGGTCCATGGTCCCTAGAGGACAGAGATATGGTTATTCTTCTACCATCTGCCCAACATCTAAGCCAGCACCCAATAAAAAGAGTAAGCTCTCAATCAATATTTATTGTCTGACTGACAAATATAATAAAATGGAAAGTTGGTTAACACCTAACCTTAAGGAAGTTATGATTTATAAGGTTATTTTATATTCAGAACACGCTTACATTTTCTAATTTTGTGGGCTCATTGATAGAAATAGTGCAGCCTTGAAAAACCACTGAATCATACTCTCTCAGGTAGTTAAGACTCAGGAAGAATATCACATATTTAAAGTGCAATTGGCCCTGCACACACACGTATTTATCCCAAGCAGGTGCAAGCCTTCACAGGTATAGACACATTTAACACCCCTGAAAGCCTGTTTTTCCCCTTGAGACATAGTAAGTGTTTAGGAAAGGTACCAGTTCCTTTAACAAATAGACCATATAATCACTGATTCGCTCAACATTTATCATTCTCATGGCAGTGTGCTTCTCTAATCCAATACTCTTCTCTATATGACTTTTCTCCTACATTTAAAAGAAACACACACAAAAAGTTATGTTTACAGAAATACTGGGTTAACAATCGTACAAGGTTTAAACCTCACTGCATCCTCGTGTTAGTGAAGCTACAGCTTACTAAATCCATACAGAGGAGGATCGATGAGACAAAAGGGAAATAGGTGTTACCTGAGGCCTCTTCCTGCCGGAACAAACTCCATCAGGCCCAGAAGCATGGGTAAACCCTTAGAAAGTTCTGTCTAAAACACGGTTTTGCCATCTGGGATTCAGGGCCTGAGCCGCTCTGTCCCAGTGACTAGGCAATGCCGAAATCCACCATTATGTTGAATAGACTCTAATGGCTTAGAGTTTACAATACCTTTTAGTCTACAGATGCTTTAGGTGGTCTGTGGTACCACTTACTTTCTGGAAGGCATAGATGCACACACACAATGTTCTATACAAATTGGGGGAAGGGGAGTCTTCCTCTCCCATCTCTCCAGTTGGGAGACTTTCACTTCTCTCGGATCAGACCAGAGTGAAAACAAATGGCACTAACTGTACCAAAGCCATACCCAAGTAGGAATAAGCCAGTAACTGGGCTACCTGTGTCACCAGATGTTTTAATACCCAGGGTGCCTGCTGACTCAATTCACTAAGCATCTAACTCTTGATTTTGGCTCAGGTCATGATCTCATGGTTCACGAGTTTGAGCCCCGCGTCAGGGTCTAGGCTGACAGCATGGAGCCTGCTTGAGATTCTCTCTGTCTCCCTCTCTCTCTCCCTCCCTCGCTTGTGTGCTCGCACTCTCTCCCTCTCTCTCTCTCTCTCAAAGTAAATAAATAAACATGTAAAAAAAGAAGTTTCAATACTCTTAGGACAAAACACACTCCCTTTTTCATGAGCATTCCCAGAATCAGCTAATCACCTCCTAGTAATAAGTAATCCACCCGAGATAGTTAGATCAGCCTGCAATCGAAGCCTGGGAATGCATCGTATAATCTCTTTTCACCTTTGCACTGTCTCTGACAGCCTCAGAGGTAGATTTTTTTTTTTTTTCCAAAAATGGCCACAAGCACGTCTTCCACCCCATCTGCTCTTACACTGTGGTGTTAACACCTCTTCCATCATGAACTGAGGTCTACATTTCCTCTCCTTGAACGTGGACAGGTCTCTGTGACCAACTCTGCAGACGGAACAGAGAAAGTGATGCAGCCCGAGGCTAGGGTCATCAAAGGTGATGCAGCTGGGTTTGGTTTTCTGGGAGACTCACTCTGGAAGCTCAGCCACCATGCCGTGAAGGAACAGGCAGTCAGGGGGGAGGGCAGAGGTCTACATAAAGAGGCCTATGGAGGAGGGAACCAAGGCCCCCAGACCTCAGCCCAGCTGAGCTCCCAGCCAACAGCTAGCAACCATTTGCCAGCCCCGTGGATGAGCCATCTCAGAAATACAGACCCTAGTACCCCGCAGAGCCACTCCAGCTAATGGTGATCCAGCAGCTTCGGCTTCCCCCACTGAGCCCTACTCAACCTGCAAGCTGTTGAGCTAAATCGTTTATCGTTTTGAGCCACCCCAGTTCGGGATGATTTGTTACACAATGATCGTTAACCAAAACAGCTGCTGTCTCTTCCAGGTCGGCACATCCTCCAGTAGTGGAGGTGGTACCATCTTTGTCTCCCTCTGTCAACCAGGTGTGGGCGTGTTTTACTCATTTGCTTCACTCTGAATCAAAATGTTATTTGCCCTCTCAAGACACAACACTTAGCTCTGCCCCCTTAATCATTTCCACACCTGCCCCGCGTTGCATCCACTCCCCTCTCAGCAACCCACCCTTGTCTACTCTCCTGTCCAAGGTGGTTGCCAGGTTTACATAAGAATCTGAAACTCAAGCCACCCTCAGGGAAGATTTAAAGACAGGAGGTCTCCAAAATCTGAGGGACTCCTGATAGTATAAACGAGGGAAGGGTCAGCAAAGTGTAACCCAGAGCCAGTCATCCAGCAATGCATGAGGGACTTGGGGGGGACATCATATAGAGTCAGAATGTGAGAACCTAAGCAGGCTTACAAGCAGGGGTCAAGGGGCAAATGAAGTTAGAACATGTCTGCAAAGGTGAGGATTCAGTGCAATACTCTATGGGTAATGAGTCCGTGAGTTATGACTCGCAATCACAGTTGCCATTCCTGGCACTAATTATTAAGGTCAAATTCACAACCTGTTACATCCAGTAACTTTATCAAGAAAAGGAATGTGGCTAATCAGAAATTTGTTCTCAATAAACTCATCTGTGTTCTAGTAATCACACTGCCTCTAAAGGTGCTGTCAGGCCACTATTTGCTCGCTCGCTCGTGCTCTCTCTCTCTCTCGCTCTCTTTCTGTGTGTGTGTGTGTGTGTGTGTGTGCGTGCATGTGACAAAGCAGATTCTATATTAAGGGTCGCCATTGGATAAAGCTATGTATAAGACAATAAACACTGATCTACCATCTCCAAATCATGGGCCACCATGTCAGATCTGGGTTCCATCAATGATCAGCTGTGTGACTTTAAGCACATTACTAAATTGTTCTGAGCATCTGTATCTTTTTCTTCATAAAGTGGGGATGATAACAACAGCATTCTTTCTTGAAGGGGCTTTTTTAAAATTAAATACAATAACATAATTAAAGCACCAAGCACCTTCCGGAGGTGATTCATAAATTCTGAATTCTCTCCTTGTTCCCATGTGTAAAATGTGGCAAGCCTGCCCACGACTGCCAAACTAAGCCATTTGTCCTCATGCATTATTCAGTGCTTAACCCAGCCATGTCCTGACTCCTGGGGTTGATCCAATTAGTCACTTATAGGATGTAGCTTTAGGGATTTGACACCATCCTAAAAACTCTCATCAGAAATTCTCTCCTTTCCTCTTTTTCCCTGATAGCTACAATCGCATTTTATCACCAGACAAAACCACATTCTCCTTCTTGGCTGTATCTAAAGCAACCGGTTTGCCACAGAGCTTCTCAGAATATATCCCTGCAAAGAAATCCTACCCCAGAGTCAGGGCCTGATTGAACTCGGTGACAGTGACATTCTTAATGAAAGTCCAGCAGCATGGCCTTCAGAGGGTCTGTTCCAACAGAAGCACAGGAAAACACACATCAGGATAATCTTCTATGTGGCTCCTGATTTTCCAAGCTTTAAAGCATAGCAGAGTTGCAAACAGCCAATTTTTCTCATATTTTCACTTATACATCCTCCCTAAACCAGTTCCTTTCCACAAATGTTTCATCTTTAGGGACGCATAAACCCCAGGTAAACCAAGGGACACTCTGGGACATCTTGATCTTCCCTGTCTTCCAAATCTGTTGCTGTATTCTACAGGTACTAGGGCGGGACCATCACAGAGCAGCTCCCCCTTTCAGACAAAATACACATATTTTGTATGTTTTCTAAAGAAAACATGGAAAGCAAGATAGAAATGTGCTTTGTCCCTGACAGTATGCAGGACCCAAGTCTGTATCTTAATAAAGAATCTCTTTGAGGGGTGCCTAGGAGGCTCAGTTGGTTAAGTGTCCAACTTCAGCTCAGGGCATGATCTCACAGTTCCTGAGCTCGAGCCCTGCATCGGGCTGTGTAATGACAACTCAGAGCCTGGAGCCTGCTTTGGTTCCTGGGTCACCCTCTCTCTCTGCCCCTCCCCTGCTCGCTCTCTCTCTCTCTCTCTCTCTCAAAAATGAATAAACATTTAAAAAAAACAAAGAATCTCTTTTAACACCTGCCCCACATAGGAATGAAATTCAAAAGTCAGCCCACATGGAGCTGTGCATTTAGAGAAACCCTCCACTAGGAAGAATGTCTGCTGGAGAAATGGCAACAGCTGAGCTCCACAGAGCAATGGTGAGACTCGCCGATAGGGAAGCTGCACAGGGTCATGAAAACGGCTGCCCTATGATGTAAGGTCCACCTGGACCGAAATCCCAGTTCCTCTATGGACTACCTATGTGACCTTTCCAACTCAACATTGACATCAGTAGCATGGAGAGGACTGGACTCTGAATTCTAGAGAAGGAACTGCACCTCCAAACCACTAGAGAGGCACAACAGGAACAGGACCAGAGCCTCAGGAGAAATAAAGACCCATGGGTTGGGAGGGTCTGCAACAGGAAGATGGCTGGTCTAGAAGCCTGGGTTACAACTTCCCTTATTTTCCCAGTGAAGATCTGATTTAGGAAAGAGAGAACACGGAACTGTGTAAACTAATTGGATTTGGATTTCTGAAGCAAAACTCAAGATAACAAAATTGTGAGCTCTTAGGCGTGGTGATGCTTAATTCTCAAGCCTGTATCCAGAGACCAGCTGGTCTCAGCAAGAGGGCTTTAAGGTGGAGGACAAGAGAAATGGCTGCAGAGAACAGAGAATCTTGTTATGTACACACACACACACACACACACACACACACACACCATAACACAGGGCAAATCTGTTCTCTTACAACGTAACTGCGGTACCCTCATATTTTCGTTGCCACATGCACAGCACAGATAGATCTCAGAGATTCAGTCATCTTTTGGAGTATGTCCACAATCCTTAAGTACTAAACTTAGAACATCATAAGACCCCAATGCTTACAGGTCTATTTCACATTTCTCTATGTCGATGTCTAGAAAACTGGCTTGAAAGATAAACTTTGTGATAACCATTTGGACTAGACATTGAGTGACCAGACACCTTGCAGGTACCCATTTCCAACTTGGAGAAGGAAGGAGAGGATCATCCATGTAGCCTGAATTCGGAGCCAATGCCAGAATCTTTCTTAATCTTTGAATTGTTTAAAAATAGGTAGTCGGAATTGTCTTCAGTAATCCCAGGGGGAAATTCGGCCTGAAATCCAAGGGTGGAGAGGTAAATGTTTTAAATGATCATCGGTCTAGGACCAAGAGACAAATGTCTTAATAACTCCATGAAAAAAAAAGTGCCTGTAACAGAGAGCAGCTAGGACTTTCAAATGATAACAGTAGTCATGATTTACTCAAATAAATAATTGATTCAATAATAAATTATACTTATTGTTTTTGACATCCAATAAATAAAACACATCCCGTATGAAGATAAATTAAAATAATATTGGAAATATGCTTATAAGACATCATGATGTCTTAACAGGAAGGAACTCAAATTGGGAACAGAGTGAAGAGTTTGTCCTACTCAAAAGATACTGAATTGGAGGGAGAAATGGAAGATGGTGAAGAAAGTGATAAGAACCATCACCTTAGACTGTCTTCTGGCCACCAAGAAGAAATGGTTAATGAAGTGTAAATTACAGAGACTTGCAAGACAATGATCATATCATCTCATGGTAGCAAAGAAAGGAACAGCTGGGTAAAGATGAATGTAGGTACCAGATTTGGGAAGGCAGGTTTCAAAAATTTAAGAGAAAGGGTGGCCAGGATTATAAATCATGACTTTTTTAGGAAGGTAGAGGATTCTCCAATAAAAAAATTGACTTCATTTTGCACTTGTAAATGAGCCTGGTGAGAAACAAAAGGTAGAGTGCTCCATGCAACCATCATGCTCGGAGTCCCAGAATGGTGTAGTGGCTAAGAGCCTGGCACTGGCGTTTGGCCAAAGGCATTTGAACCCCAGCCCGACCCGCTTTACAACAGAGATCTTGGGCCTATTAACTAACTGTTCTACATTACAATAGCCTCATCCATAAAAAGGGGTATGTAACAGCATTTCTTCCATGGGATTACTGTGATGATTGAATAAGATAATATATTTAAAGTGCCTGGCACCTAGCAAAGCACAATAGTTGTAGCTATTGTTATCTTTTCTTGCCAGGCTCCATTCTAGGCAAAGAAAGCATAAAAGGATGAGGCTTGTTCCCTGCCCTCAAGCAACTGTCTGCTATTTTAAATAACTAAAATGCAATGGGTAATGATTAGTACAACAGCTATAGCTGCCTCTAACCCTCCTAGGAATTAGATGTGAAATAAGTTAATCATTTTGTCAGTCAAAGAATCAAACAGTTATCTAAAGAAAACATTGGATCTGCCCACTGAGCAGTAACTAATCAGATTATAACACACACACACATACACATGCAAAAGATGGATAGGAGAAACATGATCAAAGCTGATGAATGGAAACATGAAAACAGGGACCAGGGTGAGCTCCAGTTTGCAAAAGGCTGAGACTCTCAGTAAGGCTTTCTCAGTTTCTGTGAGAGTCTAGAAAAGTCCAAGGAAGGGATAAACATAGGTTTAACTGCGACTATGTATGGATGATGAAAAGGGAATTTCCTTACATACCATTTGCTTCTCTCTGCTCTAAGAGCATAGTATTTGGGCTGGGAAGAATAGAATTCAACTGTCATTAGAGAATAAAAGCCTCAAATTGATTAGGAGATTGTAAAGGTACCCATGTTCTCTTACTGTTTTCAAACCTCTTGGCCTATATATTGGAGCTCAAGGAACAAAGAAAATTTTCAAATGGAATCAACAAGCTTCTGTTAGTGATCTTTGGGAAACTAATGTAAGATGGAAAGTTACTGATAGACTGGAGGTGGGCCAATGCTATTCTAATTTTCAAGTAACAGAACTCTGCAAACCACAGGCAGGGGGGCTTGGTAAAGACAGTGTGCTGTCATAAATGTCACTAAAGAAAAGAAACCACAAAGACAGAAAAATATTCTTAAGAAAAAGGAATAAATCAGTGTCCGGTGCAAGAATATGAGAGACTGTGGCTCATATTCCATATGCCTAGTATAATTCTAGCTACTTTTATATACATAAGCTTATTTAGTTTCTGAAGAGCCATAGGTATTATTATATTTACTTTTTATAGATGAGGAAACTGGTATACAAAGAGAAAGATTCAAGAAGGAAGACTCTCTGGCCCATTTTAAAAGTAAAACCACATGTTTAAGATCCTGCCCTTTGAGGCTGAGCACCCGGCATTCTGGAGAAATAGGAACATCGCAGCATCTAAGGAAGAGTCAGATGAACAGACCGGATAGAAAATTATACTTCTCACATCCAGAAGAGCATGGTAACTAGTGAAGTCTTATGAAGATGTGGCAGAGCCCTTTGGTGACTTCTTCCCAGCCTACAGACTACTCCCTCTTCTGAGAACTACCACCCCGCTCACAGAGAGGTGCCTTTGCACTCCTGGTGGATGTAACTGATTGAACCAAATCTGGGCCACTGGATTTTCCCAGCAGGAGTTTGGAATTTGGAGATACAAGTCAAACTCTGTTATATACCTGAACTAGGAAGTGATAAGACACTAAGCCGGAGGCGGCCATAGTTGGCCTTATTCACATGCACAAAGGAGAGGATACACACGGATGACAGAGAGGCCCACAAGTGAGACAAGGCAGCACTGAAAAAAAAAAAAAAAAAAAAACCCAGGAAGAATAACCCTGGTTCCAGATGTTCTCTTAGGTCTTAACTCTAGTTTCCTATCTTCCTTGTTCCTGGATGTTCCTGTGATATTCCTACAGATCCTTTTAAAATATCACCTTCAGTGCTTACAGTAGCCTGACTGAGTTGGGGGAAGTAATAACCAAAATGCCTGGCTTCAATGACCACGTCTTATTATAAGACATGCTCTCCCCCTTTAACATGAGTCGGAATACAAGAAAGTCTTATGATATGTGCCCATTTCATGGAAAATAAATTTCACCCACATCACCTGGGAGCAAATAAAATTAAAAAAAAAAATGGACTGCATTTCTAGAGATTTTAGAGGCCCACGGAAAAAATGAAGAACATAGAGCAAGTGATTACATTTCAATTTTTTTCTTCTCTCTAAAGATCCTAACTCTGCAGAAGAAAGATACATGCAGCATCAAAAGAGAAGAAGCTAACAAAACAGTCAATCTCCTGACTAGGGCCTTTGTATAAGAGAATGGTTGAATTACGGCAAAGGACAGAGGGGATTTTATAAGGAAATGGAAGAACGTGAGACAGTAGACTTAAAAACAGGATCAAAAATGATGATCCACAGTATTGTCAAAGACGGTGAAACCTCATCAAAAAATTATGCAAGTGGAAACTACAAAGTGACCAGACTTGACACAGATAGGATCCTCATATTTAAATAATAAGTAAGGAAGCTAAGATCAAAATATATTGTCATTCCAGGAAAATGGCACTGCGAAGGAATTCATAGAAGTCCCCTTTCCCTTATTTCCTCTTAAAATATGCATGACAACCAGGACTGGATTGAGAAATTTCACAACAGTGAGCTCACACTTGAGGCCATGATCTAGTGATAGCCTATTTCATCTCATCTGAGAAGCTTAAGGGGACAATGGACCAACTGGCCTGAGTCCCCAAACTCAATCCTATTACTGGAGTCGTACTCTGTCAAAACAATTACAAAAAGAGAGATGTTTTTCTGATCCTCACTCGAAATTGAAAAGAACTGTATTCCATATTTGGAAACATTTGATATTCAAAACAGATAGAAATAAACATTCTCAGTGGGGCAAACTGAGACTACAAGCTTCAGCATTACCAAGAAGCCAGCATCACTCAACTCTGGTTGGACATGAAGATTAAGAATGTTCTTTCAAGAATTATCCAGCCCCAAGGCTGCCTGTGTGGCTCAGCTGGCTAAGCATCCAACTCAGTTTCAGCTCAGGTCATAATCTCCCAAATGGTGAGTTTGAGCCCCGCATTGAACTCTGGGCTGACAGTGCAAAGCCTGCTTGGGACTCTCTCTCTCCTTCTGCCCCTCCCCCACTCATGCTGTTTCTTTCTCAAAATGAATAAATAAACTTAAAAAAAAAAAAAGAATTATCCAACCCTAAACCCCAAATTGGGTGGTTCAATCTCTGGAAGATGAGCAACAAAAGTAGAATATCAAAAGCTCCTCCTAGGAAGCCTGATCTCAGAGAATGTTTGGGCAAATAGGAAAAAAAACTTAAGTACATAATAAGCTATTTCCATGGCATCTTCAAAAGAAGAAAAGAAAAAGATTGAATCTCACTATGGAACAACTTGAATCAATATTGGACATGGTTAAAAATACAATTTATTTTGCAGAAAAATCAACTTGTAAGATGGAAAACATGTTTGAGATGCATGCAGAATGTCAAAGAAATTAACACAATGGGAAAATGTGAATAGATGTTTCTTATATCCACATTCTGTCTGGCTCTTCTTCTAGATGATGGGAAGATAAAAATTAAGAAGCCATTTGCACCTGCCCTCATGATGATCATAGCCCAGTTAGGGAGGTAAAGAAATTAAACAGATAATCATCTAGATATGATTTACTGATACAAACTTACTACCCCAGAAGTGCAAAAAAACCATAGTTTTTCTCATAATATCCGCAGATGCTATACATAAAGAGAAACATAAGATACCAAGAATATTCTAATGTGCTTACAAAAGAAGAAATTTTATAAGTTTTATTCCCATGGCACACACTAATACAACCGAAAATCTGCAAACTATGCATCAGTCTCCTAAATAACAAGAAAGTATAGAACACCTCAACAGTCTATTTTGACAGAAAAGGTAAAATCTATAAACCTGTATATCGCAATCTATGAGATATAAACATAAGTGTACACAGCAGAAAGATAGGCACCTTTAATGTTTTTACCATTTCTAATATTATGGTCCAATTAGGAGATAGGGGTAGTGAATTAACTTTAAAAAAAATAGAAAACCACAGAAATACTACAATACAAATAAAAAGACAGTTGCAAATCTGTTCAAGAGGAAAAGAAACATTATTTTTGAAATTATAAAGGGCTTCTCTTTTCATACCCTGTTGCATAAGTAACCCTTTACCTGGTTGAAGGAATTTTATTAATATTATGTACTATTAAAAGAAGAAAGAAGGAAAGGAAATAAAACGTTTGGGAACAAAAGAACATCTTGAAAGTAAACAAAAATGGAATTGCTGCAATAAAAAATTCAATAGAGGAGTTACAGTTCTGGATAAGATAGGCTGAGTACAGTCCACCCTGTCTCTCCGACAGAATGCAGCTATAAAACCTGACAAATGCATGGAGCAGTTACTCAAGAAATATGAAAAGTAAACAGCAGGCAGCCTGGGGAAGAAGATCAGAATTTAAAGTGCCACCAAACTGCTGGTAAATTGATCTTTTTATCCCCTCTGACCTTTCATCAGACTGGAGAGCAGGGGGAAAAAACCTTGAGATCCAAATTTGGCCACCAAAATATAGAAAGAGCTGCAGGGGGAGCCCTTTAGTTCAGCTCACAAAGCAGAAAAAGAAATTCCCAAAGCTCAGACAAAGTATGGAAATCCTTGGGACTAATGTTCTTTTTCTCTTTCCCTCCATTCACTTGTGTCCCAGCCTTAATCAATTGCTTCGTGGTGGCAACAGGAGCCTAAGAAACCAAACCACTGCAAGCCACAGAGCTCTGGTCCGAAGAGAAAGCGTCAAATTCCCAGTAATTTTTTTTCTCTCTGACCTCCTGCTCCTGGAGGCCCCAGTTAAAGAAACATACAGCAGGGAAAGGTAATGGAAGCCTCAGAATTCTGGCCTAAGGATTAAAAGAGGAGTCCCATGGAACTGGAAAGTAGCAGGCAAGAAATTACAGAAAGGGAAGGGCTTAGAAAGAAACACCCACATAATTTTTTAAGTTTATTTATTTATTTTGAGAGAGAGAGAAAGAGCAAGTGAGGGAGGGGCAGAGAGAGAGAGAAAGAGAGACGGAGAGAGAGAGAGAGGGAGAGAGAGAATCCCAAGCAGCCTCCACATTGTCAGCACAAAGCCCAATGCAGGGCTTAAACTCATGAACCATGAGATCATGACCTGAGCTGAAGTTAATGATTAACTGACTGAGCCACCCAGGTGCCCCACCCACATAGATTTTTAAATGAATTCCTGAGCTCACTTCAAAACTGTACATGTGTGAGTCAGATTTTAATCTATGTACCAAAGAATTTAAGAAAGGGACTAACACCATTGGCCAGCTCTCAAACTGACCACTAGGTGGCAGACATGTGGGATAGCTCCAAATAACTCCGAAAAAGCTTTGAAAACTCCATTAACTTTTTGGAAACACAGTCTACTAAAGATGGACAGGGATGTGCAGCCTGAACCTAAATAGGTTAATTAACTGCTAAAACAAAAATAACACTCTCCATAGGATTTTTCAAAGACCGAGAGCCTCACAAAATATTCAAGATGTCCAGGATAAAATCCAAAATTACTCAACATATAAAGAACCAGAAAAATACAAATTCATAGGGGAGTAAAAACTAGTACATGATAATGTCAAGATAGATTTTAAAATTATGTGACAAAAAATTTGAATTTTCTATTATAAAAATGCTCCAGCAACCAGTGTGAACATCTATGAAACAGATGTAAAAAGAGAAAGTCACAACAAGATATAGAAGACATAAAGAATCAAATGGAGACCTTAGAATTGACACATACAATCAAGGCAATTAAAGGAAGCTCTCAGTAACAGAATGGAGATGACAGAAGAAGGAAAGAATCAATAAACTCAAAGACCAATGAAAATTATCTGGTGTGAACAAAAGGGAGATAAGAGACTGAAAAAAAAAAATTCACAGAGCCTCAGAGATATGTGGGATTAAAAAAAAATCCAACATTGTGTCATTAGAGTTCCAGAGAGAGAGAAGGGTGTATACCTGAAAAAAATATCTGAAGAAATAATGGCTGAATATCTCCTATTTGGCAAAAGAAATAACCTATAGATACAAAAAGTTCAGGGGTTCCCTGGGCGAGTCAGTTGGTTAAGCATCTGACTTCAGCTCAGGTCATAATCTTGCAGTTCGTGAGTTCGAGCCCCACATTGGGCTCTGTGCTAACAGCTCAGAGCCTGGAGCCTGCTTTGGATTCTGTGTGTCACTCTCTCTCTGGCCCTCCCCTCTTCTCTCTCTCTCTCTCTCGCAAAAATAAATAAACATTTAAAAAAAGAAAAAAACAAATCCCAAATAGGACAAACCCAGAGAAGTAATGCTGAAACATATAATCAAACTACTGAGAACTAAAGCAATAGAAAAACCTTAAACGTAGCCACAGACAAACATTGCGTTACTTACATGGAACGATGATTCCAATGACTACAGAAATCATAATCATAAAGGAAATTAGAAAATATTATGACCCAAATGAAAATGAAAACACAGCATATCAAAGTTTATGGGATACTGTATTTGTACATAAATTTTAGCATTAAATACATTAGAAAAAAAGTGATAATGAATTCATAGCATCCCATCTCCAAATTTACCCTTCAATGCATGTTCTGCAATAACAGAACTCATTTAAGCATTTTTCAAGAGAACATGATGTTCAACTTTCTCAGCAGAGCGCACTGGCAGGACATTGTAGGAGGAAGGGGTTCTCCTGAGGTTTGCAGCTGCTATGCAGTGGAGAGAAGGGGAGGAGGTCAAGTGTGTAAGAGTGTGTGCCTTCAGTGGAACTCTGTCCCAGTCACAGGCCCAGAAAGTGTGATCACTCGGTGACCTATTTCTCTCAGTCTGACAATAGCATTTCTGCTGTCCTCTTGACACAGAAATTGATCCCTGTAGACTTCCTTCCTGCACTCACACTTGAAGGCCTGCCAGCAGCTGGGGCTGTCCACCTATGCCAGTACCTGGAGGCCTCCCCCTACAGAGCACCTGAAGGCTTCCTGTCTATACAAGTACCCAAATGCCTCCTGCCAGCCCTGTGTGGCCCCCCTACACTCCAGGAGATTGCCACTGAGCCAGCTCCCTCTACAGGCCCCACATAGCTCATCTTTGCCCTGAAAAGGTCTACCCCCAGTTCACACACATGCTGCTGATTGATGATTATCTCGGAATAAAGAGGGATTTCTTTAGCTTGATAAAGACCCCCTACAAAATAAAATCGACAGGTAACATCATACTTAATGGTGAGGAACCAGATACTTTCCCATTAAGGTAAGGAATAGGGAAAATGTCCCCTCTCACCACTTCTATTCAACATCATATTGAAAGTGCTAGCTAATGCAATAACACAAGAAAAGGAAATTAAAAGTATACATATTGAGAAAGGAGAAATAAAATTGTCTTTGTTTGCAGATGACATGATTGTCTACGTAGAAAATCTCAAAAAATCAACAAAAAAACTCCTGGGACCAATAAGTGATTATAGCAAGGTTGCAGGATCAAAGGTTAACACACCATAATCAACTGCTTTCTATATAAGAGCAATGAACAACTGGAATTTAAAAATAAAAAATACAATGCCATATACCTTAGAACAAAAAATGAAGAACTTAGAAATAAATCTATCAAGATATGTACAAAATCAATATAAGTAAAACTAGAAAACCCTGATGTCAGAAATCAAAGAAGATGTAGATAAACAAAAACATACTACATGTTCATAAATAGGAAGGTTCAATATTGCTAAAATGTCTGTTCTTCCCAACCTGATCTATAGATTCAGTGAGATTCCAATCATAATCCCAGTGATTATTTTGTGAGTATCAACAGTAATTTAAAGTTTATATGGAAAGACAAAAGACCCAGAATGGCCAACACTACCCAACTTTAAGACTTAGTATAAAGCTACAGTAATAAAGACAGTGTCGTATTGGTAAAAGACTAAACACTAAATCCATGGAACAGAAGAGAGCCCAGAAACACACACACACAAAGACAGTCAACTGACCTTTGACATGGGAGCAAAGGTAAATCAATGGAGAAAAGATAGGAACTGGATCTACCAGGCATATACATGTAATCAATCAGTCAAGCAGTCTAGAAATGACCTTATACCTTTCACATAAATTAACTCAAAATGGATCATGGACAGAAATGCAAAACACAAAATCATAAAATTCTAGAATATAGGAAAAAAATTTAGGTGACCTTAAGTTTTACAGTGACTTCTAAAACACTAAAAAGCACAACTCATTCATTAAAGAAGAAGTTGAGAAATTCAATTTCTTTAAAATTAATAACTTCTGGGGGCACCTAGGTGGCTAAGTTGGTTAAGCATCTGACTTCGGCTCAGGTCACGATCTCGAAGTTCGAGAATTCGAGCCCTACATCGGGCTCTGTGCTGACAGCTGAGAGCCTGGAGCCTACTTCAGATTCTGTCTCCCTTTCTCTCTGCCCCTTGCCTCGCTCACTCTGTCTGTCTCTCTTTCTCTCTCAAAAATAAGCATTTAATTTTTTTTAATTTTTTTTAATGTTTTATTTATTTCTAGGAGAGAGAGAGAGACAGCATGAGCAGGGGAGGGTCAGAGAGAGAGGGAGTTACAGACTGAAACAGGCTCCAGGCTCTGAGCTGGCAGTCAGCACGGAGCCCGACGCGGGGCTTGAACCCGCGAACCGCGAGATCATGACCTAAGCGAAAGTCGGACGCTTAACCAACTAGCATTTAATTTTTTAAATTAATAACTTCTGTTCTACAGAAGAGACAGTTAAAACAGTAAAAATATATGCCACAGAAAAGCTGGGAGGAAATGTTTTCAAAACACATCTGATAAAGGACTTGTATCCAAAATACACAAAAAAACTTTCAAAAACTCAACAATATGAAAACGAGCTAGCATTATTTACAATAACCAAGATATGGAAGCAACCTAATTGTCCATCAATAGATAAATGGATAAAGATGTGATACACATATGCACACACACACACACACACACACACACACACACACACCACACAAAATGCATCCTGGAATATTCCTCAGCAGTAAAAAAAGGATGAGACCTTGCCATTTGCAGCAACATGGATAGACCTAGAACATATTATGCTAAGTGAAATAAATCTGACGCTGAAAGACAAACACCACATGATTTCTTTTCTATGTAGAATATAAAAAAACAAACCAAACAAAACAGCAGAAACAGAATCATAAATATGGAGAACAAACTAATGGTTGTCAGATGGGGGAGCAGAGATGGGCAAAATAAGTGAATGGGAGCGGGAGGTACAGGCTTCCAGTTATGGAATGAGTAAGTCACAGGACAAAAGTTCCAGCATGGGGAGTAGAGTCGATAGTATTGTGATAGCATTGTCGGCTGACAGATGGTAGCCACACTTGTGAGCATAGCGTCATGTATAGAGTTGTCCAATCACTATGCTGGAAATCTGGAGCTAATGTAACATTCTTTATCAGCTATAGATCAATTTTAAAAAAGAAAACTACTGGGGAGCCTGGTGGCTCAGTGGGTTAAGCGTCTGACTCTTGATTTTTGGCTCGGGTCATGTCACAGTTCATGAGTTTGAGCCCCATATCAGGCTCTGTGCTGACAATGGAGAGCCTGCTTGGGATTTGCTCTGCTTCTCTCTCTCTGCCCCTCCCCTGTTCTCTCTCTCTCTCTCTCTCTCTCTCTCTCTCTCCCTCTCTCTCTCTCAAAATAAATAAACAAAACAAAAAGGAAAACTACCTAATTAAAAAATGGGCACAGAATCCTGCACATGAGTGTTTAGCAGCTTTATTAATTGCCAAGAACTGGAAACAACCAAGATGTCCTTCAAAAGCCGAATGGATAAACAAAGGTTGGCACATCCACACAGTGTAATATTTTATTCAGTGATAAAAGGAAATGAGCTATCAAGCTACAAAAAGACATGGTGGAGCCTTAACTAAATATTGCTTAGGGAAAGAAGCCAGTCTGAAAAGAATACATCTTGTATGTTCCCAACTATATGGCATTCTGGAAATGGCAAAACTAACACACAGTAAAAAGATCAGTGTTGCCAGGGCTTTTGGAGGAGAGAGGGAGGGATGAAACGGTGGAGCCCAGGAGACTTTCAGGGCGGTAATACTACTCTGCCCCATACTCTAATGGTAGACACATGATATCATGCATTTGTCAAAACCAATAGAATGTACAATACAGTGTGAACTAGAGTGTATCCTGTTGACTTTATAATACTAATGTATCAAGACTGGCCCACCAGTTTTAACAAATGTACCACTCTTAAGGCAAGACCTTAAAAATAGAAATCGTGAAATGGGAAGAGCATCAATGGGAACTTTCTGCACTATCTCTTCAATTTTCTATAAATGTGAAACTGCTCTGAAAATTAAATTCCATTAATTAAAAAGAAAAAAAGCAACAGAGAAACCACAGACTGGGAGAAAAATCCACATATTTGATAAAGAAGTTGACCCAGAAAATATAAAAATCTCTCAAAACTCAACAGTAAGAAACCAAATACCAGAATAAAAAGAAGAAAAGCTATCTAAATAGACAAGTCACTTAAATAATCAAATGGCAAATATCAACATGAAAAGGTGCTGATCATTATTCATTATTAAGGAAATGTGATTTAAAGCAACAATGAAATACCACTATACCCTATTTGAATGGCTAATATTTACCAAAAAAAAAAAAAAAGACAATGTCAAATTCTGGAGAGAATATAAGGCAAAAAGAACATTCATAAATCATTAGTGAGAATTTGCTAGTCATCACTAGTGGCTTTTTTCATAATCATCAATATCAGGAAACGCCCACGTCCTTCAAAAGGCAAATGGATGAACAGACGGTGATTTATTAAGCAATGGACTGCAACGCAGCAATAAAAAAAAAAAACTACTGATAAATACAGCATAGATAAAGCTCAGATGTATTATGCTAAGTGATAAAAGGTCAGATTCAAAAGCTACATTCTGTATGATTTTATTCATATGACTTCTCTTATCATTTCCTCTCCCTCTTTTTTCAGCTTCATTATTTTCCATAATTTTATCTTCTACTTCTCTCCTATTCTCTCCTCTGCTTCTTCAGACCTCATTGTGAGTGTATCCAATCAGTATTGCATCTCAATTGCGATATTTTTTATTTCAACCTATTTTTTAGGTCTACTAATCTCTACCACAAGGGTTTCTCTGGTGTCTTTGATGCTTTTTTCCAACCCCAGCTATTAAGCTTATGACTATTTTTCTAAATTCTTGTTCATACATATTGATTTTACCTGTTTTGAGCAAGGTCCTGGCTATGACGTCTTCTTGACCCTTCTTTTGGGGAGAATTCCTCCATCTTCTCATTGGGCTAACTTTCTGTCTTTTGCATGTTTTAAAAGCTTGCTATGTTTCCTGCACCTGAGAGTACTGCTATATTAACAAGGGGCCGTACACTGTCCAGGGCCTGGCACATCAGGAAGTGTTTGTGGTGTGTGCTGTGGGCACTCTGCTGTTGCGTTTTGGCTGCTCTTTCCACTGGCCAGTCCTCTGCTGGGCTCCTTGCTTGCAGTCGGGGAAGGTTTGGAGTGTTTGGACCTTTAACTAGATATGCTTTGGTTTGTTTGTTGAAGTCACCCTGGAAAAAAGGGGAATAAAAAACTTGCCTGATCCCAAAAACAGAAGAAAGGAAAAGGGACAACAAAAAAAAAACACAAAAAACAAAAACAAAAACAAAAAACACAGAGAATCAAAAAACTATAAGCTGATCCCAAAGAAAGGCGGGGGGGGGAGGAGAAAAGAATAAAAAGGTCTGATCCCAAAACGAGGGAAAACGAAATGAAAAAATCCAACAAGAAACTATGAGCCTGATTCCAAAAAAATAAAAGAAAAGAAGAAGAACTACAGGTGTCGTTTTGAAGCGCTGGATGTTCAGTGTACTTGGTGCATGGGGCAGGCGGCTGCGCGGGTCTGGAGGCGAGGCCTGTGAGCTGGCTCTGAGTCAGTCTGGCCCCAGGAAATAAGCAGTTGCCAGTCACAGGGGGACGGCGCTGGGCCTAAGAGGATCCCGCCCCCACTGGGGGCCACCGGGTTGCTCTCTGAAATCCTGCAGTGCTGGTGTTGGCGGGACATGGCGTCCCCCCAATCTCATCCCCAGACAAGGGATCTCACGACCCTGCTGTTCAAGCAGCTCTCAGGGCAGAGTGAGGGCAGCCAACTCGCCCTGCACCGAGACTGCGCTTCTTCTCTGGCTCCTGCGTGCCTGGGATTCAAGACTCAAAATCTTAAAGGAAGAGATATCGTGCAGATCGGCTCCCGTCCCCTGGGGTAGAGCCTCTCCACACTGTGTCTCATGTCCTTTGTCCCTGAAAACAGACACCTACACAGTGTGCAGAATTTATGGTGTAACACCACTAAAGCAGCAAAGGTTCTATAGCCTCTGGATGTGCCTCTGTCGTCTGCTGATGAAAGGCCTTTGGCTGGCACCTGCAGGGGCTTTTATCCTTGGAGAGGCAATATACCCTCTTCCAAAAGGACTGTTCTCTCCCAGTGTGTCCCGGGAGGTCTCTACACCATGCTATGTACTCCAGGGCCCGCTCCCTCCTCACCCAAAGTACATGCCACAGCTGGGGGGCGGGGGTTTACACACTTCCCAAACCTCGGAGTTTGAACTCCAAATGCTGGAAGGAAGGAAGAGAGGGAGGGAGGGAGGGAGGGGGAGGAAGAGAGAGAGAAACAAAGAGAGAGAAAGAGAGAAAGAGAAAGAAGGAAGGAGGGAAGAGAGAGAGAGAAAAAAGAAACCTGGGACACTCAGTACTTCTTGCTCCCCAGCCCATGGTCCAGAGAGCTCTTGTGCAAGCTCAGTGCTGCACTTTTTCAACTCCCCAGCTTCTCTCCCTTCTGTCTCTCCGTGGAAAGTGCTCCCTCCCCTCCATAGCACTACTGCTTTCTCTCCCCCAATTCACTTGCATCCATCTTGCACCTGCCACGCTGTCTCTCTCCAACTGTGGAGATCTTCTGCCTTCTGCCAGTCTACAGATCGATTTCCTGGGTGTTCCGAGTGATCGGACCTCAATACAGCTGTGTGTGAGGGACGAGGAAAGTCCAGGGTCCCCATACTTCTCTGCCATCTTAACTCCTCCCTATATGACTTCTCTTAAAAATAAAAAATACAGGGACAGAAAACAGATTGGTGGTTCATAGGATATGGAGGTATGGGGAGAAGTTGACCACTGAGCAGCTAATTTTTTCAAGTGATAGAAAATTGTCCATCTTGATTTTATTGGTGGATATATGGCTATATGCATTTGTCACAACTCAGAGAAGTTTACAGTAGAGAGTTTGAATTTAATGTATATTTCATTACATATTATATTGTATGTTATATATAGTAGATACATTATATTGTATTTGTATACATATTGTTTATATATTATATACATTATCCACTAGACATTATACCTCCACAATCTGACTTTAAAAACTACACACAGGGTCTGACAGTAACCACAATCTTCTCAGCTGTACAGCAAGTTCTTTAAGGGAACCTTGAGTGTCACACCTCCATATGTACCATTGTCCACCCCTCATACCAACAGATTGACTTTTCTGTACTGGTTCACGGAACACTTCCTCCAGGGTTCCAGTGAGCCTCTCTTCCTAAGAAGAAACTTAAGAGAAGAAGATTAGTGGGAGAAGCTATAGACTCCATCACTAGAGTTGGTTTTAAGACTGTAGTTCTCTACTATTTACTCTAAATTCTTTTTGCCCTCAGCTCTTACCCCTATTGGATGACAGAAGATTTAACTTTTCTTGCTGATTGGGGTCATTTATAAGTAATAACTCCCCTTTGGCCTGCTGGTTTCTGAATACTCTGAACCCAGAGGGTCCAGGCAGCCATCTATAGCTTTTAGTTCAATGGCCCTTTGCTGGTAAATGTGTACCTCTTTTGAACTCCAACCCTCCAGACCTCGGAGTTTCACAAAGGAAGCTCAAATATCTCCAGTGAGTCACTGGCAATGAAATCAAGCAGGGCCACTCTTGTTCCCACACTTTATTTCCCATACTCGTATTGTTCCTAAAGAGGATAGATATAGCATCACATAAAGGTCTCTGCTTCAGTGCATGCACCACTTTCTAGATAATGATGCCCCATGTATGTAGAATATTCCTCTTGACCTGGTGCTTCAACTGTACCTTCAGCAGCCATTACAAATTCTGTCATGCTGCAGCTTCTGGCTGGGGAGCTACATAAATAGACCAGTGAATCTCAAAACTATGTAACAATAAAGCTGTTTTCCTGGTCAGGTGTTATGGTGTGTGGGATTCCATGGATAATGGTTCTGGCTGAGGTCCGTGGGTTGGAAATATGAATCCACAGTCAGAATAGGTATCCATTCCTGTAAGAATAAAATTCTGGCTCTTTTAGAGTAGAGGGGACTAATATATCCTACTTGCCACCAAGTGGGTGATTGATCTTTTCAAGGAATAGCACTCTCCCAACTATAAACATATGTCTCTATTGCTGGCAGATAGGACATTCAGAGGCAGCAGTAGCCAGAATGGCCATGAAGTCTCCATGATGTTAGGGCCTCATATACCTTCAACTTCTCTACCACCAAGGCCACTTCATTTGTGTACTAACACTGTGGTGGCCACAAACAAAATTAGCTTCGTCTGGCTGAATAATTTTTAGTGCCTCTTCCATGGTGGATGCCCTATTCTAAATGCGAACAAGTATGAAGTTCTGGGTCTTGAGGTATCAATATCAACTCAAAATTCCCCCAAATACTTGGGTATTTCCCTTTCTCCAGAGTATAGTCACTTGAAGAAATGGTCATAGACCCTTTGGGAAACGTACAGAGTTGATTACAATGCCTACATGTAGTACTGCACTGTCCTTTCCCTGGTGGTCTGGTCTCTTCAATAAAGAGATTCCAGGTCTAAAAATTGTTGCAGGTCCAGAAATTGAGAAAATATTAGAACTTTTTATTTCAATGACCACCATCAGCTTCCTGCTTCTCCACTTTTTTTCCTCTGATTATAGAGGTTAGGCAGCACCTTCCTTGGCCACCCAACTATTTCAGCCCTTAGAGATGCCATGTTCTATTAACCAGCATCACGTTCTTTTGCAAGATAAGTCTTTTTAGTTCCCCCTCCAACCCCTCCATTATGTTCATTGCAGCTCCCCCACCCCCACACCCACACACCCACTTCTGATAGCTAAGCACCACCACCTGGCCTCTCTACTTTGTGGGGAAAGGAAGGGCTATCATCCCCCTAGCTATTAGTAAACTAGAAATCTATGACAGCCTCTCCAACTGTGAGCCCCAGCCTGCAGAGAAGGGCTATATCTGAACTTCTTAGTAAATGAATTCCTGGTGACCTTAGTGAATGTGTGCCCAAGGCTTTCTGAGAGAATATAATCCTCTGGTGGTCCCTTAACCTCAGATAATATATGCATTACAGCACCCCCATTTCTTGATCCTTTTAATCCCTTCCTGTACCATCTGCCACAGAAATTCAGGCATTATTACAACATCATTCAATGTGGGCCATTGCTTTTACCAACTTCCAAGAATCACTTTAACAATGACTTTGCACCAATGCCTAGGTTCCTTCCAGGATATGGGACCCTTGATTCCTTATCCAATCTCATGCTCTTGTCCCTCTGGTTGAGCACAGTCAGAACCCAGTCTCACAGATGTTCCCCCAAATCTAGGCTAGGACATTCAATTCCCTTAGGTATAAATGCCTTCCTTCTTTCTGAGGCTCAACACATCCCCTACTGGATTAAGATGCAATTCAATGCTGGTTATAAGCGTGGCAGCCACAGGAGGAAGTGGGTCATCTCCTGAAGGGGGTAACTATTGCCCTATGGGAGAAAGAGCTCTGTATTCCCAACCCACAGTGGGGTGGTGAGTAGCAGCTCTTAATAGAAAGTGTTAGGCCACATCTACAAGCTCAGAAGATTTACAGAAGTCTGAGGAGGCAAATCCTTTAAGAGAATCTGTCCAGATTGTCCCATCCCATGTGTCAGAATCCTAGGTTTTCTCAGTCAGGGACTTGACTCTAGCATAAAAGACCTGCCTTGGTTGAGTATTCAACGTCTTTGAAATATAGCCACTCTAGTAGATCTTAGGTTGATATTCATCTTTTTCTTTGTTCACAGCATGAGATAAGAGCTTTTTTGTCTCCTACCAAAGAGACTGTCTGGCTCTAACATTCAATATTCAATTGCTAATTAATTGCTCTCAGCCTTCCATTATCTATCTACAGAGTGTCAATGAAACTTAGTAACAACCACTCAATTCCATTATCCTGACATTTGTCATTCCACCAATCTATTCTGGACACCTGGATCATCAAAGTGATCAGTGCATTCTCCTACACTGTGGCACCCTCCTACATTACCACATTTGAAGTTTTCACAGTTGGGCCAGTACTTTATGCCAGATCCTGTCTGCGATCCACTGATTACCTGGGATGGGGTGTCATTGCCAGCTGGGCAGTGACCCGATCTCAAACTCTACCTTACTAGTTGTTCTCTCTCTTTTTTAAGATTTATTTTATTTTTAGAGAGTATGTGTGTGCGTATGCAAGTGCAGGAGATAGGCAAATGGGAGAGGGGGGAGAGAGAGAGACAGGGAGAAAGAGGGAGAGTACCTTAAGTAGGCTCCATGCTGAGCACAGAGACCAACATGGGGCTCAATCCCACAACCCTGGGATCATGACCTGGTCCAAAATCAAGAATTGGACACTCAACTGACTGAGCCACCCAGGCGCCCCACTGGGGTTATTCTCTTGGAACCACAGGTCCAGTTAGAGTTCTTTAGAAAGCAGACACTGAGATGTAGATAGAAATTCAAAATATATATTGGGAAATAGCCCTTACGGAAAAAGCAGAGAAGTAGGGTTGGGATAGGGAACCAGTCAGATGGCCGTGCCGATGTGAGAAAGTCTCTGCCAACTCAGCAGGGAGCTCTAGAGCAAAGACTGTGTACCAGAGGGATACCAACTTAGGCAGAAATGTCTAGGCCCTTGTACAACTGCTTGCTCAGTCACTGGCTGAAGACTAGCACACAAATAGCATGACCTCAGCTACCCCTGCCTTCTTCACTCACTGGCTGGGGTGCCCTGAGATGACTGTGACCTCAATTCAAATGCTGAAGTAGACGCTGAAGGATCTAATAGCTGGAGGTTGTCCATTAATCTCACTCCTCAAAGTGGTGAAAAAAATCAGAACAGTTACTGCGCCTGGGGTAGAAGGCAGGAAGTGACTGAGAAGGGACGAGAACTTCCTAGAAAATGTTCTATATCTTAATAGGTTTGTGTTACATGGCCTCACACATTTGCCAGAGCCCATCAAACTGTACACTTCAGATATGTACATTTTATTAAATCTAAATTATGTCACAATTTTTAAAATGAAAAAGACCATAAGCACACATACCATAGCATGACAACTCATGAGAATGGGGGGTGGGGGGTAGAGGGGATAAATGAAAAAGATAGACATCACCAAGTGTTACTGTGCATGTGAAGCAATCACAAGTCTTTACACAGCTGGTGGTAAGTAAATTGGTAGAAACACTTAGAAAACAGCATCAAAGCTGAAAATGTATATCCAATGGCACAGCTATTCCCATTCTAAATATAGTTCCAGTGGAAACGTCGGAGAGGGGAGCATGTGTTTACATGGTGCTGCTATCAAATTCTAGTCCACCTATACTCACCAAGGGTTTGTACTAGATTGTTGATAGTAGAAATACTTGAACAGCCATCAGCAGTAAAATGTATGAGTGGAATACTAGACAGCAGTGAAAATAAACCATCTACAACTAAATGGAAGAATATGTGTGACTCTCACGTGGTAATGTTGAACTACAAAAGCCAGACACACATATTGAGTATTTCCAATCATATAAAGTACAAGAATGGGCAGCATAATCTATATGTTATACATGAGAATATTGGAATAGTGACTGCAACAGAAAACAAGAGTCGTTTAGGTTTTATTAAGTTTCTGCTTTTTCTTTTATCTGAGTTCTGCGAACATACATGTTGGGTCTGTGAAAATTCATCAGTTTATACACTTAGCTTATATACATTTTTCCATCTACAAGTGAAACTTCAATACAATTTAGGAAGGGTATTTCTGGCTTCAAGGGCAGTTAACTCCAAAAATTTAAACAATGGCGTTAGGAAAAGATCTCATCCCCACCTTTCCACCCCTTTCCGATACCCTTCCCTATCCTTCCTTCCTCTCGTCTCTTCCTCCCCTTCCTTCCTTTCTGTCTTTCCCTCTCTTTCTCCCATATACACACATGCACATACACACACGCACACAGGCGCATGTGCACGCGCGCGCGCACACGCACACACACACACACACACACACACACACACACACACCCTGCTTCCCATGTCCCATCTTCCTTAACTTTGCCTCCTCCTGTGTGAGGCTCAGTCTCAAGCAGCCCCCAGTAGCCGGTGACAGCATGGTTCCAGTAGCTACAGACAGATGAGATCCGCCACCCCACAGAAACAAAATTTTCCATTCTCAGTAAGTCTAATAAACATTCCAGCGTCAAGACTCCCTGAACCAACCAGGAACCCCTGCCTGTTCCAGAATCAATCACTGAAGCCAGCAGCAAGAATACCCTAGGTGGCCAGCCTCTATCATGTGCTCACCGAAAGACACAGTCTCACCCAAATGCTGTGGGCAAGAGTGGAGGAAAGGCAGTTCTCCTAAGGAAAGCAGAGGTGCTATTTACCAAACAAAGGCAGAATGGAACATCACAGTCTATGCGGTTCACGATCTTCAAATAGGCATCGTCCTGGTGCTTTTCAAGAGGCTAGGTACAGCCTATCTTGCTTTCATTCAGTTTTAAAGCGGCTCTTCCTTGCTGATGGATATATTTCCATCTATTTCTTTCCTTTATTTTCAAGAGAGAAAGAGAGGGAGAGAGGGAGAGAGAGAGAGAGAGAGAGAGCAAGAGAGCATGTACGCACAAGAACAAGGGAGAGGGAGACGGAGAGAGAATCTCAAGCAGGCTCCATGCCCAGTGCAGAGTCCAATGCAAGGCTCAATCTCACGACTCTAGGATCATGACCTGAGCTGAAATCAAGAGTTAGACACTCAACCAAGTGAGCCACCCAGGCACCAAACATTTGCAACTATTTCTAAGGATAGTTGGACATCTCTTCTTCAATGAGTAACAGAATAAACATGTTAGATTCCACCTATTATAATGTCCCCTGTTATGTCTTATCTAAGTCATAACCCTCTATGCTACTTTTTTTTTAACCCTTTCTCAAATGGAAGGACCCAAGGAAACCCTCTCTATCCTTCTACTTAAGAGTGAAACTCAGGGGTGCTTGGGGGCTCAGTTGGTTGAGCATCCAAATTTGGCTCAGGTCATAATCTCGTGGTTCATGAGTTCAAGCCCTGCATCATGCTGTGTGTGTCAGCTCTGTGCTGACAGCTCAGAGCCTGGAACCTGCTTTGGAGTCTGTGCCCCTCCCTTTCTCTCTGCCCTTACCCTGCTCGCTCTCTCTCTCTCTCTCTCTCTCTCTGTCTCTCAAAATAAATAATTTCAAAAAAGTGAAATTCATAAAGTTATTCAGGACTTACTGTTTAAGCCATAAGAATTCAACATCAGAACTGCCCCAGGAGTAAGTCACCTAAGAGATTTTCCTTACCCTGGTTTTCCTTATCTATTAAACAGAGTCTTTACCTGGGTATCACAATACTCAGAAACACCTTGCTGTCTCAGAATCTTTTTACATTTCCCCTAGTAGGTATAGAGCACCCATATAATTTGGAGTGTTTATCTCTCTATTGGTCTTAGATATAGGGGAGGAACAGAAGTGCTACGATACTGAGTTGGATGCCATAAGTTACAGAGGGCTCACCAGGAGAAGAGGACAGATCCCTGGAAAAATGCAAATGACCTAGAAATGAGGATCCCAGGAGCAAACTGTTGTCCCTGGTTGTCCTGGTGAGAAAGCAGACTAGAACTCAGAGGCGCCTATTGAGAATCTGGCCTTCCCAAGGTGTTCAGTAATGTTCCTTCCAGATCCCCCAGTGCTGTCCTCTGGGGGTGCAGGGCAAGCTCAGAGCTTCTCCCTGCCCCCCACTTATCGCTGCAGCTTCCTCAGGAATGTGTATTTTCCCCAAGACCTTGCCCATCTTCAGGATTCTAAACCACAGCATGGCCTGCCCAGGCAGATCTGGGGTCACTGAGGGCTGGAGGAGACTCACAAATCCAAACTGGCCCTTCTTCAGGGAACACTGGTCCCAGAAGGTCAGAACAGTGATCCTCCAAGATTCGTGCTGGGTCCCCTGGATTCCAAGGGTCAATACTGAATCCTCAACACTTTCTTTCTTCTAAGAAAGCTCTGGCATTGGCTGCTTCCCCACTGTACCTGCAGCACAGTGCAGAGGAGCCGCCGGCACCCCCACCCCTTCCCACTAAGCACTCCCAGCTTAATAGCCTCATGCAGGAAAGAGAAGAAACTATCCACCATGCTCCACTGTTTGGGCACATTTTGTCTAGAATATTGTTCTGTCTCCTCCTGTCTCCTCTGTGGATAAGGAGGCCTCTCACTAATCCCCCTGATGAGACAGAGTAGAGCAGGAAAGGGTCTCATGTGTGTTAGATACTGTGCTGAGCATGTCACAGACATTTTCGCACTTAATCCTCAAATGACTGTGAGGCAGATCATCCCTAATTTGTAAGTAAAACAAAGGCTCAAAGTAATTCTCCTAAATACACACGTGGGTGTCAGAGCTGCACTCCAAACACGGATACACCCAACACTAAAGCTCATGCCTTTTCATTCATCAACAAACAAGTCTTTATTCATCCCTTCGTACGGGCCAGACACTGTGAGGATGTAGTGAGAAACAGATGCACCTGGTGCTGACCTCATGAAGTCCAGTAGAGAAGGCAGGGGAAGGAGAAGAGCTAGCTATGGGGACAAATGGGGGCCAGGGGATTCTGCTCTGCAGCTGCCATTTCTAAAACAACTGTACTGGGGTGTAATGGACATACCATAAGCTGTGTATCTCCACAGTGTACCATTCAGTTAAGTTTGGACAGATGTCTACTCCCATGAAACTACCACCTCAATCAAGATCATGAACATATTCACCATCCCCAAAGTGTCCTCTTGCCATTTATAATTCCTTCCTCCAGCCCTTCCCCACCCCCAGCCAACCAACCACCAATCTGCTTCTCTCACTATAGATTAGTTTACATTATGAAGCATGTACTGTATTTGGGGCGGGGGGGGGGATCTGGTGTCCTTCACCCAGCCTAATCAGTTTGAGATTTATCCATGTCATTGCATGGTTCAGTAGTTTATTTATGTTATTGCAGAGAAGTATTCCATTATACGGATGCACCACAATTTGTTTATCTCTCCATCTATTGATGGATATTTGGATTGTTTCCAGTTTGGGGTTATTACAAGTAAAGTTGCTATTGGATCTTTGTATATACTTAAGTGAGATGAACCCATGGGTTGGAGCCCCTAGTGACCCTGTCAGACTTCTGTCTCATAAAGAACTGTGGTCAGGAGCGGGCCTGGCCATTGTTGAATTACTTCTGCCAGGCCCCATCCTATCCAGTTTTCAAGTACCTCATATCTGCTTCCAGCCAGCATGCTTCATATGTGCTACTGGGGAGTATCTACCAGGCGGACAGTCACCAATTCTCATGGTGATGCAGAGCCATGGATCATGATTTCCTATCTAGCACTGGACAGAGATGCTCCATGTATATCTCCCGCTGGGATGTGAGCCCAAATAAAGCAGAGCCCAAGATCAGTCATTAATGTGGCAGAGTCAGGGCAATCAGGAATCAAAAGCCTAGTAACATGGAGGTCAAAAGAGGGGAGAACTGGCTGCAGGTATTAGGGGCCCAAACCCAGAGTGTCAGGGTCAGGGTCCACTCGAGGCTCTCAGCCAGGGAACGGAGACCCTCAGGATCAGACAAACTCACCAGCAGGCTTTAATCAAGGGCCGAGTGCACCCACATTCTGCACCATCCTGTTATATGTCCCTGCGATGTAGTGACCAGACCCACTGCACTCATCCCCAGTGACAGAGGTTTGCTGCAGGTAGCATGGAAGTCACCTGATTAGCCACAGCCCACCCTGGTCCAGCTTTCCCATCACTGCAATCTGTCAAACTGGCTTTCCTGGAAGCTGGAAAGAGGTTTCACACCCTTAAAGGCAAGTATCTGAGCTCAAGTAAAAATTCTGTCTTGTAGCTCACCTAGCATGTATCTTCCCAAGAGAGCAGATTTGATCAGATCACCAGATCTTACCACTCTGCCAGAACCATCAGAGTTATGGTCTAGCCATAACTCAGAGGTAGTGGGCCTGCCTTCTGCCCATTCCATGCATGGTTTCTTGTGTGTCCACTTTATGTCTGGTCAGTCTCTGGCTCAACCAGATGATCCAGTATAACACAACTGATTTCAATAATAAATCACGCAAACCTCCCCCTACAGCATATGAAAGAGCTGGTTGGGACCACTTCCATAAAAAACTGACTCTTAATTGGTCCTGCAAGCCTGTGGTTTCAGAGACACTCCCCTGTTGCCCCGCTACAGATCCTTCTGTGCGGCTATGACTGGTCCCTAAGATGGGCAAGGAGCAGGTAAGTTGGCCCAGCTACCAGAAACAGGAATATCAGGCTGGAAAGACCCATCAGATACCCCAAGCTCAGCATAAAGACATCCTAATTTATTTCTGTCACTAATGGATGCTCAAGGTTGCTATATAACTAGCAGGACTCCCTACCACTTACCTGAACCAAGAGCCCCTGAATTTTGTTAACCTTCAAGTCCTTCAATGGACATCTGGGTACAGGAGCATTCCACCCCAAGCACCTGCCTCTAAATATCAGCACTGGGTGGAGACATAGCTTCTCTCATATTCCGGTATAATGACTAGGAGAGCTGGTTTCATGCTCAAATTTCAGAGCATGTCTACACTTGATGGCAGTGTCCTATACTCTTTCACCCATGAATGAGACTGACCACAGTGCTTTGGGGATTACAGTTGCAGGTCAAGGGCAGCCTTGCTAACTGGGTACGGCAAGTGTGATATAGCAAGAATACCACAGGCTTGAGTGCTGTCTGTCTGGGATTTTATTTCTGGACACCCCTTTTGCTAACTGCATAACTCTGGGCAGGATACATATCCTCTCTGGTTCTTAGGAAAGATAAAAACAAAGATACCTACTCAAAGACTTTGAGGGTTACACATGACAGCACGTATAAAGTGCCTACCAACGGGCCTGGCATCCGCAGATCCTAACTGCCTGTGAATTTTCCCACCCCTCCACCACTTCTTCCTCTTCTCTGTCCTCATATATCTGAGTTGAAACCAGCCTAATGATGCATTCCTGTTATCTTGACTGCAGAAAGAAAAATGTTAAGAATTAGGACATGCTAGACACACCTGATACTCTGCACCAGACAAGTTTGTTTACAGGCATCCAGAGTTCCAAGTTGAGGTAGGCAAAACTGCTTAAGCCTCTTCCCATCTGGCCTGGCACCACAGATATCCTCAAGATACATTACACTGACAAACAGCATGCTCAGGGGGACAGAGCCAAGAGATCAATGCCAACGATAGGCAGAATGATAGGATTTCATTAACCCCTGATGTTGCCGGGTGCAGGACTCCTGAAATATTGTGCATCTAGCACCATCAAGGGCAGAGGAGCCACGGGCTGACTCTCAACACCTGTCCTACCTTGATCATATAAAACAGACTATGGGCAGAGTCAGAAGATATGTTCCGCGGCTGCTATACTGACAAGATTGAGGAATTCAGGGGGCACAAGAAGAAAAATGACATTGGGTGGGGAAAGTACACCCTCAACCTCCTTGTATTTTTTTCCCTGGTTCCAGCTCGGCACTATCCCAGACCCGCCACCAACCTCCCTCTCTCCTTCCAGTAGCTGTTGCGTTTCTCTTCACACAGGGCAACAAATTTGGCTGTAATCAGTGTTCTATATAGCCTTTTACCCATGGACAAGACTGACCCCGGTGCTTTGGGGATTCCAGTTGCAGGTCAAGGGCGGCCTTGCTAAGGTGGGTATAGCAAGAGTGGCATAGCCTGTCATCTGAGTTTGTAAATAACGTTTTATTGGAACACAGCCAGGCCCATTTGTTACCGCATTCTGCATGCCTACTGTTGTGCTACAATGTAAGAGCAGAGTAGTCACAACAGAGATCTTATGACCTAAAACTCCTTAATATTTAATAACTGGCTCTTTACAGGAGTGTAAAGCTAACTTTGATCTGTGTTCTCTGGAACACTGTAATCCTAAAAGTTGAATTAGCATAACACTTTTTTAAGTCTCAAAATGTAATGAGTTTGGAGCCCTCTGGATTATGCAGAGAAATTTCTGGAAGAATTCTCAGAAAATATATTCTGTTTATACATACTCTGAATCTCCAGAGGAATGGGCATTTTAGTCTGGGAGTTTTAGCCTCATTTTGAAAAGAAAATGAGCCTGAGGCAGGGGCCTTACATGCCATTACTTTATGAGTAAAGCCAGGGAGCATGAAAGAGGGGCAAGGGGGAAAGAGCAGGGAAAGTGAAGAGGAAAAATTAGCTTGAACAGCCAAGCTGGCTGCCACTGGACAGGGCCAGTCCTGGCCCCTGATGTGTGCTATGTACAGACTGCCTGGAGAGAAGGGAGAAAAGGGATACATTTATCCATCAACCTGTGTGGGTTCAGAACAGGGACCCATGGTGATGGTAGGCAGTGTAGAGTGCCAGGGCATGCTTCAGGTGAGGTGCCCTTGGGTTGTACCTGCCTGCAGTCAGAATCCATGCAGAGTTGGTGGCCAGGGAACCAGCTAGAGCAAGAGAAGGGCGAAGCAGTATAGATCTGGGGATGCACACAAGTTCAGAATTCTGTGTCTCTCAAAGCTATTTAACAATGGAGACACCTTTTTTACAAGCTTCCAACTGGCATGTCAAAGAGCCCTTACATTCCTTACAACAGTCTTAGGCTAACCAGGCTACCCCTGCTCTCTGAACTTCCCCATCTCCCTCTACAACCTGCAGCCTTAAGCCTCCCTTCTCATCCCTGCACCACTATTGACCCCTCCCAAGTCCCTTCAGAGCCAGTGACCTCATCTCAACATCAACCTACCATCTATAGCTGAGCGCTGTGAAAAGGTCAGACACATACCCTGGGATCAGAGGTCCAAGTTTCAAAACCAGCTCTCCACTAACCAGCTGGGGGAGCCGGAACAGATAACTCAACTTCGATGAGCTTCAGTTTCCTGGCCTCTAGAATGGGGCCAGTCGCACAGGGTGACATGATGATTATGAAAGAACTCATGAAAAGAGCCCTGTCCACCACAGTTGCACACTATACTGTAACTATTCTTCTTATTATTATTGCTACCGCATTATTTGATATTCTTGGGCTTGCGTGCCCATGAACTTGTCTCTTCCCTATTTCCTTGTTATATATTGTTTTCCCTCACCTCTTTTTTTCTGTCTTTCCAAGTCACCCTCTGCTATGGACTGAATTGTGTCCCCCTCCTAAATTTGTATGCTGAAGCCCTAACCCCTGATGGAACTATATTAGTAATAGGGCCTTTATGGAAGTAATTAAATTCATTAGATCATATGGTGGGACACTAATCTATCTATAAGCCAGGAAGAGGGTTCACACCAGAAACCAACCCTGCCAGAGATTTATCTTGGACTTCCAGCCCCCAGAACTGTAAGAAAACAGATTTCTGTTGTTTAATGCACCCAATATGTGGTACTTTGTTATAGCAGCCTGAGTACACTTAATACATATTCCCCGCCTCCTCATCCTGCTCTGAAATTGAAATGGAGGAGTCCTCCTTTCTCCCTCTCCTCCACCCCTATTCTAATCTCATTCCCTCCCTTGACTTTACCAGTGACTCACAAATCCGTATCTCCAATTCTGACCTCTCCTCTGGGCTTTTAGAACCGAATTTTGAAATCTCTGTTTGACATCTCCATTTGGGTGTCCCACTGGCATAGCAAACTAATCATGTCTAAAATTGAACTCATCATACTCTCCCTGAGAGTTCTTCAATATCTTTTTCTTTCTGCAGAATCCTTACCAGAACAAGGCAGGGCATAAAGAGAAGTGGATAGTTGTACAGAAGGGTGGAAAGACAGATGGGCAGATAAAATTAGAGCTAACATCAGAGCCCTTATTCTATGTGCTATATACTACACAAAATCATTTACATGGTTAAGTTGGTTACATTTGTGTAATTGCCCCCATTTTACAGGTAAAGAAATTGAGGAAAGGCTAAGCAACTTTCCTGGGATCAGAGTCAGTAAGTGATAAAACCAAGTTTGGAAACATGGCTTCAACCAGGTCACTGGACTTCACCCAACCAATCTTCTCTCCTCTGTATGGATAAGTCCATGCTCACTCACAGCTTATCTCTGCTCCTGACATGTAGGAAAATAACAACACATGTTCACACTATTTTACTGCCTGCTCTCCTTCTTCTCTCTTTCTCCATCACCACCCACTTTACCAACATTATTTCCATAGCCTAGACCAGCCATGCTCTCCCTTGAAAAACTGATGAATGTGTCAGTGTGTGAGCTTCCCCTCATCCCTCCAGGCAAAATTCATTACTCCTTCCCTGTGCTCCCTCCTAGAGCATTTTATTTTTATTGTTATCAAAGCATATATTTCTTTGTATGATAGCAAGTGCTGTGTGCCCTGCTGGCTCACTGGCTCCCGGACAGTAGGGGCTTGATTAGTTCATCTCTGTGCACCCCGTGCATAACAGAGCACCTGGCAGAGAGCAAGAGGTCAATAAGTGATTGTAACTGAGGTTGAATTAGCCACAAACCTAAGACCCTGGCCACTTGGACCAGTGGCATGAAAAATTGCTGGCAAGGACCTGTGATTGTGGCCAGGAGACAAAAGGGGTCCACGTGGGAAATTTCCAGAAAAGAGGAGTTGTCTTAAAGGGGGAAAACCATATCCCAACTAAACCTCACAGACTCATGAAAACAAGCATGCCCATGACAGAAGGGTCCCAGCTTCCTGACCCAGCTTCTCTCTAAAGGCAAAGAGGATTTTTTTTGTCTTTCTGTCAATGAGGAAACTGAAACTATAAAGGATAATGACCTTCATGGGATCAGAGAGCTCAGTGGTAGGAAGGAGGGGTGGTATAAGGCCATTTTTGCTTTAAGAAACATACACGTGATCCCGAAATATTCACATCACAGAGACATACATGGGAATTCCTCAAAGGCATAAGAATGTGTACACATCACAGCATATGAGCATGGATCAGTTCTAGCCACAAATTTAGAGTTGCAAGAAACATTTGTTTCTCTCTAATTTATAAATCAAAACAAATTAGTGGGCTACCAGGGTGGTGGAAACTTCCGTCTCAAGACCTCCAGGTAGAGATAGGAGATACAGCATAAACATCTAAAGCACCCTCCCCAACAAGCCCATCAAAAACACTAGCAAAGATCTTTTTGCTTAAAAAGAATAAAATCAAAAAGACCAAGAGAAGAGGAGAGAAGACAACATGTGCCTAATTTTGGAGGCTGGAAAGCAGATGGGTGAATGGAAACCAACTTGGCAGTTCTAAATCAACAGTTGGGAACACCAAGAAACAATCCAAATAAGCAGCAGAATCATCAAAGGCTTAGGAACTGGCAGTACCCCATATCACCTCTGGAAGTAAGGTAGAATGGTGTGGATGGCTAAGAAACGGATGAGCATTTGAAAGCTGTGTAACTGTCAGATCCCAAGCTGACAGTGAAATATTGTAAAGAGGACACATTAAGGACCCCAACTGCCTGGCTGCAAGTCTCAGCTAGACACTTACTGCCTGAGAAGGTCTTGGGCAAGTTCCTTTACCAGTCTATCTGTTAATTCCTGCATCTGAAAAATGGGGAATTAACTCTTCTTCCCTCTTTATTAGATAAGATGTATATATATATGATTTATTATATAGATCACACACACACATATATATATATATATACATACACACACATACACACCAGGCCTGACACATAGTAAATTCCAAATACATACATACATACATATATACATACATACATACATCCCCACTCCCATTATCTATCACTGGACAATTGCTGGTATGGAGAATTTTTTTCTGGAGACAACAAAAGAGACTGCATGTGAATATAAAACCACCACCTGGGTACCTGGCTGGCTCATTTGGAAGAGCATATGACTCTTGATCTTGAGGTTATGAGTTCAAGGCCCACACTAGATACAGAGATTATGTTTTTTAATTAACTTAAAAAAAAAACACCATGCACAGTTAGGGGTAGAATATCACCAAAACACAGGGTAATTAGGGAATCTTGCCTCCAAAATACTGACCTCCCACTTTCTGCTTGGCCCCCAAAACTCTCACAAGCAGCCTACACATTCCCAGTGGAATTGTGGAATCACATTTTTTGAGACACTAACAAGCCCAAGAGGAGAAAACTAATCATACCAACACGAGAGGTTTGCCAGCAAATATTTCAGGCTAACCATCCTACAGAGAATCTCATAGTCCAGAAGCCACACCCAAGTATTCAGAGCTTGTGATCATTTCTCAAACCACTTGATTCCTAAACACGTAGGGACAGCCTCTAATACGGAACACAGAGAACTCAACACAAACCAAGAGAAAAGAGCAATTGGCAAAAAAGAAGACACTGCATGCATCAGAAAAACCTATTAAGAGGAGGAGGGGGGAAGGAGGAGGAGAAAGAGGAGAAGAAGAAAGAAGAAGAAGAAAGAAGGAGGAGGAGGAGGAGAAGGAGGAGGAGGAGGAGGAGGAGAATAAATAATCAGAAAAGAAAATGGAACTTTTAAAATTGAAAACATGAGGGGCACCTGGGTGGCTCAGTCAGCTGAGCATCCAACTTCAACTCAGGTCATGATCTCACAGCTTGTGAGTTCGAGCCCCACATCGGGCTCTGTGCTGGCAGCATGCAGCCTGGAGCCTGCTTCAGATTCTGCGTCTCTATCTTTCTCTGCCCCTCCCCTGCTCGCTCACTCTCTCTCTCAAATAAATAAACATTAAAATTTTTTTTTATTTAAAAAATTAAAAAAAAAACCATGATAGCAGAACCAAAGAAAGTCAATAGAAAGTTTGGAAGATAAGTTTAAAATATCATAGAAAGTGAGCAAAAAGAAAGGAGATGGAAATTTTTTTTTTTTTATTTTTTAAAGTCTACTTTTGTGGTGGGGGAAACATGTGCGAGTGGGAACGGAGCAGAGAGAGAGGGAGGGAGAGAGAATCTCAAGCAGGCTCTATATTATTAGCACAGAAGCCACTGTGGGGCTTGAACTCATAAACCATGAGATCATGACCTGAACCAAAATCAAGAGTTGGACGTTTAACTGTCTGAGCCACCCAGGCACCCCAATGGATGGAAAATATTTTTAAAAATACAACTGTTACATAGAAATTCCAACAATCAAATAATTGATTTCAAAGAAAACAAATAAACCAAATTGATCAGCAAAATAATACAAGCATACTTCCAAGAACTAAAGGACATGTCTTTCAGATTTAAAGGACTCACCAAATACCCAAGAGAATGGATATAGATATACACCCAGATTCAGCATAATAAAATCTTAGAAAAGCAAGAACAAAGATCCCCTAAGTTTTCAGAAAGAAAGAGAAGTCAGATGAATTTGAAATCCTGAGTAGCAATGCTAGAAGCTACAAGCAGTAAAATGATTCTTTTAGATCTCGAAGGAACTTTTTTTCCAACTCATAGTAGAATTCATATGCAGAAAAACTATCAATCAAATATAAGGCTAAGAAAAAGGCTCTTTAAGATACATAAGTTCTCAAATATCTTATATACACTACTGAAGAATGTGCTCCACCCCCAAAACAAGAACGCCAACGAACCTTATAATTCACAGAATATCAAGAAGGTACTCAGAAAAGTTTTACTTCAGTAGTGGGGACAACTACCCCTACACTAACTTCTAATCTGAATGGTCCTGTCTAACAAAGAATTAAGCAAAAGTCAGAAAGTACCAAACTGTTTCTGGGTAATTTAACTGCTTCCCAGAACAAAGTTTAAGAACATTTATAGGACACTTAGGTTCTTTCCATGTTTTGGCTATTGTTGAGAATGCTGCTATGAACTTTGGGGTACATGTGCCCCTATGCATCAGCACTCCTATATGCTAGCAGTGCTACTGCCAAGTCACAGGGGAGCTCTATTGTTAATTTTTTGAGGAACCTCCACATGTTTTCCAGAGGGGTTGCACCAGCTTACATTCCCACCATCAACTGATGAATGGATCAAGAAGATGTGGTATATTTATACAATGGAATATACATGGCAGTGAGAAAGAATGAAATCTGGCCATGTGTAGCAACATGGATGGACCTTGAGGGTGTTATGCTGAGCGAAATAAGTCAGGCAAATGAGGACAGATACCATATGTTTTCATGTATAGGGGGATTAGGAGGAAGCTAACGGAGGACCATGAGGGAGAAGAAGCGGAAAAATTGTTGGGGAGAGGGAGAGAGGCAAACCATGAGAGACTCTTGAGTGCTGAGAACAAACTGAGGGCTGATGGGGGTGGGGGAGAGGGGAAGAGGGGTGATGGGCATGGGGAAGGGCACTTGTTGAGATGAGCACTGGGTGTTATGCGGAAACCAACTTGACAATAAACTATTAAAAAGAAAAAAAAAAAACATTTGTAGGTCAAGGTACCTGGGTGGTGCAGTTCGCTAAGCATCCGATTCTTGAGTTCAGCTCAGGTCATGACCTCACAATTTGTGAGTTTAAGCCCCACATCAGGTCCTGTGCTGACGGTGCGGAGCCTGCTTGGGATTCTGTCTCCCTCTCTCTCTGCCCTTCCCCAACTTGCCCTCTATCTCTTTCTCAAAATAAATAGAAACTTTAAAGCTTTTTTCATGTTTTTTTAAACATATTTAAATGTTTGATAACAAAGTGCAAATGCTGAAAGGAGAAAATGGAAGTACAATGCTGTAAGATTCTTATATAAGACATAAAATGGTATAATACCCTATGTGAAGTAGAATGTTATAGGTTATGAATATATACTATAAACACAAAAGTAACCATTAAAATAACACAACAGATATAGGCTAAAACAGTAACAAAGGAAATGAAGAGGGAATTTTTAAAATATACTCAATTTTTAAGAAGCAGACAAATAAGGAAAGAAAAACAAAGAAGGGATAAGAAAATTGAAAGCAAATAGAAAATTGGTAAATTTAAACCCAATCATATTACTAATCACACTAAATGTAAATGATCTAATACTCCAATAAAAGGCAAAAATGCTCAAATTGGATCTTTTTCAAAATTTTTTTGCATGTTTAGTTATTTTTGAGAGAAAGAGAGAGAATGCATGAGTGGCAGAGAGGCAGACAGAGAGAGGGAGACACAGAATCCAAAACAGGCTCCAGGCTCTGAGCTGTCAGCACAGAGCCTGATGTTAGGCTCCAACCCACAAAATGTGACATCATGACCTGAGCTGAAGTCAGACACTTAACCAACTGCACCACCCAGGCACCCCTCAAATTGAATTTTTAAAAACCAGACCAAATAGTAGCTGCCTTTCAGTATCTCACAAAAAGGCTAAAAGTGAAAGGATCAAAAAAATATCCCAAGGTAACACTATTCAAAAGGATTTCAGAGCAAAGAATATTACCAATGTTAGATTTCATAATGATAGAAGAGCGCTGAGAGGATATAATTCTCCTAAAAGTTTATTCATCTAATAACAAAATTTCATAATAAATGCAGCAAAATTTGATAGAACTGCAAGGAAAATACAACAAAATCACAATTTTATTCAAAGATTTCAGCACATCTATTTCAATAAAATGAGGGAAGTGCACAGAAAATCAGTAAGGATACAGTAAACCAAACAACAGTAACCAATTTGACCTACTTAACATTTACAGAAGAGTCCATCAAACAATACAAACTACACAATCCTTTCAAGTAAGAGCATTTACTAAGAAAACCATATTCTAGGCAATAAAACAAGTTTCAGTAAATTTTAAAGGATTTAAGTCATACAAAGTATGTTCTCTGATATAATGGCATTAAATTAGTAATACCTATAAAGTCATTAAATATTTGGAAACCAAGCAACACATTTCTAAATAAACCATGAATCATGGGGCGCCTGGGTAGCTTAGTCGGTTAAGTGTCCGACTTTCGCTTAGGTCGTGATCTCGCAGTTCGTGGGTTCGAACCCCGCGTCGGGCTCTGTGCTGATTGCCAGCTCAGAGCCTGGAGCCTGTTTCAGTCTGTGACTCCCTCTCTCTCTGACCCTCCCCTGTTCACGCTGTCTCTCTCTCTCCTAGAAATAAATAAAACATTAAACAAATAAATAAATAAATAAATAAATAAACCATGAATCAAAGAATGGATCAAAAAGTAAATTAGAATGTTTTTTTTAATGTTTTATTTATTTCCAGGAGGGAGAGAGAGAGACAGCGTGAGCAGGGGAGGGTCAGAGAGAGAGGGAGTCACAGACTGAAACAGGCTCCAGGCTCTGAGCTGGCAATCAGCACAGAGCCCGACGCAGGGCTTGAACCCACGAACCGCGAGATCATGACCTAAGCGAAAGTCGGACGCTTAACCGACTAAGCCACCCAGGTACCCCAATTAGAATGTATTTTGAACTGAATGAAACTGAAAACACAAGAAATCAATAGTTGGGAAATGCAGCTAAAGCTACCAAATAAGGTAGCCATTGTACTCCTAGATATTTACCTAAAAGAACTGAAAGTGGCCTGTATCTATATAAAGACTTACACATAATGTATTTTTCTATTATATAAAATTATAGAAAATTAACTCTAGCCTGTAATGATGAAAAGAATACTGGTAGTTGTCTGGGGAGGGTGGGTGCTGGAAAAGGAAAGGAAGGTTAGCGAAACAGCTCAACAAAACTTCTGGGAGTAAGGGAGGTGTTCATTGTCATGACTGTAGTAATAATTTCATGGGAAGATTTGCACATCTGGGTACTTAAGTGTTTGTTTCTTGTCCATCAGCATATCATTTCTTCTTGTGAAGGCCCAGAAAGCATCTCTTAATGGTCTCTATTGTCAAATGCGCCATTTTTGGCTAAGTTCATTATCTCCTCTCACACACACACACACACACACACACACACACACACACACACACACAGAGAGAGAGAGAGAGAGAAAGAGAGAAAGAGAGAGAGCAACACTCTTATTACTCAGAAGGTTGTGGCCATGGCTCTTTGGAATCTGATTGTATTGAAATAAGATGAGAAAGAATGAAATCTGGCCATGTGTAGCAACATGAATGGAACTAGAGGATGTTATGCTGAGTGAAATAAGTCAGGCAGAGAAGGACAGATACCATATGTTTGCACGTATAGGAGGATTAGGAGGAACTTAACGGAGGACCATGGAGGAGGAGAAGGGGGAAAATGTTTGGGGAGAGGGAGGGAGGTAAACCATGAGAGACTCTTGAATGCTGAGAACAAACTGAGGGCAGATGGGGTGGAGGGAGGAGAAGGGGGGTGATGGGCATGGAGGAAGGCACTTGTTCAGATGAGCTTGGGGTGGTATATGGAAACCAACCTGACAATAAACTAAGGAAGAAAAAAAAGATATTTTTGCTCTACATTTCCCTAATTCTATTTATTTAATACTCGTTACATCCTTATTTATGCCTTTACCTCATCTATTATATCATCCATGAATACTGGTTGCCAATGACCTTCTTTTTTCTTTTTTTTTTAACACTTATTTATATTTGAGAGACAGAGACTCCAATGACTCTCTTAGAAGTCACTTATAAGCTTCATTGTTAATGACCACAAATGCAGTCTTTTGTTTGTTTGTTTTTCAATGTTTTTTTTTTTTAATTTATTTTTAGAGAGAGAGAAAGAATGAGTGGGGAAGGGGCAGAGAGGGAAAGAAAATCCCAAGCAGGCTCTGCGACGTCAGCACTTACCTCGACTTGGGGGTCTATCTCATGAACCATGAGATCATGACCTGCACTGAAACCAAGACTCAGCCACCCAGGTGCCCCAGTGACCATGAATACAGGTCTTAACCAGAGTGTACAGGAAAATGGGAGAGATCATTCATGTTCTAGTCATGTTTAGTTTGCTATTTGGTATTTTGTAGTGTAAAAGTAGAACACCACTTTTTCTCAACCATATCTTCTCTTGAATTCCTTAGGATGAAATAGTCACTGCATTCCTAACGTGGGATCTCCATCAGTGTTGACCACACATTTGTCCTCCATACAAATAAATATCCAAAGAGGTATCCAACAGAGAGGTAGGGAAGAGGCCAATGGGTACAGAGAAAAGAGTCATCAATTTGCACCAGGAATTTCTGCCCCTAAATGCTGCATGACTTAAGACCCTCTGGGAGAGCACATAACCACAGCAGTAAAGCATTGATAAGAAGAGCTTATAGCATTGCAAAGCAATAGTGTTGAAAGTCTCTAGTAGATATAGGCACAGCCAACCCAAGGGACTACCAGATATTTGTCATAAAGCCTGCAGCCTGCAGAGGGGATGGAGTGACTACTTGGTAGACAGGGATAGGAAAGTGCACAGTATAAAAGATCCTTGTCACCTCTTGCTGCCCTTGGCTGCCATAGAACGGAGGCAGCACTGAAGTTGGAACACACATCATGACACACACACTCTCACACAGGTCAAAAACATCAGTAAAATGTAGACTATCAGTAGCCCAGAACCCTAAATTAATTCCGCATCTAACATAAGTGAAGATCACCAAAAATCAGCATACTGATACCATTCTGGTGGCCCAATCTCACATAATCCCATAAAACAAATAACATGGTAACTAGAAAGAGTCATCTACTTTCCAGACTACTCCTTTGGAACGTGAGTTTGGCCAATGGGTCCAGGATAACCTCATAGATGCAAGGTTGAGGTGAGAGGCTTCTTGGGGCATTTGGTTGGCTCCACATACTCTACATAAATAGAAGGCTGGCAAGTACCCCAAAAAGGGGAAGCAGGGACTGGAAACACCATAGTCCTGGTCCAGTTTCAGAGCACACCAGCAGATAGGTCCACCATCTCTGTCCCAGCCAGCCCTAGGCACTGGAGGGAGACTTAGAAAATTTCCCGGTATGGGGACAACTGGGTGGCTCAGTCAGTTAAGCATCCAACTCTTGATTTCAGCCCAGGTCTTGATTTCACAGTTTATGGGTTTGAGCCCCACAACTGGCTCTGTGCGGGCAGTAGAGAACCCACTTGGGATTCTCTCTCTCTCTCTCCAGCTCTCTCTCTGTCCCTCCCTTGCTCTATCTCTCAAAATAAATAAACTTTAGGAAAGAAAGAAAATTTCCAGGTATGCAATTCCAGCACCTAGAACCCACACAAGACTAGGTGTGCCCTGCCAATCCTGGCAGAGAGGGACACAGACACAGACAATTTCAAGGAAAGTACTCCTCTGAAGCACCTTGGACAGGGACCCCACTTTCTAGGAATCATGAAGAAAGAGCCTCCCTCCCTACCTCAGTAAGGATGACACAGACTAGAGCCTCCAGGCGACCTGCAATGAGGGTGTAATGTGAAAGAGAAATAAATGTTATTGTTTTGAGCCACTGATTTTCAGTGTTGTTACCATAGCAACTTAGCCCATCCTGATTGATGCACAGGTGACAGCTGTCACCAGGCACAGAACTATCAATCTGGACCAAAGCAACGTAATTCAAGAGGAAGATATGTTAAGGGTGTCAGCACTGATATGCTTTCTGTTATCAATTTTTAAATATTTTTGAATCGATAATATTTGGATGAGCCTAACCCAGATTTTTACATGTTACTTGGCAGGACCATGAGATGATGAAGTTCTTTCATTAGAACACTAATTTCACCCCCACTAAAGCGTTCTTCTTTATCCTAACCTAAGCACTAGACATTGGCCATGTAAACTTAAAATCAGAGAATTGAGAGTACTTTGATTCTCTTGACCATATCCCTGCTGCTGCCCAGTGTCTTACTCATACTATACCCCAGCCCCATGCCCCATGTGCTCCTGAGCCCCCGAATAGCCTCTCCCACTGATCACTCTAGACGTGCTTTTAGAAAACCTCAGTGATCGGGAAGCTGAACAATGAACCAAAGGCCCCATTTACCTGATCTCTGCCTGGATGCTTTCATCTCCTAGGAGTAATAATGCCTTCCTCTATCCTATTAATCAGCCTTCACATTTATTTAAATCTAGCTTTGATATAATAATAAAATATTTAAGGAGAAAAGAAAATTTAATCTCATCCCTTACTGGGGTGTCCTTCCCACCCAAGTTTGCAACTAACGGACCTATAAAGAGTGCAAGTAAAACAGCAGGAAGGCCCCCACCTCCCATCATGACGGCTGCTGACACCTTCATAGCTCAAGGTCTACGTGGGCACCTAAGAACCAGCACTACACCCTCCCTTCCACAGCACAGGACAGGTCGCAGGAGCTTCTACTAAGGCTGAGAATTTCGGCACAAATGGGAATTGTGTGTCATTCTTCTGGGACACACACTGCAGCTATTTCCCCTAAGGTCCTACCACCTCTCCAAAGCTGCCATTGGGCGGGGGGCTATATTCACCAGTCCTTCCATTTCTGTCCTGACCTCTGACCTCTTTTCTTTTGGCAGGTGTATGGAGGGGGGAGGGCAAAAAAAACCCCACTCCTCCTCTCCTTATGTTACCCTGAAAGGTCTTAAACAATATTTCTTCAGGGCACCTGAATGGCTCAGCTGATTAAGCGTCTGACTTCAGCTCAGATCATGATCTCACAGCTCGTGGGCTTGAGTCCTGCATCGGGCTCTGTGCTGACAGCTCAGAGCCTGGAGCCTGCTTCGGATTCTGTCTCTCTCTTTGCCCCTCTTCTGCTCACTCTCTCAGTCTCTCTCTCTCTCTCTCAGTCTCTCTCTCTCTCTCTCTCTCTCTCTCCCCTCGCCCTCTCTCTCTCTCTCGCTAAAATATATATATATTTTTTATATATTTTATATATATTTTTATATATTTTATATATATATATTTTTATATATTATATATTATTATATATTATATATATATATATATATTTCCTCAATATTTCAGGCTTTAGGAAAATCAAAGCCCCAAAGTGCCATGTCTTAAAAGCCACTTCTGTTTTTGGGCCCTGTAACACACTGTCTCCCTTACTCCCTCCTTCCACCAACCAAGTCAGGGACATACCAGTCTGTCTCCTTCATGAACTGGTGTGCAAAAGGCAGAAAAATACAGAAGGAAACTCTGGAATTAATGTCCCTCCAAATACAGAGGAAAACAGGATAGGACTGCCTCACATGAGCACACATAAAATATACACATGCATATACAACTTAGGGACCCACACAAACAAGACTCAGGGAGTAAAGAACTGACCATTTATTTGCACCTATAACTTTCAAGTGCAATCAAATCCACACAGGATTCCTTGGACTATTTCCTCGGAATCTTTGTGAAGAATCTAAATGTTCAGCAGATGTTCTGGTGGATTTAGAGCATTTAACAGGTACCTCTGATAAGTGGTCCCTTTGTCTAACGCAGTTACTTCCTCAGATCGAATCCCAATTCGGGGCTGTAAACTGCAGAGCCAACAATGTAAAATGCGCCGGCAAAGTGAAGTAAGAAAAAAGGTTTATTCAGGGACTTCTGAGCCCAATTGTCTGTAATGAAACTCTCATTTCTGCCTCTGCCTGGCCTCGGCTCTGACTCTGCAGCGTCACTGGCACCACCATGCTCTCTCTCTGCACTTAGAGCTATCATTAGTTACAGCCGTTTTCGCCTCAAGTCCGGCACTTTGTGGGCTTCCTGCATTTCCCAGTGAATGGCTTAAAGAAAGAACATTTTGCAAATTACTACCCTGTAGGTCAAAATTGTCAATTCTTCCTTAAAAACAACTGCAGCACCCCATTTTGAAAATGACTATTGTTATATAGCACTGTAAGGAAAAGACCAACATTATTGAATCGAGCCATCAGGAGCAATTTAGACCCATTTCATGCCTGCCATATTTATCCCTGCTCCTTGGTGGAGCTGTGGTATGTGAGTATTTAACACCCTTTGCAGTGAGCAGCATCAGGCTAGCTGTGCATTCTTAATGGGTCTGCCTCTACAGTCTGGGAATGAATGGGGGACCTAATTTCAAGTGCAAGTACTATCTTTGACATATATAGAAAATGAGCTGCTGCAAAGCTGGGCAGGGCCTGGAGTGTGTGTTTTTAAAAGTGTATGTAAATGCACAGAACTTATTCTGTGCACGGAAGTGAGAATAACTGGGCAGGTATGAATTTTGTGCCAAATGGAGCCTGCGGTACAGGGAAATGAAGGGTGTATTGGACCATCCTGATGCCATACTTTAACATTAGCATGTTCAACATAGCAAAAGGGACACCCCACAAAAAGTAGGTTAAAAAGAATCCTATCTTTTCGGTCAAAGAAGGGGGAGAAAGGATGTTCAATAGCCAGGCCCTTGGGGAGCACAGAATAGAACCCTTGGTACTTGGTTAATTTTAGGGAGGTGAACACCATGCATTTGTGGTCATGGTAGGTCAGCTGGGGTCTGGTTCGTATCTGAAGGCTCACTCAAGTCTGCTGAGTGTGCGCTGTGCTGTTGGGCACTCCTTTCTTTCTTGACATAGCCGGATGGCTTGGCCAGCTTCACAAGCTTGTACACAAGTCCCGTGTATACAGGTACTGATCAGGCTATCCTCACATCACATCTGTCAGGTGTCCCATTGGACAAAGCCAAGTGATGACCTTGTCCTGAGTCGATGAGGAAAGTGTCTATACAAGGGCATGAATTCAGGAAGGTATAGTTCAGGGGAGGAATTTTCATGTAACAACCTACACAAACTGTACGATGCTGTCTCACCCTGCCTGGAAAGCCATTTGGATCCTGCTTCCCCTTCACCCTCCAGCGCTTGGGTTAGGGTCCAGCTGGCTGGGAAAAGGCAGAGGTTGCTGCAGGAAGCCAGAGTTTTGTCCAAGGGGCTGTACAGAAGCAGCTCTTGGTAACGATGCTTTCCTGAGTCTTCTAACACAGTCGCTAGGTAATTACTGTGATTAACAAGGAGAGACATTTCCAAGGCCTTTGCCCACAGTTGCCTCAAGTAGAAGCACAAGCAGCCTGAGATAACAACCTGTCACAAAGCCTGTCTCACCAAGGAGGTTACCCGTGCATCCTAAAATATGGCTCATCAAGCCTTCGTGAGGACATTCAAGGTACCGTGCTCAGTGTTTATTATTTCACCTGAGCATGCACACACAACCCTGCAAAGAAGCAGTTAAGTCCATTTTACAGATTAGTAACCTGAGGCTCAAAGTATAGCAATTTGAACAAGTCATAAGGCCAGTGATTCCAATGTAAGTGTGTCTCTCTCCAATGCCTGTGTTAGACTGCACACCTCTTTGCCTTTAAAAGGCTGCCCTGGGTCTAGATTTCCATCCAAACTCTAAGAATCCTAAATGTTCTAACCCATGGTCCTGCTGACATTTGGGGCTGACGTGCAGGATAACGGAGTAATTGAAAATGTTGGCTTTTTTTTAATGTTTATTTTTGAGAGAGAGAGAGGAACAAGTAGGGGAGGGAAAGAGACAGAAGGAGACACAGAGTCCAACCTCCAAGCTGTTAGTACAGAGCCTGATACAGGGCTCAAACCCATGAACCATGAGATTATGACTTGATCTGAAGTTGGATGCTTAACTGACTGAGCCACCCAGATGCCTGGGAAATGTTGGCTTTGGAGTAAGATTGCAAGGGTTTGAATAGAGTGCCTCTCATTTGGGGCAGTTTTCCAATCTGATAAAGTCCTTATCCTACCCAAGAGGGCTGTTTAAATAAGTTAAATGATAGAAAGTTCTCAGAGAAAAGTGCTGGGCACTCAGGAGCACTCAATAAATATTCATGATTATGATCATTGTAGGCTGGGTTCTATCCTGTCCCTCAAGAGCAGGTGAGAAGTGTCTTATCCCAGCTTACCATGGCAAGATTGTAATATTTAAAATAGTTCCTATCTCAGGCAGGATAAGCAGTGATCATTCTGAACAGACCTCAGCATTCACAACCAGCATGTCAGCCCCTATTGACAGACTGAATCTGAGTCCTCAAGCTATGGACCTGGCCTAGGGGGTGGATAGAGCAGCTGGAGGACAGAGCTGGCCTTAGAGGTAGGAGGGAAAGATTCCCGAAGGTCTCTGGAGCTCAGAGCCAGCCCAGTGAAGGAGAGCGAGCTGGGGGCAGAGCCCCAGCTCTGAGGGGTGGACGTCAAGGGCAGAGAGCCTTACCAAGGAAAGGATGGAGGCCCCAAAGGAAGACAGGATCCAACACTGACCTGACCAGAGTCTTGAATGGGTCTGGGACTAAGAGTGCAGTTGGAACCACACTAAATGGGACCCAGGGATGACCCGCAAGGGATTGCAAATTCTTTATCCTGCCTGACTCAGGTCTGGATTTTCTCTGGAGCCTATGTCTGCCTACAGAGGCAGGGCGTGATGGTGGATGGATACAGGGGAGTGGGTTTCGGGCTTTGAAAGCCATTGAGAAAATAGGCCTGTCAGAAATTCCCTGCTAAGTGGACCCTGCCTCAGATGGCAACCCTGATCTCTCCCAGCAAAAGCACGCTGTACTAACATGAGCAGGAATGCAATCCCTATCAAAATAACACCAGCATTCTTCACAGAGCTAAAACAAACAATCCTAAAATTTGTATGGAACCAGAAAAGGCTCCGGATAGCCAAAACAGTCTTGAAAAAGAAAACCAAAGCTGGAAGAAACACAATTCCCGACTTCAAGCTGTATTACAAAGCTGTAATCATCAAGGCAGTATGGTCCTGGCACAAACACAGACACTCCGAATAGAGAGCCCAGAAATGGACCCACAAATGTATGGCCAACTAATTTTTGACCAAGCAGGAAAGAATATCCAATGGAATAAAGACAATCTCTTCAGCAAATGGTGCTGGGAAAACTGGACAGTGACATGCAGAAAAATGAACCTGGACCACTTTCTTATACCATACATAAAAATAAACTCAAAATGGATGAAAAACCTAACATAAGACAGGAAGCCATCAAAATCCTTGATGAGGAAGCAGGTAAAAACTTCCTTGACCTCAGCCAGGCAACTTCTTACATAATACATCTCCAGAGGCAAGTAAAACAAAAGCAAAAATGAACCACTGGGACCTCATCAAAATAAAAAGCTTCTGCACAGCGAAGGAAGCAATCAGCAAAACTAAAAGGCAACCAACGGAATGGGAGAAGATATTTGCAAATGACATATCAGATAAAGGGTTAGTATTCAAAATCTGTAAAGAACTTATCAAACTCAATACCCAAAACACAAATAATCCAGTAAAGAAATGGGCAAAAGACATGAATAGACACTTCTCCAAAGAAGACATCCAGATGGCCAATCGACACATGAAAAGATGCTCAACATCACTCATCATCAGAGAAATACAAATCAAAACCACAATGAGATACCACCTCACACCTATCAGAATGGCTAACATTAACAACTCAGGCAATGACAGATGTTGGCAAGGATGCAGAGAAAGAGGATCTCTTCTGCACTGCTGGTAGGAATGCAAACTGGTGCAGCCACTCTGGAAAACAGTATGGAGGTTCCTTAAAAAATTACAAATAGAACTACCCTATGACCCAGGAATTGCACTACTAGTTATTTATCCAAGGGATACAGTTGTGCTGTTTTGAAGGGGCATATGCACCCCAATGTTTACAGAAGTGATATTGATAATTGCCAAAGTATGGAAAGAGCCCAAATGTCCATCAACAGATGAATGGATAAAGAAGATGGTGTGTGTGTGTGGATGGAACTAGAGTGTATTATGCTAAGCAAAATTAGTCAGTCAGAGAAAGACAAATATCATAGGACTTCACTCATGAGGACTTTAAGATACAAAACAGATAAACATAAGGGAAGGGAAGCAAAAATAATATAAAACCAGGGAGGGGGACAAAACATAAGAGACTCTTAAATACAGAGAACAAACTGAGGGTTGCTGGAAGGGTTGTGGGAGGGGGGAGGAGCTAAATGGATAAGGGGCATTAGAGAATCTACTCCTGAAGTCATCATTGCACCATACGCTAACTAACTTGGATATAAGTTAAAATAAATAAATAAATAAATAAATAAACAAACAAACAAATAAATAAATAATAGCAAGCAGAAGCTCCAACATTGCAGCTTCAGAAGCCATCCCATCCCCTTCCCTTTGTCCACTCCAACCCTTCCTTCCCCTCCTTAGGCACCTCAACTCCCATTAATCGTGTGGTCCTACTTCATCCTTGACCATCCTCCGATTCCTCGGTCTTCTTGACGCCAGAGTCTGGATGCTGCTCTGCAACCCCCCGCCCCTGCCCTGTCAGTCTTCCACATTAGATCATCATGGGGCTGAAAACACCATGGGCTTCACCTTTCCAGGCCCACAGCTTGCCAGGAGGGGTATCACACCTTTGTTTTAGGATGAGACTGGGTGACATGATCTCGCGGTTCGTGGGTTCCAGCCCCACGTCGGGCTCCGTGCTGACTGCCAGCTCAGAGCCTAGAGCCTGCTTCGGTCTGTGACTCTCTCTCTCTCTGGCCCTCCCCCTGCTCACGCTGTCTCTCTCTGTCTCTCTCTCTCTCCTAGAAATAAATAAAAATATTTTTAAAATATATTAAAAAAAAAAAAAAGGATGAGACTGGGTGAAAGCCTCCAAGTCAAGCAGAATCATTTCAACAGTGCCTCCGTCGGGCCCTCTGCCTTCTGCACCGTCCCCTCTTGGTCTTTGATTGACAGTGCTATGTTATCTGGGTGCAGAACAGACTTTGCCAAAGAGAAACAGACATGGAGATGGAGGTTTGCATTTCTCTCTGGATGTGTTTAGGAAACCCTGCCCTGAATGAGGGGCTCCTGTCGAGGCAAATGCGGATGATAATGACTGGCAGGGGCAGGAGCACTTGAAGATCATTCAGCCACTGGCTCCAGGCGAAAATTCAGGGCAGCATAGCCAGAAGGCCAGCCCTCAGCAAATGTAAAAAGGGCCAACCTCGCTCTACCCTGCAGAGTGTGATTTGCAGTCCTACCCACCTGAGTTCCAGGCCCAGGCAGTCTGACCTTGAGCACATTCCTTAGCTCTGAGCTAAGGTTTCTTTGTCAGCAAAACTGAGATAAAAATGCCTCCGCCGCCACCACCACCACCACCACCCCCAGCAAGGATCTGGGGAGGATTAAATAAGATAACCTAGATAAAGTGTCTGTCCTGCAGCTGGTACCAGCTGGTACTCAATATAGTTCCACTCCTATCCTCGGTCCTCCCTTCCCAGCGTAGCGGTGACAACAAATCCCTTCCTTTCCCTCCTCAGAGATGCCGTGGAGCTAGAATTTTAAGCAGCATCTTGGCCTCATGCTGGCCAGTATTTCACTGCCCAAGCTATTCATCTGGCTCAACAGAGCTGCCCATCCTCCCTCCTCCTCGTTCCCGTTATTTAGCATAGTCTCTATCTCCCATCCAGGCCATTTATACAGTGCCCGTGAGCGCCTCTCACCTCCCGGGCCCCTCCTAAGCACCAATGTGAAAAGATCGGTCTTTTTTTTGCTCTCCCTGGCCACCTCTGGATGTACAAGTCACTTAGCACCGGGAGAAATAATGAATTTTCTCCTATTCTGCTGAGGTTACCTGCCATGGGCCATTAAAAAGATACTCATTTTTAAAATATACTTGACAGCCAGGAAGATATATTTGAGATATCAGAAAACTGAGCCCATTATGTGACATTTAGAATATATAGTGTGGCGATATATTCCTAAAATGTGCAACATAGCTTATAAATTTATATTGCATATATGGCACTTAGATATTTGTATTATTTTTTCCTCTGTGGATTCAGTTTCTAGATGATTTCCCTATTTGGGCTTCTCCTTATTATTGGGCCCCTGGCCAACATAACGGGGGAAAAAGAGACACGAATGCAGAGTTCAAGGTCAGTCAGTTGTTGATTTCACACCAAATAGCACTAAGAGAGCCCAGAGAGTTAAAAGTGTTTCTGTTCACCAGTCATACTCAGATACATACTCCCAATGATTACATGTTGTGAGCAAGTGCTAATTTCCCCCGTTTTAAAGATGAGAACACTGAGGCTGTAGCAGTGAAGTCACCTGCTCACAGTCATGCAGTTAATGAGGAGCAGAGGAAGGATTATATCCCAGGTCAGCCAGATTCACAAAATGCACATTCACCTGCAATGCCTCAATGCCTTCAAGGAAGAGCCCCAGGTCTGTGGGCCACTGTCTAATAGGGAAGACAGTGATAACGGGATAGAACTCAAGTCTGAGACACAAAGGGACATAAAAGCTCCTCATCAGGACTTCTGGGGCTGGAAATCACTTTGACTGAAAGAGAGTTGAGGCTCAGAGAAGGTGGGAAGAAATGGAGATGGTCACTAAACACAAAAGGCAAACTCCTTCCCATGGGATGCGAGGTCCACTCCAGTCTGGACCCAAGTGTCCTGCCCACTGCCTCTCTCTTCTGCATCCAAATGTGCAGACAGGTCTTCTCATCCCCCAGAAACGTCAATTCCCATGGCTGAGCCTTCTCTGGTGTCACTTCCGCCTGTGAAAGGCATCTCCTACTCACTCCCATTTTGGGTCTTGCTCATTATCCTCACTTCTCCTGCAGGTCTTCGCTAACCCTCCACCCACAGTCCCGAAGGCTTTTCCACTCAGGCGTGTCTACACCATGCTCCTGCTGTCTACACTTCACTTCCACACATCAGTGTATCCTAACCTTGAGCTCCCACTCACACACAGACCAGACCCAGAGTATGAACTCAGTTAACACTCACAAGATGAAATGAGTGAACAGCTGGAGACCAGTTGACCCTTGTTTGCATTTCAGGTTTCTCATTTTTTCCCCAGTTGTTCAGAGTCATTTTCCAGGGCTGCCCAGAGAATGTAGACTTTTGAGAAATGTCTTTCTTCTCTAGGTAGAAGATTCAACTCCAGATTCTTCCCAAGATGCGGCAAAGACAGAGACTCTCCTATTGTCCCACAGAGACTGGAATCCAAGGCTAACGGAAAAGAAGAAGCAGACAAGATGAAACACAGTGGGCAAATCTGACTGTCCAGTGTGGTTCTGTCACTCCATGACCATTCCCCAGCCCAGGGGAGCTGCCTTACCCTGCAGAAAAGGAACCTCACCACCAAGTCTCCACAGCTCTGAGCTGGCCTCATTCTCCTCAAAATCTACCTTGTCATTGATTGCTTATGGATTGAACCCTATTTCAATCGTCCAGGCTCTTCTTTGTTTTCTGTTTTTGTTTTTGTTTTTTAATTTTGAGAGAGAGAGATAGAGAGTAAGCGGGAGAGGTGCAGAGAGAGAGACAGACAGAATCCCAAGCAGGCTCCACACTGTCAGGGCAGAACTCCATGAGGGGCTTGGACTCACGATCCTCAAGATCACGACCTGAGCCAATGTCAAGAGTCAGACACTTAACTGAACCACCCAGGTAACCCCCACCTCTTTGTTATAGACCTACACTGTTGGGTCCCAGGATATCTCTGCTATCCCCTGGCTACCCGGGTGGCAATACAGTGAACATCTTCTGTTGCAGATCTAGAGAATATGTCATAGGACATGGAAAGCACAGGGAAGCATAGCTGTGATGAGTTCACTTTCAAGCTCACTGAGACTACTGGCCGGAACAGAGAAGGGACTCAGACATTTCTGGGAAGTTAATGTCCTGAATTTCCCACTAAAATGTAAGTTCCTTGAGGGGAGGGACTTTAGTGTTTTGTTTTGTTTTGTTTTGTTTTGTTTTGTTTTGTTTTATTGAGAGAGAAAGCCAGCTGCGGAGGGGGCAGAGGGAGAGAGAGAGAGAAAAAAAATCTTAAGCAGGTTCTATACTCCGTACAGAGCATGATACAGGGCTCAGTCTCATGACCCTGAGATCATGACCTGATCCAAAATCAAGAGTCAGAAGCTTAACTGACTGAGCCACCCAGGTGCACCAAGGGACTTCAGTGTTTTTCACCACTCTCTGTCCCTAGTACAAAGAGCAAAATAAATGACGAATTCAATAAATACATCTATTGAATGAAGGAAGGAAGGAAGGAAGGAATGAATGAATGAAGGGACAAATGAATGAATAGAGAGATGGGTGGATGGATGGTTGGATGGATTTCTTTAAGGGGGGATTTTGAACAGGGGCTAAAGGAGTTAAAGAAAGACATGTCAAGGATGAGTATACCCTGGCTCATGTCCTGGGGGTGGGGGGAGGCTTAGGACTAAAAGGTGATGAACTTAGACTCCAAGAATAAGAGGTGTGGGGAGACTCCTAGTACAAGCAATGTTGCTACAGGACCACTGAAAGGTTGAGCACAGCCTGTGGAGAAGGCCATCTCCTATGTCCGCAGCAGAGCAGGGACAAGATGCTGTTCACACCCTGTCAGGACCGCAGAGGGGCTCTAGTTCAGCCAGGCTGCCCGCCAAAGGGGCAGTTTCTCCCTGAGAGGTGCAGGTGCAGGTGCAGCAGTGAGCCTCTCCCTCAAGCAGCAGAGGCATCCATTGGAGACCCAACAAGAACCTGGGGGATTTATTGCTAAACCCACAAGAAGCAATTCTCGGACTCCCAGAAATACCTAGGGAAGCAGAGTCACCGAAGGAGGCCTGTGGCCAGTCGAGGTCCTGGGTGAGCAAAGTTCAGATATCCTCTGGGCCCTGTGGCTGGTGGGACACAGGACTTCCAGGATATTCTTAACTGTCTGGCCCAGCAGCCTATAGCCAAAGACATGGTGCATAGATCCCAGAGGAAGAGCCAGACTGAGACAGAATCGCTCGTAACCAGAGGCCTGGGCCTAGGAAACTTGCTCAGGCATGAGCATAGTCTGGGGGCACTGCCAGCACCACCTCATGGTGCTGAGCTCTCTCCACACATAGCAGAGCGCTTCCATTGGCAGGATGTGGCCATAATCCTCACCCCCAGTCCCGGCTGTCTCTTCCTTGCACCACAGCTGGGTTATGAGCAATTTGCCCACCAACAAGCCAGGCAGTGTTACAGACAGAGAGTGGGCCTGACAGCATGAGCTAGATAGGGTGAGCCCTGGGTTAAGCATCCTGGAGTCTGGGCTCCCAGCGTCTCCCCCAGGGGAGGTCTCAGGGTCTGCCCCACCTGGTCCCTGCTCAGGATAGTAGGGGCATCAATGGCTATAGGCCCTACAGGAAGATTTCTGAGATTAAGCTGGCAGTCTTGGATCAACATATGACTTTCTGATGACTGAACAACTGTGTCCCCTCCCCCTCAAGACCCCTCTCTCCTACCTTCTCAACACTGGCTCGGCATATCTGGCTACCACTAGCACTGGAGTCTAGATCAGACACTAGCTGGCCTAACCAGGGCTAGAATATCAGCTCAGAAAGAAGACACAGAGCGTATGCTAGGTATATTCACAGAATGTATACTAACTAGGTGCCTCACAGAGAACATCAGCCTCTCTAATGACCACAACCTTGTAAGCCACCAAGAACTGGACCCATTGTATAGATAGAAAAGAAAAGCCCAGTGGACTCCCTTAAGTAACCCAAGGTCCACACTAGTGACTTTTCAGCTGATACAAGACTGAGCTCCCTCTGACTCTGGCTGTTCATAACCCCTTTTTGCATCTCCATGACCCCAGTCTTGGGCTGGGAGACTGCTAAGAATGCCAGGCAGCTTTAGAGAAGACAGAACCACCTCCCTGCTAACTCTGCCTTCTTCTTGCTCTGCTATTGTGCCCTTGTGTCTCCCTGAGCCTCTCCAAGTCAGCACACAAGGATCTTTGTTCTCATTCCTTCATTGGTCATCTTTCCAGTCACGTTCACCATGTAGACTCTGTGCGCTGCTCCAAGAAGCAACAGTGCTAAGCCATGCCAGGACCTTGATTTGCAGAGTCTTCCTCACCTCCTTTCCCCAGCTTCAGATATTCCTCCTAGGAATGTCTCCTAGGGCAGTGAGCCTCTATCAGCCCAAGGCCATGTTCTCCCAGGCCGCTTACCCTCTAATGGCAGGTTCAAGCCCTGCCCTCCAAATTCAATTATTAGAAAACCTGCTTACAGGGGCGCCTGGGTGGCTTAGTCGGTTAAGCGTCCGACTTTTCGCTTAGGTCGTGATCTCCTGGTTCGTGGGTTTGAGCCCCGCGTCAGGCTCTGTGCTGACTGCCAGCTCAGAGCCTGGAGCCTGTTTCAGTCTGTGACTCCCTCTCTCTCTGACTCTCCCCTGCTCACGCTGTCTGTCTCTCTCTCTCTCTCCTAGAAATAAATAAAACTTTAAAAAAATAAAATAAAATCTTAAAAAAAAAAAAAAGAAAAGAAAACCTGCTTACAAACGCATTCTGTGCTCCCTCTCCCTCCCCACCCCCCAGTACTTCTTTTATCAATCCCATTTTCTGCAAGAACAGCCTATTCCTAAAAGCCAGCTCCATCAGCTCCTGGTCTCTGAGGCCTACACCTGCCATGGCCAATGCCACAGCCAGAGGAATACTCAGGTCACTGTCATTCCTTGCCCCCAGGATTCACCACTTTGAGGCTGTTCCCTTGGCCTAAGTTTGGTTCTACTAGGTCCTATGCAGGTCCACCTTCCACTTGGTTTTCCGTGAGAAGAGAGAAAACAGAAGTTTTGAGCTTGGGCACCAGAGTGGACCTCAGATTCTCAATTCAAATGGACCGAAAACCACACAGAGATCTCTGCTCTTGAACAGATACAATTGTCATTTATGCTGATTTCAAGAAATTCCAAATCTCCCGAAAATAACATTAAGCCTGAATCCAAAGCTGAGCATTTCCTGAAGATCTCAACACAAAATAATAATACAAACTACAGTAACAGTAACAATAATACTGAGTTAATGCTAGTGCTACAGTATAGCCACTGTATTAGAACTGAGAATCAGATTGTAAGTGGCTTGTCACAACTAACAGACCATTTACTACTGACCAACGACTGTGTGCCAGGCACCCTTCTAGGAGCTGGAAGACACAACAATGAACAAGACAGGCAAAGAGCCCTCAGTGACCTTACATTCCAGAAAACTACCTGACCCATGCCGCTGCCCCAGATGCACCCCAAGAAAAGAGGGTGGCAAGTACAGACTGTCTGCTAAGCCCCGGGGGAATGCCTGTCAGGGAGGAAAAGGGCAAGTCTGGGGCCAAGGGCAGCCAGCAGGCAGGCCAGAAGTCTGAGGAGCCCCAGCCTCTAGGAGCCTCAGGGTGCAAGATGGCTCTTCCACTCACAGAGATGGCTCTGCCCACACCCACCTCAGCAATCAAAAGGGCCTCCAGTCTCAAAAGATTTCCTGCTGCTTTGTCCTTAAAGCATACGCAGATGCCATTGCTGTTTACAAAGTAAAGCTAAATGCACAGAACTGGCACTCGAAAAGCTTTCAGGACCTCAGTGCTTTGCAAATGGGCAAGCCTTGAAAAAACGCTGACCTTAAGCAAAGCCATTCCACTCCTTTGAGACTTCAGAAGGATGCACTGTGCTGACCAGGGAGTCCCATTTTACAGCCATAGAGGAGAGAAAGAACGCACAGGCACAGTGACTTGAGCAGCCCCCAGGATGCCTGAAGTTAGGTGGGTTTGACCCACGGTGACTCTGATTCTGACCTGTGGGCTTTATACTCCCAGAGCTAAGCCCCGAGGCTGGTGGTGGCAGGGCTGGACCTGAACTCCTTCGATCCATCCAGTGGCCTCATTCCCAAGCCTCAAGACTCAAAGGGCAGTATCCTCAGACTATTTCTTTCCCTTGACTAAGAAGCGTTGGAGTCTCAGCTGAGCCAAGGAATGGAGTGGGGGGAGGAAGCCTATAAAGGCTCCAAAGGAAGAGGCTGAATTTGAAAAGAGAAATGGGGCCTTAGAAACACCCAGAGAAGTGTCGGCCCTGAGAAGTACCAGGTACAACCACCAGAACAGAAGCAAGGCACAAAAATGAGATGGAGAACAATAACCCACAAAGCGCTAAGCCGAGGAGAAGTCAGGAATTGAAGAACCTGAGGGCCAAGGGGAAATCCTCAGAGGCACCCTCCCAGGGGCTCGTACTGGGGGACCACATTACTGCCCATGATGTCTGTGTTCTCTGTGCCTGAGCATGTAGGGGCAGCTGGCCTCTTAACCCTGGGACACATGAATGGGTTTCCTAATTAGTACACTCACGTTGCATGCCATTTACTTGAAAAAGCTAAGTACACATTTTTATACTGATCTCCCTAAGTTCCATTTTCAAAGATTATGTCCATATTAATACAAAATGGCTGGTATCATTGTCTAACCACAACTCTTACCTACCCACATCATATGAGCCATCGCGTGGGCAAGACCTGCTAAGCTCCAGTTGGCTGGACCTGCGTTTACTCACCCAGAAAAATAGGAGGCACTCTGGATAATGTCTGCAAGAGGAGGAATCAAACTTGCAAGGACTCAGTATCACCCCATACTTTCCAGTCCTCTGATTTCCACGGATGGGGAAAACAAACCTGGGGTATTTATGCAGTGATTCGACATCCTGATTCAGTCACAGAGGCCATGAGGCAGTGCTGTAAGTTGTATCTCTGCCTTTCATCCAGTCTCCCCTGAAAAAGAAATCAGGCGGTGGGAAATAAATGACTGGGTGTTTTGATGGCACAGTGGACCAGATTCAGTTTTGTAGAGATCTTGTGGGTTCCCAAACTGAGCCTGGTACACCGAGGGCAAGGAGAGACTGAAGAAAGAGACAGGTCATTCCTATCAGTAGGTGGTAGGTGGTAGGTGGCAGGTTGAATAAACAAAGGAATTTACTTACAAGGCTTGCTTGGTGGTCACAAGGCAAATAGATCTCTGCAATGGCCCCCCAAATATTAAAGTTTATGTGGAAGCCTTCACCGCATTCAGACATGTATACCGTCCAATCAGTCTTAAAACCTTACTCTCTCCAACTATGTCCCTGAAACAGCCCCGACCATGGGAATAATGAGAACATACTAACCAATAATGGAGAAGGAGGGGAGGAGCCAGCTCATGGGTCACCTGGAGGCCACATCCTCTCTTTGACCTCCTCTGTCAGCCCTGAATTGAAATGCTCAGACAATGGGCTTTGGGAAGACAATGCTTTCCCCGATCCAACAAGCCAATTGAAGCACATTCATTTGAAATTTAAGGGGGAGGGGGTGGAAATACAGTCTAGATGAAACTAAATCTAAATATTCTGGAGGATAGAAATTTTAAGAGAAAGAAAAACTCACAAATATCTTCCACCAAACAAATAGTGCTTGTTTAAGAGGGGATGGACCCACATAGCTATTTTGTACCTTTTTGTATTACTTGTAAATACCCAAAACATTTCAAAATAAAATTTTAAGAGAAAAAAGCCATTCAAAGAGAGAAAAATGGGAGAAGGGAAGAAAGGAAGGAATACACAAAAAGCAAGGTTTCTAGGAAACTATTGTAGAACCAAAAATTAAGTCCTCCATTAAAAGAAACCTCGGGCTGCACATAGCCCCAGGCCTAAATAAACTTAACCAGCTTTTCCACTTCTGAGCAAATGCCTGCACTGCGGGAAGCTAACACCTAACCAGCTCTCTCTGCTTCTGTAACAAAGCTTAAGGCTCGCTTCCCCGCCGCCGGATTGCCCAAGGGACTAGCCCCCTGGGGGCAGCCACTCCCAAAAGGCCAGCAGCCACCCCCCACCTTGCTGAGAGAAGGGCCTGGAGAGAGAGATGTTAACCTGTTAGTCGCCAAACAAGACTTAAAACTCGCTCTATGATAGACTGAATTCAAAGGTATCCCAAATGTTGTAATTAGATCCAGCCAAACCTGATGGCGGGAACCAATCAGATACGGTATATGTTCACATTTGAATGTTAACCAATGGCAAACTTGTAACCATGGAAATCTGTCCCTCCCCATGACTTGTTTACTTCTGTCTATAAAAAGGCTGCAGAGGCTTTGTTCAGGGCCTCTCAGCGTCACCGGCAACGAGTGCGCGGAGGACCGGGTTCGAACCTGCAAATAAACAACCCTTGCCGCTTGGCTTTGACTCTGGTCTCTGGTGGTCTGTTTTTGGGGTTCTCTCGAATTCTGGGCGTTTCATATGGGGGCTCGTCCGGGATATTTCCCCTCCAGACCCACCAGACCCCAAGTCAACGGGTTGTTCCTAAGACCGATCAGTAAGTGAGCCGGCTCTGTCTGTCTGTTTGTCTCAGCATCAGTTTCTGTCTTATCTGTTTGTTTCGGTTTCTGCCGCGTGGAATCTGCATCGGGGACTGTACTGGCTCTGGCGGACGCGCTATAGAGCAGTCGGTAGGGACCGAGGAGACGTCCTACGGTGCCCATCTGGTGAGCCGGTTCGAGGCCGGCGGGCGAGCCGGTTCGAGGCCGGCGGGTGAGCCGGTTCGAGGCCGGCGCCTTCTGGGGGCGCACCGGTTCGAGGCCGGCGCCTTCTTCTGGGGGGCGAACCGGTTCGAGGCCGGTGCCTTCTTCTGGGGGGCGCACCGGTTCGAGGCCGGCGCCTTCTTCTGTTGGCTAGCCTTCTGTGTTTGTGCGCTCTGGTGGTGCGCAGCGAACTCTGTTATCGGTCTCTGTGTCTCTGTGTTTGTGCGCAGCGAACTCTACTATCGGTCTCTCTGTGTCTGTGCGCAGCGAACTCTGTTATCGGTCTCTCTGTGTCTGTGTCTGTGCACAGCGGACTCTGTTATCAGTCTCTCTCTGTGTATGTCTATGTCGAATTGTCAATTTTCTCTGTTGGTGTTTATTACCTTGTGACTGAGACTGACGTTATGAGACAGACTTCATCCAAACCCCTAGACTTAATGTTAGCCCATAACCTCTCAGTGACTGTTAGGAAGGGTCCATTTTAAACTTACTGCTGCACAGAATGGCCCACTTTCAATGTGAAATGGCCACCGGACATCATGGTTTGGGCTGATCTGGTTGATAACCCACCCCCTTGGATTAAAAGTTTCTTGCCTCCACAGAAACCTGACACCCTGGCGGTGACTAAAAAGCACCCGCCCTCCCGGGCTTTGGAGCTGCCGAAAAGGAAAACTGAACCCTCTGCGCCGCTCTACCCTTTCTTACAGGGCGAAACGGAGGAAAAATTAACTTCTCCCCCTCCTTAGGCAACCTCCTCCACAGGACCCAGCAGGAGGAACAAAGGCGCCACCCGAACCACAGGGGCCCCCTGCCCCACCGGACCCAGCGGCCCTGGGGAAATGGGCCCCGCCCAAGGGACCCGAAGCCGCCGTGAATTGTTGCAGGTTCTGTTCATGTCGGAGGCCGCGCCGGCTCCAACAGGTCCAGGAGTCCCTGAAGGATAGACGGTGTCAGCAAAAGAGAATGAGAGAGCCCTGAGATTCTTTCTGATCACCAGGCAGTCATCTCTGTCCTGTTGGTTTTGGTGTCTTTATTTTAAGGTTAAACGATACTATAACATCAGAAGACAGAATTTTTACAAGGGCTAATTATTTGTAAAATGTTTATTAGGCTTATTCCTAAATTGCTTGAATGAGCCTTTTCCTTGATGCTGAATGTGCAAGCACCATGGGGGCCGTAAATATGTCAGTCTTTGCGCCTGGGTTATGTTTTAGTTACTCTTATCTATCCTCATCCCAGCTGCCAGTATAAGGGAAAATATTTGTGGAATGTGGGCCTTGAGGAAGGGGCTGCTATGCTTCAGCAATTAGCAAAGATAAATGTAGTAACTTATGTTCTGCCCTTATCTGTACCTTAACTTTAGATTAGGCTCTTTGTCTCAGGGCCAGGCTCAATTGTAACTCTTGTGTTCTTAACCCCCTTTATTGTCTAAGTCTTGGGTCTGCAAGGCCCATAGGAAGAGCCTTTTGATGATTGCCCACGGAGCTTTCGTCTAAAGTCTCTTTTGTAAAGGCAGGAATATACTTTTCCTTATGAGGTATCTGTGTTCAGTCTGTGTTCAGAATATGGGTCTAATATGGAATATTATGAGGCCTGGTCAATACCAATAGGCTTATTTCCAGCACGAGCCAGTAATATAATAGTAGCAGAAGGAGATACCAGTTTTCATTTCTCATGGCTGAAGCTATGCAAACACTGACATTTCCTTGCTGTGACTGCCGTCCAGGGAGGCCGGTGCGGCTCCTGGCATGTTCAGTACTGAGGAATGAAAAATAATCCAGTCTGAACCCAGAAAATTGGTTCCTGGGCCCACTAGAGTTCCCACTCCTGACCAGGCTCAAAATGACGCTAGGTTTCCCTTGGCATGGCCAGATTGAAACTACAACTTGGCTAAAGGTAAGGAGAGTCTCTTAGTCTACCGCCAGACTCTGTTGGCAGGTCTCAAGGCTGCAGCTCGCAAGCCTACATTGTCAGTCAGGGACCAGAGGAAAGCCCAGCAACGTTCCTTAAAAGAATAATAGAGACATTCCGCCAGTGCACTCCTATAGATCCAGAGGCCCCAGCAAAACTTAGCTGCGGTGGCCATGGCTTTTGTCAGTCTGCTCCCAACAATTGGAGAAAACTTCAGAAACTAGAACGTCTAGGAAAAAGAGCCTCCAAGATCTAGTGGTCGTGGCAGAGAGGGTACACAGCAGCAGGGACAGTGCAGAGGACAAGCAGGTAAAGGCTGAAAAGAGACAAAACCAGGGTCTAGCCGAGATGCTACTCGCGGGAACTGCGGAACCGGAGGACCGGAAAAGACGCCTCAGACAGTTGGCTCCAGGAAAAGAAGGTAAGGAGAACTCCCAGCGGCTCGAGGGGCGCCCCCAATTAAGCAAAAATCAATGCGCCTACGGCAAAGAGAAAGAACATTGGGCCAAAGAATGCCCCAAGAATAAATCTGAAACTCTCATTCTAGTAATGGGAAATGACAGTGACTAGGGGAAACGGGGTTCGGCACCCCTCCCCAAACCCAGGGTAACCCTAAAAGTAAAAGGGCGATCCACTGAGTTCCTAATGGACACTGGGCTCAACATTCTGAGGAGCGCGCGGTAGGGACATCAGGGCATGAGGGCCACGGCACAGGCCCCAAGCCAGCCGCCTGCACCCCCGTGGCTCCCACATCCCCGGAGCCATACGCCCAGCCCCAGCCCGGGCAAGGTCTCCGGGGGCGTCCCCGCCCAACCCGTGGCCTCCGCAAGGCGCACTCACCCATCGCCGACCACCACGCACTTGAAGGCTTGCCTGAAACGCTGCTGACACCAGATGCGGGATTTGACCTAGACTCTAGCAGCTTGTTAAGCTCCTCGTCATTGCGGATGGCTAGCTCTGGGATCTCCACGGTAAAGTAATGGCCCTTGATAAGGAAAAACACCTACCAAGGAGCTGAGGAACCACCGCCCGCCGAGCACTCCCAACCAAACGTGAGAAATTCCTGAAAGACATCTTCATAAAGTATGGCTTTCCTCAGATGATAGGGTCAGACAACGGACCTGTATTTATGTCCAAAGTAAGCCAGAATTTAGCCACGGCCCTGGGGATTAATTGGAAATTACACTATGCATACAAACCCCAGAGTTCAGGACAGATAAAAAATAAATAGAACTCTAAAAGAGACCTTAATTAAATTGACCTTGGAGACTGGCGGAGACTGGATAGCTCTCCTCCCTTTTGCATTCTAACTCCTTTTGAAAACATGTCTGGCCTGAATTGCATGACTTCTATCAAAACAAAATACATAGTTACTAAACATAGGTTTGAGTTTTCAGCTTCCTATTGCAGAAAAAGTAAGACTATTTAGACCTTTTAAAAAAGTGATTTAAAAATTCTAATGTAAACACCTCTCAATTGGTTACTAGGTCCTCAATTAGAGACTAAGGTTTCCCAAGTTAAAATTCTGCTAAGTGTACTTAAGACTGATGGAAAGCAACCCTGTATAAAAAAAAACTGAGAGATCCATAAAAAAAGGATATAAGAAATGGAAATACATTTTTGTTGAGGGTAAAAGAAAGTAATTTTGTCCTAAATAAGACTGGTTGCTTAGAGAGAAATGGCTTTGGGACAAAGTTTAAAGGCAAAGGAAAGATGTAGAAGGTCTGTGAAGGGAAATCTTTGAAAAGGAATTTTATATGTGCTCAGGATAGACTGGTTGAAATGAATGGAATTTGAAAAGTACACTGGTATAAGGTTAAAACTCTGCTTTTCTCTCCGGTCAAAAGACAAAGTTTTCTTGGATTGTAAATCTGCTCTTGATAAGACAATGTAAACAAAAGTTTTCTCCTTTTTCTGCCAAGAAAACCCGAAGCTTTAGGTTTCATCTTTATCAGGTCTTTGATTGCATAGTTAAATATTCTCAATGTTAAAAGAGTTACCCCAACCAATGTTGGTTTCTAACTACTATATTATGTTATGCATTCGCCTTTAAGATCTATTATTGCCACTTTGGTTGAATAAAAAAAGCTTTAAGGTTTGTAATGATCTGTAATCCTATTTAGGATACGCTTTATAGCTTCCTAAGGTTTTAACAAACTTCCCAGGATTTAAACAGTAAAAAAGGGGGTCTTTTGGCCAATTAGGCCCTTTTATCTAAAATGCTAGGTTACTTGGAAAAACACTATACATAACAGTAAACCTTAGGTTATATTGCATGGGTAAGTGCTATTACTGCCCAAATATGTATGTAAATCCTAAAGTTTTAATGTTTTGTTATAAGAGTTATTATATGTCACAAAAATAACTAAATTTCTATGGCAATTGCATCATACTGAACTCTTGCCAAATCCCTAACAACGTATGTCCATCTGAGATTTAGATTTTGTCATTTAACTAGATTGCTTGCCTTCATGCAAGAATGTCCGGGGACAATACACCCCATAATACTTAGGTTGCAGTATCGCCACCCTAATGATTGGGACCCGACCGAAGACCCATGATTGGGCCTTCAAATACACAAGAGAAGGGGGGAATGTAGAACCAAAAATTAAGTCCTCCATTAAAAGAAACCTCGGGCTGCACATAGCCCCAGGCCTAAATAAACTTAACCAGCTTTTCCACTTCTGAGCAAATGCCTGCACTGCGGGAAGCTAACACCTAACCAGCTCTCTCTGCTTCTGTAACAAAGCTTAAGGCTCGCTTCCCCGCCGCCGGATTGCCCAAGGGACTAGCCCCCTGGGGGCAGCCACTCCCAAAAGGCCAGCAGCCACCCCCCACCTTGCTGAGAGAAGGGCCTGGAGAGAGAGATGTTAACCTGTTAGTCGCCAAACAAGACTTAAAACTCGCTCTATGATAGACTGAATTCAAAGGTATCCCAAATGTTGTAATTAGATCCAGCCAAACCTGATGGCGGGAACCAATCAGATACGTATATGTTCACATTTGAATGTTAACCAATGGCAAACTTGTAACCATGGAAATCTGTCCCTCCCCATGACTTGTTTACTTCTGTCTATAAAAAGGCTGCAGAGGCTTTGTTCAGGGCCTCTCAGCGTCACCGGCAACGAGTGACTGCGCGGAGGACCGGGTTCGAACCTGCAAATAAACAACCCTTGCCGCTTGGCTTTGACTCTGGTCTCTGGTGGTCTGTTTTTGGGGTTCTCTCGAATTCTGGGCGTTTCACTATCACTGGTTAAAAGATTTGAACAACACACAGCTATGCATTCTTTTTTCTTTTTAAATTTATTTATTTTGAGAAAGACAAACAGCACAAGTGGGGCAGGCACAGAGAGAGGAGGAGAGAGAAAATCCCAAGCAGGCTCCTCACTGCCAGTGCAGAGCCCAACGCAGGGCTTAAATTTACGAAAACTCTGAGATCATGAACTGAGTACCAAGAGTTGGAGGCTTAACTAACTGAGCTACACAGGCACCTTTAGCTATGCCTTCTTACTCAAAGCAGGATCCACACCCTGCAATGAAGAGCATCAGTCTACACATGCCAGCAGTTCAATGAACTACAAGTTAAACACAAAGAGATCCAAACCTAGCCATCTAATAAACATCAAAAACCAAAAACAAATCGGCAAGGTTGCAGAGTCACGATCAACATACAAAGCTCAACAACATCTATGAACAATAGCTATGAACAATCTGAAAATGAAATTAAGAAAATAATTCTACTTACAATGACATAAAAAAGAACAATATTACTTAGTATATATTATAGACCAAAAAAGACATAGGGATGTATTTAACAAAAGACGTGCAAGAGTTATACCTTAAAAAGTTCAAAATATTGTTTAAAAGAAATTAAAGAAGGTCAAAATAAGAAGAATGACCTTTCACATTCACGCATCAGAAAGCTTAATACTGCTAAGTGATGAACCTCCCAAACTGAACCATAGATTTGACATGATACCTACTGAAATTATAGCTGCCTTTTTTTGTGGAGAGGTTGCAAAAATTGACAAACTGATCCTAAAATTCATGTAGAAATGGAAGGGAAACTGCTATAGAAACTTAATTATAGAAATTAAGACAGACACACTAGTGCTTCAGCAAGGCTTGACTTTAAAGGGAACATAAATAGAACACATTTTTCCCTTCCTCATTCTTGACGCTTCCCTCTCCCCTTGACTTTTTTTTTTTTTTTTTTTTTTTAGCAGAATCCTTTGTTCCAGGAACTCGGTATTGATATTGACATCTGGCTGACCTCAATGTATACTTAGTAACAAGACTCAGATGGCCAGTGCCAACACCAGTCAGGCTATCATCTCAAAGACGGGACAACATATTCCTCCCAAAACCATCTAGATCCTGTATTTTCCTGTAAAACCCCTCCATCTTTTACCCCAGGTGGGGCCGCAGTCTTAAAGACATTAACCCTGCTGCAGGTCTTTTGCCTGGCAAGGTAATAAAACTATTGTTTCTCTTTATCCCCAAATACTGTCTTTGTTTTATTTCAGCTCTGGAACTTTGAATAGCCAAAACAATCTTGAGGGGGAAAAAAAGAATACAATTGGAATATTCAAATTTCCTGATCTTAGTGCTTTCTAAAAAAGCTACAGTGATCAAGACAATGTGGTACTGACTTAAGGATAAATATGTAGATCAATGGAATATAATTGATAGTTGAGACTTAAGGTCAACTGATGCATGTCAGGGTGCCAAGATGATTCAATGGGGGTTATAACAGTCTTCTCAATAACTGGATATAGCCACATTAAAAAGAATGAATTCGAACCCCTATGCCACAACCATATACAAAATAACTCAAAATGGATCACAGGCCTAAATATAAAAGCTAAAACTACAAAACTCTTAGATGAAAACATAAGATCTTTGTGACCAGGAGTTAGTCAATGAATTCACCTTGATTATTTCATGTGAAAGATGCCAGTCGTAACTGATCCCATCACAGTTTATAGGACTCCATCTATATGAATTCCCAGAATATACAAACCTATAAAGATACAGAGTAGATTGTTGTTTGCATGGGCCTGGGGAGAGAGAGGAAGGAATGAGATGTGACTGCAAACGGGTATGGTATTTCTTTGAGGGGTGATTTTGGTTTTGGGGTCTTTTGTTCTAAAATTGGATTGTGGTGATGCTTACAGAACTCTGAAAAGACTAAAAACTATTGCATTCTACACTCTAAAATAGGTGAATTATATGGTATGTGAGTTAGATTTCAATAAAAAATCACAGAAGAGGTTCAAGGTATAAGAGTCTTTTCCAGGGAAGTGGCAAACAGGTCACATAGGGGCAGTTCTCTGGGGATGGGGCTTTTGAGGAGTCGAACTCAGTGTGGCCCTTCCAGTGGCTGTTAGTGCCTCTGGTTTTTGTACTATGTCCAAAACCTCTAGTTTTTAAGGCCACTGTGAATCTGGGGGAAGGGAGTTGGGAATAGGGCAAGGTACCATGCCAGGAGTTCACTGTTCTTACTGAGAGCCAGTCATTTTTCTCAAATAAATTTTCTCTAGATCCTTTCTAGCCTTTGGTTAATTTCCAACGTTCTGCAAAAGTTGGTTTTGGTTATTTTTCTGTTGTCTTTCCTGCTTTTATAGAGGAACAGATTTATAAAGGCCCTCGCTCATCATTCTAGAACTTCTGGCTCCACTTCTTTAAGGTACTTATCACGGTTGAATTTTACACCTTTCTGTGTGGTTTCTTTATAAATGTGTGTCTCCCCCACTGATCATTAAGTGTCACAAGGACAATGTCTATACTGGTGTTATGTTTTATCCTTCCTGGATTCTACCACAGGGACACAGAGTAGGCACTCCACAAATATGTGCTAAGTTAATCAAGGGTCATTAGCACAGGCCAGTGAACATACAATCTCCACAAACTGTTATCATGATACAAACCTGCCCATTAACCTCAAGGGAGTCCTCAATGCTGGTCAGCTTGACATTTTTCACTTCGCAGGGAATAATCCTGAGAATAAAACATTCTCAGGGCCTGAAAACTCTGACTTCCTCTCCCTGCCACCCTCTCTGCTGATGATCTTGGCTTATTCTTCATTGATAATATCAGACCACAACTTCTTCCACTTTCCACCTCCAAATCTACCAATATACTCATCTTGGTTCCTGTATTCTTCTCCCTTCTTGTTACAGGAAAAAGACAGCCCTTCTTGGCACATCTCAATCCCCATGCACCCTTCCTGCTCCTTCAAGAACCTACCCCAGTGATTCTCCCTCTTTCCACATGTATCTTCCTGTTTCCACTATACTGAATTTTTTTCCAATTGCGTTTGAACACATTTTGTCCCTAACTGTCTTTTTGGTTTTTGTTTTTCTAATGTATCCTGCTTGGACTTCACAGCCGCCTTCCAGCAGATGCCTTGTTCCTCTATTTCCAAGCCAAACTTCTTTAAAGATTTGGCTACAAGCTCTGATTCCATCTCCTTACCTTCTACTTGATATTTACACCATTCTTAGCTATGCTCCGAGTCCACTAAGAAGCTAAATGGCTCTGATATTTTCATCTTATTCTTTCAACAAGCAAATATTGAACACCCAATATCAGTGCCAAATACTGTTCTAAGAACAAGATATAGAATACAAACAATAAGATAAATAAGACATACATTCTTCGGACATTTTCTTTATAGCTTTCAGTTTTAGTGGTCTTCCAGCCATATGAGGTGCAATAGGCCACCAACTCCTTGTGGAAATATCTTCTTTCCTTGACTTCCAGGGCACCTTACTCCAATCTCTTCAGCCACTACTTTTGAGGCTTCTTGGCTGGATCTTTCTCATAGTCCTAGTCTTTGCGATTGAGGGGTATTTTTTAATTATTGAGGTAAAATTCACATAACTTGTAACTTACCATTTAATTCCAGTCTTTAAACATTAGATTTTTCTCTGGAATTTTCTTTTCTTCTTCTTCTCTACTTTTTTTCATAGAGGACTTCATCTACTCCTTTAATTTTAAGTGCTTTCTATTTGTGTAACCCCCACTTACACTTGCAGCCTAAAACTCTCCTAAGTCCAGATACTAATAAACACCCTTCTCCTCTTGGTTATTTAACAAGGACTTGAAACATAAGATCTTCCCCTAAGGTTTGCTCCTTCTGCATAGTATCCCTTTGGCACCAACATCCATTCAACTGCTCAACTAGAAAACTTTGTAGATATCCTGAACACTTCCCTTTTCATCACAATTCATGTCAACTTTACAAACCAAATAGCTTTCAGATTCATCCATGTCTTCCCATTTCTACCAATGACACTCTGAACTCTCACTTTTGCAAGAGGTTCTCAGCTGTTCTCCCCACCTCCAGTGTCCTCACCCCCACCAAGTCTACTCTCCACACAACAAAATGAATTTCACCCTCCTTGACAAAGTCAATCCTCTGAGTATAAACTTTCATAGCTTCCTCAACATCTTGATTTCTTTTTTACTATTCAAATTAATTAGTCATAGGGTCCCTGGGTGGCTCAGTCAGTTAAGCCATCGACTTCGACTCACGTCATGATCTCAGGGTTCGTGGGTTCGAGCCCCACGTCCGGCTCTGTGCTGACAGCTGAGAGCCTGGAGCCTGCTGCAGATTCTGTATCTCCCTCTCTCTCTGACCTTCCCCTGCTCACGATGTCTCTCTCTCTCTCTCTCAAAAATAACAAAAAACATTTTTAAAAAAAATTTTAAAGAAATTAATTAGTCATGATCAGTTTTAATTCTCCCTTCACCTGAGTGAATATAAACTCCATGAGAGCAGAAAGAACATTAGCCTTCTTTTCAGCTGTTTGCCCAATGCTTACTAAAATTTCTTAATTCTTTTTTTTTCTGAGAGAGAGAAAGAGAGAGAGAGCGACAGCATGAGCAGGGGAGGATCAGAGAGAGAGGGAGACACAGAATCTGAAGCAGACTCCAGGCTCTGAGCTGGCTGTCAGCACAGAGCCCGACGTGGGGCTCGAACCTACAAACTGTTCTCACATGACCTGAGCCGAAGTCGGACGCTTAACCGACTAAGCCACCCAGGTGCCCCGCCTACTAAAATTTCTTAAATAGAGTCGGTGCTTAATAAACACTTGCTAAGATCATAAAACCCATATACAAAAGACCCACCATTAATATCATCCTCAATGGGGGGAAAACTGAGAGCTTTCCCCCTAAGGTGAGAAACACGACAGGAATGTCCACACTTGGCATTGTTATTCAACATAGTATTGGAAGCCTCCTTGCCTCAGCCATGAGAACAACAGAAAGAAGTAAAAGACATCCAAATCAGCAAGGAGGACGTCAAACTTTTACTCTTCTCAGACAACATGATACTCTATATTGAAAACCCAAAAGCTTCCACCAAAAAGCTCCATGAAGTGACCGATGAATTCAGCAAAGTTGCACAATATAAAATCAATGCAGAGAAATCAGTTGCATTTCTATACACCAATAATGAAGCAGCAGAAAGAGAATCAAGGAATTGATCCCATTTACAATTACACCAAAAATCATAAAATACCTAGTAATAAACCTAACCAAAGAGGTGAAAAATCTATACACTGAAAACTATAGAAAGCTTATGAAAGAAATTGAAGAAGTTACAAAAAATGGAAAAAATATTCCATGCTCATGGATTGGAAGAACAAATATCGTTAAAATGTCGAAATTACCCAAGGCAATCTACATATTCAACTCAATCCCTATAAAAATAACACCAGTGTTCTTCACAGAGCTAGAATATACAATCATAAAATTTGTATAAAATGAGAAAAGACCCCGAATATCCAAAGCAATCCTGAAAAAGAAAACAAAGTCTGCAGGCGTCACAATTGCTGACTTCAAGCTGTATTATAAAGCTGTAATCATCAAGAAAGTATGCTACATGGCAATGAGAAACAATGAAATCTGGCCATGTGTAGCAACATGGATGGACCTTGAGGGTGTTATGCTGAGCGAAATAAGTCAGGCAGAGAAGGACAAATATCATATGTTTGCATGTATAGGAGGATTAGGAGGAACTTGACGGAGGAACAAGGGGGAGAAGAAGGGCGGAAATGGTGGGGGAAAGGGAGAGAGGCAAACCATGAGAGACTCTTGAATGCTGACAAAAACTGGGGACTGATGGATGTTGGGGGAGGGGGGATGGACATGGAGGAGGACACTTGTGGGGATGAGCACTGAGTGTTACGTGGAAACTAAATTAACAATAAACTATTTGTAAAAAAATAAATAAATAAATAAATCTGCATAAAAGGAAAAAAAAAAGTATGGTACTGACACAAAAACAGACTCTCAGATCAATGGAACAGAATAGAGAACTCAGAAATGGACCCACAAACATATGGCCAACTAATCTTTGACAAAGCAGGAAAAAATATCCAATGGAATAAAGACAGTTTCTTCAGCAAATGGTGTTGGAAAAACTGGACAACGACATGCAGAAGAATGAACCTGAACCACTTTCTTACACCATACACAAGAATAAACTCAAAATGGATGAAAGACCTAACTATAAGACAGGAAGCCATCAAAATCCTAGAAGAGAAAGCAGACAAAACCCTCTTTGACCTTGGCCACAGTAACTTCTTACTCAACATGTCTCTGGAGGCAAGGGAAACAAAAGCAAAAATGAACTATCGGGACCTCATCAAAATAAGAAGCTTCTGTACATTGAAGGAAATAATCAGCAAACTAAAAGGCAGCTGACTGAATGGGAAAAGATATTTGCAAATGATATATCAGATAAAGGGTTAGTATACAAAATCTATAAAGACCTTAACAAACTCATCACCCAAAAAACAAATAATCCAGTGAAGAAATGGGAAAAAGACATGAATAGACACTTTTCCAAAGAAGACATCCAGATTGCTAAGAGACACATGAAAAAATGATCAACATCACTCATCATCAAGGAAATACAAATCAAAACCGCAATGAGGTACCACCCTCACACCAGTCAGAATGGCTAACATTAACAACTCAAGCAATGACAGATGTTGGCAAGGATGCGGAGAAAGAGGATCTCCTTTACACTGCTGGTGGGAATGTAAACCGGTGCAACCTCTCTGGAAAACAGTATGGAGGTTCCTCAAAAAATTACAAATAGAACTACCCTATGACACAGCTACTGCACTACTAGGTATTTATCCAAAGGATACAGGTGTGCTGTTTCAAACGGGCAGGTGCACCCCAATATTTATAGAAGTGCTATCGATAATTGCCAAAGTATGGAAAGAGTCCAAGTCCATCTATGAATGGATAAACTAGATGTGGTGTGTTTATACACACACACACACACACACACACACACACACACACACACACACAATGGAGTGTTACCCAGCAATCAAAAACAATGAAATCTTGCCATTTGCAGCAACGTGGATGGAACTACAGTGTATTATGCTAAGCAAAATTAGTCAGGGAGACAAATATTGTGTGACTTCACTCATATGTGGAATTTAAGATACAGAACAGATGAACAGAAGGAAAGGGAAGTAAAAATAATATAAAAACAGGGAGGGGGACAAAACATAAGAGACTCTTAGAGAACAAAATGACATTTGCTGGAGGGGCTGTGGGTGGAGCCATGAGCTAAATAGGCAAGGGGATTAAAAGGCCACTTGTTGGGATGAGCACTGGGTGTTACATGTAGGGGATGAGTCACTAGATTCTACTCCTAAAATCATTATTGCACTATATGCTAACTAACTTGGATGTAAATTTAAACAGTAATAATCATTATAAATAAATAGATAAATAAATACTTGCTAAGAATATAGAACAAATGCATCTTCTTCCTGAGCTTATTTCACAATTACTAAACAGCACCAATTACAAGCAGCCAATTAGGGGAACAATAGCCATGAATGTCATCTCTGATACAACTTTCTCCCTCAACCCTTACTTGTAAGCCATTATCAAGGCTTTTATATTTAACTTGAAAAAAATTGTATCTAAAGTCTAACTACAGCTGACCATCTCTACATTCATTATCAGACCCTTTCCTGGACTCCCAAAATAGCTAACCCATGCACTTCCTGTCTAGCTGCCCTCCATACCAACTCCTATTCAATAGTGAAATATATCATTGCCTCCTAATTCATCAATTGTCTCCCACTGCTCCTAAAAGAAAGTCTAAATCCTCAGGAGACACATGAGGCTCAACATTTTCAGCCTCAACCACTGTGTTTTCCATTTGTTCCCTCTGCTCTCTCTGAGCACTCGGGGTGTGTAGCCATCCCAGGGCTCTCAGAATCCTCAGGATCCTCCCACATACCGGTGACTCCATCTGAAGTGCTCCCCTCCTGACATCTTTGCCTGATTGTTTCTTGGTCATCGTTCATGTCACAGCTGAAACGCCAACTTCCTGGGGGCGATCTTTCTCATCCTTCCCAGGCCAGGTGAGTGAAATGATCAGACATTCCTAGCACCTTGTACTTTCCCTTACTTCATTTACCACAACCATCTTCAAATAGTTCACTTTATTTATCTCTTTCTCTTTATTTATTTATTTAATCTCTTTCTCTTACCCTAAAATGTAACCCCATGTCCATTTAGGCACTATAGCCCATTGGTGAGGAGCGCAGGCTCGAGAGCTAGACCTCTGAGTTTGATCACCAATTCTGCTGCTTACTGGTGACGAGACCACCACCAACTTCTCCAATTCTACCTTTCTCAGTTTTCTTATGTGTAAAATGAATTAAGATGTAATGATACCTTTCTCAGAATGTTGTATGGATTTGAGGAGCTAACTCATCTAAAGCAAATAGGATATGCCTACTATTAATATGGTAAATGCTCAAAAATATTACCAATTATTATGGTTTCCTGTAGTAACAGTAAATACAAGGGATTTAACCCCAACATATAGTAGTCACTCATTAAATATGAAAACTAGTGTGAAAAGTAATAAATCTTGAAGACTTGAAGAATGATAATCATGAGAGAGGACAGCACAATCAGGAACAACAAAAGTGATTACAATTGTGTATCTATATAAAACCTAGAAAAAATATAAATGACCTATATGCAAAAAATTTACCAAACATAATGAGGGACATAAAATAAAGACTTGAATAAATGAAGAAATATGCTGTATTGGATATTCAGTGTTGTCGATATCAGTTAGTAGGAGAAAAAGTGTATAAAAATGTAGAGGCAAATTTATGAATTGGGTCATGAGATGCCATGATAAACCTAGATCACTTGTTAAGAAAAATGAATGCAGAAGTCTTCACAAAGTTGATAATCCTTGAAGAGTATAAAGAATTCTAATAGAATTGGGACAGAACAGCATTGTGGAATAAAAGCAGAGAGAGAGCTGAAATGCAATAGTATAAGAGGTCTGAACTGGAAAGGTTTTTAAAGGTCATTAATTCAGCCAGTGAGTAATAGAGAACCTAAATACAAGTGGCTTAAACACAAAGTATATACACTGTTTTACATAATGAAAAATCCAAAGAAGGCGATCCCCTACTAAACACTGTCAGGGCCATAGAAGGCTTTGGGCCATAGAAGCCACTCTCTTGACTTTGCCCACATGGTCTCAGGATGACTGAGTTCTTCAAACATCAAGCTCTCCCAACATCATGAAAGGTGGGAAGAAAGCAGCATTTTTTTTCTCAAACCACTTTCCCCTCTTATGAGAGGAAAACCTTTCCCACAAACTCCCCCAGTGAATTACCCCTTGTGCTCCATTGCTCAGAACTGCTAACGCGCAGTCTTACTTTCTGTTGCTACTTAATCAACCACCTCAGAACACAGTAACATAGAACAACAATCATTTTCTTTTACTCCCAGATTCTACGGATCAGGAGCTGTGACAGGGCACTGCTCTAGGACGTACGGTGCCCCAGCTTGGAAAGACCATATTGGCTGGGGATGAAGTAAAGAGCTAGGGGCTCCCTTGGAAGCTTGTGCACTCCCCTGCCTGACACCTGGGCTGGGAAGACTCAATGTTTGGGCTCATCTGGGAGTGTTGACCAGCACACCCACATATATCTTCTCTATGTGACTTGAGCTTCCTCACTGCATAATAGAGGAATTCTAAGAGGCAGGATTCAGATAAAATGTTATCAGAGCATTGAATATATCCTACATGGTCTTTTACGACCTAAGCTCAGAAGCCACATAGTGTCACTACCTCAAAATTCTGCTTGTTGAAATGGTCACAAGTCCCCAGACACAAGAGGAGAGAATATAAACCTTACCACTTGATAGGAGACATGTCAAGGAATTTGAATGTACTTTTTATACCAACCCCTAAACCAACCCTGATAGGTTTGGTTTCACAACAAAGAGCACCCCCAGAGTCATCAGATCCTCCTCTATAGCACCACCAACTCAAGGGATCAACCCCCTTTTCAAATACCCTTACTTGAATGGCCAACTAGCCTTCAATGACAGGGAGGTCCTTCTCTTCCTAAAATAATCATTTTACATTGGACACTTGCTTTAGAAAAATCAGTCCATATCCCAAGCAAAATATTTTGCCTCATGTTAGGCCCTTTTCGTCTGAGCTACAGATGGGAAATGGGAAAATGCAGGAAGGTGAGACAAAATGATGAGTTGCTCGATTAGGGTCACCAGATCACCAAAGGATTTGGACATTCAAGATTTATGGCTTGGTGGACTGTAGGGTCCTTTGTGTCTGTCAAAATCACATTGTCCAGGGGCGCCTGGGTGGCTTAGTCGGTTAAGCGTCCGACTTTCGCTTGGGTCATGATCTCACGGTTCGTGGGTTCAAGCCCCGCGTCGGGCTCTGTGCTGACTGCCAGCTCTGGAGCCTGCCTGTCTGTGACTCCTCTCTCTCTGACCCTCCCCTGCTCACGCTGTCTCTCTCTCTCTCCTAGAAATAAATAAAAACATTAAAAAAAAAAATCACATTGTCCAGCAACTGGATACATTTTAAGTAAATCAGTCTGGATTTTATTCACCTGCCATCAGCACTGCATTTATGATGTGGCCTTTGAAAAGGCCATCAGTCCCTCCTGGAATCCATTCAGTGCAAGGAGCTGTCTGATTTCCTAGCAAGATCTGGATCAGGCAGGGAAGGCACACCAGGCGTAAGCTTCCCTCCTCAATTCTCCTTCGAAGTGATTCCTCGGGCACTTGAAGATGTAGGAGTAAGAGCGGAGTCTTACCTGGATGTCATGCAGGCAGCTCTTGTGGCATGCATCCCAAGCATAATTCATCAGCCCCATCACTGAAACTTGCTCAGCCTTCAGTGTTTGTAATCACAGTCAGAGGCATCGCTTTCTAGCTGGTAGATGAGCCAGGAATTCTGGGGTAGTTCTTAAATTCTCCCTCTCTCCTTACCTGCCAAGATTTAATCTTTCACTAAATCTTATCCAGACTGCCTCAGCAACGTTCCTTCTCCATCCCTGTATTTACTGGTTGACTTAGGGCATCACTGTCTCCTTGCAAGGGCTCTTGCTATGTGTTCAGGCCTGACCTCCCTCCTCCCAGGCCTTCCCCTCCACTCTGCTGCCAGAGGAATCCAAGCATTGGATGTGGATTGTTTCATTTAACATTTACAGCAACACTATGGGATAATGAAGATAAGAAGCTGAGACTCTGAGAGGTTTGCTTGTTCAGGACCCCACAGCTGGAATCCTGAAGCCAATGTTCATACTATCTGCAAATCCCACTGAAGGCAAATCCAGGGACCACTTCCAGATGATCTCAGCCACAAATGTCCACACCTCTGCTACAGGGCCTACCATGAAGTATTTATAAAGGTTTTATCTTGTTTGCATACTGATTCAAATAAGGTAACAGTTCAGAAACACACATATAGGACAATCAAGAAAACTTAAATACTAATTTTATATTTGATGATACTAAGGAATCATTGTTCATGATTGGTACTGTGGTTATGTTTTTAAAAGTCACTGCCACCTAGAGATATACTGGACTATTTAGAGATGAAGTGATATGAAGTCAAGGTTGCCTGAGGGGACACTATGTAGGGGAAGGTAGGTAACATCTTTTGGTATTATGGTGGTAACTATTAAAAAGAGGAGATTAATACATGGGAGTGTTATTCAATTATTTATCCTCCTCTGTGGATGTTTGAAATTCTCTAGAATAAAAATATTCTGTATATTTCTTCAAACAAATAAGCTTATATGTTCATTCCCCCACTTTTGGATCAATAGAGAGCAGAGGACATTTGGGTCTTAATCTGCTTTGAATCTGTAGCAATAACAGATTTGAAACTCCGCTAATGTTTCTTGAGTGATGAGGTAGTGACTAAGCAGGTCGCTTCCAAATGCACAGAGCAATGCTGCCTATCCCCCATACTATCTGGCTGCAGACCAATGACATCATGGCCACCAGCATTACTGATACGCTCCCTGGGAGAGCAGAGGCCAGCTGCTAGAGCTGGACATGCCACTCTCAATCCAGCTTCCTTGAGTCTAACCTGTTTCCACGCCGATCTGGTCCTCTTGAGAGCCTGCATTATAACCCTTGGAAACCAGATTGGTTACCCTGTGATTACTGGATGCCCTCAGGAACTGTGGCTTGCATTGCTTTAAGTGCTTTCCTTGCTTTTCTAAATTCCTCTTTAGTTCCCAGCCAGGTCCAGCTGACCCCACAGTTTGATAAGAAAGGGATTTGGCTTCAACCCTTAAAATAGGACTGTTAGCCTCCTCCCTATAGCTTGGTTTGACCACTGGTCCTATTCAGGATGGGAGCAATTTAAAACCGGGCAAGTTTTCTTTGGAGTGACACAAATTTGTGAGCAAAAGGCAGAGATGGCATTTCAGGGAATGAACTCATTCAATACCTCTGGCCCCCACTCCTGCCTCTTCCTGCAAGTACCTTTGTCAGATGGCCACAGCCTGGCTAATTGGTGTGAGTACCTTGCAAGGCCCACAGCTGAGGCTGCCTGGGGAGCACAGGTCAGCGTTAGCATTCCTCTAACTGTGAGAAGTCAGGCTTTTGCTATGTTCAAGTCACCATGTCCCAGGGTCACCGACAGCTTCCCTGGAGAGTGAGGTCGAGGCCCTCTCTGCTGGGGAGACCAGGGGAATGGGAGCGGGGCAGGGTCAGTGGTAAGCAGACTTGCTGGGGCTCGAGACTGAGGAATTGCTCCAATCCATCAGTCTCTAGGGAACCTCATAACAACCCCCAAAGCAGGAAGACACAGCCTGATGAGGGAGAGACCACAGCACATCAAGAAGCACTGAAATCAGGTGCACAAACCCCAGGCCAGCAAGAAGTTTTTAGGGGTGTCCATTGTTTGAGGCTCCCTCCTCCTGGATGCTGGGTAAAGAAAACATGCCCGGGCTGTACCTGGTCCAAATCTGCATCTGAAAGAGATAGGCAGCAGTTCAGAAATGCCTAAAGCAGAGGCACATGCAGGGGAGGATGTTCGAGAAACAACATGGTACATAGGAATGACGTAGAAACCGTGATGCAACACCAGGTCCCTTCAGGAATGAAGGACTTATTTTTCCAACTGCTGGGAGTGCTAGCACCAAATTCCCTCAGCTGTCCTCTTTGGGGAGGCCATCCCCCCTTCCCAGAGCAGCCCATATCCAGCAATGAGGCACACAGTGGCATAAAGGCTCAGTGCCAACTCCCCAAGTGAGGACACCTCCGAAGAATCATCCCATCTTCCCACCTCCTTATAGACTCAGCTGAAGTTTCTATTGAGACTCTTATCACAGACCAACTCACCCTTCTACCCAATCCTGCTCCCCTCCCTCCCTTCCCTCTTTCATTTCTCTCCCATCTCTTCCTTTCCTTCCCTCACCTTCCCTCCTCTCTCTCTTCCCTCCCCTTCCCTCTACTTCCCTTCTCTGCCTTTCCCTCTACATCTTTTCCCTCCCTTCCCTCCCTGACATGTCCCTATCCCTTCCCTCCCTTGTCTCCCTTTGTCTCTGAGTTCACCATCTCCATTCTACATGTCCCCCTGTCCCCTGTGTGCCAAAGACTGTGAACAGAGCAGGCGACAGAGAGTGGGAAGACGCAACCCACACCTTTCCAGAAGCTCACAGCCACATATCTTTATGGCCTTGATTGTCTGGTACAGAACACAGCATGATGACTAAGAGTAAAGGTTTAGAGTGAGACAGACTTGATCTTAAATACCATCTCTGCCATTTACTAGTTGAGTAATTTTGGAGAAGTCATTTAACCTTTCTATGCTTCAATTTTCTCAACTGTAAAATGTCAATAATAACACCAGCTAAACCGGTTGTCATAGGGATTAAATGAGATGTGTGTATAAAAAGAGTTTGTTACAGCGTTTGGCCCTATAAACAATGTTATACAACCAAAAATTGAAGTACACTAAGGAAAAAAGCTGTGTAGACAAGGTAGGCTTACCTCCTTTTCTTTTCATAAATTTTTTGAGAGAGAAAGAGTGCACATACATGAGCGGGGGAGAGGGGCAGAGGGAGAGAGAGAGAGAGAAAGAGAGAAAGAATCTTAAGCAGGCTCCACGCTCAGTAAGGAGTCCAATGCAGGGCTCCGTTCCACAACCTTGGGATCATGACCTGGGCTGAAATCAAGAGTCGGGGGCGCAACCAACTGAGCCACCCAAGCACTCCAAGGATGGTTTAATTCTATCAGAAACAGAAAAGAAAGTGTTCTCAGAGGCAAGGAAGGCTGACCTGGGAAGTGTATTTGTTTATGCAGACATGTAGGGCAGGACATGACAGGGACGCTGGGGTAAATGTCAGTGGGTGGTCCAGGACATGGCTTCTCTCAATCTGTCATGAAGGGAGGGGAGGGATGGGTGGAGGAGAGGAGAGGAGAGGAGAGGAGAGGAGAGGAGAGGAGAGGAGAGGAGGGAAAAGAAGGGAGAAGAGGAGAGGAGGGGAGGGGAGGGGAGGGGAGGGGAGAAGAGAAGAAAAAAGAAAAGGAGCCTTTCCTGGGAGTCCCCTGCATCTGACTGGTCAGCTGTGCTTCTTGTCCAAGCCATTACTGATAGTAGTAACTTACCACACTTACATATAATATTTTTCCCATTACCATTTCATGTCTTCATATACTGAGCTAGCTCATTCTTTTTTAACAGTTGCTTCATTAAGGGAATGAAACCAAAATGACTAATATAGACCCACTGAAACCTTTCTGAGGCAGAGCATTGAGCCCATCTTCCCTGAAACACAGACTCGAGGCATAAGGTGAACACTCTAACAAAAGCAGGAACCTAGGAATCAGGAAAACACTGGTTAAAAAAAAAAAAAGCTAGCTCAATATACAAAACCGTGGAAAGTTAAGGAGGAAGAGTTAAATATGACACACAGTAAGTTACCATTTATGTAAAACACAAAACTCTCACTGTATATATGTGTGTGTATAAGTATAGATGTGCATGTATGTATGTGCATGTATGTGTGTGTGTCTCCATAGCAAAGGATGGAGTAAAGACTTGAATGTCAAGCAAAGTTTAGACTTGAAGAATCATAAAATAAGAAGGAAACCACTAAAGCAGAGCTGAGCTTTCAATTAGTTGGTATGGAAAGTTGTACAGGGTAAACTGAGGTAATTAAGGCTTGAATCAAGGCAAGTGAAGGTTGTCAGGGCACCAAATGGTGGTAGTGAGGGTTGATAAGACATGGCAGGTAGGAGTAAGAATTTTCAGAGGAGAGATCTGGAGTGATTTGGGAACTATATATAACCAGGAAAAAAACCTGAAATTATAATAGTAACTGGCATTAATTAAAAGTGCTTAGATAGATAGATAGTCATTCAAACTTTACTCAAACTCCCAGGCATAAGTACTATTTTTGTCCCCATTTTACAAATGAGGAGACAGAGGTACAAACAAATTAAGCAACTTGCTCAAGGTCACAGCTAAGGAATGGAGGTAGGGGATCATGTCTTTTGAGCTGCATCCTTTGCAAGTTGAGGAATTTGTCCTTGAAGGGAAGAGGGGAGATGGAAAAGCAGCCCTCTCAGGACTCTTCGAGCAAGTGCCCTATATCCAGGAGTTTTGGTTATTCATTTATTCATGTATGTATTTATTCCTTATAACCGAAGTATTCTTAAACAATATCCTGCCTCCCAACTGTTCTGTCTTTCTGAAGTACGTGCAATGCGAACTTCAGAGTGAATTTTCAAGTATGATCCTTTTGAAGTCTTCTGTGTGGTCTACATCAGTTCCTCCGTCACATCCCTGTCAGCTCCTCTTTCAATGTACAACTACTCTTGTGTTTCAGGCCTTGTTTTGCTCCCTGTGGACAGTGAGTGCTGTTTCCCTTGGGCTCTCACATGCCTCTCAGGGGAGCCATGCTGCTTCTTCCCAAGGCCATTCAAGGATTTCTTACAGCATCAGGGTAACGAGGAGCCCCACCATCTTGACCACATTGGTCAGACCCAAACTGCCTTAGAGCCAGATCAGAAAAAGCACCCCACCTACTACCCCACTTCCCATGCCTCACCCCCTGCCCTCACTCCCACTCCCCACCTCCCATGCTCCGCCCCCACCCCCACTGCCACTCCCCACTCCATATCTCCCAGTCCCCACCCCACATGTCTCTGGAGGCAAGGGAAATAAGAATAAAAATGAACTACTGGGACCTCATTAAGATAAAAGGCTTCTGCACAGTGAAAGAAACAATCAACAAAACTAAAGGGAATGGGAGAAGACATTTGCAGATGACATATCAGATAAAGGGTTATATCCAAAATCTATAAAGAACTTATCAAACTCAACACCCCCAAAAACCCCCAATAATCCAGTGAAGAAATGGGCAGAAGACATGAATAGACAATTGTCCAGAGAAGACATTCAGATGGCTAACAGACACATGAAAATATGCTCAGCATCACTCATCATCAGAGAAATACAAATCAAAACCACAGTGAGATACCACCTCACACCTGTCAGGATGGCTAAAATTAACAACCCAGGAAAGAGGAGATGTTGGCGAGGCTACAGAGAAAGGGGAACCCTTTTGCATGGTTGGTGGGAATGCAAACTAGTGCAGCCACTCTGGAAAATGGTATGGAAGTTCCTCAAAAAAATTAAAAATAGAACTACCCTATGACCTAGCAATTGCACTACTACATATTATCCAAAGGATACAAAAATGTGATTTGAAGGGGCACATGCACCCCGGTATTTACAACTTAAAAAGATTTTTAAGAAAACACAGGAAATATAGAAAAATAATAAATCCAAAAAAAGAAAAAACTTACTTACTGGTCAGGGGAAGGAGAAAATATAAATAAAGCCAAGAGACTGTATTTGGGGAAAGTATTAAAAGAGATACATTTCAGGAAAATCAGATCAAAACAAAATATAGATGAGCAACCAAAATTATAAACCAGAAATATGATGCAATAACATAAAAAGAATACTTACAAATTATATATAAATATTCAAGTCTATTCTTGCAAATTTGAAAAATGGCAACATTTAATGAGTTGCCAGGAAATAAATAAATTACCAAAATAATTCAAGAAAAGTGAAATGTCCTGAATGGGTCATTAACTATCTAAGAAAATGAGTAAAGAATCAGTCCTAAACAGACTCTAAAATCATATTTTTAATTTTTCCCCAAGTAAATTAATTCCCTTGTGATTTAAACTATTCTATAATTGGAGATGTTAGAAAGCTAGCGCAACTCTGATACCAACAGAAGATAAACACAACTCATCAGAAGAAAACATAGAATATGTGGTCATACTAAATTCTAAATTAAGTACTAACTAAATCTCTCTATACAAAGAGAAAGATGACAATAATGGGTAAAATTTGCTGCATATATGAGTTGACATATAAACTGGAATGTTTTCAAACATGTTTGCAAATTTCTTGGCACTCTTTCTATCAAAGGTGGGGTCTGTCTTCCCTCCCTTTGAACCCTGGCAGGTGGGCCTTCTCGGTGGCCTCGACAAGTAGAATGGGTCAGAGTGACGTTCCGTGACTTCTGGTGCTAAGTTTGAAAAGGCGGTGCATATTCTGCTGGTTTGTCTTGGGACACTCATTCTGAAAGTCTTCAGAAGTCTGGTTACTCTGGACCCCCATATGGAGAGACAACACAGAAAGTAAGAGATGCCCACAGGGCCCCAGATGTTCCAACCCTAGTAGTCTGAGTCTTCCCAGCCCAGGCACAAGACATGGGAGCAAGGAAGCCTGCAGGCTGGCTCTGGCCCTGCCTGTCTGTCTGTCTGTCTGACCACAAACACATGAGTTATCCCAAGCTAGAACTGCCTCACTGAGCCCGGTCAACTCACAGATTGATTCATAAGGAAAATAGATGGTGGTTATTGCTTTAAGCCATTGCTTTAGAGAGGTTTGTTACACAGCAACAGGCAATCAGAACATATCTAATCATTAAACATAGTCAATCAATTAATATAATAATACGTGATAATATTCATATGTGACACCTGCAAAAGCATTTGATAAAATTAAATATCCATTCCTTATTAAGAACCCTTAGCAAATGAGACAAAGAAAGTCCCTGAACATGATCACACATCTGTCTAGAATACAAAGCAACACCGTGCACACTATGAACCACTATAGGCGTTCATTCCTATTAAAATCTGAAGCAAGAAGGGGTGCCTGGTTGGCTCAGTCAGTTAAGCCTCTGACTTCGGCTCAAGTCATGATCTAAAGGTATGTGGGTTCAAGCCCCGCATCGGTCTCTGTGCTGACAGCTCAGCCCGGAGCCTGCTTTGGATTCTGTGTCTCCTTCTCTTTCTGCGTCTCTCCTACCCATGTTCTATCTCTGTCTCTCTGAAAAGTAAACATTAAAATAAATAAATAAAATAAAATCTGAAACAAGAAAAAGAACACCAAAATTATACAACAATGTTCTGGACATTTAAGCCAAAATACTAATAAAGGAAAAATAAATAGGAGGTGTAATATCACCAAGGAGATCAAAGTATCAACATTCATAGATTATACAGTGTCTACCTCAAAAAGTTAAGGAAATTAAAATATTATGAAAAAGAGACCAAAGTCACATTTATCAAAACCTGTGTACCCTTGAGCCTGTCAAAAATGAGTAAGCGACCCATCACTGTGTTGTGCTTATCTAAGACTTCTGCCTTAACACCAAACAAACTAGACAAAGTTTTGAATTTGCTTATCAGAAAGAGCTCAGGGGATGGGAGAACCCAACAAACAAAGGTCCCTAAATTTACCAGTATCCACACCCCCTAAAAGTAGTGGAAAATTAGGGAAAAAAAAGAAAAAAAAGACAAGAAATAGCCCAGGCTGATAGTGAATGTAGCAGTGTTTTGGCTCTGGACCTAACCTACATGGGTTGAGCCCTAGCTCCCCACTCACTCTCCCTAATGGCCTTAGGCACATTGTTTAAACTCTGAAGCCTCAATTTCTTCAATAGCAAAAGCAAGACGTTGACTATAACACCTAATGCATATGATTGTGAAAACAATTAAATTATTTTTTGTATGCAAAGTATCCGGAACAGTGCCCAGCAGATAATAAGCATTAGCCATTATTAGAATGAATTCTTAGGCTAGGGTCCCCATCTGGCTCAAAGAAATAGGTCGTGGTTTTCTCCCAATAACACACACTAGTGACTTTACAATTAAATTAGAAACAGCTGTGCATATATCCATTAAATTTTAAAATGCATATAACCTAGGGCGCCTGGATGGCTCAGTTGGTTAAGCGTCCGACTTTGGCTCAGGTCATGATCTCATGGTTCATGGGTTCAAGCCCCGCATCAGGCTCTGTGCTGACAGCCAGCTCAGAGCCTGGAGACTGTTTCAGATTCCGTGTTTCCCTCTCTCTGACCCTCCCCTGCTCACTCGCTCTCTCTCTCTCTCTCTCTCTCTCTCAAATAAATAAAACATTAAAAAAAATTTAAATAAATAAAATAAAATACATATAACCTATGCTTAGGCACCTCTAAATCTAGGAATTTATTCTAGAGATAAGTGTGTATGTTTGCAAAATTTATAGATACAAAATTACTTAGTACAGCATTGTTTGGAATTATCAAAGCCAACCTAAAATTTGCATCAATAAGGGATTTGTTAATTGCATCATAGCACATGCATAAAATAGAATATGTTACAGCCATTAAAAGGAACAAGAAAAATCTCTATGTCCTAATATATGGAAAGAACTCTAGTGTGCATTGATTTTTTTGGAAGTTTCAGAATGGATTGCATAATATTTTGCACTTTAGTAAAATTTATAAATGTACGAGTGTATATATGTGAACCTACAAATTATAATTCATATATATATTTGTATGCACATATATGTATATGTACATATATAATAGTATTTATTCACATATATGTGCACAAATATATATTTCAGCTTATATCTCTGTACAACCTCTCTGGAATATACACTAACAGGCAAATGGTTGTCTCCTGAGAGGTAAGCTAGTTGGCAGACATGTGAAAAGGAGTCTTATTTTTTACCATATATCTTTTTGCTCATTTTGAATTTTGAACCCATGTTATATTACAATAACCATTTTTAAAGGCATGTGTGGGGACTAAATAAAGAAAATCACATAGTTCAATCCCATGGGTAAAAGCAAAGAAATGTAAAAGTATTCAACAATGAAATAATATTTGTCTATAAAAGCGGCAGTCTTTTTGATTTGTTTTGTTTTAAGATGAACAGTGTGGGGCACCTGGGTGGCTCAGTCGGTTAAATATCCAACTTTGGCTCATGTCATGAACTCACGGTTTGTGAGTTCAAGCCCTGTGTCAAGGAATAAAACATGGCAAATCATTTAGATCAAAAAACCTGAATGTAATTTTCTCAATAGAGCATCACAGGAGTAAGCTCTGTCCCTTTTAGAATCTGGTGCTAAAAAAGGGACACTTGATTAAGGCTGCACTGCCTTATTACAATATCCTCTCCATTGTCTCAACTTGGATGCCCTCCATCGCAACACCTTCCTGGTACTCACTCCAGAGCAGAAAGCATGGAAACTATATTTCAGAGACTCCCTGGCCAGCAGCACTGTAGTTCAGTATGACTGCAGAGAGGCATCTGTATGAGACATGCAGAAGAGAAGGAGGAGCCATTACTGTCCCACTGCAGCTATAGACAGGCTCAGGGGCAGCAGCCGACCGCAGATATGTGGACGCACCAGCAGCTTGCAGGTCGCCTCCTAAAAATGATTCACATTGCACCTACGAAGCAGTACAGATCGCAACCTCTGTTCTCCAAGCAAGCTTCTCTATGACTCCTGTTTTCCGGATTTCTCGAAAGCCAGCATCACCCTCCAAGATCTGGACTCTCACACCCTGTTCTTCGAAGGATTCTGTGACCTCCCAGTTCCCCATATACCTTCTCTTTCTGATTAAAATACTCAGAGTGGCCACTCTGTCCCTGACTAACCCCTAACTGACAGGACTTCCAAATTCAGACTTCTCATGTCTTCACAACGATCCACATCCGCTCCAAAAAAGCACTGGCTGGAAAGAAAAATAGCAACACAGCTGTTGCTATTCATGCTTCCAGAAACTCCATTAAAATGTTTATCTTCTTGATACTTTGTGATCTAAAATATGGCCGATTAAGGGTTCAGGAATTGTGGCATTCCTAAAAGCTAGGTGTTCAACAAGACATGTTAAAATAATTGTTCTTACCCAGGTGTGATTTTTGTCCCTTCCTCCTCTGCAACATTTGGCAACGTTTAGAGACATTTTGGGTTGTCACAATTGGGAGGAAGGGCTTTTGCTACTGGCATCCGGTGGGTAAAGGCCAGAGATATTGCTAAACACCCTATAATGCACAGGGAAGCCCATGCAACAGAAAAATCATCTGACCTGAAATGTCCCTGGTGCCAAGGTTGAGAAATGCTGCCTTGAAATCTTTTTCATCAGTCTTCCAGGATCATTATATCAAAAGCTCAAGTTACACAAATTTTATCTTCCATGTGATAAGGAAAGAGAAATCTTTGTAATTAATTCCAAAAATGGGCCACAGTCAGGATCTGTGATATAGATGAGAGAGAAATGCAAATTGCAGAAGGGGATATCCTTCTTCAAAGCTGCTTTTAACCCAGGTAACAAAGGAACCAGAAGAAGGCTAATAAGAGAACAAAGAGAAGAGAAAAGACTCTCAAGCACAGAAATTAGGCCTTCTCTCTTCTGCAAAATAATGAGTGTTTATTCCTATGTGACCAATTATGGACGCCTTTTCTTTCTCTCTTATCGCTTTTTTATATTTTCCAAATTTTATATAATGGTCATACATTACTTTGGTAATTGTGAAAAAAATCAATAAGTCTTATATCTAAAATGGACAGAATGAGAAGACACAACCCTCTCGAAAAAATATTCTTTTTTTTTTTAATATTTTTTATTTATTTCTAGGAGAGAGAGAGAGAGACAGCGTGAGCAGGGGAGGGTCAGAGAGAGAGGGAGTCACAGACTGAAACAGGCTCCAGGCTCTGAGCTGGCAGTCAGCACGGAGCCCGACGCGGGGCTCGAACCCACGAACCGCGAGATCATGACCCAAGCGAAAGTTGGACTTAACCGACTACGCCACCCAGGCGCCCCTCGAAAAAATATTCTTGTCGTATTGCTGCAAGCACTTTACATCATCTCTGCAATCCTCATGGGGAATACAGACAAATAGAAAATTATGCAACTCCCACCAACCTGATTGTTCTGCTTTATAACTACACACCCTCCCACCAAATTTTACTACCAAGGTTTCTCAAATTTACCCAAGACAGTCAGGAATGAATCGTAAATTTTCTCTCAGCGATGAGGGGGTACAGAGGCAAAGATCTCACCCTGTTTAGACAAAGAGACTGCTGTTCTGGGGACACACAGGCCTCATAGAGGAGGAAAGAGGCAATCCCCTCCTCTGTATCCTAGGCAATCAAACTTCCTAAGTGCAAAATTCTGTCTGCTCGGAATTATATGTGTCCACTAATAGCAACAGTTTACTGCGCAGTGGTATTAGTGACCAAAGGCTAGTTTTTAATCTGTGGGTTTTAAGGATGAAGCTTATTCCTGAAATTTAAAGTGCCATAAAATATTTGTTATTTTAAATATATGAATTATTTACATACCATTGGCCTGTACCTAGAACTAGGCCAACTGGTGCTCTCTCTCTTCGTTCCAGCAACTTCCCCCCAGCTTTGAGAGGGAGAGAATAGCCATAGCAAGACTGCTCCTTAGCCATGAGATGGTTCATAAGACCCCTTATAAGCCTCATTCACATGGAAATTCACAAGAAGTGGCTTACCTGTCCCCAGAAGGGCAAGGAAGTTGTTGTGGCCAATAAACCACCTTGAACTTGGAGTGGACCAGCATCCAGGGTAGCTGGCTTCTCCAATTAGGTGTCCTACCCGCAGTGCACCTCTGACTGATTGAATGAGTACCATGGCAAGGAAACACAACTTCTGTGGTGTTATTTACATATGAGATTGTTATTTACAATCTCTCCAATGTCTTCTAAGGAAAATAAATACTAAAAAGCCCCTTTGTTTACTGAGGGAGGATAATGGGTATGAGGATGCTAGACTGGAAAAACTAGGAGAATGACAGATAAATTGCTCACTCAACATATGAAGGTAAAAAAAGATGGAGAATGATGGAAGGAAAGAAAGGTGATGCTTGGCTGCCAAAGTAGGATGAAGTTTTAAGAACATTTAAAAGAGGGACCTTGCAGAGGGGGGAAGATGGTGAATGAGGACAGCTTTACATCAAATGTTGTTATTTTCCCCTATGATCTTTATTAAAATATAGACTTCCTGGTAATGAGCAGGGCCTTGCACATTGTAAGTACTCAATAAATGTTTGCTGAATTAATAAATAAATTAACAAAGGATCTTTTAATGGAGTTGGGTTTTGCTCTTTGTAGGGTGCACACAAAGTGCTGAGTCTTTCCTCTTTCAGGCTGTTCTGCTGTCTTCATAATCATGGTTTTTAAGGCTGCATAAATTCAAGCTCGCTGACATGCTATAATTTACTTATTCATTGTAATTTGATTGTTTCTTCTGTTTTTCCATCACAAGCGATGCTGCAATGAACATCTTTGGACACATAGCCTTTTTCCACATACATACCGACAAATTGCTTTCTCAAAGGTGTGGGTTCCAGCATTCACCGACTTAGCTGTGAGGCAGCTGGGGAATCACAATTTGAACCAGACAGGAAACTCAGAGGAGGCAGGTGTCATTTGGGCCCAGCTCCAGCCAATGGTCTGCTGAGTAGACGCATGGACCCATGTACTTTTCTGAGGCGACCCTAGGCTGAGCCCAGTGATATGTTCTGAGAATATAGAACTGCATTCAACAATCTTGATCTAGGGGCACCTGGGTGGCTCAGTCAGTTAAGCATCTGACTTTAGCTCAGGTCACAGTCTTGCAGTCCATGAACTCGAGTCCCTTGTCAGGCTTTGTGCTGACAGCTCAGAGCCTGGAGTCTGCTTTGGACTGTGTCTCCTTCTCTCTCTACCCCTCCCCTGCTTGTGTTTTCTCTCTCTCTCTCTCTCTCATAAATAGACACTAAGAAAAAATTTTTTAGGGGCACTTGGGTGGCTTAGTCGGTTAAGCGTCCAACTTTTGCTTAGGTCATGATCTCACGGTTCGTGGGTTTGAGCCCCACGTCGGGCTCTGTGCTGACAGCCAGCCCAAAGCCTGGAGCCTGTTTCAGAGTCTGTGACTCCCTCTCTCTCTGACCCTCCCCTGCTCACGCTGTCTCTATCTCTCTCCTAGAAATAAATAAAACATTTAAAAAAATTTTTTTTTAATTTTTTAATGGTCTAGTGTAAAAGCAACATGTTGTGGTTAAAATGATTAAAATCACCTTAGTGATTAAAATGTAGTAGGATGAGGGTAGCTGACAGTGTTTTTGCCAACACAAGAAACCAGTATTTTATCTAACCTGGAATAAAGAGAAGAGAGAATGTCAGAAAAGGTTCCTGGAGGAAGTAATGTCCATATTCTTTCTTAGAGGAGAAATCAAAGAATCCAGCTGAGGAATGGGAAGGGTGGTGACTTCCAGGCAAGGAGAAAATCATTCACAAAGGCACAAGCAAGAAAGAGAATGCATTACAGGGCAAAGAGCATAAAATATCATGTGTAAAATGAGAATTGGGAACAACTGATAGGAATGATTAGGAAGATATGCAGATGATAAGATTGAAAGTTTCTTGAAAACATCGTTGGCAATTTGGACATCACACCATAGGCAAATTAATCACAAGCCAGAGGTTGACTGGCATGATCATATCTACCTCTTGTAAAGATTACAGGGGAGGGGGGGAATGTGGCGGGGAGGGGGGGAAGGAAAGGCTAGAGTCAGGGAAGCAGACAGGAGTAACCCAGAATCTAACTGTTGAGGGATGGCCTCAGTAACAGAAGCATCATAGACAGTAATGACCTCCTATCATTTCTCAGGAAAAGTCACACCCAGCTTCAACAGAACTGCAAAGCTCAGCGCCACCCACAAATATTAATTCTCTTGGCTTCCACAAGGCAAATACCTTCCGTTCACTTTTCTGGTTCAGTTCTAGCAGGATTCCTCACATTTCCAGTGTTCAAACTACTGGTTCCATTCTCTGATAATACCTTCTGATGATGGCTCTTCAATGCCACCTTGTTATTCAGATCATGCTCCATCATTGCCTACTGATTTCTCCCTGTATCCTGACCCAGATTATCTCATAAGGCTGTCTCTGCTGTACCTTGATATGTGGAAATTGGATGCATCAATGATGGTATCTTCACAGCATGTTGGGGCATCAACATTACAGCTCCATGTATTCAGTCTATAAAGAACTGTATTCATCTGGGTTCTGCAGAAATGAAGAACTAATGTGTGTGTGTGTGTGTGTGTGTGTGTGTACACATATACATATTTACATAACTATATACACATTTTAACATATATCTACATATATGCATATATACACATACGCACACACATATACACGTACCATGAGAAATTGGCTCATGCAGCTATGGAGGGTGACATATTCTAAAATCTATGGCCAGCAAGCTGGAGACTCAAACAGCCAATGGTGTGAGTTCCAGTCCAAGTCCAAAGGCCTGAGAACCAGGAAGCTGATGGTCTAAATGCCAGCCTAAGCCTACGTCCACAGGCAAGAGAAAAGCAAAGTCCCAGATCCAAGACAGCAGAGAGAAAGAATTATTTCTTACTCAGCTGTTTATTCTGTTTAGGCCTTCAGTAGACTGGGTGAGGCTTGTCCATCCACATTAGGGAGGGCAATATGGTTTAGTCAGTCTACACTTTCAAATGTTAATCTCATCCAGAAACATTCTCATAGGTATGCATCCAGAATCATGTTTAACCAAATATCTGGGTACCTCATGTCCCAGACAAATTGACACATAAAGTTACTCATCACAGAAACTAAAAGGACCCCAGCCAGGATTTGGTGGTTTTGCATACACCAGTCTCTGGAGTTATGTTCAATAGGGTAGCCACATACTTGAAATACAGTTAGTCTGAATTGAGAAGTACTGTTACAGCAAAATACCAAAATTCAAAGCCTTAGCACCAAAGAAAAGAGGGTAAAATATCTCATGAATAATTCTATATTGATTACATGTGAATGACAATATTTGGATATACTGGGCTAAATAAAATACATTATTAAAATTATTTCCACTTGTTTCCCGTTACTCTTTTAATGTGACTGCTACAAAATCTCCAATCATGTATGTGGTTCACATTCAACTTCCATTGTCCAGTAGTGCTCTAAAGGGCTGGGTAGAAGTATCAGTCAGCAAGGATTAGTGATGGCATCAGGGGTCCAGATAAAAAAGTTAAAAATTCAGGGTATAAAGATACCTGGGTGGCTCAGTTGGTTAAGCATCCAACTCTTGATTTTGGCTCAAGTCTTGATATCATGGCTTGTGGGATCAAGCCCTGCCTCAGGCTCTGGACTGACAACACAAAGCCTGCTTGGGATTCTCTCTCCTTCTCTCACTGCCCCTCTCCTGCTCGCTCTCTCTCTCTCTCTCTCTCTCAAAATAAATAAAAATGTAAAAAATAACAAAACTCAGTATACCACTTTAATCTTAATAAACACAGATGGACTAACATGGGAACTGAGGCACTGCCCACTGAAATGGGTTGGGCTTGCACAGTAGGGTTGAGGGGCCACCGTGGCTCCCGTGGCCTAGAACTCCCCTGTGGTAGGCCACCTGAGCTTTGACCTCATGACTCCAGCTGTAATGGACACTGGCCTGGCTCAGCACCTTGCAGTGGAAGGAAGGTGCTGACACGTCTGCTCTCTGCCTTCTTGTTGCTTGAGTCAGGTAAATTCTACTCTGGAGGACCAGTAACCCTCTCTGAAGCAATTCTTGTTCTGTCTGATCAAATATATTATAAGTTTGTGTTTTTAACTAGATAAAATCCTAAGGCTGCCTGATTTGACCCAGAGGTCCCAATGCCCATATCATTGGACAAATAATAAGCCTTCCTTGTCTTGTGTTTGCTCTTCCAAGCACTAAGAGATAACAGATAGAATTAATTCCTTTTACTGAGAAAATTTCAAATCCATTTGTAAATACTGGTTTGGCTCTTAAATGGTGCATAAGAGGTGATATATAATTAAAGGCTGTTTAGATTTCACTTAAGCAAGAAGCTTCTGAGACAGGCAAGAGTGATGCTGCTGGAGGTATGTGTTTACAGATCTTATTAAGGGCTTGAAGCACCTAGCAGTGCCCACCAGGCCTCAGTTGGCAAACGCCCAGAGCATGAAGCAGGAAGCCACACAAGGGAGGCTTGTGGGAGTTGAATAGCTTCCCAGAAAATCAGGAAGAAGGGAAGACTGAACAAATAGCAGGTGAGACTGAAAACAGTTACAGAAAGCCTTGCTCTGGCCCATTTCACCACCATGACCTCACGGAGAGGTCCTAGCCACAGTGAGATGGGAATCCTGGGTCCTGCTATAGTGGGGTTTGGAGAGGTCAAGTCTCCAAGATGTCCCAATACTGTGTCTTCCCTGCCATTACCCCTCACCAGGAAGAGACCTTCTCAGCCTGCCCAGGGATCCCCTGTACCTGCCGGCCCTTCTCTGGTAGGCTTCTGTCCATTTCCTTACCATTTCATGGGATGAGGTTCCCTGAGCACTATAAGTGATAAGACAGTGACTATTAGCCTGTCAGCATTTCTAGGTCAGCCCCCTCTGAGTTTGCTAAGGAGTCTGTCTCTTTGTTTCCCCACTCTCTACTCTCCATCAAATGTCTTGCTCTGCCACACTGGTCCTTGGGCTTCTGTGATAGAACATGACAGGGAGGGGAAGAGGTCAATGAGAAGTGCGTGGGGTGAGCCATGTGGCTAGGAAAGATCGTAATGAAACCTCCAAGGAGGCCGACTGGAGGGCCCTGTGCTGTGAATGGAGCTGGGGTCTCCATGTCACATAATGCCACGTGGTGGCTCATTACTGGTGGGGCCCGAAGGGTGGTCAGGCCTCCTGAGGCATGGACCTAAGGACCTTTCAGATTAAGAATATCAAACTATATGTGGCTTGAAATTTCTTTTCCTCCAGGGGTGCATGAAGGCTGTCTTCAAAGTATAAAGACCTGAGGCAAGCGACAGTCACAAGGGCTTCTGGAATACTCCCAGAGCCACAAGGACACTGTGGAGACCTCGCGAGGATTGGAAGTAAATTGGGATTAAGATGTTCAGAACAGCACATTGCACTTGGAGCACCAGAGTCACATGTGATAGACAATGCAATGTGCCTATCCAAGGTCCATTACCCCTTTCTCTCTTACTGCCAGAATCCCTTGGAGTGGCAGCGTTCCAGTTAGAAAATCTCATTCTGCAATCTCCCTCACAGCTGAGAGCGAGTGTCCATGTGCCAATGAGACACGAAAGAAAGTCTAGAGTAGATACCTGGGTAAGTCTTATGTTCCCATAGATAGCCCTGTACCTTTCCCCACGCACTTCTCTGCCTGGAACATAAGCAAGAGGCTAGAAAGGGAAAAGCCACTCTTTTATCACCAAATGGTAAGCTTGAGAATGAAAGGTGTCAGCAGAGGACGGAAGAAGAGAGAGAGAAGGCATATAACTAGGCATGTAACTAGTTACATGGTCTACCAGGCAGCAGCCACCCCACACCCAACACCTGGGACATCCTACACCAGCTCCATGAAATAGAAATAAACCCTCCTCCCCCTTTAAGCTATTCCTTTTCAGATTTCCATAGCCATATCCTGACAAATAGACAAGGCATCATGCAGGTTCACTCAAGTAGAGGAATTCCAAAACACTCATTATTTAAATTCCCAACTCCACAGATACCCAGGTTCTTAAGAACTCATTGTGTGGGGCTGCTGGAGTTAGTCAACACCAAATAACTCTATCCCCTGCCCCCAAAGCCATGGCCTGGGAATACCAAGCAGGTCTCCATTCCCTGGAGACTCAGCTGTCACAATGCAACTTAATTATGGAAAAGTTGAAATGAAATTTAAGAAATCAGTAGAAAGCAGTATACTGGGTTTGTAGAAAAGGATTTAGAGAGAGTTTAGAAGACACCACAGACACACTGTAACGATGAAATAGCCTTGAGACAGCGATCTGCCACACTCCCAGGACAGCTGATGTGACCTGGCACCACAGGATGTTCAGGGACATGAAGTCATACCTACTAAAAAGTTCTGTGTATGGACAGGGCTTGAGGCCCCTCGGCCAAATTATGACATGTGCCAGTGAAACAGAATCCACAAGTTCTGTGAACAGAGATAGCAATAACATAAATACAAAGAATTGTTGACTTGGTGTTAAGTAGTTAACTAGGTACTTGAAGTAACAACAAGTAGTAACTGCAGGAAGCAGCTACTGTCACTAGGACCAGAGGAACAAAGGGAAGAGGCTGGAATTATTAAAACTTAGGAAAGTAAAGAAGGACACTCTTGAGCTCAAACTCAAGACTTTGAAGTAGCCGGCACCAGGCAGGGAGGGGTCTCTGTGGCCATGAGGGGTGCTGTGGGGTGTGGACAGGATTCAGCAGATGCTATGGAAAGGAACTACCTTTGCTGGGGTGGAGAGGTCTTGCTGGGGAAAGGAGCAGGCTCTTGCCCCTGCTCCAGCCCTGAAACGGCCATCTAGCACCCCCTACTGGAAAAGCCTAGTATAGCAAAGCAGCTGGCAGAGTAGGAATGCACCTTGCTGAGTGAGTCCCAGCTCCAGTGTCACCAAGCACAAAAAAAAGGAGGAGGGGCTAGGAGCTGAGAGACCATTATTTAATACCTTGCACAAAGTCCCTGTAGCAGAATTTTGTGAATAATGTTTGCCTCCTTCTTCTGAAAGATACTAATCAACAGAGACAAGAAAATAGGTCTTAGAGGCTCAGAAGCATCTAAACACATAGAGGGGAGGCAGTGGGGGGAGGCGAGGGTCAAGGGGAGGAGAAGGGATGGTTGTAAGCAGTTGGAAATTATTAAGTGGCATTAGTCTTGATTCCCAGGAACCACCCAGTCTCCCTACTGGCAAATCAAATCAGGACAGAGGAAGTAGGAAAAGGAATGGACTCGCGGCAGGAAGTAGCAGCTCAGGCTGAAGGAGCTCAGCCAGAACAGACTAGGGAAGTCAAAAGAGAGGCCACTAGGGTTTCATACCTCAGAAAAGGAGCTTAGCCACACATGGTTCCAGTGGGATAGAGATAAGCTGGTCCTTGGCCAACACCAGTTGAAGAGTTGGCCTATTACTGTGCTTCCAAGGCTGAGGATGGGCCCCAGCTAAAAGCCTGCAGGCATGGGCACTGATCCCCTGGCATGTCTCAGAATTGATTTAGGAGGTGAGGACAGTCCAACAATTGCTTTGGTTGTGACAACCAGAAGGGTCAAGTGGTTTCAAGTTCTCAGGGTCCCTATAAACTCCTTACATCAAAGACACTGATGTCAGAGGGGAAGGAGATGAAATGCTTCATCTCAGCACTACAGGGCTGTTCATCCGCTGGTCCTGAGGTTAGTAACAAGAGTATGAGTAAACTCAGCCAGGCATCTGGAGGATCCCAAAATGCTAACACATATTCAGAGTAAAAGAAGGCAAAGTTGGGAAGGGAGGCATGTGAATATGAGCAGGGAGAGTTGATGAAGAGCTTGTTGAGTGATGGAACATCTTTTGCAAAGTCTATTATATGTTTAGAGGGTGATAAAATTAAAACGCTAACTTTTATTAATATCATACATCTCTGCTCCAACCTCCAACCCATGTTGACTGACTAGCATTTGGGTCTGGCCCGATGCACTTTCTCCCCGTCCCCATTCTCTGGGGTCCCCAACCTTGCTACACCACTACTAGGGCTTCTGTGTGGGAGAATGAAAAGGAAAGGAGAGACATGGAGCATGCAGCCCTTGGGCGTGAGGACCTGTGGCTGTGTTCGGGGGATTGGAAGACCAAGGCTACACTGAAGGAGCAATGTGGGAAAGAAGAAAAGGAGAGTTTTAAAAGTATTGCCAGAGACCACGCTTTCCCTTTATGGGCCCACAGACGTACAAGAAAAAAACATAAATTGTTTTGAAATTACTTTGGCTGTATACTTTGTGTTCTTTTAACCACAACACTGCTTTGGGAATAAACCACGGGAGTGGTGGCTCTATAATAGTCATAAAAAACCATCTCAAAAGCTCCTCAGAGATATAGGAACTGTCAGAGAATCCCCTAAGCCTTTTCTACTTCTATTTCCAGTCCATTTCTTTGGCCAGGCCAGCTCCGGGCTTGGTGGGCTTCCCACTGCTGCCCATCCAGGCTCCACTCCTCCCCACTCCTCCTTCCAACTGGTTAGACAAACAGTGTCCCAGGCATCCCATGCTGTTCCACAGACCGATCCAGAGGCCTTTTCCTGTTTAAGGAATAGACTGATATCCCTATGGGCATGGATACTGCTTTCATACCCCCTACGGCAGTTGTCATGAACAAATCTCACACACACATATACACATGTATTTTCCTGGACAGAAGTCTGCTGAGCCAATAGTAAAGGGAAAATGGTGATGGCTCCAGTGACACCTTTGTTTCACATGGGTCTGCGGCTTCTCTGAGTCCGCCAGCTAGGAGATAAGGCCCTGATGCTCATTGGAACACCATCACTTCCTTATAAGGAGAAAATATTCCAGATCTTCATGTGAAATTCCAATCCCATTTCCTAGGAAGAAGAAGGTGCACTTGGGAAAGTACCATTGGAACTGTGCCTTTAGGAATGGGTGGTTTCTGGGAACCAGGAAGAGCAGAGAAAGTGACAGTGCTTGTAAATGAAAATGCAGTTCATACTTCAAGTATCAAGCATGGTGAACCTCATCTCCTGCCATGCCAGTTACTGAACTATTACCTTTCATCTCCAATATCTTGAGATCTTTCAACATCCTCACTCTACCCAACACACTATCATTACGTTCCTTGACCTCCTCACCCTCAGCAACCATTCCCATACCCATCCCAACCATCTACACAATTGCCACAACCAACCATTCTTCCAGCTTGTATTTCCGTATTCATAGGTGTGTTTGAACTCATAAAGACATCCAGTCCTTTAGATCCTTAATTTTCTTCCAGTCTATCAGTCTTCCACACTCATCTTAATCTCATCATGGACAACCTGAATCATGTTCTGCTTCTAGAATGAGAAGGATTGCCTGGTTTCAAATCCTATCTCAATGTATTCATTACACATATGTGACTTTGGGCTAATTTTACCTACATCGGACTTACTTTCATCATCTGTTACGTGAATCCAGTATTAATGCTGATCTCCTAAAGTTGTTCAGAAAATTAAACAAAACAATATACATAAAGAACTTAGATCTTCACACCTGGAAAACAGCACGCACTCACTCAATGTTAGGTATTGCTATCACTATTATTTCCCCACCTTTGCCCATCAAAATCTCAATCCTGGTTCAGCATTACAACAACACATCTTCTAGGATCCTCTATGTGGGTAATTGAGTGCTGCTAAAGGCAACATTATAACTCTGAGAAGATTCCATCACCAATTAGACATGAGTGTTCTCACTGGATTCTCAACTCCGCTGGCATGCCCTGTCTGTGGTTTGCTCCCACATTCATTTCTCCTAATTTTCTCTCCACATCTTCCTAATTTTTCTCAAGCCAGTTTACACACCGCTGAACATTCCTAGCATAAAACACTTCATCTCCTGTTTCATTAAGAAAATGGAGACCCAAGCACAATTGCCTTCAACTTCTAGTTCCTATAACTTCCAGCCACACAAAGCCTCCTTTCCTCAGCTCCATCCTGCCCAAGACCAAAGGTCCTCTCTGTCCACCGTCTGTACATTCCAGGAACTCAATCAATTAGTTACCCATTCCTATACCTTCACCTGCCCTCTCTCCCTCTCTACTGGGCTATTTTACTCATTTTATAAATAGGGCATGTCCTTCTCATCCTCCTACTTCTAAGAAAAAAAACCTCTACTTTTGACTTTATATGCTCTCTAGTAAAAATTCTTCTCATGGGAATTTCTTACAAGTGTGGTCTAATTCATTCTGCAGGCCATTCATCCCTCAGCCTCCTACAACCAGACTTCCATCCCACTACTCCACGTATGTCTGTCCTAATCTTATGCCAACCACCCTGAGCTCCTGGCACTAATGATCATTCCCTTTTATTCTACCACCTCCATTCCCACACCCCATTGCTTGCTTGAGCCTCCACAACAACACACTCTCTAGGTTTTCTTGGTTCCTCTCCAGCTTCTTCTGCTCTGTCGTGTTCATGGAAGCCTCTTCCTCAAATTGTCCTTTAAAGGTTGGGGATTCTAAATTTTTCATTTTGACCCACTATTCTTCTTATACTGTATACTCTCTCTGAGTGACTATATCCTCCTATATGGCTATATGTTTCCAAATCTCTAACTCCAGTTTTTACTTATCCCCAAAAGTTTCTATCTCATTGGTTGTTTGAAACTTCATCTAGATATCCTAAAGGATATCATCCCTCTCTACATGTCCCAAGTCCTCAAATTCAATATTCCTTATCCCAACTAATGACATCAGCATCTACATTGCCCCTAAGTCATGAACACAGAGTTTTTCCTTTCTTTCAATTCTAAACCAACCTATTTTATCTCTTAAATATTTCTTAAATATCTCTTAAATATTTTCCAAATCCATCTCTTCACCTCTCTCTTTGCTAACCTAGTTCCAGTTCTCTTCCTCTCTTACCTAAAAATTGCCATCATCTCCTGAGTGATTTTCCACCTGATATTATTGTTCTATCCCCCACTCCTTTGCCTGGCCATAGAAAGAAATACCGAAACACAAACATGAGCCACTTATCAGCATGCTCGAAACTTTTCAGTGCTTCCCATTTTCAAGTACCTTATCAGATTCAAGGGCTCATGTTATCTGCTTTTCAGAAAATTGAGATTTTCCTCCTTCCACTCTCTACCTTGTACATTAAATTCCATCTCTACATTGTACATTGCACGTATAATCTGTGCATCCTGAATCCTAGCAGATGGAGTAAATCTCCTTTTCTGTGTTCTCTTAGCAACTCTCATATACTAACATCCAAGCTTTTGCCACATATTATATTTGAGAAAATTCTTTACTTTCCAGCTCCCAGACCAGGCTGTGAGCTCCTTGAAGGCAGGGCTATGCCTTAGCCTTCTCTGAATACCTGGTGTCTGCCCAACCCTGGCCTATGCTAGATATTGAATAAACCTGAGTTGAACTGAACTAAGTTGGCCACTATGCCGTTCGTTCTCAGAACTCTCCATCTCTGGCCTACATCAAACCTTGCTGCAACTCCCTCTTCAAAGGCAGGAACATTCCTTCCAGATGAAAGTCTTCTATTCCACTGTCACAAGCTCTTTTCCTAACTCTTGTTACACGAGTTTCTACTTCACTTGTATGGTCTCATAAGTAGAGATATTTTCTGATTTTAAATAAAATAAAAGTTATCCAACACCCAAAAGTCATCAAAAACCATCTTTGTGTGATGGAGGGGACACTCAATGGGATGTCAGGACACTCAAGTTACAGTCGCTGCTCTGTGGCTGATCTACAATCAAGACCAAGGCGCTGTCTCACTAGGGCTCTATTTTCATTCACACAATGACCAAGTGGGGAAAGCTGGGACGGCAGCCATATTGTCCAATATCTCAAAGACTTTCTTTGTTTAGAGCTTACCTGGCATCCTCACAAGCATGACAGTGACAAAGCTTGGTTGTCAAAGTGACCTCAAAGCAGGCAGAAGTTGATAAAATAATAGGTTAAGGGATGAGAAGGGAATAGAGAACAGGCCGTATTTGCCTCATTTAAGAATGAACCCAGGACAAGTAAGCCCTGAAGGAAAGTATGGGCCTGAGACCAGGCTCTGCCCTGTTTTCCCTAATGCTTGTAACTCCGCTGGACTCCTCACCTGCCAGACTTATCTCCCTTGAACTTGTTCACTCCTCACTTACTCTCAACCAGCTCCTTTCAAATAAACACTTTCCTATAAAGATTTCACTTTCGTTTGATCTGTTACACATGGCCCTAAATCAGGGAGAGCCATGCAATGAAAAGTCGCTCTCAGCCCCAAATTCTGCATGGCGCCTGGGCTCTCCTTTAGGAGCCTGGCACATTCAGCCCTCCCTGCATGGCTGTCCTGTGTTCTCCCCGACTAATAAATCTGAGAAAAGGATGAGGGCCTACCCAGCTCTGCACTTCCAAACTCGAAGAAATTGCAGAAAGGGAGGGAAACCGGTGTTAAAAACAGCTAGCAACCAGTAGATGCTTCATAGCAGGAGTGGAAAGGAGCTGACTTTCAGTAACTCAGCAACCACTCAGTCACCAAGAACAGAGCACATGGTCTACACTATGGGGAGTGTGAAATGATTTCTTTCACACTGCCTTATTGGAACATTCCCCATCGACAGCAATCACTCACCCTCCCAAAGAGACAGGCATAAAGAAACAACAAAGGATGGAGAATATGCAGGATTGTAGAGGGACACACAAACACACTATGCACACCCAGAAATTCAAACATAAATGCCCAGGTGAGCACACACTCAGTACATACAAATCCTCAGGCACCTGTTTACAGAAATGCTCAGACATGCACAGAAACAAACCAGCATTCATCCATTTGGACCTATGCAACCGCAAACACACCACATACCAGACAGTCCCAGGCACATCACACTTGGGGCCACAGAGCCCAGAGAAATATATACTCAGAGAATTTAAAAAACAAAGAAGAAGAAAAGAAAAGAAAGAACATGTAGAGATATGCATAGCCACCTCAAACTCCCAACACTCTGGTACAGAGGCAGCAAAAGTGTTCCCAGGAGGGGCGTGATGTGCCAGATGTACAGTTCAGTGATCACCTCTAAAGACCGTAGGAGGGTGCGGTACTGGGGGGTGGGGAGTAGTTAGGCCTTTTATTGCACTTGCTAGAGATAAAAAATGAGTAGGATTTGAGCTAAGGACTCAAAGGAATAGATTCCAGAGACATTTTTTGGTCAAAGTGAATGAACTTCATGAAGAATACAATCAACCTAGAAAAGGGGATGAGGAGGCTGTCTCTTGGGCATCTGGTTTGGGCAACAGGGTATCACTCACTGCAACAGGCAGTACTAGGAAGAGGGTGGGGGACAGCCAGAAAGACCCTGTCAGTTAGATAAATGATGAATTGAATGTATCTTGAATACCAGTCCCTGGGGCATGGCCTCTGACCAAGATCTGGGTGGCTGTAGCTCACAATCTGAGCCTCAGTAAGCTTTCAGGTCCCTGTCCCTGGTATTCTTTCAGAAAAAGATGGGCACATTGCAATCAGATGACCAGGAGAGCAAAGAGCCTGATCAAGGGCCAGAGGAGCTTTGAAACCACACATAGGTATGACTTTGGACTTTCTGCCCACAAGATTTCTCATTGATCAGTTTCCTCCAGAACTCCCAATTACTGGGGTTGCCATGAATGGACCATGGTCTAACAGCTCGACCCAAAACTTCCTGTTGGACCCAGCCTTCTCTGGAGTCATAAGACACTTTGGAGGTGAAAGTCACCCTGTTCCTCAGCTCTCCCCCAGGGTTTTTTCTGCTTTGGGCAAGAACCCAAAGGGTGCCACGGGGTCTTATTTTCACAATCACTTTTAGCCTTAAAAGTGTGCTTATTTAAAAATAAAGGGGCATCTGGGTCGCTCAATTGGTTACGCATCCGACTTCGGCTCAGGCCACGATCGCATGGTTTGTGACTTTGAGCCCCATGTCATACTGTGTACTGACAGCTCAGAGGCAACTCTGGATCGTCTGTTTCTCTCTTTCTGCCTCTCCCCAACTCATGTGCTCCTACGCTCTCTCTCATTCTTAAAATAAGTAAACTTCAAAAAAAATTTTAAGTAAAAATAGGGGGCACACCTGAGCAAGGATCTAATAAATATCTAAATGCCACCTGGCCCCAACAAAACAATGGAGAACACCCTGGAACAAGTGAACCACTTCTGTAATGAGCTGTGATGACAAAGACTGAAGGAGAGCCTCTTTGCAAAGGCTGTGGCTAAGCTGGCTGCACGTTTAGCATTAAATCTTCCCTGTGAAGGATGAGAGGGAAATCCTTCTCTCAAAAGCTTAATTTCTGGAAACCAGGTGTAGGTCCCCCTCAGCTAAAAGTGCATGTTGTTCTCAGCACAGGAGAGTAACAGAGACCATCATCCTTAAGATAGCAGCCCTGCAGAAGGACAGCAAGTCCCCAGCTCTGCCTCCAGCCCCCAACGCACCAGGTGAGTTCACCCAGACAGCCAGCCAAGGGGAAGAGGGAAGGGAGAGCAGACCTGAGGATAATGCTCTGGGGGGTGAGGGGTCCTCTTTTCCCTCCCTCCTCCTTTCAGCAGACCTCTATTAAATGATGACAGTGTGATGCACAGGAGACAGAGAGATGCCAGGAAGGGTTGGTGGTCTGCTGGTCCAGGCAGACTTATAAACAAATATAGAAGACAGTGTGGTTAAATACTAAAAACGATACATACAGGAGCAATGACATTGCAAAGGAAATGGCCAACACCTTTGCATTTGTGTATTTGGGGCAGAGGAGTGTTATTACTTAGACTGCATGGAAGCAGAAGGGAATCTGGGCAGGAGAAGGGATGTGTTGACAAGCACAGTTTGGGAGGTACATGCTGAGGGGAGTGAACATCTGGAGCATTTGGTTACTAAGAGCCAACCACACTGAGAATTTCACTTCCCCAGCTCTATGAGGCAGTTTTGGAAGAAGCAGCCATGGTCTTTCCAGATTCTTCCTTCCTAGGCCAGGCTGAGCCTTTGAACCACCTTCCTGGGATATTTGGACTTGGGATGGAAAGAGTCTTAGAGCTGAAGTTATAAGATAAAAATGGAGGCAAGGTGTCAACCCCAGAAAAGACCTCTGATAAGAGATGAAGGGAGGGGTCTCAACCACATTCAGGTCCTGGCTCCAGTGGTTCCTGAGGTCACTGCTACACTGACCTGCTCTGAGATTCAGTCATTCAGGAGATGCCACAGAATTCTTCCAATAAAGTCTTGTCTTCGATAAACCAAGTTCCAGCTGGATTTTTCCACTGGCAACCAAGAGGTTCTCAGTAACGGCCAAGGATGGCTGAGACAGAGCTTAAAGCAACTGCACTGGGATAAAGGGAAGAAGGAATATTCTAGAGATATTTCTGGGGTGGAAATCAAAGGGTCAGGTGGAAGATGAAGAAGTACAAGATTCCGAAATGATGTCATGAAAGCCAAGGAAAAGATTATTTTAAGGAAAAAATCATAGAGATACCCCCCAAAAAAGAGGGACCAAGAGATCAAATGAGGTAAATATTGGAAAGTGGTGATCTGATTTGGCAATTCAGAAACTCCTAACTAGACAGCAATGGATTAAGTAGGAAATGTGAGGAAAGGAACTTTAAAAATGATGATTTACTCAGCTTCAAGTCCACTAAAAGCATTAACCAATAGTATTTTCATCCTATAATTCTGGTCTCCAACGTTGTCACGATAACTCAACTTGATGGAAGTGAAATTATTGTACTTTTTGACAGCAGTTCTATGTCTCCTACTTCTATTTTTTAAAGTAAGTTAAATATTTTATTTCATTCAAAGAAAAATGTGCTTTTTCTCATCAGCCACAATAACCTTAAGCTAATAAATCTTTTCCCAATGTATATATTTATTATGTTTTTATTTTCTGAATAGTTAACACATGCACATGACTACTTAATAGCTCATAAAGTATAGAAGAGTATGAAGTAAAATGTGAGTGTCTCTGTCGTGCACATTCTCCCATTAAAAGCAGTTACGAGTCCCTAGTCAATATTTCCAGAGGTAGTCATGCACAATATAGGTATAGGGGTGGTGCCAGAGGGGAGGGGAAAAGGGGTGAGGGAAGAGGAGGGGGAGATACAGGCTTCCAATTATAAAATGCATAAGTCACAAGAACAAAAGGTCCAGCAGAGGGAATATAGTCCATGTATTGTGTTGTGCGGTGACAGATGGTAGCTACACTTGTGGTAAGCACAGTACAACATATAATGTTGTAGAATCACTATAGTGTACACCCAAAACAAATGTAACATTGTGTGTCAACTATCCAATAAAGAAAATAATACAATAAAGAAAAAACAATAACTTTATTTTTATTGAAATGTAATTGATGTATATAGTGTTATATTAGTTTCAGGTGTACAATGTAATGATTCAACAATTCTATATATTACTCAGTGCCCATCATGATAAGTGTAGTCACCATCTGTCACCAATGTTACTACAATCTTCTTGACAATATTTCCTATGCTGTACTTTTCCTCTTCATGACTTGTTTACTTTGTAACTGAAAGTGTATACCACTTAATGCCCTTTATCAGTTTCATCCATCCCCTCCACACCTCCCCTCTGGCAAACAATTTCTTCTCTGTATTTAAATGTCTATTTTTCTGTTTATCTCTTTTTCCTTTGTTTGTTTTGTTTCTTACATTCCACATATGAAGAAACCATGAGGTATTTGTCTTTCTTTGCCTGACTTATTTACTTAGTGTTATACCCTAGGGATGAAACCTAGGTCCATCCATGTTGTTATAAATGACATGATCTCATTCTTTTTGTGGTGAATAATATTCCATTGTATATATACCCCATCTTTGTCCATTCATCTATTGATGAACACTTGGTCTACTTCTTTTTTTTTTTTTTTATAAAAAATTTTTTTTAATGTTTTATTTATTTCTAGGAGAGAGAGAGAGACAGCGTGAGCAGGGGTGGGTCAGAGAGAGAGGAGTCACCGACTGAAACAGGCTCCAGGCTCTGAGCTGGCAGTCAGCACAGAGCCCGACGCGGGGCTCGAACCCACGAACCGTGAGATCATGACCCAAGCGAAAGTCGGACGCTTAACCGACTAAGCCACCCAGGTGCCCCACACTTGGTCTACTTCTATAACGTGGCTATTGTAAATAATTCTGCGATAAACATAGGGGTGCACAAGTCTTTTAAAATTAGTTTTCTTTGGGTAAATACCCAGTAGTAGATCCTAATTATTTTTATTTTTAATATTTTGAGGAACCTCCATACTGTTTTCCACAGCATCAGTACCAATTTGCATTCCCAACAGTGCATGAGCATATAAAAGAATGAAACTAGACTGCTTTCTTACATTATATACACACAAAAAAACTCAAAATGGATTAAAGACCTAAATGTGAGATCTGAAACCATAAAATTCATAGAAGAAAACATAGGCAGTAATTTCTTTGACATCGGCCATAGAAACATTTTTCTAGATACATCTCCTCAGGCAAGGGAAACAAAAGCAAAAATAAACTATTGGAACTACACCAAAATAAAAAGCTTGTGCACAGAGAAGGACCACTGACAAAATGAAAAAGGAACCTACTGAATAGAAGATATTTGCAAATGATATATCTGATAAGAGGTTAATATCCAAAGTATATAGAGAGCTTATACAACTCAATTCCAAATGACAAGCAATCCAATTAGAAAATGGGCAGTGGATCTGAATATACATTTTCCAAAAAAAGACATAAAGATGACCAAAGACACATGAGAAGATGCTCAACATCATTCATCATCAGGGAAATGCAGATCAAAACTACAATGAGATATCTCTTACACCTGTCAGAATGGCTAGATCAAAAAGAGAAGAAAAACTTAAAAAAAAAAAAAAAAAAAGAATACAAGTATATGCATCCCCTTTTGACATCTATGTACACTTCTCCTTGCCTTGTTTTTTCTACTTCATATACCTTTGAGATTGTTCCATTATCTGTGCATGTATATCAGCCTCTCTTTTTGAAGTGGCTGTGTGGTATTTCCTTGGATTGAGTTGCCATATTTTATTTTATTAGACCTCTATGGATGAACTTTTGGGTTGTTTCTATTATTTTGCTAATAAAATCAGGTTTGTGATAAGTGTTCTTTCTTTGGGCAGATATATAGGACAACCCCCTATAACTGAAACTGCTAAATTATAGGGAATCTTTGTTTATAATTTCAGTAGGTATGCTCAAACTGCCCTCCTAAGTCTACCAACAATTCATGAGAGGGACAGTTACATGACACTCTCGTCCATAAAATGAATCATGGTGCTTTTGCTCTTTGAGAATTGATGTTATAATGTGGAAGGAAAAGGGTTAACCTCAGACCTGGGTTGGTCCAGGAATGCCTGGGACAAGGGACCTCAGAGTCCTGTTTCTCCAGAAAGTACAAAACTAAGTAAATGTGGAATGTTGTGTCTGCTTCATCTGCAGTGTGGCACTGCTCTTGGCCTGGGGGAACTGCGAACCAGCACAAAACCTCAGACCACCATGAATACAAGGGTATAAAAGAGAGTGCTGGGTTGCTAAACCCCACACAAACCTTGATGCTTGCATCCCTAGGAAGTTGCTCCATCTTCTGAGGAGATGAAGATGTGTGCAGCTATATGACTTGTCCCTTGCATCCCTTCAGGATCTAAGTGACCTCAGTATTAAAGCCTACCATAACTCATGAATCGATGTAGGTGCACAAATCAGTGGTTTAAATGTACACTTATTTTATTATGGGTGAAGTTGAGCATTTTTCCTACAAGTTCAAAGACTATTTTTTATCTACTCTCATGCACTATCAAGTTCTTTGCATACTAGAGAGGTAATGTCTATATTCTTGATTTATAAATACTCTTTATATGTTACAGGATGGGTCGCTTTATCATACATGTTGCAAATATTTTTTCCAGTGTTTTTATCTGTCTTCTGACCATGTTTATAATATTTCCTACCATGGAGAGTCATTTCATTTTTATAGTTCTACATATCCATCTTTTCTCTTAAGACTTGCAGATTTTATAAAATCCTTTCAAAGGTCTTTTTAATTTTAAGTTTATAAAAGTTTTCTTTCATGTTTCCTTCTAGTTCTTTTATTCTTCCTTTTTCTTTTTTTTTTTCTTTTTTTTTTTTTTTAGTATTCAGTACATCCAGAATTTTATTTTGGTATAAAGAGCAAGGTAGAAATCCAACTTTATTTTTTTCAGATCATAACCTAAGTTAGTGCCTTGATAATAAAAGCTTTCATACTCTACCACAGGGCACTGTTATAAGCTCTTTTTCAGAGTTAGTAATACTAGACTTTCAAAATGCTTACAATTTCTCTCAGCAATATAAAACAGATTATGCCAATAGAAAGCTAGAGACACCTAAAGCTCTATTCCACCTTTTTATTAACTATTCCTAAAGTACACAATGTAAACGGCTTTGTAAAATTTCAATAGGTATTGAGATTGTAATTGAGGTAAACACTTGCCAGATGTGCAAAGCACTGTCCACTAGCCAACAGAAGACAAAGAAAAGTGCCTGTCCACCCATCCCCATGCATACCTCTTCCTCAAAAAGAAGGGGCTTTCCCTGACCAGATGGGAAGGCACAATCAGACAGGATGGGAGCCACTCTCGGAGGCTACGATATGTGAATCTATAGCCTTCCTCTCCACATTTGTAGCTTCCCCCCGCCCCCGCCCCCGCCCCAGAGAGTCCTAAATAGTGTAGTTCAATGATACGATTTCTCAACCACATAAACCAGAGATATAAATGGGTGTGGTGTTAAGTCTCTACCCATGATAAAGAAGTCAGCAAAAGGCAAGGGCTGAGCTTTGGAGAGCTCAGGTAGGCAGGATGCAGATAATATGTACTTAGGAGGTAGAGATGGGAAGTGGTAAGCATGAGATCTTCAGTCTTGCTTTCTAGAAACAAAGCTACATTTTGATTCACATTAAACAACATTTCCTCTTGAGAGTAAATACCAAAGAAATGGAACCAAGACAGTTCCCCTTAGTTCAACAGATTTGCACATCATAAATAATTGCTAAACCCCAGCAAATGTGGTCGGGGGTTGTGCCTGTCAGCCATCCCATTGCTTAGTATCTGGGGTGATGATTCTAATGGCAACAAAATAAATGAAACAGTCAATGCAAATTGGTCCACAAGCTAATCAGGAAACAGCAGACCTAGATAGACCTTTTACCTTTTAAGTAGGCTGGGGAAACATCAGAGTTTATAGGAAGATGTATGGTATTGGTCAAGGATCTTGATTGCATTAAATGGAAAGCAATTGTAATTACCTTAAGCAAAACAGAAAACTTAGACATAACAGATGGCTATGGGATAAGGGTTGAGAAAATGCAGAAACCACAAAATACAGAGACTTAAAGAGCAGAATGCATCAGTTAGACTCTTATTTAAATGCTACACAAATTGCCTGGCTGATTGAAGTGAAAATAACTTGGCTGACAGCATCTTGGGGAGCCCCACAATTGACTGAAAGACTGGAGAATCTGGCTCAGAAAATGGTCAGAGTCCAGGAGAAGAGGTAGTACCGGACATTGTGAATTCTTCCCACAGGATGAGTCTGAGGATAATGCAGCTGCCTCAGAAGCTAAACACTGAGTGCCTAAGTGTCGCACCAGCCCCAAGTGACAACAACCCAAAGCTGCCCTGGCACCATCACTTCCACCCCTGGAAAATGGCCACGGCTGTCACCACTACAGACAACCAGTGAATTCTCTACTTGCCCAGGTCTTAGCATCACTAGCTCCAGAATCTCAGGTAAGTCCATCTCATTGGCCAAGTCCTGTGTCCAGCTCCTGGCTTCTGGCAGGACATGACATTTCACATTTGGCTTTTTGGCTTCCATTCTTGTAAACTGAACCCCCAACAAGCACCCCCAACAAGACTATGTACACTGGGCAGTAAAGGAAATGACAAATCACCACTCCATCAACACCCTAACATGAATGTTCTGGGAAGGACATCATTGCCACTCCTGCTGAACACCAATATTGTCACCCTTGGACACCACTGCTACTGCCTCTGCATCTAAAAATCATTTCAAACCAAGTCCTGGCTGCCAAAGGAAGAGACAGAGGGAGCATCAGAACTTCAGGCTTCCAAAGAAAGAAGAAAGTAAAAAATAGGCTCACATTAAAAACAGAATATAGCACCTAAAATTCAGGAAGAGATTTTTTTTATGTTTTAGAAAAATATTTTTTAAACCACATACTTTGGTTTTTCATTTAAATTAAGTAAAACATAGAGTCTAACAACGAAAAACAGCAGGGGCCTGATTAAGGGAAGAACACAAAAGTATTAATAAGCAGTACTTAAACAACTTAATATTGTTGCTGAAGAGAAGCCAGTGAAGGAGAGGAAAGGCTTGAAAGTCTTTCCCTTAGTGCACAGAAGAGCAAAGAAATAAAAAGGTGAAATCTACAGGTGCTCTGAAATGAAGAGCCACATACACATGAGCGATACACACAAAAGGGAACATAAGACACTGAAAATAATCATCAGAGATATAATAAAAGAAAACTTCTCTGAAGAGAGATAACAGATTAAAGTTGTTCTCAAGGAACCAAACATAATTAATAAAAAGGAACAACACATAAATAGGTGATGGGGAGATTAAGGAGGGTAGCTGTCACGGTGAGTACAGAGTGATGTATGGAATTGTTGAATCATTATATTATACACCTAAGACTAATATAGCACTCTATGTTAACTAACTGTAATTAAAATAAAAACTAAGGGCATATGGGCAGCTAAGTTGGTTAAGTGTCTGACTCTTGATTTCAGCTCAGGTCATGATCTCATAGTTGGTGAGATCACGCCCCACATCAGGCTCTGTGGTGAGAGCATGCTTGGGATTTTCTATCTCCCTCTCTCTCTGTCCCTGTTTCATGCTCTCTCTCTCTCTCTCTCCAAATAAATAATAATAAATAAATAAAACCCTTTTTTAAAAAAGAACAACACACACATATCAGTGACTTTCAAAATTTCAAGAATAAAGAAATATTCCTGTGAACATGAAGGAAAAATTGATGGTGCGCATGTGCGCGTGCACACACACACACACACACACACACACACACACACAGAATAAAATATCAAGCTAGATTCAGACTTTTCCTTTCAATCACACCAGATGACTGCCCTATCCTTGGCAGATAATTTGCTTTACATGTACTGGATCCCATCTAAATAAAAACCACACTAGAGGAGGGGCAAAGATGGCCTAACATCATGGAAGTTTTTTGTGTCTCTCATCCCTGAAATGTAAACAGGTCAACACTAAACCATCTTGCACACCTAGAAAACTGGTTTGAGGGTTAATACAACAATCTACACAACCTGAACCACAGACTTCAGTAGGTATGTGGCATGGAGGCATGAACTAGGGGAAAGAGAAACCATGGAGGGCAGGGAGCTGTTTTTGCTTGTGGAGAGAGGACAGAGATGGGGGAAGAGCACTGGAAAGCACCCCCCGCCCCACAAAAGCAGGTGGAGAGAAAAGAAGGAGTACAAAAGGGACTGAAATAAAAAGGGAGAAAGGAGAAAAGAAAGGGTTTTAATTCCATTAGGACTCTATAAACAGGGGGAGCACGGAGTCTGAAACTCCACAGCTTGAAACCTGGCGGTGCTCTGGTGGGAAAGACTAATCCCCAGGAGCAGCGAGTGTGTCCTCAGGCCACATGGGGAGAGGTGGGTTTTTTTAATGTTTATTCATTTTTAAGAGAGACAGACATACAAAGAGTGAGGGGGAAAGGGTCTACAAGAGAGGGAGACAGAATCTGAGACAGGCTCCATGCTCTAGGCTGTCAGCACAGAGCCCAATGCGGGGCTCAAATTTACAACTCTGAAATCATGACCTGAGCCAAAGTGGGATGCTTAACTGAGCCACCCAGGTGCCCTATTATAATAATCTTAATCAAAATGGCTTTTTTAATTTTTAAAGAACATGAAATTTAAGGGAAAGTAAGCATGCATTTTCCTCATGCTACAGTTCTAGGAAAATAGATACATTCAATTTTTTTATGCTAATTGAAGGAAACTATAATGAGGTATTTTTAATTAAATGTACTTATTTGTAGAATTTAAACCAAGTTGTGTAAGTCATTAGAAGAGAAAGAAGATTTTAAATAAAACAGTACATATAGGATTGGGCGGATGGAGTTAGGAGTGTTAAAATCAAAAACAAGCTGAGACCAACCTTGAAAATTCCTTCGGCAGATAAAACCAGTTTAGTCGTGTAAACAAAGCTGAAGTCAGCTTATTTTATAAAATAAAATAACTTGACTGGGTCACTTCTTGCTTTTGCTTCTGGAAATCATAAGCCAAACTTGAACTTTTCATCTTCCCAAGGCTGATATGAAGTAACCACTGACCAATTCTGTATCATTTAAAGAAATTCCAATATTATAACCAATCACTGTGAAGACTAAACAGTCACTGCTTTCTTGCTATATAAACTTCTTTTTAACAATGTACCCCTGAGCCTCACTTCATATTTTGGTTCAAGTGCTCCCATTCTGCCAACTGTCTTGTTGGGGTGGGGTGTGCACAATACACCTCTACTAATTACTTGTTTCGGTGATTCATCTGTTTTACTTCTGTTATTTCTGAACTTTTGACATTCCACGGCATCAGAAGTAAGATCCAAGGAAACACCCCCCTACCCCCACCAATGACTCAGGCTGGTGAGCAAGCAGGTGATGATACTTGTTTAAAGAAAGTAATTTAAATAAATGTTAAGTAAGATAAAAGTTTACACTAAGTTCATGGAAATTCATTGAATTTCTTAATCATTTCCAAATAAAATAAACATTAAATGCTAAGCATACGTTTATCTACTTTGGGCTTTTAATTTCTTTTATGGGCTTTTAAACTTTTTACAGAAACAAAAGGTATTTGAGTCTACTGATACACATGTTTTGTGACACACTGAAATATTTACTAAAAGGAAGAAAATACTTCTAGGAATTATGAAAAATAAATAAAATTGCTAATCTATTACAGGATACCAAATATGATAGACATTTCACTACTGTCTAATTCATAGTTTTCACTGGAAAGCAAAGATTACCAAGAGTAAAAATTTATAAAAATTTATAATTGATATGTAAAAATAAAACTACTAGGCTAAACAAGGTTAAAAAAACAACTATATATGAAAAGGAAGGAAGGAAAATAGAATATGGTGTGGGGAGGGTTGGATAAGGAAAGATATAAAAGACACGAGTTGGGGAGCTTTGTTTGGCTGGTGGGTTCTTTTTTTTTTTTTTTTTAAGAGGAGTTGGTTTGGTTTTCTAGTAAAGGAAAAAAGAAAGTAATTTTGTCCCAAAGTAAAATGAATGTTCAAAATTTAGAAAAAGGAAAGGAAAAAGGACAAAACCTAAATGGATATAGAACTTTGTAAAAGGTTTGTGGAAAAGGAATCTTCTGAAAGGAATTTTATCTATGGTCAAGCTAAGATCAGAATGTGAGGAGCCTGAAATTAAGTCCTCCATTAAGAGTAACCTCGGGCTGCACGTAGCCCAGTTCCAGGAAAAGCTTCAGCTTGAAGCCACCCTCAGGACCACCCTCGGATCAGCCAATCAAAAGAAATGTGTAACATTCCTGTAGTCTGAGTCAGGGCTGGGAACTGCAGGTAGTTACTCTGTACAAACTAGCCAATCACTCACTGCTTGCCTAAACTCGATGTAGGCCCTTTGAGCTCACCTTATAATTGGTCATTTTCAAAGGATTCTCAAAGGTCGTGATTGGGTCCCGCCAAAAGTAACAGACGCCTCAGGGATACTGAATGGTCAAGAGTGTAACCATGGGTGCTGTACAATTATGATTGGTGCTTATGTGATGATGCAAAATGTACAACGTGTGCACTGTAACACCCCCATCCCTTACCCATAAAAACCCTGCTCGCCATTGTTGGGTGCTTCACTTTGCTGCCGCGACGCCGGTAGACGGGTGAGCCCCTGCTCGAGCTTGTAATAAAGACCCTTATGTACTTGCATCAGTGACAGCTCCTTGGAGGTCTCAGGGGACTCGCGATTCGGGCACAACAAATGGGTTTATTTTTTTAAATGGGAGAATTTTAATATCAAAAGTATACTGATGCAGTGTAACAATTTGGTTTTCTCTCTGTTAAAAGGATAACGGGGTTTTTGGTCATTTTTTTTGATTATTCGTCACTTTTTATAAGGAATTACATACCAAGTTTCATTTCAGTTACCTATAATGTACTCTGCCTAGGAAACAAAGACTCTGTCTTATGAAATAATTTCCTGTGCTTTACATTGTCTTTTTCAAGTCTTTGATTGCCCTAAAAAATACCTGAGTCATCTCTATTAAAAGAACTAAGATTTTTAAAAACTATAGAACTTTCTATATTTGCCTTTGAAATCTCTGAATTGTCACTTTGGTTGAATGGATAACTAAGCCAATCGCCTCTTGGTTTAGATGTTTAACCATGGCTATTTTTAAGGCTTTTTTTGTCATTCACAATTATTTTTTACTCTTGATTCTCCTCTAAAAGCATTCTTATCAACTGCAAATGAAAGTGCTTTCTCCTCAAAGAGAGTCACAGAAAGGACCCTACCAAGTACTTTAAAATGCAAGTTTCTGGTGACTTTAAGACTATAACATTGAACTAAGAATTTTAAAACTTTAATGGAAAACTGATTCATAAAGCTGCTAACCTAAGATGAAGCAAAACAAGAATTAATTATGTAACACTGATGATTATAATTTTTATGACTTCATTGAAAACAACTGCTAGTTCTCTCTGTGATGAGAACCTTTTCACAGATCTGTACTGAGCTCCGTGAGGATAAGAAACTCTGAAGGAGGGAAAACAAGCAAACAAAACAAAAACACACACACACACACACAAAATCCAAACTAACATTTTCCATTTTCTCTGACTCTTTGACTCTGGAGTCACTGTACACCTAAAACTACCCTTTTCCTGAAGCCACGCAACTAAAGTTGGAAAACTTGATACACGCCTCAAAGAAATCAGGACAACAGCTCATGTGTGGACAATCTCCATGCCTGTTGTTGTGCAGACACTCAGAGCTCAACAGACACATTCACACTGCAAACCAGGAATATGTCGGATTGCCACTGCCTGCCCTCCCTCCATCTAAAGATGCTTAGAACCTGACACCTAGAAATCTTCTCAACTGGCTGCTCTCCACACACACAAACTGAATTTATAATTTCCTTGAACTATTAACCTTTGTTTTTCTTCTGTTTCCATAGAAATGTCTCTCGTTAAATTACCTGATTGCTCACATCATAACGAGACCTAATGCAAGTGAAAATTCACCTGCAACATTGCCTCCTGAAATAAAACAACCTCATACCAATCCTGTTCTAAGTAATCATGAGGATGTGTGTTTGCCAAGACATCATTTTATGCCTATAACCCATTTGAGTTACTTAACTGGTTAAACGTTGGTGCCTAGAGTCTCAGCTCTGTGAAATTTCTGAATCCATGGCTTTTGTTCTGCATATAGTCATCATATTAACCTCTCTAGTGTATTCTATACTCTCAAGGATTTTAAACGCCTGTCAGTCCCCACTCACATGCCACACAGTATCCACAAGAATTAGATAACTGGATGAAATCAACAATAACCACATAAATGATGACGACAGTGACTACATAGCTCTCTGGCCTGGCTACTCAACTAATAGAAACAGCAGATATATGATTGTTTGGCCTGACTACATCAACAGTGGTAAGGAGAATGATGGTATACCAGTTGGTCACACTCTCAACCTGCTGAGAGAATGACCAAAAGGAAGGGAATTATCAAAACCAAAACCAAACCAGAGATGAGCCTTGAAAATTCTCTGAGCAGACAAAACCAGGTTAGTCATACAAACAGAGCTGAAATCAGCTTATTTTGCAAGACTAACTTGACCTGGGTCATTTCCTGCTTTTGCTTCTGGAAATCATAAGCAAAATTTGATCTGTTCCTCAAGGTCGATATGAAGGAACTACTGACCAATTCTTTATCATTTAAGAAATGTCTAATATTATAATCCCTGTGAAGAATAAACAGTCACTGCTTTCTCACTACAGAAGCCTCTTATAACAATATACACCTGAGGCTGAAGAGCCAAAAATTTAAGTCCTCCATTAAGAGAAACCTCGGGCTACACGTAGCCCCAGTCCCAGTCCCAGGAAAAGCCTCAGACTGTTCAAGGCTAAAGCCATCCTCAGACCGCCCTCAGTTCAGCTAATCAAAAGGAAAAAATAGAAACATTCCTATAGTCTGAGTCAAGGCTGGAAACTGCAGATACAAACTAGCTCCTTCCGCTTCTGTACCATTGCTTAAGGCTTGAGTTTCAGCCTCCCCAGAACTATCAGGCAGCCGCACACTGCCCAAGGCCGAAGAAACTGGCCACCACATCACTCCACCACACTACCTTGGCAACACCTAATCAGGAAAGGCCAGCAGCCACCCTCCGCCTTACTGAAGGAATGGCCTAAGGAGAGAGAAGTTAACCTGTTAGTCGCCGACCAAGACTCTAGACTCGCTCTATGATTGGCTAAATTCAAAGGTATCCTAAATGTTGTAATTGGATCCCGCCAAAAACCTGATAGCGGGAACCAATCAAATATGGTATATGTTCATATTTAAATATCAACCAATGACCAACCTGTAACCACAGAGATCTCCTGTCCCTCCCCACGACTTGTTTACTCCGGTCTATAAAAAGACTGCAAAGGCTTTGTTCAGGGCCTCTCAGCGTTACCAGCAACGAGTGCGCGGAGGTCCGGGTTCGAACCTGCAAATAAACAACCCTTGCCGATTGGCTTTGACTCTGGTCTCTGGTGGTCTGTTTTTGGGGGTCTCTCGAACTCTGGGTGTTTCAAGGCCACTTCATGTTTTGGTTTGAGTACTCCTGGTCTGCAAACTGTCTTTTTGCTATGTGCACAATAAACTTTTACTCATTACTATTTCAAAGATTAGCTGGTTTTACTTCTGAATTTTTGACAGGAGCTGGTAATAAATGTTGAGGTTCCGGAGTGAACGGTCAAGAAAGAATTACTGAAACATCTTTGGTGCAAAAAGCATGGTTTTACAGAAGGACAGAGACAGGATCTGTGGACAGAAAGAGCTGCACTGGGGTTATGACGAGTGGCTAATTATATACTTTTAAATTGGGAGGGGGTTAGGGATAGCATAAGTTCCTAAGGAATTTGGAAGCAAGATTTCCAGGACCTCAAGGGGCTAGCTGTTGTTAGGATAAGGTCATTTACTACTGTCTAGTAAAACCTTAGTCATGAGACCCTTCAGGTGTACATCAGTGGGCCACGTGCTTAGAGGATGATTGCTAACATATATCTTGGGAGACAGAGGTAAAGTTTCCAAAGGGATTTTTTCCATTGTTAAAGAAGACTAACAGGGTCCTGCAGGTTGGGTTAAGGTCAAGCTAAGGTTGCTTTCTGCCCTTAGCAAGGTATTAATATGAAGGTAGTTGAGTTCCTGGCGGAAGGTCACTCTGTCTAAAGGACTTGTCAATGGATATAAGTTGTAAGGAAGTTTTAAATGTTTCTTTTGCCTTTGTTCTCCACATCAGAGCTATGAGTACATTTTTGGCAAAAATAAAACACAAGATGAAGAAATGAGATTAAAATGGCAGCTTAACAAAACTGTAAATCAGTTCAATACTCTTCTAAAACAAAATGACTCCCTAATGCATATCAAAATGTAAGTGTACCTACACCCTACTTTCAAAAATCTAAAACAATGTAACACAGAAAGTTTAAATGTGAAAGACTAAACAAAAGTAAACCAGACAACAAAAGTAGAGCCATGGTGTTCATATTAGACAATGTAAATTTCAAACCAACAAAATAGGATTGTATTACTTTTGCTGAAGGTATATCCTACAATGACATTCTGATAGAAGAAAGAAAAACAGTATGCCAAGTAACACAGCATTAAAACATAAAGAAGTAAGATCTGTTGGAAATAAAAGATGTCCCCCAAAAAACCCAAGAAGCAAAAAAACACTTTATGACATTATATTAGGTTCTATATGACTTAGAGTCTTTAGAAGACAAAACAGAAAAGAAACAATTAAGGCTTAAAGTAGTGGTTTTCAAACCCTCTCTAGAGTGTGTATGGTCAGGGACAATAAAAGATATTGAAAAGGCAGTTTGGACCATCCATCCTGCATCTATCAGCATTCCACAAAACTTTGCATTTGAAAAAAATAGCCTTGAGAAGACGATGGGGTTGAATGCGCTTCATTGTTTTTAAAAATCACCATGACACAGATTCAAAAGCCATGTTCTAAATTCACTGTATGTCAGTATTTAATTTTAATGGCTACCTTGGTCAAAATGTACTTACAAAAGCCCACAGAACTACATCAAAGAATCAAACTGTTTGTTGCCTTGGCTCTCTGAATCTATTATGCAAAGGGTTTGGTTGGTTTGGGGGGGTTTTTTGTTTGTTTTTTGGGGGGTTTTTTTTTGCTAAAATTCTGTTAGTAAATTTCCATTATCTCAGCTGTCAGTCAGTTATTCATGCCAAATAATTGGAAAATGACGTAGTTTGTTTTAACCAAGTAAGCTCAAAAACAACTACATTCTTTGAATGATTTTTAAAGCAAGTTAGATTTTCTTTAAATTCTTAGGTTTTGGGGTGTGAGTATTTGAGAAGTATTACCAGTGACATATATTGTCTTCAGCTACAAAATCACATAAGGATGAAACATTCCAGGCACCTGCTTTCAAAATGCTCTTTCCTGAGCACACGTTTCTGTCAAAAACCTTTTTCTCAATTTGTTAAAACATCACCTCAACCTTGAACGGGCACATTAAATGGGTTAGTTTCTTCAAAAATATCTGCCTCGTCACCAGAGGGAAAACAAATCCTCGAATTTAGAATGCTTATCTTTCTGCATAAGAAAAAATGTGTTTCAATCTATCTTTAAATGCGATGAATCTTTGAAACATTTTACCATGAGATAACCACCTCTCCTCTGTGACGGACGAATAATACCCATGGTCATGGCCCTTCTCTTCTGAGTATGTTATAAAGATTCTCTCACTTTTTTTGTAAACTATATCAAAAACACTTCTGGCTTCAATTTGGTGTATTTCCTTATCCACACTGGAGCCAATGGATACATTTCAGGGAGGACGCAATCCATGACTCATTTTATTCCAATGGAATCGGCTGCTCCATCTGTAACTACACACACTCTGTTTTCCATTCCTCTCCCTCATAAAACAGTGGGGTATAAAAATTATTATTGAAGAAGTCATGTACTGTTGAAAACCTATCTTTTCTAGCACACTTAGAGAATGTACTACAGTGGCTCACTGTACACGCACAATGTGCTCTGTGCATTTAATTACTGAAAGATCGTCTTGGAGACATTCTCAACCAGAGACATCTGTACTTTCATCCAACTGCATTTAGAAAACCTCCCATACTGAACAACATGTGCTAAACCTCGTTTCTTCAGATGTATAGTCATGGATTATACCTGTTTTCAAACACGTTTTGCTAATAAAGGAAAACACTTTTACGTTGTTGCGATGGGGTTTCCTGGGTATAATGTCAGCGACTTTTACCCTGAAAGGAAGAATAAGTGTGTCCCCTGTGATGTGTGGTTTCTTGTCTTTTACTATTTCAAACAGAAATCTCAAAACAGATTTTACATGTTTTAATACATTTTGTTTGAGTATCGTATAACTTAAATATGGCTTAAAAATACAGACATTTGTCTTCAGGCTCTGAATGCTTAGTTTTAAATGCCTTGCTACTAGGAGGGCTTCACATGACTTGTAGACAGCATTTCACAGTCTAGTATATGTTTAGACTTCTTGCAAGATCTCATTACATCATGGTTGCTTTGACCTCTTGGTGTGACCAATAAGTCTTCAGACTTATCGTAGGAGTAAAAGAAATGTTGTCAACCACTTTGGAAGTTTTGCGCATTTTTTGCTATTGTTTACTTGTATTAGGGTCATTTCTGCAAGAAATCTTATAATCCACTTTCCATTTGGGAGGCAGAATTAGTTCTGTTGAAACTAGAAAATTATCTTTAAACCTACCTAGCTGGGAACAGGTAAAATGTAATGCATCACAACATGCTAAAAGCTAATAAAAACACATTGAAGATGTCATCAACGCTCCCGTTTGAAAATGTCCACAGGTCTTTTAGGAAAACTTACTTACAACACATGGCATGTAACTTTCTGGCATCAGTTATCTGCATCCAAATAAAACTATGTAACAGAAAATCACAAAACCCTAATGACATGCAACAAATACTTCCTTCACTCAGAAATCTGAGAGCATCCGCTGATTTGCGGCTGGGCTCACTAGTTCATGCCTCTGAGATCAGCTGTGGCTCAGATAAGGGGTTCTGCTGATCTTGGCTGGGCTTGCTCTAGTGTCTGAAGGCTGGCTGACTGTCAGCTGGTCTAGGGTGGCTGGGATTATTGGAGCAGCATGGATCTTTTCCACTTATCATCTTCCAGCAGGTATGCCCATGTAATGACAGAAGGCAAGAGTGAGGAAATCCAATCCTGTAAGACTCTGCCTACATTATGCCTGCTTCCACCCTGTTGGATGAAGCAAGTCATATGGCTGAGCTCAGAATCAGTGCAAGACTAGCAGCAGTGTGGGTGTAGGGAGGGAGGGAGGGGTGAAGAGTTGGGACTATCCCTATAATCAATCTACCACAATCAGAGTGGCCATATCAAGAGTACAGTAAATATTAATAAAACTTAATTTGTTTTATTAAAATAAAGACAAATAAATGTTTTATTATGTACTTTCTAAAACCTGCATAAACTCTGAAATATGTACAAACCACTTCTGATAATATTGATTCTCAAGGGCCTAAATAATTTAATGATTTAGTAGCTACATTGATTTATTTTTTTCCCTACTGACAATCCTTCATATTTTCAAGACCACAAATAAGATTTCAATAAATGCTAAGGAATAAAAATTTATAGGCCATATAACCTAGCCACAAAAAAAGGAACTGAAAACTAATAGTATTCCTTTTAAAAACAAAGGTGCTTATGTAGCTCAGTCAGTTAAGCAGCCAACGCCTGATTTCAGCTCAAGTCATGATCTCTCAGCTTGTGAGCTCGAGCCACGCATCAGACTCTGTGCTCACAGTGCCAAGTCTCCTTTGGTTCTCTGTCTCCTCTCTCTCTGTTCCTGCCCCACTTCTGCGTGCGTTCTCTCTCTCTCTCTCTCTCTCTCTCCCCTCTCTCTCTCTCTCTGTCAAAAGTAAATAAATGTTAAAAATTTTTTGAAAAAAAAAGAAAAAACTTGATCATTTTAATACTAACTTTTTGAAATAATTATATAGGGTCAAAAAGAAAATTAAAATCCCCATTATAAGCTACTTTTTAAAGCAATAAAATGGAGACTATTACTACACATACATACACAAGAGATGTGGTCAAATCTATCATTCAAATTTACTGTTTTAGAAAAAAAGGGATGGGGCACCTGGGCGGTTCAGTAGGTTGGGTGGTCAGGTAATGATCTCATAGTTTCCAGGTTAGGACCCCATGTCAAGCTCTATGCTGACAGTGTGGACCCTGTTTGGGATTCTCTCTTTCCGTCTCCCTCTGTCTCTCTCAAAATAAATAAATAAACTTAAAAAAAAAAAACTTTAATAAAAAAAGTAAATGAACTATTTGACTTAAAAAATCAGAATAAAAGCATACCTAAAAAATATTTTTAAATAATGTAGTAATGAAATAGTAATGATAATAGAAAATAAGTGTTTATAAAACAGAAAACAGTAGAATTAACCAATACGTTCAAATGCTGAATTTGAGAAAGAGTTAAAATCTAGAACATGCAATTTAAAAAAAGAGAGAAAGCTCACATGCATGATATTAAAAACAGTGAGAAAAAGACCAAGAAAAGACAGGAAATTTTTTATAAATAAATTATAAATTATAAATAAATTTTATAAATTTATAATTTTTTTATAAATATACTTCTAAGTCCACATATATGGATTTAAAAATCTTAAAAGAATGGACACTTTAATAAACAGATAGAAATTAACAAAACTAGCCCAAAATTAAATGAGAACTTTGGAAGTTTTCAGACAGGGAAAAATGTGAAAACATCAAATAACTGTCAAAAAATCAAGTCCAAAGCAGATCATGGCACAGATAGTTTTCAAGGTGAGTTCCTTCAAATCTCTTAAGAGATGCTTCAACTACCTTCTAAATGCCTGGAAAAGGAGCACCAAAAAAAGGAAAAGCATAAATAAATTACAAATATAAATGTAGGGGTACCTCGGTGGCTCAGTCAGTTGAGCATTCGACTTTGGCTCAAGCCATGATCTTGTGGTTCCTGGGTTCCAGCCCCGCCTCAGGATCAATGCTGTCAGCATGGAGCCAGCTTCAGATCCTCTGTTCCCGCTCTCTCTGTCCCTCTCTGCTCATGGTCTCTATCTCTCCCCCTCTCTCTCTCAAAAGTAAACTTAAAAAAATATTTAAAACATATATATATGTATTATATATAAGAAATATATATAATATATAAATATATATAACATATATATTATATATAAAAATTTATATTTATATAAATTATATATATTATTATTATAAATATATATATATTTAGGGGTATCTGGGTGGCATAGTCAGTTAAGCATCTAACTTCAGCTCAGATTATGATCTTGCAGTTCAGGAGTTTGAACTTGGTGTAGACTCTGGGCTGACAGCTCAGAGCCTGAAGCCTGCTTTGGATCCTGTCTCTCTCTCTCTCTCTGTCCCTCCCCAACTCGTGCTCTGTCTTGCCCTTTCTCAAAAATAAACATTAAAAAAAAATTTTAAATATATAAATGCAGTTATCTGTGAAATTAAGTCCACAAAATATTCAACTAAATATACACCATAACTACGTAAAGAAGCATCCATGAATAAAAGGAATATTTGATATTTGGAAACATTAAAATAATGTGGCACGTTAGTAAGTTATTTTCTAAAATCTACATTATTACCTAGACAGAAGTAGGAAAAGTGTTTGATTAAATTAATATATTGTTTATGCTGGAGGTGAAGTATGGATACCCTCTTAGTAAAATCAAAACTTAAACCACATTTCTTTAATGTGTCAAAAATGATATATGTTAGGCCAACACAAGCATTGTTCTTTATGATTCAATTTTTAAATTTTATTAAAAAAATTTTTTTTAATGTTTATTTATTTTTGAGACAGAGAAAGACAGAGTGTGAGTGGAGGAGGGACAGAAAGCAAGGGAAACACAGAATCCAAAGCAGACTCGAGGCTCTGAGCTGTCAGCTCACAGCCGGACACAGGACTCGAACCCAAGATCATGATCTGAGCCGAAGTCAGACACTTAACCAGCTGAGCCACCTAGGCGCCCCTCTTTATGAGTCAATTTAAAAGCATTTCCAATGTGGAAACTAATTTGACAATAAACTATTTGTAAAAAATTAAAAAAAAATAAAAAAAATTTAAAAAAAAATAAAATAAAAAAAAATAAAAGCATTTCCATTAAATTCAGTAGCAAGAAAAGAATGTTTGCCATGATCACCATTATTTTGCCACTGTTTAGGAATTTCTATTCAGCAAAATAAGAAAAAGGAAAAATAAAAATAAAAATAAATAAATGATAAAAATAAAACATAAATAAAAACAAAAATAAAATAAAATAGCATAGATAAATATATAAATATTGTATATAAATATAATTTTTATTATTTTGAAAGGTCAATAAAAACCTATTAGAACCAATAAGAGAGCTCAGTAAGACAGATTATTACAAATATATTTGCTTAAGCCATTAAGTTTTCAACCAGGGGAAAACACCTAATAATTTAATGTGGAATAAAAAATTCTTTCATAATCGTAACAACACAAAGCACTTGATATTTGATTAACCAAATGTGGAGAAATTTCTAAATATATTTGTAAAAATAAAAGAAAGCTGTATCATAAACATACATGAAGAATTAAAAGGAAAATTATTTTTTAAAGCTTTCTAAAAAATATATTATTATTATTATTATTATTATTTTTAGTTATCTCTACACCCAAGGTGGGGCTCGAACTCACAATCCTGAGCTCAAGAGTCACATGCTCTTCTGATGGAGCCAGCCAGGTGCCCCAAAGAGCAAATTTATTTATTTATTTATTTATTTATTTATTTATAATATAATTTATTGTCAAGTTGGTTTCCACATAACACCCAGTGTTCATTCCAACAAGTGTCCTCCTCAGTGCTCATCACCCACTTGCCTCCCTCCACTAACCCCCAACCACCCTCAGTTTGTTTTTAAAAGTCTCTTATGATTTGCCTCCCTCTCTCTGTGTAACTTTTTTTCCCCTTCCCTTCCCCCATGGTCTTCTGTTAAATTTCTCCTGGTCCACATATGAGTGAAAAAGTATGATATCTGTCGTTCTCTGCCTGACTTATTTCACTTAGCAGAATACCCTCCAGTTCCATCCATATTGCTACAAATGGACAGATTTCATTCTTTCTCACTGCCATGTAGTATTCCATTGTATATATAAACCACATCTTCTTCATCCATTCATCAACTGATGGACATTTAGAGAGCAAAATTATTTTAATTTTAATGGGATGCCAACCAAAATTGCAATGAAATTTTTTAGTATCTTGCTAAAAGAAATACATTTTATTATATTAAAGAAAGGTAGTTGTCTACATTTCTTAAAGCAGAGTATTATGTATTTCCAGCCACAAATGTGTGGCACTAATGAAGAATTAAGTTATTAATGAGGAGGAAAATTGACAAACTCAGAAAATGACCCAAATATTTATAAGTACTGCTTATATAAGAGGGGGATTTGGAACTGGAGATTAAGTACAAAATAAGTGTTTTATTTAATAAATAATTAAAAAATTATTCAAACATTTAAAAATAATAAATTAGATTCCTACCTCATACCACACACTAAAATAAATTGCAAACAATCAGCTAATCTAAAAAATTAAATCATTGAAGAAAATAGAAGTGAATAGCTATCTGATCTTAGAATATGGAAGGTCCTTGTAATCATAAGAGCAAATGAAGAAACAATAAATGGAAAGTCTGATCAATTTTACCACATAGGAGTTTTAAACATCTGTACATCTAAAAATACCATAAACAAAATTAAAAGACTTCTAACAAAATAGGAAAATACAGGTAATCTACATACTAGATTAAGAGTTAACATGCTTCATGTATAACAGAGTGAGAGAAAGCTCTCATAGGTCGGCAGATGCTCTAATGGACAAATGTGGAAAGAACCTAAGAAAATTCATAAAATCAGAAAAGCAATGAAAAATACAGTTAGTCCCTCCCTTATCCATGGAGACCTATTCCAAGACCCCCAATGGATGCCCAAATTCACAGATGGTGCCAAATTATATATACATATATATATATACTGTTTTTCCCTATACATAGGTATCTATGATAAAGTTCAATTTATAAATGAGGCACAGTAAGACATTAACACAATGACTCAAAATAAAACATAACAATTTTAACAATATACTATAATAAAAGTTACACGAACGTGGTCTCTCTCCTTCCTCTCTCTCTCTGAAAATATCTTACCGCACTGTACTTGCCCTTCCTGTGATGATGTGAGGTGATAAAATGCCTACGTGACAAGATGAAGTGAGCTGAATGACCTGGGTCTGTGATATAGTATTAAGCTACTACTGACCTTCTGATGATGTGATTCATCAGGAGGATCATCCTCCAGGCTGTGGTTGACCACCGTAACTGAAACTGAGGAAAGCAAAACCTGCCTTTCATCAGGTCATGCTTTTTCAGAAATAACTCTAAGAAAATAATTAGAGATGCACACTGAGATATTTGTACAGTGATGTTCATCATGGTGATATTTACCATTCAAAAAATAATTAGTAGCAACCTAAATATTCAACAATAGGGGAATGCAGCAATAAGAGACAGGTTAAATAATCTGTGGCACATCTACATAGTGAAGTAGCTATTAAAACCACAAATGGAAGATTATTTAATGAGGTAAGAACGTCTTCATAATACAGCATTAAATACATGAAGCCAACCCATGCATGCATTAGGATCACTAATTAGTTTATGAAAGACACTGAGAAAATGAAAGAATATGCTATAATTTTAATTTTGATGATGGTTTTCTTTTCTGCATTTCTAGTTTTTACAATGAACTTTTACTACATTTACAAATCAGAGGGGAAAGAATAAATTTTCTAAATTTACTCATTCAACATTTTTAAAAGCACAGTGTTCTGCAAGGTTAGCATCTTAGCAACTCTCCTAAATAATCCATTGTTCCTTCACATAGATTGAAGTCATCCGTCTGGAATTCTGAAAGCTGACAACAGCCATTTCAGACCTTCCTGTGTTCTTTCTTTCAGATGTAATAGACAGAGATCATCATGTACAATAATGGCAGGGAAAGAAAAGTATACAATGGAAGTTTGGATTCACATTTTGAAAAAGAATATGTAATGAATAGAGTCAAGTGGCAAAGAAAAAAAGACATACCATTAAAAAATTTCTTAATCTCACACTGCCAATAGACCCCTCATATTGGAGTTAAAAAATTCTTTTTAAATCTGTTTGGCAAAGATTTAATGCGACCTACAGAAACAGATAAAGCGAACAGACAGCCATGGATCCCCAGAGGGGTCTCTCAGTGTGAGATAGCCACCAGGAGACAGGATCATAAGGCGTGTGGAGCTGCTCTGCTCATCCTGCTTCCTAGTTTAGATTCCATCACCAGGCTGAGGGGCAGTCAGTTCCCAGAGCAGCAAAGCCCCAGTTACTGGGAATCTGTCCAGAATCCCCAAGGTGTGAACTTCCCTGAGCCCAAAATGGGGAAAGAAAGAGGCTTGGAGGAGAAGATGAAGCCAGATGGGTGGAAGGCAGACTCTGAGCCCCACACCAAGGTAAGAGTAAGGCACTGAGGATCATGCCTTGGGTGTGCCCACAGTGACAGGGAAGACTTATTCTTATTATCTCATCAAACCTCCTCTACCTGCTCTGAGCAATCAAGAAATGAGACAGAGTTGAAGGCACTTACTCAAAATCACAAACCAGGAACCAGGGAGCAGGACTTGAATGCAAATCTGTTCTGCTCCCTCACGCTGGCTTATTTCGGCCTCACTTTGAGTGGTGGCAGTCTAAGCGATGCCTTGGCAGTTAGAGTCCATACAGGCACCCCTCCCCCCCTACTCCCACCACCACCTTCACAGGGTGACGCGGGCTCATGGAACAGCACTTTCACCTTTTATCTTTTTTCTCTTCTCCCACCTCATCTCTGCTTTACTGCCAGAGTCTCGTGTTTCTGGCTTGCCTTTTCACATCGCCCTTCTCTGGACAGCTACCCGCCTCCTTTCTCCAGGCTGTGTAACTCCTCCCATCGAACCAGATCTGCTGACCCCCAGGGTCTAGACCCTTGCCCCCTACCTCTTCTTTTTTGTTCCCCATTTACCCCCAACAAAGTTCTGAGCTGTAAAGTATATAGAAGCTCTCATAACACAGCACATTTCAAGAAAAAGATGAAAAGACCTAACCTCTCTCCCAGGAATGAACTACATATACAGTTTACCAAATGAAGGAGACTAATAATGAATACAGCTATAGAAACAGAGACCGTCCAAAACAAGGAGAGCTCTTGAGATTGAATAAATTTAGCAAACAGAATATACTCTCTCTTGTTCACGGCGCATAAGAGCCGTAGGCTTTGAAAAGTCCTTTGCTGGAGGCAAATAGAACTTTACTTTATAATTAAGTGTTTGGGGTGATGGCACAGAAGTGGCATTTGCCTTAGACAATGATTTCTGATGACAAATTTCTTTGATATATAAGAATTTCCCAGCATATAGATTTGTAGAAGACTTATGCATAACCTCTATCAATAGTGATTGAGGTAGGTGATTTAGATATTTATCCTATGGGGAAGGAAGGTATCTTCAGCACACAAGACAATTTTTTTAGCATAAAAAAGGCAAAGTTAGTTCTCTGTGAGTAGGGGTCAACAGCCTGTTTGCTTAAGGGGAAGTCTGAAGAAAAACAGGTCTTTCAAGAAACACAAATGTTTGCTTCCATAATCACAAAAGAAGAAGTTCCTCCAATAGATTCCCTCACAAGGTGCAATCAGCATATCAAGGCCAGAATGAGTCACTCCAAATACCAACTCAACAAGATGCTTTGGGGGTTGATGTTCAAGCGGCAACAATTGGGTGTGAGTGGGTATCGGTTGCCATCTGATGGTTAGACTCTGTGTAAATTACCTTAACCTCACAAAGAGTTCTTTCTCAACCTATGAGTTCAGAAACGGCTCCCAACAGTCCTTCCATTAAAGGGCCATGTTTTAACCCGAATTTCTTTGAACACAGAAGCCCTTTCACAGGACACATGTTAACATTTCACAGATCACTAATTACGTAGTAAGAAATTACGGACACAGTTCTAGAAAGGCTGAAACTTGCTGATGTGTTTAATAGCATAAATCACAGTAGGTCAGGAAAGGCTGAGCAACACTTCAATAGTAATTCCACCCATGCTCTCAGCTTCTGGTCGACCTGTCCCACCAACACCCACCTCAGAGCTACCCCCACCCATGAATGGGCAGGGAGGTTTGGAATGCACAGAAATGGATTCAAACAACTGTGCAGGACAGATCCACTAACTTCTCTGGGCATCGGATTCCTTGATGGTCACGCTACATAAGTTTTAATATACTTGGCACAGCCTGGACCACAAGTATCCCTCCCCCCTTCTCTCTCTCTCTCTCTCTCTCTCTCTCACACACACACACACACACACACACACACACACTGATCTATACCCAATTGGTCTCTCCCCTCTATCAGGTCGATATACTCATTGCAGAGACTCTTCAAACTGTGGAAAATTGCTTCAAGTTTAGCTTTGCAAGCACTACGTTCAGCAAGTGGAAGTCTATTTCTTGAGCTATTTCCATTTTCCATTTGTTAGTGACAGATGCCTGCAATTACTGGAACTTCAGGAACAACACTTCCTTCCAAATCACTCTGCAAATACCAGAGACAGAACACCTTCTCCTCCCGGCTGCTACACTGGGGTAGAGGACCAGGGATGCTGATGCTCCACCTTTGATATAAGAGAACTGCTTCCACACTCAATGTTCCTGAAAACAACCTCGCTTCTTGGGATTTTTCTGTGCTCAAGAATGATGTCCCATGTCACTCTCAAACCCTCCTTCTCCCCACCGATTAGTTTTCTAGCTGTGCCTCCTGCCTTACTGGGCTTGCTGTGTCATCCTTCTGCGGCCAGGTGTCCTGGCACACCTGCTCAGTCTCACGACGGGACCAGGCAGCAGTCAGTTCGCTTGCAAAGTGCAGTAACTGGTTTGCAACCCAGATCCAAAGAGTCACCCTCTAATCTTGGAATCTAGAACACTGTGAGTAATTACCCAGAGAGGCTAGAACTTGGAAATACAATTAATTTTCCTTGTTACTTATTAGAACTGTTTCAGGCCCTCCTGTGTCCTAGAGTCCTGGCATTTGTATTCCTACAGAGAGTTGCTAGCACCACGGCATGCTCTTCTTGCTCTGGAATGAGGAAATAGCCTCTCCTGACAGAAGACTCAGGTTTGAAAATTCCCATCAGAAGGAAAAGTCAAGGAGGAGGGATGCAGGAGCCTGCGTGAATGAGCCTCTGGGACCTCAGGGTTGACAGTTTACTGCAAAGTGGAATTGTAGGCAGCCACCCCCACCTCTCTCTGCAGAGGGCTTGCTCCCAGCCTCCTGGTCAGAGTGGTGGTGAAGCATGGGCTTGAGAGACAGAGACCTGGGGGAGAATGCTCGCCCCACTGCTTACTGGCTGTGGGGTCCTAAACCAGCGTGGCTCCAGGAGGAATGGACTTAAAATGTCTGGGCCCCTCTTCTCCCTTATCACTCACGTGTTACCCAACACATTCAGCGATTGGCACCATAGGAAGTACCTATAAGATCATTACAAGGGGTAGGTTCTTGTCAATTTGTGCCTTAACCTCTGCATGATCTACCAGGGCCCCAGGAGACGCATGGAATAGCAGAAAGGGTGTCCTCTAATGGGGTGCTGACCCAACCTCCCCTCGTATTCCCTCGAGTGCCGGGAGCCATGCTGGCCTCTCTGGATGGCAATCACGGCAAGGAAGTGACAATGTCTGCAGCTCCTCCCATGAGAAATGAAAACTGGTATCTCCTTCTGCTACCATTAGCTCATGTTGGATATAAGCCTGCTGGTATCGACCAGGCCTCCCAATATTCCATATCAGACCCATTTTCTGAATACAGATACCTCATAAGGAAAAGCATATTCCTGCCTTTACAAAAGAGACTTTAGATGAAAGCTCTATGGGCGATTGTCAAAAGGCTCTTCCTATGGGCCTTGCAGATCCAAGACTTAGATAATAAAGGGGGTTAAGAACACAAGAGTTACTATTGAGCCTGGTCCCATATCAGAAGAGCCTAATTTATAGTTAAAGTACAGATAAGTACAGAACATAACTTACTAATTGGTGATGTATGGCAGTCCCTTCCTCAGGGCCTACATTCCACAAACACCCTCCCTTACACTGGCAACTGGGATGAGGATAGATAAGAGTAGCTAAAACATAAACCCAGGTGCCAAGATGGACACATTTAGGGCCCCCATGAGGACTTCCACACATAAACCAATTCAGAAACATTCATCCTCTTGAGAGCCAGACAGAATGACTCCTAACTTATCTATATACAACCTAACCTATATGTTATCCTGTCTTTCACTCAGAGCATCCTGTTATTTCCTTGGTTGTAAATTCACCATGACTGGGATAATTCTGGAAATGATATCACAAAAGACCTCTCATTGTAAGAAATTCCTTTTCTCTGACCTCATATGGTTGCTGAACCTTTAAATAAAGACACCAAAACCAACAGGACAGAGATGCCTGCCTGGTGATCAGAAAGAATCTCGGAGCTCTCTCATTCTCTTTCGCCGACACCGTCCGTCCTTCAGGGACCCCTGGACCTGTCAGAGCCGGCGCGGCCTCCGACACTCAAGGGTACCTTCTACTCCACACAGAGGGGCAGGCCGACTGGACAGAGAGAGGGAAGAACGAGGGAGAACCAGGTTTGGAAGAGAGATTAGTCACACCTGTTGCTGGGCTCCACCTATAGAAATGAAGCTCCCTCTGATAACAAAGGTTCCCCTAGGAATAGCTTGTGGATTGTTTCCTTTAACGCCTCAACCATCATTCTGATCCATTCCTTTCTTCCCACACTTATTGTGAAGTCACCCTCTGAACCCCTAAGTAATTCCTTAACTCTAGGCTCACTCCTCCCCAGGCCTCTACCCTCAGCTACCAAAGTGAGGTTTCAAAACTAAGAATCTGGTCATGCTAACACTGTGGTGTAGGCCCCTTCTCTCCCACAGGAAAGAACACAGTAGTCTTCCCCATGACCACCCACACTGACCCCATTAGGTCTTCTCTTGTTCTTTTCCATAATCCACACTCCATACAACAGCCAAAATGGTAAGTTGGGAAAGAGACATCAGGTCACGTCATTTCCCAGATTAAACACAATCATGCTCCGCAAAGAAGTCCAACCATAGGACCACATACATCTTCCCTTCTTACTGCCCCTTCCGTTCAGCCCCTCGCCTCTGCACTCTAGCCACATGTGCTGTCTTCCATTCAGAGGACCCACCACGTTCATTTCAACCTTTGCCCTGTCACTGTTTGGGGCCAGAATCCATTTCCCTCACATGAACAGAGTAACCCAGCTCCTCCTCGACCAGTAGGGACCTTCCAGAAACAGAAATGCTTCTGGAAAGTCTCCACTCCTCAGAACCCAAGTACATCCTCCAAATGGTGGATCGGATGGGGACTTTTCTTCCACAGAGGTGACCGACTGGTACTATTCAGCATAGGAGAGTGGTGCATAACATACATGGAGCTGGACTCCCCCAGTTCAAATCCTGGCTCGTTGCTTATTAGCTGTGCAACCCTAAACAAGTTACTTAATTTCTCTGAGCTGCAGTTTCTCCCTCTGTGGAGTGGAAATACTAATAATAGTATAGTTGTGACCTCATAGGCTACTGTAAGAATCGAATGGATTATTAGGAGAGCATTTGAAAAATGGGAATGAGGGGCGCCTGGGTGGCTTAGTCAGTTAAGCGTCCGACTTTCACTTACGTCATGATCTCGCGGTTCATGGGTTCGAGCCCCGCGTCGGGCTCTGTGCTGACTGCCAGCTCAGAGCCTGGAGCCTGTTTCAGAGTCTGTGTCTCCCTCTCTCTCTGACCCTCCCCTGCTCATGCTGTCTCTCTCTCTCTCTCTCTCCTAGAAATAAATAAAAAATATTAAAAAAAAAAAAAAAGAAAAATGGGAATGATAATAATGGGGGTTACCCCAGCAACAATACAGATAAGACCATATAGTCCAATGTCAAACGTAGTAAACAACTGGGTGTCCTGAGTGCCCAACACAGTACCTGAACTGGAAGGTGTTCCGTCTTCCCTTAGCCGTCCCTGTCCTACCTATTCCCAATTCCAGCCCTAACCTTAGGGGCAAGCAAAATTCTGGGTGCTTTCAATGTTCTTGGATAACATTTACTCAGGGGTTAAAGGGCTGTTTCTGATCATTATTCATCTTTTCATTACTGTCATGTATGTCATTGATTTTGCACTGAAATATGTTTTCAACGTTTTAAAATGAGACTCTTGCTTCAGCGGATCCCAGATCCTAACATCTGGTGAATTACAAACAATTGTGTGCGTTTTTTTTTCTTCTTAATTGTAATTTTAAAAATCAATAATCTGTGATGCCTTTAAAATATATTAAATAACACAATCAACTTGGATTTTGTTATGAAGATATTTTCAACAGTAGCTGCACAAAATCATGGGATTTGTAAGACCTGGAGGTGCTGGGACTTCTAGAAGACTTCTCATTAAGATCCAGAATAGAATTAGAAGGCCCCACAGAGAGTACCCAGGTCGTCAAACTTTAGCAAGAGAATGAAGTCAAGACAAATAAACAGATTTACTGGAAATTACCTTTTCCATTCAAAATAAGAATATCTTTTGAAATAGCTTTGGAATAATCCTACCTTTACCTACTATTTAGTGAATAGCAGAACATCAATTAGAATACAATGTTGCTTTTGGCCGCTAGATTGTTTGTATCTAGGCAGTGTGAGAAGAAACAGTGGGAAGGCAGCTGTCTAATGGCTAACAGTGTTAACAGTGGCAGCCAAGTGCAGAAGCCATGCCCCAGAAGGGCAGGAAGCTCCTCTAAGGAAGGAGGTATGGCCGGGGATGACTGGGGGGTGGGGAGGAGCAAGTCGGAGGCTTAGAGGCTTGGAGAAGCAGGTGTCTCACCGAAGTAGCTGTTTTTTGTTCTTTTTTTGGGGGCGGGGGAGGCAGAAGTCCTTGAGGTGCAGGGAGAGAGGGAGAGAGAGAATCCCATTGCAGAAAGCATGGGGGGGGAGGGAGGAGGGAGAATGAGAAGCAGGGCTCACCCAATGCAGGGCTCATGTTTTCACCAGAAGCAGGGCTTGTGCTCACCTGAAGGGAAACTTGAGCTCGCCTGATGTGGGACTCGAATTCACCAGCTGTGAGATCATTACCTGAGCCTAAGTCAGATGCTTAACCGAGTGAGCCACCGAGAGGCCCTCACCAAAGTGTTTAAGCATCAGGGAACAGAAACAGGACAGAGCCAGCCCTCCTGATTTGCTGCCCAGCACCCTTCGCATATGCCATGCTAAAGGTAAAACGCAGAAGCTCCTTCACCCACCAGCCAGTGGTAGGGATGCTGCTCCCGAAACGCCCTGGCCTGACTGTGACTCGAGCTCAGGGCTGAGCCCAGCAGCTCCTTGAACTTCCCGCAAAATACAAGTTGTCTCTGTAGATTCAGTGAATTCGGGGAGCTCCTTTTCTGCTAGCTTCCAGATTTGAAGACCGGGGAAAAGATTATACACACACACACACTCCCATTTTTGTTTAAATCTGGCTCCGCCACGTCCCGAAGTGACCCTTTCGGACCCTATAGCGGTCTCAACTGTACATGGGGCAGGATAATAGGTGGCTTCTACCTGTTCCAGCTTCAGTAACCCATCTCCCACATCGAACACAGCCCGAGACCGCTCATTAGCTTGCTCCTGTGTAGTGCCTTCCCCTCGACAGACTTGCACCTTCACCCTACAGTTCACTTTCCTCCAGATCAGGCCAAAACTTGGGAAGGAAACTCAGTTCCTCCAGCATTGCCATTACCAGGCCAGCGTAGGAGTCACGACCCTGCCCGGCCCTCAGAAGCTGAGACAACACTGCCATCTTGTGGTCGGAAATCCTCCCTGCCGCCCAAGCCGCCCCAGGCTCACCAAGAGGAGCCGTCTGAACGCTACAGGTGGGAGTGGGACAATCCTGTGAGCACCCTGCGGGAGGCTCACGATCCAGCAGGACACCCAAATAATCCACAATGTACATACACTGGGTGACCGTCCATGTCAGCCTCAGACCTGCCATACACAGGGGTTCTCACCCAGTCAGCCAATAATTAGTGAGCAATACTCCAGAGCCGGGTGGTAAGAAGAAGCATGCAAGCGACTACAACTCAGTGAGAAAAGTGCCAATTAAGGCACGTATGATGGCTGCGGGAGCTCAGAGAAGGGAAGGACAAACAGCCCAGGGCTAAGGTGAGACTTGTAAGTGACACTGGGTCAGGTTCTCGAAGAATACTTTGCAGTCATCAAGGAAGCAAGGGGAGGGATGAGCAAGTCCGCGCTTTGCAGATTAGATCAATTTAGAGATGGAGTACTAAGTGTGGAGGGGACAGGCGCATGGGGTATTCAGGGAGAAGTGAAAGTGGGGGGACATAAACAGTAAAAGAAGACAAGCCTGAAAAGAGAGAGCTTTGAATGCCAGAATAAAGAGCTGAAGCTTTATTGGATTGCTGGAAGCCACATGATAAATTGTATTTAAGAAGAAATAAGGCGGCAAAGATAATGAACTATATGCGCAGACAAACAACTGAACAGATACTCTGCATGATGTTAGCAGTGGTGATCTCTGGGGCAAAGGGCTGCATGTGCTTTTTGTGCTTTGCTTGCTTGCTTTTCTTTTCTTTCTTATCTTTCTGTTTTAATGAAGTTCTACTACCTTTGTAATGAAAGAACAATGCAAGTTATTACATGAAGCAGATGAACGGTGGGGTCAGGAAGCTGCCCACCTGCTCTCACTGTTGGTGGTCAGTCTCATCCATGAGGGAGCTCCTCCCCACGGCGGTAGGCCAGGGAATCACGGAAGACTCGGATCAGAGACTCCGCATCTGTCACACCAGAACGACCTTGGGAACCTACCCGACCTCATACTCCAAATCAGGGCAGCGATATCTATTGTAGGGGCAGGGGCTCGCCCAAGGACACACAGCCCCCGCCTGGACCTCAGGGCTCAAGCTCAGCCCCTGCTGCCCACTCAGGGCCCCTACCTTTCCCTCTGCTGCTCTCCAACCTGCCCCTCCCCATCACTTGCCACGCACAGCAAGGCCCACAGCTCCGTGAGCTGCCCACAGGCAGGGAGCAGCCAAGTTCAGGAGGTGCTGCGGCTCTTCCTGACCCTCTATCACACTAAGACATACGGTAAAGCTCCACTTGAAAAAGGAAACAACTGGGGCGCTTGGGTGGCTCAGTCAGTTAAGCCTCTCACTCTTGGTTTCAGCTCAGGTCATGATCTTGCGGTGAGTGAGTTCAAGCCCCGCATTCGGTTCCACACTGATGGTGCAGAGCCTGCTTGGGATCCTCCCCCCCGCCTCTTGCTCATGCTCTCTTTCTCTCCCAAAAATAAATGAATAAACTTAAAAAAATTTTTAAAGGAAAAGAAAACAAGTGAGTACCAGGACTTTTATATGATTTCATCCAACAGTTCTCAAAGCATGGGGCTGGGAGGTCCCACAGACCCAGTCTGCAAAGTCCAAACTATTTCCTTATTAATTCTAAGGTACAGTTCAGCTTTACTCTTGTTCCTGCCTGAGCATACAAAGGAACTTCTTAAAGGCAACCTGATGTGTGATGTAGCCACACATTGAGTGGGGCTTCTGAAATGACTGTCAAACGAAATGATGAAAATGAAGGTGTGAGCTTGATTCTATTGATCTCCTCAATTGAATGCAAAGGCAGAAATGAACCCAGAGGTCTTCTATGGAGCTTGACGTTAGAGAGAGTTGCAGAGATAGAAAACAACGCCGCTCTTCTCATTTTTTGTTCTAAATTTTTGCATTAGAAAATAGAGGTATTTTTTTTAATTTTTATTTATTTCTAGGAGAGAGAGAGACAGCGTGAGCAGGGGAGGGTCAGAGAGAGAGGGAGTCACAGACTGAAACAGGCTCCAGGCTCTGAGCTGGCAGTCAGCACAGAGGCCAACGCAGGGCTCGAACCCATGAACCGCGAGATCATGACCTAAGCGAACGTCAGACGCTTAACCGACTAAGCCATCCAGGCGCCCCGTGGAAAGAGAGGTATTTTAAATGTTACTACCTCCATGGCTTGTTTTATTTTTAATAAGCTCACAAATAAATATATATATACTTCCTCGTATCTGATTTATAGTATCGTAAATGTTGCTGGTATAACCCACAGAAACTGAAACTCTTTGGGATTGCCATTAATTTTTATGAGCATGAAGACAGCCTGAGACCGGAAAAGAACCAGTTTGTCACCCTCCCCTGCCCTACAGGGTGGCCCTCCAGGTTCCTCCACCTACAGAGGATGGTCCTCCCCTGTCATCCCTTTATTCATGGAGGTAGAGCAAACACACTTCCAACCAGTTCTCTCTCTCCCCCTCCCTACTCTCCGCTGCCCCTCTCCCTCCCTCACCCGTCTCCCCTCCCCCACACAGTGCCCTTGGCCCCAGGCAGGACTGGGATGACAGTATTCTGGGCACAAAGTATCTTTCTTCTGTCTCTCCTGCTCTCCCGCCATCCATAGCAGCCTTGCAGTCTGCAGCCTGCAAGCTACCTGTCCTTACAACGCCTCTGAACTGCACTTCTTCCTGGAAATCGGCCCCCAGTTCTTTAAGGGGATCCCAGATAGAGGAACCTGATAGATTAAGGTTCACACCTGCCTTTTCGTTATTCAGCAATCATTTTGGGAGCCCCAACTCCATGTCAGATGCAGAGGGCCCGGTCTGCTCACAGTTTCCAGGGAAATGTGAAGGAGGAGCTAATGGTTCTGTCTAGGAAACCCAGGAAATACTTCACGGAAGACATGACATTTGACATGGATCATATGAGATGAGGAGGAGTGTACAGGGTGAAGAACCAAAGATATTTTTCCCGGTGAGAGAAGCATCCCTTCAAAGGAACACAGATGTGAAAATGCACCAGCGCACGCATAAGGAAGTGAACAGATCGATGTGGGCAGGCTACAGCGTGCGTGTGTGTGGTCGGATGTGCATTATGTGAAAGTGGCGTTGTGTGAGCATGTGTGTGTGGCCATGTGTGCATGCGTGTGCATAAGTATGTGTGTGCCTGAGTGCGTGCACGCATGTGGACATGTTGCCGTGTGTGTCCCTTGAATGCGTATGTGCCGTGGTGCACGTGTCCACCTGTGTGTCTGTGTGTGAGCACAGTGATGATGAGGCAGGGGTGTCTCCTGGGAGAGAGAGGAGGAGGTAAGAGTAGAGCGGGATCTGCTAGATATGCTGCACATGCTGTCCTATCCAGTCCTCACCCAGCCTTGCACCCCAGGTGTTAACACACCCATTCTACAGGACGGTAGCACTACCGAAGGACATACCATCCATAGTTCACAAAGCTCTAGTTCAAGCCACACCTCTAACCAGCATCAACCACAGGGACCAGAGATCGGGTGACCGGGAAGTCTGAAGACAGCCCAGTTCTCCCCATACACCCCCCTCTCCAGTGGAATCTCACTGCATCCCTGAGCTCCTGACATTCTGCTGAGAATGTTTTGTTTTCCAGACAGTCACCCAGTGTGTGCCAGGGCAACTCCACACTCGGGCACTGAGGCACAGTCTGACACTTCCCACAGAGCATTTCTGGCAGTTAGTTCAGAGAGCCAGCAATAAAACCTAAACCTGGGTTTCAATCTTCTCAAAAAGCCAGTTGAGAAATCAAACAGGAGGTCAAGGGCTTGAGGAAGCTGGGAAGGACCCTCAGATCATCTCCTGCTCAACAGGGCCTCCGAGAGCCTGGTTTCACTCTGCACAGAAGCGTCCAGAAGAGGTCAGGCGCTGCCAGGCTCGCCGATTGTCCTGCCTCTGCCGTTAAATCTAGTTCATTAAACTGGTGACTGGAACTGAACGCAACCCTGCATCTACGGCAGCTAAGTGAATGAGGAACATTCCCTCCAACAAGTTCAGACACTGTTGAGGATTTCACATCTTCTCTCCCTTAATGAAGCCATACCTGTTTCCTACAGCCTGTACTATATTTTCTATATCCCACGTTATATAGAATGAAACTGTATTATACGTGATGTATTATACTTTCGTTTAATTTTTAAATCTTTAAATATTATGGGTGCCCCATGTTGTTGCCTGTTGTATGTTTTCTTTATTTTTTTTATAGTCATTTAAATTAGTCACTTATCACCCCATTTTTCAGATGAGAAAACTGAGGCCCAGTCAGCCTGGATAACTTATCTTAAGTCCCGCAATGAGTAAGTGAAAACCAGAATGCAAAATCTCCATCTTCCACCCGACATGCTCCACCAGAAGCTTACTAGAACTGATCCAAGAATTCAGCAAAGTTGCAGGGTACAAAATCAACGTACAGAAATCGGTTGCATTTTTATACACCAATAATGAAGCAACAGAAAGAGAAATCAAGAAACTGATCCCATTCACAACTGCACACAAAAAACCATAAAATACCTCGGAATAAACCTAACCAAGGATACAAGAGATCTGTATGATGAAAACTACAGAAAACTTATGAAGGAAATTGAAGAAGACACAAAGATATAGAAAAACATTCCATCCTCAGGGAGAGAAAGAATAAATATAGTTAAAATGTCATTACCACCCAAAGCAATCTACACATTCAATGCAATTCCAATCAAAATTGCACCAGCATACCTCTCAAAACTAGAACAAACTATCCTAACATTTGTATGGAACCACAAAAGACCCCGAATAGCCAAAGCAATACTGAAGAATAAAACCAAAACGGGAGGTATCACCATCCTAGACTTTAGCCTCTACTACAAATCAGTCATCATCAAGACCATATGGTATTGGCACGAAAACAGACACATAGACCAATGGAATAGAACTGAGAACTCAGAGCTGGACTCAAAGTTATACAGCCAAATAATCTTTGACAAAGCAGGAAAGAATATCCAATGGAAAAAACACAGCCTCTTTAACAGATGGTGTTGGGAGAACTGGACAGCAACATGCAGAAGACTAAAACTAGATCATTTTTCTCACACCATACACAAAAATAAACTCAAAATGGATAAAGGACCTGAATGTGAGACAGGAAACCATCAAAACCCTAGAGGAGAAAGCAGGAAACAACCTCCTTGACCTCCACCACAGCAACTTCTTACTTGACACATCCCCAAACGCAAGGGAATCAAGAGCAAAAATAAACTATTGGGACCTCATCAAGATCAAAACCTTCTCCACAAAACTAATAGGCAACCAACGGAATGGGAAAAGATAGTTGCAAATGACATATCAGATAAAGGGTTAATATCCAAAATCTATAAGGAACTCACTAAACTCCACACCCGAGAAACAAACAACCCAGTAAAGAAATGGGCAGAAGATATGAACAGACACTTCTCCAAAGAGGACATCCAGATGGCCAACAGACACATGAAATGATGCTCAGCATCCCTCCTCATCAGGGAAATTCAAATCAAAACCACACTGAGATACCACCTCACCCCGGTCAGGGTGGCTAAAATGAGCAAATCAGAGACCTCTAGATGCTGGCAAGGATGTGGAGAAATGGGCACCCTCCTGCACAGTTGATGGGAATGTAAACTGGTGCAGCCCCTCTGGAAAACAGTGTGGAGATTCCTCAAAAAATTAACAACAGAACTCCCCTATGACCCAGCAATAGCCCTGCTAGGAATTTACCCAAGGGATATAGAAATGCTGAGGCATAGGGGCACATGGACCCCAATGTTCACAGCAGCACTCTCAACAAGAGCCAAAACATGGAAAGAGCCTAAGTGTCCATCAACGGATGATTGGACCAAGAAGATGTGGTTTATCTATACAAACGAATACTACATGGCAATGAGAAACAATGAAATCTGGCCATGTGTAGCAACATGGATGGACCTTGAGGGTGTTATGCTGAGTGAAATAAGTCAGGAAGAGAAGGACAAATACCATATGTCTGCACGTATAGGAGGATTAGGAGGACCTTAACGGAGGATCATGGGGGAGAAGAAGGGGGAAAATAGTGGGGGAGAGGGAGGGAAGCAAATCATGAGAGACTCTTGAATGCTGAGAAACAAACTGAAGACTGATGGGGGAGTGGGGAGATGGACATTGAGGAGGGCACTTGTGGGGATGAGCACTGGGTGTTATATGGAAACTAACCTGACAATAAACTATTTGTAAAAATAAATAAATAAATAAATAAATAAATAAAATTAAAAAAAAAAAAGTCTCTGTCTTCCAGCAACACAGGATGGTTCCTTTTCCTGTGTCAGCTCTTGGAGTTGGTCTTGTTCTCAGTCCCAACTAGGGTGTGACCAGAGGCCTGGACCTGCCTGGACCCAGGTCCTGGCCCCTCACAACATCTGCAGTGCCCCATGCCCGACTATGCCACTGAGTGCAGCCACTGCCCTCTCTCCACAGCCTGAGGGTGGTGGCAGTGCGGAAAACATACATTTAAAATCCTGGCCTGAAATCATTCAGCAACTTGGGAGTCATCCAGAAACAGAATATTATGGAGCCCTTAAAAAGTACACTTTTAGAGTGTTTTTATGGCCATGAAAAGAAATGCTTGCATCTGAAACTAATAATAATAGACAAATATCTTTATTTGTAGCAGGAGATCACCAATAGAAAAAAAATTCATAAAGAAAAAGCCAGAATGGAAAGTCACCAAATGCTAACAGTGGTTATTTCTAGATGATGGACTTATGGGTGTCTGTTTCTCCTTCTTTGGACTTTTCTGGATCTCACAATTCTCCACAATAGATATGCATGGCTCCACAATGGGGACAGGAGGAGGGTAGAATATTTAACACCTGACTGTGGCTTGGGGACTGTGTGACACCCTTTTCCCAGGCACCTCCAAGGCCTGGGCTGGAACGGTCCCATGTGGCGAGGCCGCCAGAGCCTACCGGCAGGCAGCTACACCTGGAAAACAGGCCCTTCTGCAGGGGTGGACATCGGTTTGATTTCTCCACCCTCCTATTCTCCTTGCTCACATCCCCTGCATATCACCTGGAGAAGAAACAGGCTGTGGCCTGATTCCAGCCCCTCTCTCTCCAGCCAGTCCGCACCCTCAGCTCTGCAGCCCCCAAACCAGACCCTCCACCCTGACTGCCCGAGAGGAGACCCTGTCCAGTGACAAGTTTGGTTCTGGAGGCCTCAGAAAATTCCCCTAGCCCTGTGTTGCCATGTGTACAACCTTCCAACAGACAGTGAGAACCAGAAAGGCACCCGAGAACCCAGAGTGTAAAAGGAACTACCGCCTCCCTCCCTCCCTCTCATTGCTATCACCCAGGACCTCGTGCAAGGCTTCAGCGACAGCCCCCATCCACTCCCTTCTTCCTTTGACACGCATTTAATCAGGGCTTCCTGGGGGAAGCTGAGTGGGGCCTGCCTGGAGGGGTCAGTTCCACTGGGGGAAGAGTCCAGACAACACACTGGATGCCACTTCCAGGGGGTGGCCCGGTGAGGGGCAGACCCTATGTCTGGGAAAGGCTGGCCAGGAACAGGGGGTCTGGGCAGGATGTCTGATAGATGAGAGTCGACTGGACAGAAGAGAGCTAGGTCAGCGTTTTGTGCGAAGGCAGCAGCATGAGAAAGGAGCGGACACACAAATGAGAGCATGTGAGGTGTCGGGCAGGCAGTGAGGTGGGTACAGCTGCGCCGTCAGTCCTGCCTGCAGAGGAGCTAGGAGCGGGCCTGCTGGTAGAGAGGAGACTGCAGCCACACAGGAGACAGAGCCGAAGGTGGGACATCCATGGAGCAAGGAGGGGAAGGAGGTGGCAGACATTCTGTGTGCCCTGCCCCCTACACTGCTCTGGAAATCTAGCCTGGAATAAGAGCCATGTATTTATTTGGTTCTGGTCTTTAAATGAGAAATTTCAGCCTTTCACCCTCCTCGCACTGTTGGGGAACCTGCCCTGAGCCGGACAGAGAGTTCCATGCCTCCAGACTTGGCCCTGGGAACCAGAGAAGGTTACTCCCATCTCTTGGAGGCCCTGGTCTGTGACTATGAAACTGCTGGACTAGAGCATAGATGGAGCTATACTGCAAGAAATGAGGCAAAGCTGTAGTAATCAAAACAGTATGGTACTGGCACAAAAATAGACACATAGGTCAATAGAACAGAATGGAAAACCCAGAAATAAACCCGCAATTATATGGTCAATTAATCTTTAACAAAACAGGAAAGAATAGCCAATGGGAAGAAGACAGTCTTCAAGAAATGGTGCTGGGAAAACTGGTCAGATGCATGCAAAAGAATGAAACTGGACCAGTCTCTTACACCATATCACAAACATAAATTCAAAATGGATTAGAGACCTAAATGTGAAACCTGAACCCATAAAAATCCTAGTAAGGAGCACACACAATAAGTTATTGGACATCAACTGTAGCAACTTTTCTCTAGATATTTCTCGAGGCATGGGAAATAAAAGCAAAATTAAACTATTGGGATTTCATCAAAATAAAAACCTTCTGCACAGTAAAGGAAACAATCAATAAAACTAAAAGGCAACCCATAGAATGGGAGATATTTGCAAATGACATACCTGATAAAGGGTTAGCCTCCAAAATATATCAAGAACTTATATAAATCAACACCCAAAATCCAAATAATCCAATGAAAAAATGAGCAGAAAATATGAATAGACAATTTTCCAAAGATGACATCCAGATGGCCAACAGACACACTAAATAATGCTCACATCCCACATCATCAGAGAAATGCAAATCAAAACTACAGTTGAGATACCACCTCACACCTGTCGGAATGGCTAAAATCAAAAACACAAAAAATAACAGGTGTTGACAAGGATGTGGAGAAAGGGGAACTAACCCTCTGACACTGTTGGTGGGAATGCAAACTGGTGCAGCCACTGTGGAAAACAGTATGGCAGTTCCTCAAAAAGTTAAAAACAGAACTACCCTATAATCCTGTAATCACACTACTGAGTATTTGCCCAAAAAATCCAAAATCACTAATTCACAGGGATCCATGCTCCACTATGTTTATAGCAGCATTATTTACAATAGCCAAAGTATGGAAGCACCCCAAGTGTCTATCAACTGATGAACAGATAAAGAAGAACAAATACACACAATGGAATATTATTCAGCCAAAAAAATAATAATGAATAATAATATAATAATCTTGCCGTTTGCAGTGACATGGATGGAGCTAGAGATTATACTGCTAAGTGAAATAAATCAGTCAGAGAAAGACAAATACCATGTGATTTTACTCATATGAAATTTATGAAACAAAACAAATGAGCAAAGGGTAAAAAGAGAGAGAGAGAGATAAGTCAAGAAACAGACTCTTAACTAAAGAGAACACACTGGGGCGCCTGGATGGCTTAGTCGGTTAAGCGTCCGACTTTCGCTTAGGTCATGATCTCGCGGTTCATGGGTTCAAGCCCCGCGTCAGGATCTGTGCTAACTGCCAGCTCAGAGCCTGGAGCCTGTTTCAGTCTGTGACTCCCTCTCTCTCTGACCCTCCCCTGCTCACGCTGTCTCTCTCTCTCCTAGAAATAAATAAAACATTAAAAAAAATTAAAATAAAAAAAATAAAGAGAACACACTGATGGTTACTGGGGGTGAGGGAAGTGTACTAAAGAGTGCACACACCGTGATGAGCACTGGATGTCATAGGGAAATGTTGAATTACTGTGTTGTATACCAGAAACTAATATTACACTGTATGTGAGCTATACAGAACTGAAGATACAGAAACTGAAGTTAGAAAAAGAAATGAGGCAAACAATGTGGGAGAAACAGAGGAGAGCGGTCATGATTGCAGGCTGTCCAGGCTCTGACCCATTTCTGAGGCCCACCTTCCTTTGCATTCCATGAGGTTCAAAGGTTAAGTCTTATTTTGTTGGTTAAGTCAGGAGTTTCATTTCTGTACTTGTAAACAGACCCAAAAAATCCTAATAAAGCTTTATTTAAAAGTTTGAGCATAAACTAAGGCAGTGTAGTGGGGCTGAAGAGAACTGGGATTATTTGAAAGCTATTTAGATCATGAAGTCAACAAGCAGAAGGCTGGCTGCTTTGTCACCGAGCCAAGCTCAGGCACGTACAGATGGTCCCCCTGCATATCCTCCCAAGGCATGCATACACTTCAGAGGGAATGCACTGGTTCTAACTACATAGGAACCGCCCATCCACAAGCAAGTGCCAAGTCAGTCAGAAAAGACAAACAGAATCCTCTGCATGAGAAGGGAGCAGAGGATCCTAGTCGCTAAATGATCACCTTGGCCCCTGCCCCCACTAAGAGGGTAACTGGCACTGTTGAGCCACTCCGGACTGAAGTCTCCAAGACCCGGGGTAAGATGCCATTACAGCCCCTGTAGGGTAGTTAAGTTGCCTGCAGCAAGCTAATGAGAACACGGGCACCACGGCTGCCAGGGACGGAAGGAAAGATGGCAGAGGCTCCAGGGGTGGAGAGAGTTCCATGGCTGAGCTAGAGACATCCAGCCTCCTCCCTCTCCTCCTGTTTTAAAATTCCACTTGGAAATAATTTATTCCTTCAGTCAGAAACCTCTGTATTCCCATTTTATCTACCAAGTTCAGCAGCTTGATTTTGGGAACTGTTCCATCTTTAAAAAAAAAAATCTTGCCCAGATTTTTCACCTGCTCCAGATTTTCAGACTTAAGAACCACAGCATATTGGTTGGTCTCATTTAAGAGAACAGGAAGAGAGCTCAGCCAAGCTTCATACCGACACAGTTTGGCACTGGCACCTTCTAGAATCAGGCTCCAAATCCAGAAAAGGTATAGTCTTTCCCAGGTGGATGGAGTTCTGCCAATTCTGATCCGAATCTTCATCCCAGATGTGCTGGATGAACAGGAATGTGTGCACTGGAAAAGGCCCATTGCTTCTCTGCAAAAGCTTGCTGTAGCCCCAAGCCCTTCCATCCTCTGGACTTCAAATCGAAGTGTCTCTATTCCAGCCAAGCAAAGACCTACCTCCAGTCACAGAATCAGATGATGGGTTTGCAGCAGTTTTTCTTCTTTCGACACAACTCAGAGCTTCAGGAACTATTTCAACCTAAATGTCTTCCTCCTTAAGCTGAAAAGTCTCCCTTCTGTTCTTGCATAATGGAAGAGAAAACTTGTTTTCTCTCCTCTCTGGTTTCAGGTGGGGTAAGCTATGAGGCCAGTTCTCCTGGTTTGTGCAGAAATTCCTTCCCCGCCTGGACCTCCAAATCCTTTTCTAATTAATGCCCCCAAACCCTTCTACCAAAGCAGCCTCCACATTCAGAGCAGAAGTGAAGGCCCGGGGGTGGGGGGGGTGTCCACACAGCTGCCAGGACTGTGGGGGCGGAGAAGGCTCTGTTGGCTCCATGAACGTGGCCTCTTCCACTGGTAAAACCGTCTACCTCATGTCGTCCGTGGGCATGTGCAGAGCCACTCAGGGGTGGCTGTATGCTGCAAACAGGGCAGCATCCTTCTCAACTCTTCTGAAAAGCGCTCTCCACTGTGCCTTCACCTAATGTTTGCTGAGCACTCAGTATGTTCCAGACACCCTCTTCATTCCAACATTTACGATGCCGATTCCTCTTCCACTCCTAAGCAGTGAAGCATTTTCAGGACTCAAAAGTTTCTTTGCCCTTCAAACACCTCCAGTGAAGAATGCCACACCAGAACAGGTACACGCGAAGAGTATCGTGTCTGGTTTTGGTCCAGAGGCAGCCAAATGGTCCGCCTTGTGGGGTCAAGCCACAACCAGCCAGGAAAGAGACACTGAGGAATGTGGCCAGACCTTGAGACTGGCTCCACGAGGGTTTCCTGCTGGGAACCAGCCTTCCTTTCCAGCCCCAGTGCTGTCCCCACAATAACACCTCGTGCTAGAAGCTTCTTCCCCAAGAAGATGTACGGCAGCTCCTCGAGCTCTCCAGGTGCTACACCCCTCCCTTGCCCCATGGCAGGTCCCACCCTGACACCCATGCACCTGAGCCTGCCAAGGGAGAGGGAGGCCAAGCCACTGAGATTCCTCACACCTCCATGGGGTCCTCTCTGTCTCCCTGCCTTCCTCTACTGGACACTAAGGAGGCACCAGGGCCTCTCTCTCCCACCCAGACACAGGGGGGCCCATGGTGCAAGCACCACCCATCCCAGAAACACAGGGCCTGAGAGGGGCAGGTGGCCACTGAGAGCCAAGCTGTGTGTAGAGTGTATGGTGTAGTATGGTGCATATATCTGTGGTCTGTGTGTAGTGTGTGCGTGTGTGTAATGTATGTGGGGATGGCTGTGTGTGTGTGTAAGCCCTCTGACATGTGCTCTCTACTCTGGAAGCAACAGAGCTAAAAACCTTCATGCCGCACGTGGAAAGCTGTTGTCTGGCACCGTATGCTGATTAGCTCACCTCGAAGCAGGCGTCCTGGAGGCTGCCGGGCAGGCGGGCCAACCGCGGTGTGTCTCACTGGCTGGTGGGCACCACCTCCTGGGCAGAGGCTTCAGTGCTGAGGCTGGACACAAACGGTAACTGGGGCCGGTCCTGCCGCAGCTAACGGAGGGTGTGGTGCCCTGGAAGAAAGCTCCCTGTTCTCTTGGATCACGCTTCCACATAGAACCCGGTGATAGGGTTGTCCCCATGCCCCAAGGGGACTGAGGGGTCTCCCTGGGGCAGAGCCAGTCCCTTTGCATCAGGAGGGGAAGCCTGCTGCCTGCAGACAGCTGCGGGCTCAGCCTCCAGCCTCCTGTTAGACGCAGCTCCCTGCAGGGAACCTGCATTGCACTTCGTGGTTCTGTCCCCGGTACCCTGGGTGGGTTCCCAGACTAGTCTGAGCTCATCCCACCCCTGGATCCTGATGCCTGCAGGTCCGCGTGTTTCCTCCCGACCCGCTCCTGGGAGGCGGTGGCTGTGAGCGATGAACCCAGGTGCACAGTAAGAGTCGGGGTTCACCAGTGGCATGTCCAGCCTGCTCTCAGCACTCGTGGCAAGACGGAAAGAAGCAGAATCCCCGGACATTTCCCGGCTGCCCAGGCAAAGGAGGGTCTGCCAGAGCTCAGGAACGTGTTCCAGGGGCTCTGCCCCCGCGGGCTTGACGGAAGCGGAAGCGGGCCTGGGCGGAAGGCAAGGCGGTGCCGGGCGGGGCGGGGCTGCCTCTCTGAGCCGAACATTTGCCCCGAACAGCATCGAGTTACGATGCACCGACAGGGCAGATAATCATGGCCTCTGCTCTATCCAAAATCTTTCCCTCTCCCAAATAGCTTCCATCATGGACAACAAAATTAAAGGACTGACTACCAGTTGCGGCAGGGGTCTGGCCGGAGATAGGCCTGTGGTGAGATGGAGCTGAGGACTGCGCAGGAAGGTGGCCTCCGTGCGTGTCCGGGCCAGAGAGAACCCAGGAGGAAGGACCTGCTCTGGGGACCGGGGCTGGCCACTCTCCACCCTGCTCTGTCCTGCAAATAAATAAGCCTTCACCCAGCACAACAGGGAGTGTGTGAATGAGGTAGGAGCTGGCAGTCAGGTTCCGCATGGCCCCTCCCAGACACGGAGGATGAAACAGGAGGGCAGGGACATCTGCATCTGCAGAGAACAGGACATCAGCAGTTCATGTGAAAAGCCCTAAGGTCCTCAGCCTCAGCTTCCCGCCCAACTAGTGAGCTCCTGGCCCTCAGAGGCCTCCCCTACAAGTTCAGCCATCCGGCAAGTGGAGTGTCTACTCCTCGCCTGGTGATTCCACAGCCACCATGATAACAGGACTCCTGGAAGACCATCCTATACTCTGAAACCGTGTCTTTGATTGGGGCATTCAAACGTTATTATTTGTGTTAAGTGATGGCAATAATAGACAATAGGTTTTTTTTAATGCTTACATTTGGCATAATTAAAGGCTGACAACCTTGGGTTGAAATTCTTTTTGGAAATGGGACTCGCCTGTGAAAACCAGATCTGAGGACTCCTGATACAGGGAATGTGCGGACTTGGATTTCTACTGCCCTGGTGAGGAACTGCAGCCTCACTGCCCAGGGGTTTGCTTGACCTTAGGCAAGCTTATTTGCATCCAGGGGGAGGGCTGAGGGCTGGGGAAGCATTCGTTTTCACATCCTTAAAAAAAAATTGGACGTTTCAAAGCATGAAACTTAATTGAATCTTGATCTAACAAACAAACAAACAAACAAACAAAAAAGACCAGAAAAGACATTTGAGGAACAACTGGGGACATTTGAGTATGGACTGGTTTTCAATGATATTAGGGTATTATTAATTTTCTCAGATGTGAAAACAGCATAGTGGTTATGTGGGAGAAGGCCTTTATTCTTACGAAATGCATGCTGAAGTATTTAGGGGTGAAGTTTTATGAGGCTTGCAATTTCCTGTGAGATGGTTCAGAGCAGAACAAAAAGGATAGAGCAAGAAGCAGATTCAGCAAAATGTTAACAATTGTTGAATCTAGGTGAGAGATATATAGGTATTCACTCTACTAGTCTCTTAAACTCTTAAAGATTGTCATAATAAAAAGGGGGAAGGCTTTAAAAAGACCTTATTTGCTGATTTGTTGGGCAGATTAAGTAAAACCATATATCATAAAAATTCTTGTCTGAATAAAGTACCGAGGGCAGTCAGTCACCATATACTCAGGACCATTTTTCTTCCCCCACCCCAAGACAGCTGTTGATGAAATCCTTTCCAGGAGAATTATCATCTTCTCGGATATTCTTAATATTTAACCTCACAAAAAGCTTACCATTGTGTTTCTGGAATCCAAAGTTATGCAAATGTTATTTATCTCTGGGGCTGGGTGCTTGGCCAAGAAGTCCTGGAATTAATAAAGGATTTCTAAGGCAATTAAGAAAGACCTAGATAGGGGGAGAGACAGAGACAGAGGCAGAGAGACAGAGAGACAAAGAGAGAGACAGAGAGGAAGAAGGAAGAGGAGTAGCAGCAGGGGAAAGAGAAGGGAAAGGAGGAAGAGAAGGAAGAGAAAAGAAGGAAGAAGAAAGGAGGAGGAGGTAGAGGAAAAGGGGGAGGGAGGAGAGAAAAGCTCTTGAGTACAACCATGATCACCATAAGCTTCTATGAAGGCCAGATTAATCAGACCAGGGGCAGATTAAAAAATATCTACCCCCTTAGCTTCACTACCAACTCTGTTTATTACTAATCTCTCTTGTTATTTTTCATAAGGCTCAGCATAGGTTTCTACCTTTTTGATGGGTCACACATTCTCTTTCAGAATGACCTACTTGTGGTCCTTGACCATTCAGAAGCCGAGTCTGTGCCCAGGTCTGAGATCCACATATCAAGTGGATGACAGCTTGGCCTCCGGATGACTAAGGGGAAGTACCCTATGCTTCAGGGAGATGTGAAGGCCCAAGGGGAGGGGTGAGGACAACTGATCCGGCATGAGATCCGGCATGAAGTGAAGACAGTGTATTTCTTGCCATCTGATACCTCAGTTCTTTCCAGCATGTAAAACTGCTGGTCCTAAACCCAACGTGGCAAAACTGAGTAGGGAATCAAAGGAAAGTAGTCTCAAAGCACCTGTAATAACTGATACCGGCTTGAAAGGGCTCTTTTCAAGGAGAGGAAAGGTGCCCTCCTGTGATAATCTCCAACTAAAGACCAGGGAGTAAGCATGAGGACCATACTTCCTTGGCCACAGCTTCTGACAATAACCCAAGACTCCCCTCTAGACTGGCAATAAGTTTCCCATTCTTGGTCAAAGACCCAACCCAGGAACCACCTTAAAGAGGATACTCAATGGAAGCAGAGAGTAAAAATTCCCACTGAGATGGTGGAGGCAAGGTTCCCTGGATCCTGGAATCCTCCTTAAACTCTGAGAAGGGTCAGCCTATCTCATTTCCTTTATATTCTCAGCTCTTCCAAGATGTGGCCATCAATGCCACTGCCTCCAGAGCCCATCCCTCCCTGACCCTAAGCTCACCATGAATCAGGAATCCAGGAACAGGGGTTGCTGAGTCAGAGCTGGCCCTTGTCACTTAGTCTACCAACCTCAGTGCCTGCCTCAGTCCAACCCTTTTGGCCTGAAGCTTAAATAGCAAGGTCAAGTATGCCTCTCCCTGCAAAGATGCCCCAATTTTCCTTTCCACATTCTTCCATTTCCTCTGGCTCCTCCCTGCTCCTCAATTTCCCATCTGAGTCATTCAAAGCCTAGAATAGACTCCATGTTGAGAGAAAACCATGGGAAAGAGGAGTCTTTGGTAGGTAGCCACAGGGTGTCTCTGTGGCCCCATTTCATAAGGGACTACCCAGAGATTGGGGACATCACTCCTCACTTCCAGTCAGAGTCCTTTCACTTCCCTGAAATTCCTTGTTGGGCAATTTGTCTCCATTTGCATGGTCACAACCGTGATTTGGGAATTGGCTCTCCTTCTAAACTGTTACTCTAGTTTGCCATTCCTTTATGTCCCCATTCACTGAATAAGCATGCACTGAGCTGTGACTGCGACCGTGCTCTGAACTAGGCCCTGAGGATAGGTACTTCTCCTGCCACTCAAACCCGGGTGTTCTTACCAAAACTCAGCACTAACCTGTCTCTTTCCTACTCAAAATTTCTAGACAGTTCCCTTTATCTCACGAAGTAGTTTTGTATCTAAGGGAGTTATTTAGAAAGAAGCTAACTAATGTCTGTATCTTCTTTCCCAATCCCTACTCCAGGAAAGAGAGCCCAGCCTTGTTTCTGAAACTCTAAGCTGTCTTCACCCTTACCTCTTTCTAGTCTTGGGACAATTTAAGAGTTTTGTGTGAATGTGTGAGCGTATGCATATGCACATGAGTGTGTGTGTGTGCACGCATGTATGCACATGTGTTAAGTCCATTAAATAGAATTAGTCTTTAGTGTGTCCAGAAAGAGAAGAGGATGAAGTGAAAGGTATGCAAAAAGAAGCAGTAGTCAGCAGAGAGGAGGTACTTCTAACCGAGGACAGGAATAAGAACTCTACAGCCACATTAGGTACCTGGAGAAAAAGATCACCAGAAGAAAGACAGACCCAGGTCCTCTCCCAATTTTTCTGATACCAGATAAGCTTGAGACTCTTTATGAAACCATGGGAGAGGGGACAAAGTCTCATTATAATTGCTACTGGGACTTCTGCCAGCCTGCCAGGTGGGGCCTCAGGGCAAATTAAACCTGATTAAGAGAAATAAAGGAACGTGTTACTGTGGACTAATTCTCACTGCAGGTCAAAAACCACTGGCTGAATGCTTACAACTCTCTAGTGTCAGATCCCAACCTGAGCTTCTAGTCTAATCCACCCCTGCGCTGCCTAACATCATATACCACTTTTAAAATGACACTGCACTTTCTTACTTTTACCTTTAAGAGTTAATTTCCCCTGTATGCAATGCTCTTCGTTCCTTTGCCACTGATTGAAATTCCACTCAGCTCTTCGAACTCAAGGAGTACCTACTTTATGACACACAACTGGATCCTAACTCCAGACAGAAGCAATCTCTCCCTTGTCTGTATCCCTACCTACCTTTGTCCATACCACTGTGACATTTATCACAGTCTGTCTCATTATATAGAACTGTACATTTGTCCCCACTTTCCTACCAGACTGAAAATTCTTTGAGGGAAGGCTTACTGTGAATTTTATTCTATATTAACATTCAGTGCCTAGGAAAGTGTCCTACACAACAGATTCACTGTAAATATTTGTTCAGTGCATTAATGAATGGTTCAGTGAGTAAACAGACAAATAGTTACTTGGATAGGTGGATGGATGGATGGATGGATGGATGGGTGGATGGATGGATGGATGGATGGTTGGATGGTTGGATGTGGTGGTCTTTCAGTCCAATAGATAAGAATGGAGCTTAGCTTTGCATGATCTCAATTTAGTGTTTGAAAAGACATCCCTATGTAAGTGTGAAGCCCAGGACTTGAAACACTTTATGTATGCAAAGTGGAAACTAAAAAGAAATTTCTGCTCCTTAAATCTGGGAAGATGTGAATTTGAGTTAATTTCTCAGTTTTCACCCAGTCGTATGTGGATAAGCCTGAGTTTTTGCCCCAGGAATATAGGTGAGGAAAAAATTTTCTTTCTAGAGGAGGGACAAATAAAGGCATGAGAGCCTAGGCAGCAAACTTGCCAAGCCTCCAGCCACCATCCCTGCACACAGAGCTAAGGGAGTCTGGAACACAAGCTACAAGCTAAGTAGATTTGTTGTAGAATATGGTCTTTCTGCACATCCCGCATTGTAATGCTGCCAAATTCATTGAATCTCTAACAAAGAAAGACAGCAGATGAAAACTGATCATATTTCATCTTGGAAATTAAAAAAAAACAAAAAAAAACCCTGGAGCTGGGCACTTCCAGAGCTTGTAGCACTATTGCTTTCATCAAGAGCCATATCATGGTGTGTAATATGGTCCTGTTTCAACCTCAGTGGAGGGAGAGGCAGGGAAAGGGAGGGAGAGAAATAATTGAGTCAGAGAGAAGGGGCCAGGGAAGGTGAGGGGGGGTAAGGGATAGAGGGGAAGATGGCTGCTTCAAAGCAAGGGAAGTGGGTGGAAGAACTCCCCCCCACCCCAGACCTACCCAGAGCTTTTAAGGATAAAGGGACGAGATTGATGGTGCCCAGCACTTTCAGGGATCAAGGGGCAAGATTGATGGCGCCCTCATCGGATTCTTCCAGAGCAAGGTTAGTGTGCTTGGGTGATCTCACAAATGGAAACTATTTACTCAATACTTTATTATTTTTGTTCAATAATTCAGGTAGCAATCCAGATGGGAAAGGAAACCCACATCTGCTGAATGTGCAATTGTATTATGCCATTGACTCATTGAACTGTCAGGACTTTATGAAGTAGATACAAACATTGCTGTGTATAGATAAGGAACTGGGACCTGAAGAAGTCAGTTGATTTATCCAAGGTCATCCAACTAGTAACTGGCAGTGTCAGAATCCATCTCCATCCTATCCTACTTCAAACCACTCTACTGACAAACTGGTGACACCTCCACAGCTCATAGTGTCCTAACCCATAAAGTAGACTTGATGTGGATTAGATAATTCCTTTAAGATTCAAACTCTGCAGATTCTTATTTTTAAAATAAGGATGGTGTTTTAAAGCTGTTAAATAATATCATGTTCAATATGAGAGTTGTGAAAGTCTTGCCTAACTCCAAGGATCCTAAAAACCCAGATAATGACAATAGAAGACAGGAACCAAAATATCACACTGTTATTGGCAGAGACAGTGTTCAGAACCCAAAGAGCAGAGCTCTAATAAACCTGGCTCCAATATTTAACTAAGGTAGAGGACAAGCCAGTCCTTCAATTCTTTCCTGTCACAAAGCAAAACTTATTATCTTATCATTGTCTGGTTGTCATGTGGAGCTATGATCAGGACATTCCAGTGATATTGAGTGATTTTATGGATTGCAGTCTGAAAGTGCCAAAGGAAATTTTCCAACTCCATGCATAACCAACCATTAGTGAATGGTGACCCTGCACCCTAGTAAACCAAGCAAAATCCATGGCTCTCCTTCCTCAAAGAAAACCTAAGAAGAGCAGAGAAAAGACTTGGCACATGGGAAAGTAACTGTGTGTTTCCCCAACCCCACTTTAATATTCAGCTATTTTAATAGCATAAAAGAGACCTAAATACATATGGCACATGTAAAAGTAGGAGTGGACTCCAGAGAGGCAACAAGGGTATGTCTTCTCTAGGAACAAGCTGGAAATGTGAAACAGATAGTGTGTTTGTATTGTGGCTGAAGGAGATTCATTCTGTTAATCCTGCCTCTGAGGGATTAATCAGTTCAACTCCCTTTGGTGGAAACAGGGACGGAAGATTAATTGAGGCAGCCAACCTACCACTATCATGAGCATCCCATACTAACTAGAGTCACCATCAACATGAGCTCTACTGCTCTCAGGCCAGAGTGTCCTCATAAAGTGGAGCTGATAGGTAGAACAGGTAGATTCAGAAACACTCAGTGACCTGAGACCCGATCAGTGGGATAAGCCACAGATAGGAAGTGCTCAACAGTTTTCAATATCTCAAGTCCAATGTGCTCTTTTTCCTCTACCCTCAAATCAAACTTGTCTACTCACATATAGAATCATTATACATATTCTCATAGACTCCTCTCAAACTCTACACCAGTTTCTCTCTCTCTCTCCTGTAATTGCCAAAAAATTAAAAGCTCAGCCTCTGTTGTACATTTTATGGAAAAATGCTAAAAGATTATGTTGGTCCAAGGAGACCTGAAGTTTTCAGCATAAAAGAAAAGAGATACAGATACCAGATTGATATGCTTACATAAAAACTCAATAATCCTGAATTAGAATTGGAAGTAGCACTAAGAATTCACAATGTCTTTTATTTAAAAACAAATACACATTTGCCAGCTATGTTTACTGAAAATGTCTAAAAACAACAACTGATCCGATAGGAATGAGCATCCTAGCACTCAGATGGTGGCCTCCAAATAGCATTTCCCATGAATGGAGTCAGAGTCACAAGGAGAAATGGCAGGCTCCAGATCAAAACAAGAACAAGAGGATTCTTTACATCTTATCCAATCGGAAAGTAAGGAAGCTATCAGTGACTAGTAGCATCACATTAACTGGACTCAAGCCCATTTGAATAGGTTCTCACAGGCAACCATGAGACAATTCGAGCATCAATAAGGATAATAGCTACAACAAAATATGCTTCAATCCATTGAGCTCCATGCTAATGCTCAATAGAAGGGAAAAAACTACATTGATTACCTTTGAAAGATGTTATAGAATTGCTGTTTTGAAAGCTTATTAGTAAAGGGGAAGAATTAAGCATAATTATCTTTCCTGTACAAACTTGATTTCTGGGTAATCCAAAAACCAACGAATTGAAGTTTTTCTTTGTAGGTGTTTTCCAGCTTATAAACAGAGAAAATGATGAAGTTAGAATGACATGACATTGCAAACCTTAAATAATTAATGGGCCTAGGCTATGATCATCATGGCTGCTAATAGTGAAAAGGAAACAACCAGACTCTCCATGCCTTATAACAGCAGTCACAACGCCACCTATGAAGCAGCCTTGCCATCAAATCTCCCCTGAATCTGGTCAAGGCTCTGTCTTTGTTTACAGGCAATGCAAGGGGAAAAGGAACAAGTAATCAATTCCGTGAGGATGCCATTAGACAAACTGACTGAGGGAACCTCTAAGAAGAGACAACATCAAAAAGCAATGAATAAAAATGAAGGGCTTAAAAGACTGCAGCTAATCTCAAAATATGAACCTTATTTGGATCCTGATTCAAAGGAACTATTTAAAAAATCATGCTTATTAAACATTGAGGGAAGTTTAAATGTTAATTGGATTTTTATGTTGAAGGAATTGTTATTAAATTATTAGATGTAATAATTATATATATTTTTTAAGGTCTATATCATTTGTCAGAGATTTGCTTCAAAGGAATCTAGAAATAGGGGCGCCTGGGTGGCTCAGTTAGTTAAACATCTGACTTTGGCTCAGGTCGTGATCTCATGGCTCATTTGTTCGAGCCCTACATCAGGCTCTGGGCTCACAGCTCAGAGCCTGGAGCCTGCTTCAGATTCTGTGTCTCCATTTCTCTCTGCCCCTCCCCCACTTGCTCTCTCGCTCTCTCTCTCTCTCTCACACTCTCTCTCTCTCTTTCAAAAATAAATAAACACTAAAAAAAATTTTTTTTTTTTTTTTAAATTTCTGGGAGACAGAGAGAGAGACAGCGTGAGCAGGGGAGGGTCAGAGAGAGAGGGAGTCACAGACTGAAACAGGCTCCAGGCTCTGAGCTGGCAGTCAGCACGGAGCCCGACGCGGGGCTCGAACCAACGAACCGCGAGATCATGACCTAAGCGAAAGTCGGCCGCTTAACCGACTAAGCCACCCAGGCGCCCCACTAAAAAAATTTTTTAATCCAGAAATAAAATAAACAAGGTTGGCCATGGTTGATAATTACAGAAACTAACTGATAGATACATAGAGGAGATGGGTTTCTCCTCTCTGCTTTGTGTAGGTACTAAATTTCTCATAACAAGAACCTTTTAAAATAAAAGATAGTTTCTTCCACTTTTTATGTCTGCCTCTCTTAATGTATTGTTGATCTAGATATATTTGATTCAACTGAATTAATACATTCTTAATTCTACCCCTTAAAAAAGCATAATATACAAAATATTTCTAAAAACAAACATCCAATGAGATAAATTTTCCATTCATATTACCTAACCTAAAAATGTCTATGTATTTAAATTTCTTTTTTTGATTAGTGTCTTCCATCACCTCCTTCCCCATACCTGTTGCAGATGACTTTCCAAATGTGTGATCATCCTGTAAAAGGAACCAACTGCTGGGTGCACCCCAACTCTTGTCCTGACTAATATCCCCCAGTCTAAGAGCACTACAGTTGGAAGTGGTTCTGTGCCTCACTGAATAAAAGCTTAGATAATCACTGATCAGGAATAGGAGGAGGTAGTGGCATGCGTCTTTTGCCATGAGGCTGACCCTATGTCTTCACTCTACCTTTCACTAGCTGTGTTCCTTGGGCAGGAATTTTCATGAGGAATGAAGTGGTGTACATAAATATTGAAAAGAGGTCCAGACATAGGGAAAGTACCTAAGGGAGGCAAGATTCCGTCCCCCGTGAAAATGGAGGACAACAAAGATCATGGGAATCCCAGTGGTGATGAAAAAGAGACCCAGAGTCAAGGAGACAGCAAAATGAAAGCTACTCAGGGTAAGACAGGGACTACAGGAAATCTTAGTGGACCCATAGAGTAGGTCACCAGGTCTCAGGAGATGCGGTGCCCCCTGCTACTCTGTTCACACACCTATCCTTCACTTCATATCCAGTCACCCCAGCACTGACCCCATTCTGTAGAGCTCCTGGCCAGCTCCGCCTCTCCAGTGCAGCCTATCCTTCGGCCTTCCTCCCTATGTCACTTGCAGACTCCAGCTGGCATTCTTTCCTGGCCCAACCTCCTTGTGCCTAATAATTTTATCCATGGGTCTCAGGCAATAGAAAAAATGCTTAGATAAACAAATTAAAAGGACCCATGGAATCAGCTTCAGAAGATCAAAAGCTACAGGCATCCACCATCCACACAGAGCAAGGTCCTCATCACACACAGGCCAATATTCCTGGTCAAGCCAGCTCCCTCCTCCCTCTTCTCTGCCTTAGGACTTATTTGCATAAATTGGCACACAGATTTCTAGGCAACAGAGAGAAGTAGAGATGAAAGAATGAGGCTAAATTGATCTCTTTTTCTAACTTACCCTGCAGGGACAAAGTGACCACAAGTAAAAGCTGATAGTTGCTTTGATGAGTACCTGGGAGGCTCCAGACACAGGCTGGGCTGCCTGGGGCCCAGGTGGAAAGGCAGCACCAAGTGTAGCCTCCATTTCATCCTGGCACAGGACCCACTTTGATTCAGGAAGAACAAAACACATGCAACACTGAAGAGCTCCATTTGGAGAGCCCTGGGAGGCAGGAGGCAGAGCAAAAATTGGGCTCTGACGAAGGGCAGGGAGAAGAGGCAGCGGCAAAGGACCTCTCTAAGTGACAGCCAAAAATGACCCATCAAGGATACTGGAAAAGAAGAAAATGAGTGGATGGGTTGAGATCACACCTGATACTCCCCAGAGACTCCGAGATCTCTGAGCACAATTAGGAGGCTGAGATCTTGCCTTTGCTACAGGAGTAATCAGTCACCAGCATTCGGGTTGTTAATGTCAAAGTTATCTTGATGTAATTGCTTGCTGATGGCCCTGGGGGCTGTGCGGATCATAGACACATACAGGGTGAGCACCTCTTTGAGGAGATTCGAAGAAAAGAGGCACCATGTGAGGCACTGAGCTGTGGTTCCAAAAACACAGCTGCTTTCAGGAAGGATGGACCTTTTATTTGGCCACAGAGACCAGCTACAATCACACATAACAGCACAGAGTCTAAGGCCAAATAAACAGCACAGAGAGCATGAAATTTGAAATTCAGGAAAGTTCAAGGGCAATGGGTGCTGAGATTCCAAGAAGCATTTCAGGGAAAAATTTGTTTGTTTTTTCTTTCTCTGATCACTGATGGAGCACCTTCCAGGAGTGTGCCAGGCCTTGCTCTGAGCTCTGGGGACACAGAGAAAAGTCAGAGCTGCCCTCGAGAGGCTCAGAGCTTTTTCAGGAGACCTGATTGTGGACTTAAGACAATCTCTGATTTAGGTCCCAAAGGAGGCTGTAGGGGCACAGGAGAGGACCATTCATGCTACCGAGGTGGGAGGGAGGCACGGAGCCTTCAGAAGGTGACAGTTGTTCGAAGCTTAAAGCAAAGGAGCAGGGACTGTTCAAGCTAGGGGCACAGAAGCAACAGAAACCCCAAGCTTTGATGGTCTGTCTATGAAAGGTCTGTGTGGTTAGGGGCTGGGCTGGGCTGGGGAGAAAACGTCCGGGGGCGCCTTTGAGCCTTGATGAAGCAGAAAGTATGAAGAATGCCTTTGGGACTCCTGGCTGGGGGAAGGGGGGCATTTCTTCAGTCATAAGTGCTGGGAACATGGAGCGTCAGGAATGAAAGACTGTGGGTTCTGGCCAGTCTGTGACCTTCTCCTGGGCTCCTATTTCTTCCTCTGTCAGGCAGGAACCACCCTACCCCTCCTCCTCCTCATCCCAAGTATAAGGACCCAGTAAATTGTGGTTTGCATGAGTCCTGGGACTAGTGTTAAGTGCCTTCCAAGTGCTAGAGTAGCTCATTGCTATGAGCTCCCTGAGCCAGGCTGATTTGTTCTGGTGAGCCGCGAGCAAACAAACAACCCGCTTAATAACTATCCAGTCAGGACTGTATCCAAGAGTGTCCGGGCACTCTTCTCCAGGTGGAAACCAAATCGAACTGATTTATTTTAAGTGAGAGTTACACGAGTCATCACCAGGTATGGATTTAAGCTTTAAGAATTAATGAAAGGAAGAAATTGCGAATGTGCCCAAGCCCCAATCCAAATGAAGCTTTGTCCTTGAACAGTCGTAATTTAGGATTGTCATCTGCGGGTCTGATAATGAAAAGGAGACTTTATCCAGCCCCTTCTCCAAATAATAAGAATTGATTTTTGACCAAGGCCAATCTATTGTTCCAGATCATTAACTTCAGAGAATAAATCATTTTCTGATGCAGCGAAACTGGTTTCTGGGGGGTTGGTGTTCCAGGTGGCCGGTAATGCAGAACGAAAAGCCTCTTTCAGCAGCTCTGGGGAGAACGAAGCGGCCTCCCTTGTCTGCTTCTTTGGACTTCCTTTCAAGCATTTGAATTGCTCCTTAGACCTGGGTGCTCTCAAAACAATCCGGTCTGGCCCTCTGGTCCTGAATATCAGATATTCCTTCAGGAACGGCCTCTGCCCAGCTGTACTTCGGTCACACCAAGAGCAGCTGACCCCCTGGGGTCCTGGTCAAGTCAACCTGAGCCAAAGAGCCAGGCAGTGGAAAGTGGGGTACCCCCCAAGGCCAAGATCCACAGGGCTCATCCTGAATCACAAATCTGAAATGCCGTGAGCAAGCCTCATTATTATCCATAAGAAGTCGGCGGCATTGTGAGACATTCAAGAAAAAAATACATTCTTCTCCCTCAACTGTGAGCAGGGTGAGCACATAATGGTATTCTCCCATTTCTTATTCTAAGTGATAAAGGTGCCTGCTCCCAGCAGGGGGGAGAGGAAACTAGCACGTGTTCAAAGGCTCTCAGGCAGTGACAGATGTAGTAATAGAAGCACTTAAACTGCCATCACATTTATGTCTGACAATCATGGTATGAGGAGAATAGTGTTGAACCTTTTGTACAGATTGAATAACTGAGGCTTTCACAGGTCTTGGTGACTAGCTCCAGACCACACACCTTCAAGGCCTAGAGTCGCAGTTAAAATCCAGGCCTCTGGAGGCCCAGCCTTGGAGACGGGTGGGCATGGGGAGGATGCTCCAGACACAGTGGGGACAACCACAGCAGGCCTCCCAAAGCCACCCCCAAGTGCTGTGTTCTTGTCAGACACGGGGTCACCTGGGGGGGGGGCGGAGTTTATAAGACAGCACCAGCAGGCAGGGACCCACACACGGTGTGCCAAGGGGAATGTGGCTGAGTTGTCCTCATCAACACTACATTCTCCCTCCCTAGCCCGTCAGTCTCCCATGTGGCGCTGGGATTAGTCAACGTGTCTACTGGGCTCTCATGGCTTCAACATTTAGAAAACCTCAAGTCTGAGCTCACTGTAATCCCATGAGCTGCTCCTCCCCCATAGAGGTAAACTCTGGGCATCCAAGTGTGTGCAGAGTAACAACAAAACACGCGCACACACACACACACATATACGTGTGCTCAGGATCACACCAAAATGACAGCAAAACATTTAACCACTAGTATGACATGGGACCAGCCCATCAGAACACACGATGACCATGAAAGTCAGGACCCGCTTCCCTAGTACCCTTCTTGGCTGGACACCCTGCTGGGTCCAGGCCGGTCGCATCTGGTATGGACCCTGAAGTTAAGATGAGTTGATGAGATTCTGTCTCTGAAAATTCACAGTTAGGAAAAAGAGAGTCTGGCCTTTTAACGGAGAAGACGTAAACAAGAACTGTGGTTGACCAGTATTTTACATTCTATGGGCCAAGAAGCAAATAAAGACCAACTACAGACAAAAAATAAAGCTGACAGGCAGAAGGAGGCAGAGGGAGGAGGCTCCTCTCATGTGCTTTTCAGCTCATAGTCCCCAGTCCGTCCTAAGCCCAGCCTTATATAAAAAAATTTCCCTCTGCTCGATACCAGGGTAAAAAATTATGCCCCACCACTTAGCTTTGAAAAACAAATGGCCTTCTGATTTTTCATCTCTATCCTCAACCTCCTTGAACTCTCCCTCCCCACTAATAATGGGGCTCCCCCTGGGTCTCCACAGTGGCACAGGGTGAGTTGGGGAGAGGGTGTTAGGCTTGCCAGCCCACGGTGAGTCCATCTCCTTTGAGAGAAAACAAACTTTTTCAGATTAAGTCCTAGGAGTGAGTGTTTAGTTTTGCAGAATACCTCCCCAAATCCTAGAAGTGAGTATTTATACTTGCGGAAGACCTCCTCCCTTTTTCCTAGCTAAGGTCACTTGGGTTGACAGCTGGGGGGTGGGAGGGGAGTTTTTCTTAAATATCTCTCCCCTTATCTTTTAAATGGGCACACGTGGCTCTCTGTTACTTGTAAGGACTCTTAATGAACACACTAGACAAGAAGCTCCTGCTTGGATCTTTCCGAGGATAGTTCTTGGGGGCCTCCACCTTCTGAAGGCACCAGGGATGGGGGAGTGGAGAGAGGGGTTCAACCTTTGATTCCACCTGTTCAGTGGCTGCCTCTTCTGATGTGCGAAGATGGGGAGCCCCTCAGCTGGCCTGCTGCATCTGCTCCTTCTCAGGGCAGCAGAAGGTTGGCCAGACGTGCATACATGTACCTCTTTCCATTTCCTGTGCCCTGTTCCCTGCAGAGCAGGGTCCTATCCCAAATGCCAGGGGTCAGACAGGGCCTGCCTGGTTTTCCCTGTCCAGCTCTGACCTTGTTCCTTGTGAGTCAGGCCAGCCACCACAGTGCCTCTTATCTGCTCCATTGTCACAGACTCCACAGAGATCACAGCCCTGGGCACCTACCTCTGGGCTCTCCGGCCAGGGCGTGGAGGAAAGCAGGACCACTACCCACAGGGAGTACCAGCTCTTTGGACACAGTCACTAGAAAGTTCACTCCTTCTGTTTCCTGGGTCAGATCTCTCCTACTGCCAGCCCCAGCTCACTGCCCAGTTCTGCCCACCTCACCCCCAGTTCCACACCTCTCGTGTCCACATCATCCCAGGTCAGCAAGGGCTCAGCCAGCTTACACTGTTTAGGATGCAAGCTCTTGAGTACCCTTAGATCCCTGTAAGTCTCATTCCTCAAGGGGAGACCTGGAAGGACACCACCAAAAGCTTCTTACCTTTCCCTGGGGAGTCGTTCTGGCCTCAGCTACTTGTGGCTTGAAGGCACAGGATGCAGGCTTAGATACTTCCTATAAGGGTCCTCAGGTCCATGCGCACTGGCTGCCTACCCCCAGTCTTCCATCTCCCCCACAGGGGCTCTGCTTTTCCTCATTCACTGTGGCCTGGTAGGTTGAATCCACTTCTGCAAATCCCAGAGGCTGGCTCTGGGGGAAGGGAGAAGAGGGACACTGAGCAACTAGCGAAACATCAATGGACAGCAGCAGCCATGAGCTCATTCATTTGAGGGTGGCAGGGAAGCGGGGGAGGGAAGGGGAATACTGAGCTCCAGCACGTTTGCTCCCCAGAGGCAAGCAGAGTCTCCATCTGACTTTCCCACAAATGCATCTCCATCTGGGATTGAGTGTCTTTGATTGAGTTTAATATCTAGACTAGAAAATGCATTACCATTTATAAAGTCGTCTTTAATAATTTCATACCATAATCTTCAAAATTTAATAAGCCCTCCAGAGATAATTGATAAAAATATGACCTAACAAAAAGTAAAATGTAATAGTACAACATCTTCAGATATTAAAAGGCTACTTTTCCCAGGTGTCATGTTCAATGACCCTCTCCCCACTTTCTGGGAAACTTGACTTCTCCCAGCACTGCCATGGGGGAGGGAAGTAAGATTTAGACCAGAACAGAGTTAAATTCTTACCTTGGAGCCCAATTCTGAGAGCTCAGTACTTAAAAGGGAATGGTTTTCCTTTGAATTTCAAAAGATATATTTGACTTGGATAATCAGAAACCAGAGCTCTGAGAAGGCAGCAAAAAGTTGAATCAAAAACACAAGAAATAACAGGTGTTGATGAGGTTGTGGAGAAAAGGGAAGCCTCATTCACTGTTGGTGGGAATGTAAATTGGTGCAGTCACTGTCAAAAACAATATGGAGGTTCCTCAAAAAATTAAACATAGAACTACCATATGATCCAGTAATTCCACCACGGGGTATTTACCCAAAGAAACTAATTTGGGAATATATGTGCACTCTACATTTATTGGAATATTACTTATTTACAATATGGAAGCAACCTAAGTGTTCATCAATAGATGAATGGATAAGGACACGCACACGCGCGCGCGCGCACAATGGATAAAGAAGGTATGCAAGAATGAGGTCTTGCAATTTGCAACAATATGGTTGGACCTAGAAGGTATTACACTAAGTGAAACAAGTCAGACAAAGACACATACTACATGATTTTACTTATATGTGAAATCTAAAAATCAAAACAAACAGGTTTGCCAGAGGTGGTTGTCAGAGGCGAGAGGGATGGGTGGAAAGGCAAAAAAGGTGAAGGAGATTAAGAGGTATAAACCTCCAGTTATGAAATAAATAAGTCACATGGATGTAAAGTACAGCATAGAGAATACAGTCAATACAATTGTAATAACTTTGTATGGTGACTATGTAACTATGTTTATTGTGGTTAGCATTTCATAATCTATATAAATGTCAAAGTACTATGTTGTATACCTGAAGCTAAAATAAAGTGTATGTCAACTATACTTAAACAATTAAAAATAATTAAATTAATTTTTTAAAAAATACTGGGACATTATTTGTGCTCCTTTGAAGGGATTGAGAGAGCTGAATTATGTTGAGGGGGGACCTGAAAGCAGAGAGCAGGAGGCTGCTCCACTCTCTGCCTGAAATTCTGGAATATTATCACCTAGATGCTCTGAAGTTACATGGGACAGCCCCAGGAGAATAGACATGCTGGCACACCCTGTTGGTTCAACACATTTATCAGGATTCTTGGGTTCAAACAAAGAAGCCAATTCTAGCTAAATAATCAGAAAAGACATTGATTTGATTAGCACTGTATCACAGTGCCCACAGAATGGACAGAAGGGACACATGGCATGTAAGCCTCATCTGACAGGTGAGTTGAGAGATCTCTGACTCTTAGGCTCTGCCCTTGCAGATCCCATGGCTGAGTATCTGCCTGGTCTATGCTGGCTTCATGACATTAGCACATCTTCTTCTGCAGATGAGGCCATCATTCTTTCACTGCTAACCATCTGAGACTCAGCCATACCCACCCTCTCCCCCAACCCATTCCTTATTTGCTGATAGGACCATGTCCCATTCCACAGTGACTGTTGGCAGGCACACTGTCTCAGAAACCCAAGCCACTATCTGCATCTCTCTCCAAGGGGCATAGAAACTGCTGTGGATATTCTCCAGGCTCTGTGGGAGCTGAGATAGTCTAGAGCGGGAGGGCAAAGGCTAACTCAGGCCCTTTCTGGCTCCAGAAAATATTTCTCATTTTGGCTACCCATAATCTAAATATCTTGCCTGTTTGGGGGAATCCCAAAACAGAAGAGAGGCAGCTCTGCCTCTGAGGCCATAGGGTGAAGAAGGAGGCAGGTACTCCCTTTCTCCAGCTTCTGGCCCTTAGGTTGGACACTTAGCCCAAGAGTGGACAATTGGGTGTTACTACAAGGTCTTGGTTCTTGAGTGATGCAGGGTTCGGGGTCAAGTAGCTGGTCTCCATGGTGATTGAGGTGGGATGAAGTCCAGCGGTCTTGTGGCAGCAATGCCCAAAGCCAAGTTGAAAAGGCCTCAGCTATCATCCACAAATGGACAGCTTTGTGTGGGGTCTTATATCACTCTACCTTCTTGGTATTTGCCTGAACCCCAAACTGAATCCTTCCTCCAAAGTCAGGGAAACACAGAAATACACACTGAGAACTTACTTAGCCCCAGAGAGGAAGACAAGAGGAGGGGAAGGGGTCAGTTCCAAGTCTGGCTGAATATTTAACCAAATCCACAAAACCTTAAACCAGAAGAAACTGCATAACCAATATTAAAGTTGGTTGGTAGGTCGTGAGAGGGGGTGGTCCTGCATTCAAAGGAAATGAGGGCTCCTGAGCATGTTCATTTCCAGATACCAAAATGAGATTGTTCATGTCTGGTGTAGATAGTGAGAATAAAAATAAGTGTAATGAGTCAGTAAACACTGACCTAAAGAGAAGTCATTGCATATCTGGGCAGGGCAGGCATCTGTGAGTAGGTCCAAGGGGAAACAGGAACTCAGCCAAGACTGGGACCAACCCACAGCATGGGACCCCTCCCAAGCCAAGGCATGGGACCCCCCAGGGGAGCAGAAAGATGGGAAACAGCATCCCCTGGAAACGAGAAGAAGCCAGCCCCACCAGCCTGTCTCAGAGACAGCTTGAGGCAGAAGAGTACCTTTTTATTTTCTAGAGCTTTCTTGTTTTTCCCAACACCCCTGGAGTCTCCCTACTGCCTTAGCCAGAATTACACTCTTCCTTGCCCTTGGATGATGGTGCCTTTGGCACTGTGCCCTTGAACCACCCTCCTTAGACCTATGCAGTACACTACTGCCTTACTCACTTTGGACCCAGGGACCAGGCACCTGTCCTGACCTATGAGGGCCCAGCCTGCCTAGAGAGGTGGTCAGACAAGTGGACACTCTCTTAAGAATGATAAATGGACCAGATTACAATGGATAATGACAGGAGTCCCTGTATAGCTAGGATGGGTGACTTTAGCTCAAGAAGGAGTATGGGTGCTTGGAAGTAGAAAAATGAGAACCAAATAGCCTCCCAGGAGTCCACATGAGACCCCCTATAACTACCAGTAGATTAAAAAAAGGGGTGGGGGGAAGGTGGGTCTGTGAACCAGACAACCTCTCCACTAGGCAAGTACTTTTCTTTTTGTTTTTTTTTTAAATTTTGTTTGTTTGTTTCTTTGTTTGTTTTAGAGAAAGAAAGAGAACATGCAAGCAGGGAAGAGGAGCAGCAAGAGAGAGAGAATCTTTTTTTTAATTAATTAATTTATTTATTTTGAGAGAGAGAGAGAGAAAGAGAGAAAGAGAGAGAGAGAATCCCAAACAGGCTCCATGCTGTCAGCACAGAGCCCAACATGGGGTTCAATCCCCCAAACCATGATCATGACCTGAGCTGAAATCAAGAGTCAGATGTTTAACTGATGAGGTCACCCAGGTGCCCATTAAAGTACATTTCCTGATGGTTCAGCAGAAGGTGTGACCCTGGAAAAAAGGACAACCAATCTATCTAGTTAGAACACAGGGTAGAGATGACTTTAAAAAGCCTTAAGTGATGTTCCCCAATCCCTGGATGGAGAGCACAGGCCTTGGAATGAAGCATGAGAGCCTGAGACAGTACTCTCTCCACCACACCTGACAGATTCTGCTCCTCCCTCCTGGGCAGTCACCAGCAACTGAAGGTGACAAGAAAAGTTCAGTAGCTCTAAGGGCCCAGTAGGAGCCCATCCCTGCCCTTCCACTACAAAGGGCCAAACATGCTGTTGAGTGACATTCTTCCTGTTGCCAAGGCATTAGTGATTACAGTGCCTGCTACCAATATCTCCTATATTCCCAAGAGATGAGATTTAAATCAAGGTTGAGGTTTAAGGTATAAATTTGGATTAAATATCCAAATTTTAATATCCAAGAGAACTGCAAGTTACAAAATCTGACAAAGATGCTGTTCAGGAGGGTAAAGAGATTCAACAGGCCATGGACAAAAGAAGTGACTGGGGAAAAATAAAACTGCTTATGTTCATACCCCTCTGGGTTGACCATCATCTTCACACCAGCCAGTTACAGGGAGACCTTGGTTCAGTCATCCATTCCCCAAGGCTCCAGAGGGGCTGGTAGAGAGAATTTGCTCCTATGTCATCATTTCCTTAAGGAACTGAAACCATATACATCTGGTGCCTTTTCCTTCTATCTTCTGTGAATAGGAGAGGTGGGAAGAGGAAGATAAGTCACATGGTGTCAAGTTTGGTGTTTCCCATCATCGTCTCCCTTACGCAGGCAACCCATTCAATCGATAGCAAAACCGAGCCTCCAAGAGGTGAAGCAATCACCTTCCTGCCTTTACTGTCCCTACTCACCCCAGTGTCTGCAGGGTGGCCTTTAGTGGCCCTCACCCTTCCTGGCTGAATGTGTACCTTCTGGTGCCACCCTACTGCAGAGCTGGGATTCTTTCATTCCTCGTTTCTAATTACTGCACTCAAGGCAAGGTGTTCTAAGCACACCAGCTTTGGACTTGCTCTTCCTTAGTCAAGGTGGACCAGTGAGAGAACTTTTTCTTATAGCTCCTTCATTTGGCTCCGTTTTAGATGATTAGACACCTCTACTTAGGAACTTGGTACGGACCTTCCAGGGACTGGTTAGGAAGAAATAGATGAATGCTGATTGGCCACACTCAAGATTGTCGCCCCACACTGCCCCTGTGTTGAGTGTCTGAGCCACAGAGTGCATGTGAGGGGGACTCTCCCCCATAGCGAACAGGCCATCAAGAGGCAGAGAAGAGAGAAGAGAGAGGAGGAGAAACAACAGCTGACTGGCCAGGCTCTGCCCATCGAAGAAGGCTGCAGCAGCACCACAGCCCACTTGTGTGGTCCTGAAAGGCAAGAAAGAAGGGCGATCCTTGTAGCTGCCAGAGCTTTAAGGAATACAACTCTTATGTGTTTGCGTGAAAGGAGACATGGAAACGCACACAAGTCCAGTTCACTGAGTTTTCAGGAGCCGCTGATCATCACACTGCAGCATCAGTCTTGGCTCTCCATGAATTGTTTCCCCAACTGAAGCAGGACAGTGCTCTGGACATTATCAGTGGAGAACAAGCCCACTGACAATGGCTCAGAGCATGGACAACCTGAAGGGCACAAAACATCAACTGTAGGAAGTCCAAAGATGAACGTGTGCAACAGAGAGAAGGGAGAAACAACATTTATTGAATACTTGCTCTTCAAGCCTTTCATTATTTGACTATCTGTGCCTCAAGCAACTTAAATAGTTCCCACAGATCCCAGTAGTTCTTAATAGGTAGTTCTACAGGCGTTGGGTGTGTTTGACTGCTATCTGCAGTTCCTTCCATTGACAGTCTCTGGGCTGAACACATTCCCCTCGTTGCTCTTCTGTGCTCATTCCACCTTGAGGATAATTTGAGACCCGGCACTGTCAATTGATTGGTCTTAAGGGGTTCCTCATTTTTCTCTTCTCCAGGTATTGTCCTCTTTATTCAGTGCTCTTTACCTATCCTCACGACTCTAGCATTTCATTCAAGTGTATGGGTTCATTTTGTTTCATCTCTAACACTTCAATTTTGTTTCTTCCGTAGCGTCTCAGAATTCTTCCTTGTGGCAAAAAAAGTTTTTCACCTCTTAAAATATTTAAGACCTTCAATGAGGGAACACATTCTCCAAAATACATAATATTATTTGATGAAATAAACACTCCGAAACACAGCATCGGTATAAATACTTGTACACCTTCAACTTTTTTTCAATTAGAAGAGATTTTTACTAAGTGATAAATTGTGTTTCAATTATTGTTGACATACTCACACATAGGCAACCTCCACATTATGTCTCGAAGTGCATATGTATAAATGAGATACAGTTCACAAAGCATAAAATTTATCCTTTCAAAGTGTACACTTCAGTGGGTTTAATATATTCATAGAGTTGTACAGCCATCACCACTATCCAATATTAGAAAATTTTCATCACCCCAAAAAAGAAACCCTGTATCTATCAGCAGTCACTACCTAGTGAATCCTCCCCCAAGCTCTAGTAAACATTAATCTACCATTTTGTTTAAGTGGATTTGCCTCTTCTTGGTATTTCATATAAATGGAATATACAATACGTGGTCTTTTGTAACTGTGTTCTGTCGATTAGAATAATGTTTCCAAGGTTCATCCATTTAAAGTGTGTATTAGTACATCCTTTTTTTTTTTTTTTTTGCCAATAATATTCTGTTGTGTGGATATACAACATTTTGTTTATCCACTCATCAGTTCTGGCCATTTAAATGGTCTTTGCTCTTTGCATATTATGAATAATGCTGCCATGACCATTCATGTGCAAGCTTTTGTGTGGGCACATGTTTTCATTTCTCTTGAGTACATTGAAATGGAATTCATGGATCATATGGGAACTCCATACTTAACTTTTTAAAAAACTTTTGAACTGTTTTCCAAAGTGAATGCACCATTTTACATTCTTACCAGCAATGTATGAAGGTGATAGCCAGGTGTGGCTGACTTAGTCACTCCCCTTCCATCAGCAGTGTGAGAAGGTGGCTGATAAGGAGAAAAAGGAGTCACTGGGTCACTAACGCTTAGAGTGGAGTGAAGTGAAAAAATATAAATAATATTAAAGAATGAATAATCTTACTGAACACCTCAAATTTGCCTCTTGACAAATAAACAAGGATATTTATGTTTTAAAAAGGAGAGTGCAGGGGTGTCTGGGTGGCTCGGTTAAGCGTCCAAATTCAGTTCAAGTCAAGATCTCACAGTTCGTGAGTTTGAACCCTGTGTTGGGCTCTGTGCTGACAGCTCAGTCTGGAGCCTGCTTCAGATTCTGTGTGTGTGTTTCTCTCTCTGCCCGTTCCCCGTTCATGCTCTGTCTCTGTCTCTGTCTCTTTCTCAAAAATAAATAAGCATTTAAAAATTTTTTTTAAATAAATAAAAGGAAGAGTGCAAGGGTGCCCGCATGGCTCAGTTCGTTAAGCATCTGACTTCAGTTCAGGTCATGATCTCACAGTGTGTGAGTTTGAGCCCCGAATTGGACCCTGTGCTGACAGTGCGGAGTCTGTTTCAGATCTTCTGTCTTCCTCTCTCTCTCTCTCTCTATCTCTCTCTCTCTCTCAAAAATAAATAAACATTAAGAAAGGGGGCATGTACATACTCATTACTGTTGAAGGCAAAGACCAACCACATACCAGCCCCCTGCCTGGTCACACGCAGTCCTGGCTCTCCATGAGTTGTTTCCCCAACTGAAGCGGGACAGTGTGCTAGACCTTGTCAGTGGAGAACAAGCCCACCAAACAAAACCCCCTACTAGTTCCCTCTTCTGCACCCTTCTCTCAGCTACCAAGTGGCATGAGAAAAATGGCCTCCTCCTTCCTCCATATTTTTTCCACTCTTAGCATTGTGGCATAAATTCTGTACCTTGCTTCACTTGGGTTTGCACTTTTGAATCTTACAAGCCTATTTGGAGAGTCATATAGTGGAAATTTGAGGGTTCCTTGCTGGTTTTCTTCCTACTTATCTTACTCATTCTGAAGACCCCCTGAGTGTCTTGATTGACTAGAGATGGGGATCAGGAAATGTGTACAAAGAAATGGCAGGGTAAAGCACTATGAATGATATTTCAAATTATTATTATACACACAAAACATGTACCTGAAAAATATTCATGTGAGAAAAACCTGCAATAGACCTGTGTGTGTTTAAGTGTGGTTAGGGGCAGATCCATCTGGGAAAGGAAAAATAAATATGTTAGGTAATTCCCAGTGACTTTTCTCAAAGACACAGTATCTTTGCCTCTATTCCTTAAATTTGTTCTTTTCCTTCACAGTCAAACTCAGTCAGCTGCTTCAAGTCCAGTGAGTATCTGATTGAGGTAAGAGATGAATTACTTTTGGAATGTCTAATGATCTCAGTCCTTGATTCTACTGTTTTAAATGTATGAAACCTACACTTCTTATCTGCATTTTCATTTTTTCCCATCTTCCCCTCATTTTTATAAAAGAGGGACAAAGTGCCACAAGATGCTCAAGGACTTGCATAAAAGTACACTGCTGTGTAAACAAAGAAGTCGTGCTGTGGCCAAAACTAGACCACTGGCAGGTAGACCACAAGTGTAAGGGTCATTTATCAGCTAGTGGGCAAATATGTAAGTTCAATAATGTGAGGTTTCCTCCCTTTCTTAAATACTGTGTTAGAAATGTTTAATTTGGGGGGCATCCGGGTGGCTCAGTCATTTAAGTGACTGACTCAATTTTGGCTCAGGTCATGATCTCACAGTTCATGGGATTGAATCCCACGTCAGGCCTTGCACTGACAGCGCAGAGCCTGCTTGGGATTCTCTCTCTCCTCTCTCTCTCTCTCTCTGCCACTCCTGCTCACTCTCTCTCTCAAACCAAATAAATAAATAAATAAACATTAAAACAAGAAATGCTTAGTTTTGTAGATGTTCTATATCATCATTGTAAAAAGTTAAACAATAGAGTTGTATAAAGAAAATGTTAATTCTCTTGCTGTCTCACATGCCCCTTCACCACCAATGCCATACCTATAGATAGCCAAGTTAATTGCTTGGTGTGTTTCCATCTTTCTCCACACAAACAAAAATGCCTGTAAACACATGTATGCAAATGTTGTTTTCTGCTTTGTTGTATTACTTTTAATCTCGATGGATTCATACCATGTACATTATCTTGCAATCTGCCTTTTTAACCAATAGGATACGATGGACTGCTTTCTAGACCTCTGCATAGTGTTGGAGTTAATTTTACCTTATGTATAATATTTCATATTCTGGATTTTTCAAAATTTATTTAACCATACCCCAAGATGAACCTTCAGATTAGTTTCAGCTTTTTGACACCCCAACAAATTTCCTGGAACATTTACAGAAAAATAAATCACCCTACAATTTCTGTAAGAAAGGTGGCCAAAATTGGTTTTACTAAGTCAAAGGATTTGTGTGTTATTTATATTACTAGATATCATCATATTACTTTCTGTGAAGTTACAGAAAGTTGCACTCCCACCAGCAATGTTTAAAAGCATTTATTTCTATCAAGGTGTGTCGCCAATTGTTTTAACATTTGCCAATTGAATGAAGAATGGTCTGTCGTTGCTTTCATTTACCTTATCTGCTTCATTAGTAAGATTAAGCATCTCTTCAAATGTTAATTGGATAATTCTATGAACTGTCTATTCATATTCTTTGCCTGTTTTTCTGTTGAGCCATTTGTCTTTTTCTTACTGTATAGGTTTTGACTGCTGCCATAACAAATGACCACAAACCTGGAAGCTTCCACAACACGAGCTCATTATCTTATAGTTATGGAGGTCAGGAATGAAAAATGGGTTTCACTGATTTAAAATCAAGGTGGAAACCACATAGTGTTCCTCTCTGGGGGTTCTAGAAGAGAGTCTTTTCTTCGCCTTTTCCAACTTATAGAGGCAACCCACATTTCTTGGCTTGCAGCCCTTCATCTTCAAAGCCTCCAAGGAAAAGCCAAGTCCTTCTCACACTGTCATCTCCCTGGTTCTCTGCAGCTAGGACAGGCTCTTTGCCTTTAAAGATTCACTAGATTGAGTCCATCTGGATGATCTAGGCATAACTCTCCATCTCAAAGTCCATTAATCGTCCATTAATCACATCTGCAAAGCCCTTTTGCCACATAAACCAAGCTATTCGCAGGTTCAGGCGACTACAGCATGGGTATCTTTGGGAGCTATGAGTGTGCCTACTACGCTTAACAATGTAAGGAAGTACTGTACTTAAAAAAAAAAAGTTACTAGCCATGGAGTGCCTAGGTGGTTAGGTTGGTTGAGCATCCGACTCTGGATTTTGGCTCAGGTCATAATCTCACAGTTCATGGAACCAAGCCCCGCATCAGGCTTCATGCTGACAGTGTAGCACCTACTTGGGATTCTCTCTCTCCCTCTCTGTCTGGCCCTCCCCTGCTTCCACTCCCTCACAAAATGAATAAACATTAAAAAAATAAAAAGGTGTTAGCCACTGTAAGAATAAATGTTGCACACATTCTTTAACCTACCGTTTGTTTTTTGATATTGTCTATGACTCTGCTCACCTCAGACTTACAAATAACTTTCCATTGCATCCACTTTAAGGCTGTGTAATTGTTGTGAGATAAGCAATAGTCTTCTGCTGTTTCCTGATTCAAAGCATCAGTAGCTTGAAGAGCCAGAATCACAGAATCACAATGTAAGTTAAATTAACATCCCTACCAGGTCTCTTCTGGGAAAATCAGGGTGCTAACGTGATGCAGCGAGGCACCTGGTGGCTCCGTCAGTTAAGCATCTGACTTCGGCCCAGGTCATGATCTTGCAGTCTGTGGGTCTGAGCCCCATGTCGGGCTTTGTACTGACAGTAAGGAGCCTGGAGTCTGCTTTGAATTCTGTGTTTCCCTCTCTCTCTACGCCTCCACAGCTCATGCTCTGTTTCTTTCTCTCTCAAAAATAAATAAACATTAAAAAAGAAACAGTGAAGTATCCAGAGAATGGGGTCATTGGGTGGACTTGGATTCATCTGAACACCTGGAATTCCCCAATCCTTCATCCTTTGCCAAAAGGAGTCTTCCTTCTCCCCTCAGGGCCCATGCATATCCTGCCTTGGTAAAAGATTCTTGACCTTACTTGGGATCAAGAGGATTCTAATTGTGAGTCTCATTCTCCTTAATATCTACTCCCCACCCCTCCTCCTCTGAATACCCATTACTAGGATCAGATCCCAGCATAACCCAGGGGTATGAGTCTAAATATGACACAATGTGGAGTTCTAATAGTTTCAAGCTCATAATTACAAAGGGAGAAATTATTCTACTAGAGACAGCTGGAAGTTGAGATCCCACATGGCATTTTTGAGCTCCACATGCCATTAAAGCAGCATGCAGTAAGGAGAACCAATTGTACAGCCTGGGTTACCTGATTCTGATTATCAAGGAGAATCAGATTCTGCCCCCCAATGGGAACAAGAGGAGAATGTCTGAAATAATGAAATGATATATGCAAAGCGCTAATGCAAATTGACAACTAAGAATTTTGCACCAGAACAAAAATCCTTTATATCCTTCAAAATAAAGACAAAATAATTTTTTTTCAGTAATCAAAAACTAAACAAAGTTGCATTGGATGAAACACTATAGGAAGTCAGAATTCTAGGGATGCCTGGGTGGCTCAATCAGTTAAGCATCTAATTCTTTATTTTGGCTCAGGTCATGACCTCACAGTTCGTGGGATCAAGCCCCGAGTTGGGCTCTGCACTTACAGCACTGAGCCTGTTTAGGATTCTCTCTCCTCTCTCTGCCCTCCCTCTGTTCGTGCTCTCACTCTCTCTCAAAACAAATAAATAAGCATTAAAACAAAAAAGCAAAATATGCAATTATTTTTTTTTATTTATTTCTAGGAGAGAGAGAGAGAGAGAGAGCGTCAGCAGGGGAGGGTCAGAGAGAGAGGGAGACACAGACTCTGAAATAGGCTCCAGGCTCTGAGCTGGCAGTCAGCACAAAGCCCGATGCAGGGCTTGAACCCACGAACCGCGAGATCATGACCTAAGCGAACGTCGGACGCTTAACCAACTAAGCCACCCAGGCGCCCCCCCCTGCCCCCCGCAATTATTTTTAAGTGCACGTAGAAAATTTACCAAGATCAACCATGTATCATAAAGCAGTATCAATAAATTTTAGGAGATTAAAAGCTCAAAGTATATTCTTTGAATATAATGAAAGCTAAAACTCAGTAACAAAAAAAATGACTAGAAACTTCTCAGATATTTAGGAATGAAGCAGTATGCTTCTAAATAGCCCATAAGGGAAAGAAAAAGTCACAGTGGAAATTAGAAAATATTTGGAGCTGAATGGCAGTGAGAACATGGCATCTCAAAATGTATTGCAATTCGGTAGAAACTCTGAATAGAAGGAAATGTTTACCATCAAATGTACACATGAGAGGAGATAAAATACCAAAAAACAAGGATCTAAACATCCATCTTAAGAAGGTAAAAAAAAAAAAAAAGGAATGGCAAATATAACTCAAAGAATGTGGAAGAAAATAACAGAGCAGAAATTAATAAAAAGGAAACAAATGAGGAACAGAGAAAAATCAAGAGAACTTAAAACAAAGCTTGTTCTTTAAAGGCGCTAATAAAATGTGTCAATCCCTCGGAAGACTAAACATGAGGGGAAAGAGAAGGCACAAGACATCAGTATCAGGAATGAAAAGGAGGAAATGCTGACACCTCTGCCAGGCATTAAAACGAAAATAAGAGGAAATGATGACAAAAAAAATCTTTAGCCAATTTATTTAAATATTTAGATGCAAAGGACACATTTGTTTAAAAAACACAACAAAATGGAAAATTTTAGTTGGACTATCTGTTTTTAAAAAACTTAAATCCACAATGAAAAACCTTTCCTCAAAGAAAACTTCAGGCCCTGAGAGCTGTTCTGGTAAGGTCTTCTCCACATTTAAAGAAGAAATGATGTCAGTCACACCAAAAGTCTTCCAGAAAATAAATAGTAGATAGGAAACACTTCCCTACTTGTTGTTTTTTTTTAATGTTATTTTTGAGAGAGACAGAGCATGAGCAGAGGAGGGGCGGAGAGAGGGAGACAGAGAATCCGAAGCAGAGACTCCAGGTTCTGAGATTTCCGCACAGAGCCCGACGCAAGGCTTGAACCCACAAACCATGAGATGATGACCTGAACAGAAGTTGGACGCTTAACCGACTGAGCCACCCAGGTGCCCCAACGTATTTGTTCTATGTAGCAAGTACGGTCTTTGATTCCAAAATGTGACAAGGTAATTACAAGAAAATCACAAGTTAATCTCTCTTACATACATAGGATCAAAAACTGAACAAATCTAGCCATATATGCAAAATGATAATACATCATAACCAAGATGTGTTTATTGCAGGAATAGAAGGAAATCGAACATTGGAAAATCAAATAATTTAATTTACTACATAAACGGAATAAGGGAGAAAAATCATATAAGAATTTAATAAATAAAGATAAGTCAGTTGATAAATAAATACCCACTCATAGTAAAAACTCTTAGCAAACTAGATTTAACAGGGGAATCTTCTTCATCTATTATAGGTACAAAAAACCTACAACTAACATTGCACTTAGTGGAATCCTAAAAGCTTTCCGTCTGAAGTTGAAAATGCGGCAAGAATACTTGCTGTCACAACTTCTATTCAACATTATACAAGACATCCTAACAGTGCAATTAAGCAAGAACAATGAAGAAAAGATTTGATTGAAAAGAAAGTTGTAAAAGTCATAACAAACTACTACATAGACTACCCAGTATATGATAGAATACACAAAAATCTATAAACAAACTATTAAAATTAGTACATAAATCACTGGATACAATATCAATACACAATGTAGGATACACACACACAAAAAGTAGTTGTAGGGCGCCTGGATGGCTCAGTTGGTTAAGCGTCTGACTCTTGATTTCCACTCAGGTCATGATCTCTCGTTTTGGGAGATCAAGCCCTACATGGCATTGGGCTCCAGGCTGACAGTGTGGAGCCTGCTTGGGATTCTCTCTCTTTCTCTCTCTGCCTTGACCCTGCTCATTCTCTCTCTCTCTCTCTCTCTCAAAATAAGTAAATAAACTTTTTAAAAAGTAGTTGTAGCTTTATATTCCAATGAACAAGTAGAAAATGATATTGTAAAATATTCTGAAAGGTATTATAAAAACACTATAAAATATAAAATGTAAAATAAAACAATAAATTTAACAAAGAAGTTATAAGAACTCTATGCAGAAAAATACCAAATATTGTGAGAAATGAAAGATGACTTTAATAAATGGAAGGACACACCATATATATGGACCACAAGACAATCTTATACAGATGTTAATTTCTCTTCAAATTGATCTATGTATTCAATACAACTCTATCAAAATTACAGCAGGTTCTTCCAGTTCAGTCTGGAAGTTGTTAAGCTGATTTTTAAATGTATATGGAAACTGCAAAGGTCCTAGGAAAGTGAAGAACCACTTAAAGTAGAACGAGGTGGGATAATATCAGCTACTCAATATAAGAACTCAGAAAGTGGGGGCACCTGGGTGATTCAGTCTCTTAAACGTCCGACTTCAGCTCAGGGATGATCTTGTGGTTCGTGGGTTCGAGCCCCACATCGGGTTCTGTGCTGGCAGCTCAGAGCCTGGAGCCTGTTTCAGATTCTGTGTCTCCTTCTCTTTCTCTGTCCCTCCCCTGCTCATGCTCTGTCTCTCTCTGTCTCAAAAATAAATAAACTATTAAAAAATTTTTAAAAAAACAACAACTCAGAAAGCCAAATTAAGGCACTAATTAAACCAGTAGAACAGAATATGGAGTCCAGAAACAGACCCATGCAATATAACTGCTGGTTTATAACAAAGATAACTTTCTATGTCAGAGGGGGGAAATGATGGTCTTTTAATGAATGTGATGCTGAGTAAATTGGAAAAACACTTGGGAAAAAAAATGTATCTTGACTTCTACTTTACACTAGCCACAAAAATTAAACATATTAGTTGCACATTTAAATACACATATAAGACAATAAAACATCTAGATGGTACTATGGGGGAAATATTGTCATTTTCTTGGAGTAAAGAAAGATTTCTTAAACAGGACCCAAAAGGCACTAACTTTAAAGGATGTAATTGCTAGGGTACCTGGGTGGCTCAGTTGGTTAAACCTCTAACTTTAGTTCAGGTCATGATCTCATGGTTCCTGGGTTCAAGCCCTGTGTCAGGCTCTGTGCTGACAGTGCAGAGCCTGCTTCAGATACTCTATCTCCCTCTCTCTCTGCCCCTTCCTTGCTTGCATGCTCTTTCTCCCTCAAAAATAAACATCTTTAAAAACTAAAAATTATAAAGGAAGTGATTGCTAAATTGGACCTGATTAAAACTGAGAACTCATTTTCCAAAAAGTGCTATTATGAGAGTCAAAAACAAAAACAAACAAACGAGATGAAAAATAGGCCATAGAATGAGAGAAGTTCTGCAATATACATATATAAGTAACAAAAGACTTTAATCCAGAATATATAAAGATCTCAACAAGTGGGAATAAGACAATGCAATAAAAAATGTACTTTATTAATATAGAAAATGCCCAATAAACATATGAAAACTTACTCAATTTCATTAGTGATCAAGAAGTTATACACTAGAACCACAATGAAATATGATTTCACACCCATGAGAATGACTAACTTAAAAAGATTAGCAATGCCAAACATTGTCAAGTGTAGCAAATGTAACTCTCATATACATTTAAATAAATTATGGTTCAATAGAACCACACAATGAAATATTCAGTTTTTTAAAAAGAATGAGGTATTTATATGTACATGCATGGAAAGAATTTCAATTCATATTTTTAAAAGAGAAGAGGGAAAGGAAAACAGCATATTATCTCATAAGTATTTAAAAAAAAGGGTTATAAGTATGTATATATATTTACATATATTAATATACTTATAATGATATAAACTTTTTTGTAATTTTTTTAAATGTTTATTTATTTTTGAGAGAGAGTGAGACAGAGTGAGAGCAGCGGTGGAGCAGAGAGAGAGAGGGAGACACAGAATCCGAAGCAGGCTCCAAGCTCTGAGCGGTCAGCACAGAGCCCAACATGGGGCTCGAACTCACGAACCCTGAGATCATGACCTGCGCCAAAGTTGGACACTTAACCGACTGAGCCACCCAGGTGCCCCTATAAACTTTTTTGTAAATATACACAGGAAAGTGTTAGTATTAGTTTCTCTTAAGGAATAGGACTAAGGATCAAGGGAGGCTTTTATAATTCATAGTGTGTGAATTTAACATATGCATATATTTCTTCATGTGCATTTGTTTATGTACATACTCATATATAAAATACACATGTACATAAAGACATATACTCATGCAAAGATTCTTTGCTTTAACATCTAAATCTTTTTTTAAAGTTACTATAGGGGCGCCTGGGTGGCTTAGTCGGTTAAGCGTCCGACTTTCGCTTAGGTCATGATCTCGCGGTTCCTGAGTTCGGGCCCCGCGTCGGGCTCTGTGCTGACGGCCAGCTCAGAGCCTGGAGCCTATTTCAGAGTCTATATCTCCCTCTCTCTCTGACCCTCCCCTGCTCACGCTGTCTCTCTCTCTCTCTTCTAGAAATAAATAAAAATTAAAAAAAATAAAAATAAAAGTTACTATAGCAGCACCTAGGTGGCTCAGTCAGCTAAGCGTCCGACTTCAGCTCAGGTCATGATCTCGCAGTTTGTGGGTTAGAGTTCCGCATCAGGCTCTGTGCTGACAGCTGGCCCAAAGCCTGGAGCCTGTCTTCGGATTCTGTATCTCCCTCTCTCTCTGACCCTCCCTTCCTCATGCTGTCTCTCTCTTTCTCTCAAAAATAAATTAAAAAATAAAGTTACTATAAACTTTTAAATGTTGGCAGAGGTTTATTAAAGAAATGACTTGGGTTTTAGAATATCAATCTAATGCTCTAATTCTGGCAGTGATTAGATAATAGCCCAATCTGCCTCTGAGGACAGGCTTAGTTCAGGGCAATAAAACATTTCAACCATTCAAAAGCATAGTCCTGCGACAAGCAGGTCACCAAGGTAACTGCAGAGTGGACAGTCAATGCAGAAGTCTAGTCCTACAGAGGGAGTGAGGGTTCAGCTTAGTAAACTCTGGATGCCTATGATTTGTTCAAATAATTTGTACACTACTCTACTAATAGTTAATACAAGCGATCCAGAAAAATTCCAGATCCATCATTGTCTATCACTTACTACTCCTTTGTTTTCATCTTAATCTTATTCATGATCTATCCCAGTCCTTCCTGGTTCCTGTCTCTGGGTTCACTTCCTTAGCTTTATCTCTACTTTCACCTGACTTTTATTATTTCTTTTTTTTTTTTTTTTTTCTAGAGAGAGAGAGAGACAGCATGAGCAGGGGAGGGTCAGAGAGAGAGGGAGTCACAGATTGAAACAGGCTCCAGGCTCTGAGCTGGCAGTCAGCACAGAGCCTGACGCAGGGCTTGAACCCACGGACCGCGAGATCATGACCTAAGCGAAAGTCGTACGCTTAACCGACTAAGCTACCCAGGCGCCCCAGACTTTTATTATTTCAACATTATTATTATTTATTGTTTCTTTGGTTTGTCCTTTATTATATCTAAAGGCTTTGGTTCCTTCACCTGTTAGTTGACTTGGATAGGTAATCATTCTCTACTGCTGAAGACCCAAATTACAGTCCTGATCCCCTTGGCCACCACCATGCTTGTCTGCATGGCAACCACAAGGGAGTTTTAGTACTGATTATGTCTGGGCAAGAAGTTGCTTTATCCTAGACCACAGCATCCCTACTCTGCTCAAAGGACAACCTTGAGAAAGGCATATGGGAGCCTAGACTCTGCAGCCAGTTCAGCAGACCGCACAAATGTAACTGGGCTAATTCTACCATCTGTTTTTTCATTAATGTATTACTTAAGGAAAACCCCAAAATTATCTAAATTTATATACAAAATAACAGTATCCTTTGATAATCGAAAACTTTATTTTTACAATACTGTTATGATGAATAGGTGGATGTGATATGGTGACTAAATACAAGATGATTATAGAATGTTTTGATGATTATAGATGTTTTGTTATGCTATTTCCCCCTGTAGCCGTCAGAATTCTGAAAGGGACACAACCAACTTGGGCTAGTTTAAACAGAAAAGAAATGCATTAAAAGACATGACATCTCTTAGAGGGCAGAGAATCAAGCTTGGCATTTAGTCAGAGTAAAATTGCTTCACAGAACTGGAAGAGTAGGGCCACCATTACTAGAAAAAACATTGCAGCTTGCATCATCAACCTCACGAACACGAGGCACACAGTCTGTCACAACTAGACAAATCTGCTTCTGCAAACTTTGTGCAGCTGCTTCAGATTATGCCACAATTCCTCAGTACATCTTTCTATGTCATCAGCTTCTGACTCAAAGTCTAGAAAGGTATAACTAAGTTTCAAAGCCAGAGTCAAATGCCTGAGTCTCCGCTATGAGGGAGCCAGGGAAATTTCCATATAGGAGACGGTCTGCCTCCCACCAAGATGCATAAAGTGGGATGTTTCTCAAAGATAGAAAATACGTTCGATGCTCCTGGGTAGCCACAGAGACTGAGAAATGTCTGTTGTAGTCTACTCTTTAACTCTCCACCATCAACATATGACTTTCTTCCTTAATCTTCCAAATCACAACAAAAATGGCCCCACCTAAAATAATAAAACTATCTGCCCTAGAAAAATGTACTCATGCTCTTCTCTAAATCAGAGATAATACAAAGCCTTATTAGGTACTTCACCCAAACCCTTTTCTAGGCTTACAGAACAATGCCCATTCCCCCTCTAGTTCTGTGATAAACCTGTATTGATATTCTGTAAATCACGGACATGATAGAGTTCAATATCTCAACACATCCTACATAAAATTACCAAAAAAGGAAAATGATGGAAGGACACAATTAGCTAAAACGTACCATTATATTTATGATATTGCAAAGAGAAAGTGCCTGTATTTATACTTCCAAACAATAACACACTTCCACCTAACGTAGCACAGCTAGCACAAACCAGAGTATGCTAACCTCCCCAAAAAGGGTTCACCCAAAGCCCATAAGTTACTGAATCCCTATTCAGATGATATTCATTCATCATATCATTTAGTTCCAATTTCTTTCTGCTCTCCTGGTTAACCCAAATCGATATTATAAGATTAACTCCAATTAACACATAATCCTAGTATGGAGAGAAGAGAGGAAAAATTTATCAATATATGGAAATACACACATACCAACATAAAGAAGAATATATGTGAACACTACAATCCTCATTTCTACAACTAGATATGAGGCCACATTTACTGATTACAATTTTCTGTTTCCACTATCCACCCTTCACTTTAAGCCAGTCTTTTAGCTCAGTCATAGTTCTTTTCCTAAGTAGTTCCCAGCCCAGCCTAACTCTGACCAGCAGTACTCAGCAAGTGTTTAGAGAATGCTCTCTGGAAAAGAAGTCATCAGCTTGTGGAGAAGCATGAGGCTGAGCAGGTAAGATGTGGAGGATCTTCTCTGCCTCCTGCTGGCACCTGCCTTCTTAATTGTCAGGGCCTAGCCCCTTCAGTCCAAGGCCTACAAATATCTGGAAAGACCTAGTCTGGTGACAACATGTGGCTGCACATCAGCTCTATGAAGCGGAAACCAGGTGTGCTTGGTCTGTCCCCAGAACCCAGTTCAATGTTGGAATCATGGTGAGAGGGCCAGATGAGGTCTGAGAACAAAGCGTAGATCTAGGACCAGACAGAGCTAGATGTGTAAACAATCTCAGACTCTTGTTAACTTTGTGAATCTGTGCAAAAGAATCTCTGAGCCTCAGTTCTTTGTAAAATCAAAATCAAAATGACAACTCCTTAACAGTGTTGTCCCCGAGATTAAGGGAGATAATGCACACAAATACTTAGCATGGCTCTGGGACATAATGAACGCTCAATATTTTCAGGTAATATTTCTTTTTGCCATAGAGGCACACAACAGAATTTTTTACTCAATTCACGAACCTACATTCAGGGAGCCTAGGGTCCCTGGCTCAGTCTGGTGTGCCAGAGCTATCCCCAGATCCCTGCCAATTATGTTTTGCTTCTAATAAGAGATCTGGGGCTGAAGAGGATCCTTCCCCAGAACCCTGAATGTTGTCTTGGACTCAGGTAACCTCTTCTAAGCTGTTGCATGCCCCAGTCTTGACAGCATCTGCATCACTCTAAGCATGCCTCCAGGAACAGAGAACCACTACTGACTTAATCATCAATCCTGCCACCACCCAGAGGGCTATTGAGCCCCGATTCCCACCCCTAGGACTCCCTGCCCACCCCTAGATGAGATATAGATGCTACACTGAAAGCCTCCTCAGCCTCTTGTTCTACATGGATGGATGGATGGATGGATGGATGGATGGATGGATGGACTCTCCCAGTTGGCTCTTCTCACTTGAGTCTCAGTGTACCTGAAGCCTAAGGCTGTCCTCCACAAGAAAATAGACGAATTCACTGAAAATCAGTTTGCCAAAGCCAATTTGCAAGTGATTGAGCCACCAACTTGTTGAGAATTAGTTTTTCTTTTAGTTTCATTAGAGCTCTCTTGCAGCCATGTAACCACAGAGCAGTGTGCTCAGGTCAACTGAATAAGAAATCTTGGGTTTCACAGTTCAAAGGCAGAATGCTACTTAAATGAATGATGTCTAACTAGAAGCAGCTGGACTTTCTCTTCAGTTCAGGTTCCTATCTTCTTTATTTGTCTTAAAAATTTTTAATGTTTATTCTTGAGAGAGAGAAAGACATACAGACAGACAGAGCACAAGCAGGAAAGGGGCAGAGAGAGAAGGAGACACAGAATCCGAAGTGGGCTCCAGGCTTCGAGCTGTCAATAGAGCCCACTGTGGAACTTGAGCCCACAGATCATGAGATCATGGCCTGAGCCAAAGTCAGACATTTAACTGACTGAGCCACCCAGGCACCCCTGGGTTCCTATCTTCTTTATTTTTAAGTATCTTTGCCTAATCCTTACCTTTACTTCTGAGTCTTCTCTCTAGGTGCTCCTTGCTCTGCTAGCACAATGCCTGCAGCCGGTCATCCAAAACGCGGCTGATGGTATTCAGTGAATTGGTCAGTAAGTTATTTAATGATTCAGCAAATTTATTTTCAGCAAATAAACTTTTGGTGAATTGGCAATTAGCCATTCAATAAATTAGCTTTCATTGAGTTGACCTAGTTCTGCTGGCAATCTCAATCCCCAAGTGGTACTTTAGAACAAAATGCCAACTGGTAGCAAAGAAAGAATCACATTTTTCTTACAGAACTGGGTCTCACTAACTCAATCAGCGTGTGTGCCAAAATGTGGATGTGCGTGCACACACACACACACACACACACACACACACACACGCTCTTTTAACAAAGGATGCAGTTGCCACATTACAGCAACCAGAGTCTATCTGAATGGATCTGAGAGTCCTCAAGAGAAAGGAGGTAAAGGGGATGGGATGAGGCCACTTGACGTGTTGCCTCCCAGAAACAAGGGATTGTGGGAGCCTGGATATATTCAAGAGCTGGGTGCTAAAAAATACACAAATTACCTGGTTGAGGATCAATTTCAGATTGATTCTCTGATGACTACAATAACCAACATACATTGAGTACTTCATAAACACAGGCATCATCCTAGTCCTTCCATCAACTCTGAAAGGTAAGTATTCTTATTATCTCCCAACACAGATGAGAAAACCAAAGAACAGAGAAGTGAAGAAACTGGCTCAATGTCACACAGCTAATAAGTGGTGGAACCTGCATTTAATTCCAGAGCTCAAAACACACTGTTTCTCTGGTGCTAGTCACAGCTTTGTCTCAGCTCAGATGGAGCCTTGGGAAAGATGGCATCTGGACCACAGTCTGACAGTGTGGCACAAAGTCATGACCCAGGAGTAGGAGACCACAAGGGGGAGAGAGGAGAGAGAAGAAGAGGAATGGAAAGGCACTGAACTCCTGCTCTGTGCTAGGATTTGTGGCCAGCACTTTCCTCCCCATAGCCTTGACCCTGAAGCTGTGTCCCTGTTGCACAGAGAAGGAAACACAAGTCCAGAGAATCGTTCAGGGCCCACAGCCTCAAAGTGATGGAGTCAGGCTTGGCATTCAAATAGGTCTGACTCTGAAGCCCACAGAAATCAGGCTCAAATTTGGGTCTGAGCGGGCTGGGGAGACAGAAAATGGGATGATTATCCGTGTCTGAGGCAGGCAGAACCTGGTCCCGGCAGAAGGACTACCTCTTTCCCAAGAGGCAACATTAGAGGAAAACCCAAGACCAGAACGCAATCGCTTGACTCTTTGAAGTGTTTCCCAAGGAGCGGAAGGATGCTCTAAGGACAGCCCCTGCCTCCTGGAGGCCACCAGGCAGTCCTTTTATAAACTCCCTCCCAGCTGTCACATGCAGCCCACCGAGCCATTTAATCTGGCAGAGCAAACACTGGTTATCAGTTAGGATGCTTATCAAATGTCAATTAGTACTTTGCGGTAACTGATGTCTAATTAACATACCGTCGCCTGTTGTTGGATGCCAATTAAATGCCTAAACAGTCCTTTCTATTTTATTGCACCAACAAGACAGTAATTGTACATTTCTCCGTTCAGTAACTTTGGAGTTAATTTTACTGTGAGCCTTTTGGAATATGGAAACCCAGAGAGAACTCTTAGGCAGATATTTAATTGATATGCTGCTCTGATATCGCTAAAGTCTACCTTACGTTCTCTACCTTCTGGAGAAAAATCAAATTATTCCTTTCTGTAAAGGTCAAACTCCACTGGAGGTGTCGGTGCCACGCTTGGGCGAACACATGTGACAGAAAGGAGCCAGATAGGCTGAGGAGGGAAGGGAGAAAAGCGTGGACCGGGCCTCCCTCCCTCTCGGCCCAGACCAAATGTCTCTGGGAAGGGGCTTGCTAACGCAGGGGCTCACAGCCGAACATGGGGTCTGGGGCACCCAGGAGTGGCATGTGGCTGCTTCAGTCCCTGCATGCCCTCGGTCTGGAGAGAGACCTTGGCACTCGGCCATCTGCATCCCGTGGAAGTGTAACAGTGGCGATGTGCAAACTGAGGCATTGCAGGGCTCGTTGCAGAGCACTGTAGACAAGCAGAGCCCACCTGGGTAATGGGCATATCCTGAGGTATGAGACAAGGCCTTAGCCTTGGCCACGGGATGATGTGGCAGTTCTTAAGTATGTTGTCTTTCAGCTCCAGACCCACCCTTCTTTTTTTTTTTCTAATGTTTTATTTATTTCTAGGAGAGAGAGAGAGAGAGAGAGACAGCGTGAGCAGGGGAGGGTCAGAGAGAGAGGGAGTCACAGGCTGAAACAGGCTCCAGGCTCTGAGCTGGCACTCAGCACAGAGCCCGATGCAGGGCTCGAACCCACGAACCGCGAGATCATGACCTAAGCGAAAGTCAGACGCTTAACTGACTAAGCCACCCAGGCGCCCCCAGACCCACCCTTCTATCTCAGCTCTGTGATGCTAAAAGAGGAACCCTGCAAGCCACATGCAGGCTTTTGACAGCGGCCCCCTATAGACTCTGCCAGGAGGGGGCGCTGGGGAGGCCGTGAAGCTGAAGGAGGGAGGTGGGCTTGCTCCGCCCTGGTCCTGTTGGCCTCCGATTCCTGTGAGAGTCACCGTGGCGGGGGCATCGTGTCTTCACCGTGGGGGCAGTGCCTTCCTGTAGCAGGAGCTGAATTTTTCTGCAGGGTTTTCCCCTCATTCTACCTGCCCCTCCAGCCATGCAGGGACCTAGCTGTGCGCCTCCTCTGCAATCTGATCTCCAACTCCAAGATTTGAGTCTTAATTATTCCATTCTCTTCCTTTTTTACATTTTTCAAAAAATTTTATTTGAGGGGGAGGGGTGATACGGGACCAGTGCAAGGGGCAGAGGGAGAGAGAGAATCCCAAGCAGCCTTCATGCTGCCAGCACGGAGCCCAACGTGGGGCTCAAGCCCATGAGCCCGGTATCATGACCTGAGCCAAAATCAAGAGTCAGATGCTCAACCAACTGAACCATGCAGGCGCCCCTCCAGTTTTTTTCCCTTTCTGCTCCAGCCCTAGGAGTGGTGTGGCTTCTTCTGATCACTTCCGCTGGGACACCTCGGCATCCTCTGACCCTTGCAGTCATGCAACGAACAACTTTCTATCTAGTGAGAATGCTTTGTATCCAGTGCTCTCTGCTCCAATGACTTTCTGTCTCCTGACAAGCTCCTGGCTGATGCAGAAGGATTGGATGAGAAGCAGAAGGAAGCCGGGGCGCCAGGGGGGCTCAGTCAGTCAAACGAATGACTTCGGCTCAGGTCATGATCTCACTGTTTGTGGGTTAAAGCCTCACATTGGGCACGTTGGGCTCTGTGCTGCCAGCTCAAAGCCTGGAGCCCACTTCGGATTCTGTCTCCCTCTCTCTCTGCTCCTTGCCTCCACCAGCTCATGGTCTGTCTCTCTCTCTCTCTCAAACATAAATGAAAAACTTAAAGAAGGAAGTCTTACAGAGAGCCGCGTGAGAAATACCTATAATAACAGGGGAAGAACTTCATTTGAGGAGTGATGGTTGGGTGTGGTAGGGAGGGTTAGCCTGTGGGGTGAGTCCAGCTCTGCCTCCTGTTCCCTGTGTGGCCTTGGGCAAGTTGCTTAGCCTCTCTATGCCTCAGTTTACATCTGTAGAACATCTGTAGAACAGAGGTGGCACCAGTCCCTGCCACACAAATTTGCTTTGTAGATTTAATGATATATTGAGTGAAAGCATTTGGCTGAGCGCCTGGCAGAGCAGTGTGGAGTACCCGCTGCCTATTATTGGGGTGATGGTCATCATGATCCTCACCACAGGTCAGTTGGAAGGAGTGAGGAAAATGATGTGTGGATAGTACAATTGCCCAGGACCACACTGCCAGCACCTGCCAGCTACTACATTGAGAGGAAGTGATCTTCTCAGCTAGCCTGACCCTGAGGCCTGCGAGCGGGGGAGCACACTGGGCCACATCAGGGCATAGCCCTGGCAAGGGCTGCTAACTGCCTCCCTCCCCCAATCTGGGAGGCTCCCTCCTGCTGCCCGGCTGAACTCTGTCCTCGGGGTTTAGGAGTGAGTCCGTAGCTCTTCCCACAATCTCTGGCTCTCGCAGAGGCACTTTCCACTCGGAACAGAGCCCTTGGGCAAAGGCGCTTCCTGAACACCCAACCCAAGAAGCTGAGGGAAGGGGACCACTCGGCTGGCCAACCTGGAGGTATATCCAGGCAAAGGCAAAGGACAAGTCTTCAAACACCTTGGAAGGAGCCAGGGAGTGGGGGCAGGGGCTCTGCAGACATGACCCCTATAAGCGACCCCAGCTCTGGGCAGTGTGGCTGCCAGTCAAGGGAAACCTTTGGCAAAGACTAAGTGACCCCAGGGAAGGGAGTGACCCCGGGAAGGGAGTGGGAGTGAGCATATGAAATGAGGTGAGCACGCATAAGCTCACAGAAGCAGCAGTCAGTAACTGGTGGCTCCCCTTCCCTGAACTTCTGGGCATCTCCCCATCCTGAGAAAAGCCTGTTCCTCCCTCCAGGACCTGCATGGCAGTTCTCAGCCTTGGCTGCACCTTATATTGGCCTGGGAGGGGGAAAAACCACTTGTGCCCTGACTAATCTCAAAATTAAATGAGAACCTCAAGAGGCAGAGTCCAGGCTTTCATGCTCCGTCTCGGTCAGCACTCCCCTCCACCCCAAATAGTTGCACATCAGCCAGGTCTGGGGGTCACGGACACAGGGCTGTGATTTCCAATGCAGGCTGAAACATTAGAATTGCCTGGAGAGCTTTACAAAAATCCTAGCTTCTGGGGCCCCCTCACATATGGGCCCCTCTGCTCATACCCAGGTCCTCTGGCAAGGGAGGAGGGGGTCCCAGCAGCCGCAGCCACAGAAGGTCCTGAGGGGGACATGTCATGGAAATCAGCCCAAGATGGGCTCTGTGTATTGACTTCGAAGTTGTTTCTTCACTGCAGGCTGAGACCCCTTACTTAGCTCGACAGCCTGCAGGTGCCAAAGTCAAACATGTACACATCCAATTATTTTAAAAATAGTCCGAACAAGCAAATTTTTAGCCATTTAGAGATTGCTTGCTTTGCATGCCCAGCCTCACCCAACAGCTGTTACCTATTGATAAGATTCGGCTCTGCAGCTAGAAGGCACCGTTCAGACTCCCGGCCGTGCCATGCTCCTCGGCACATCACCACACATGTGAGCCCCCTTTCAGACTTCTCTCTCCCCTGAGAAGTCCCCTCTGAGTAGTGACCCTGAGCTGCCACAGCCTCTAGACAATCCGGCTGCTGCAATGGGCTTCTTTCCTGATAGGCAACCATGTCCAAGTGTCATCCAACAAATCTCACTGTGTGCTACTGATAAGCCCCCCACTCCCTCACACCCCAACAAGACTGCAGCCTCCTGAGCAGAAAGGGAGGTGTGGATCCAGGGATGCACCTCCATCCCTTCAGGCCAAGGAAGGGGGGACAGCCCAAGACCCCTCGAGATCGTTAGGGCTGGAGGCGAGGAGCAACGTAGCCCACCTGACAGGAATTGGAAATGCACTCTAGAAAAGGCTTCTCCTGTGACTTATAGCTTATTTTTGTGCATGGGATGAAGCCAAGATTTAAATGTTCTTGTTTTCCAAATATTTAGCCAGAGGTTGCAACACTACCAGTTAGATAATAGTTTTTCCCACTGTTCTGAAATGCCATTTTTATTATGAACTAAATCCTGATATTGCTTGAGTAAATTTCTGCAATTTAATATTGCCCACGAATATATCCATTTCTTTATCAGTACCATAGTCTTTCAATTATTGTCCCTTTATAATAGGTTTAATATCTGGAGGAAGCTTTAATATCTGAAAATTTTTCATCTCAAATTTCTTGGCTGGTCTGTGTTACTTTAAATGAACATCATTAAATGTTAAAAATTAAAATAAGGCCCCAGTAATACGTTATTGAACTGGAATTCTACTTATAGACCGCCCTGGGAGAATTGTCCCCTTGAGAGTGTTGATTCTGATCCCTTCATCCACTGGCTGAATAAAATCATTACTCAGGCTCCTATGTGCCGGGCTTAATAGGTGCTGGGACACGGGGCGATGTCAGCAAGGATTCCTGTCCCCTCAGAGCTTATTTTGAACTTCATATTTATTTAAAGAATTACCCACACACAGGGAAGAGTTGAATTCTGGCTGTGAGTACAAGTGGATCTGGGCTAACAAAGGATGTGATCAGGACTCACGACTCCATTCCCCACTTCTACTACAGGGAACACAGGAAGAGAGGACTGTTAGCTCACAGTCTCTGAAGAGCGCCCAGGAGCTGCCCTTCCTTGAGTGTGTGATCAAATGGAGAGAGCACAGAAGCCTGTTTAAGAACTCCAAACATGGCAAGATAGGGAGAAATTGGAAATAAAATGTCTAAATCTGAGTCCTGAGGGTCACTGCTAATGGGTTCACCTTGGGAAGGGGACTGAGATCCTGGCTTGTCCTGACACATTTCCCACTCCCTCCCAAAGCACTTAGGGAGGCTTCTGGAACATCCTGCAAACTAAATCAGCAAGACCCAGAGACTCTTCATGGAGGGTAAAACTGTGAAGGGCAAGTGGACTCAGCAGCCTCCCCATCTCTAATCTTGACCTTATTATTCATGGGAGCTGCTCCTGCTCAGTCCCTCAGGTTTCTCCTCCCACTCGGGCTCCTCAGAGGCTTTCTTTAAAGCACAGCCTTTAACCCTTGGCCCAAATCCCTTCTCAGGGTGTCTATGTCCATTTTCCTGCCGCATCTGGCTATTACCTCCTACGTATTCACTCCCATTCTAGTCAGCTTCTTGGGCCAAGGGTCTCGCTTCCTTCGTCTTTCCTGTGAAAATTAATAAAAATAAAACCTCATTAGAATAGAATCCAGAGGCTAGAAGGGGGAGCTAAACCACTCAATGTGAATTACAGGAAACACTGTCGATTGTAAACTCTAACAGAAGACCCCTCAACTGGAAAGATCAATTTCAGGTCGCAGCAAGGAAGGATGTACGTTGCATGTCCTGCAAGAAACTGACAACCCTTGCAACCCAGCCAATGAGAAACCACCATCACCTGCAAGACCCCTTTTCTACAATGGATTTCCACTCAAAACAACCCCTCCCAACTTCCTCCTTCTTTAAGTAACATTCTTCTCCCTTGTTCCTTGGACTTGTTTATGGTTTTGCCACAGCTTGTATATTCCAAATTGCAATTCCCTGCTATTGTTGCAGGATTCTCGCACAGAGAGTCGTGACACCGAGCGAGGCTTTTCTTTCCAGGAAGCAACTTTATTTTGCCGGCACCGCTCAGTTGGGTTCGTACCCAAAAAACCAAGTGGCCCACATCACATGGCATAGTTTTTTTAAATACATTTTCTATTTCTTTGTCTCCCATATATGGTCACACACATAAACATGCAGTCTGATTAAGTTGTTTCAGTTTACAAGAACATGGGGGATGTAGGCAGCTGGACCCATATCTAGGTGACCTTGAAGTCTTCTCTCCTCTCTTCTTCATTTTTTTCTTTCTCCTTAGGGAGGGCTTCCTACCGCACTATTTCCAAATAAACACATTTTTGCTGGTAAAGTAACCATTTCAAATGTTAATATCCCTTTCCAGCAGATACTAGCCAAGGGCTGACCCTGTGTCTGGCACTGAGGGAGATGCAGGGATGCAATGATAGGTAAGATAGGGTTGTGTGTAACAGACAAAGGGGTCAGCTTCAGGACATTCTTGGAACGACAAACAAGCCTTTAGGAAAACCAGCAACTCAGAGAAGATGCCTGGAGTGACCAACAAACATAAGAAAGAGGCTCAGCCTTGTCAGTCACGAGGAAATGCAAAGGAAACCAAACATCATTGTCATCTAGTCAGAGCGACAAAAATTTAGAAAGAAGTCTCACAACAGTCAGTGTTGGTGAGGTTTGAGGGCAGCCTGGAACTGAAATCCGGTGGTGTGCGTATACACAGGTAGAACACCCTGGTGAGGGCTCCGGCAATGTTTATTAAAGTTGGGCATGCACAGACCCTACACGTACACGCCAGCAATTCCACCTGGTGTATCTGGTGTATCTGTTGATGTCTTCTTGCCTATGAGCCCAGGAGACATGTGCCAAGAACGTTCTCTGTAGCAGATTTGTAATGTTGAAATATCAAAGGCAAATTCGTTCTTTGGGAGGAGAAAGAATAAGAAAACTCAGGTTTATTTATTTATTTTAATGTTTTATTTATTTCTAGGAGAGAGAGAGAGACAGGGTGAGCAGGGGAGGGTCAGAGAGAGAGGGAGTCACAGACTGAAACAGGCTCCAGGCTCTGAGCTGGCAGTCAGCACAGAGCCCGACGCAGGGCTTGAACCCACGAACCGCGAGATCATGACCTAAGCGAAAGTCGGATGCTTAACCGAATAAGCCACCCAGGCGCTCCAACTCAGGTTTATTTTTAAGATCAAAAGTACTCTGTTGTTGCACAAAGGAACAAAATATTTACATAAATCAACATGCATAATTCTCAAGAGAGTGACGTTAAATAGACATTCCATCCAATTTCAGGAGTCTGGGAGCAGAGGGAAAGGAGAGGGAGATTGGGATTTTAGTTATATTTTCTAATTTTGATTTCTACAAAGAGAAAGATAAAATAAATGTGGCAAGCTGTTGTTATCTATTAAATCTAGGTTGAGAATATGTATTTGTTATTTTCTGTGGTTTCCTAATGTTTGAAATGTTTCATAGTAAAACATTTAAAAGAATATTTTATAGCACAGTCCTTAGGAAGTTTCCAGACTCCTGGGGACCTGAGACAAGGAGGCAGCTATTAAAACTGATAAATAAGAAAAAAAAAAAAAGGGGGGGCGCCTGGGTGGCTTAGTCGGTTAAGCGTCCGACTTTCGCTTAGGTCATGATCTCGCGGTTCGTGGGTTCGAGCCCCGCGTCGGGCTCTGTGCTGACTGCCAGCTCAGAGCCTGGAGCCTGTTCCAGTCTGTGACTCCCTCTCTCTCTGACCCTCCCCTGCTCACGCTGTCTCTCTCTCTCTCTCCTAGAAACAAATAAAAATATTTAAAAAAAAAATAAAAAATAAAACTGATAAATAAGGAGCCAGCACAGAGAGCCAGAGCACAGATTAGAAAGATGACTGCCTGGGAGAACTTGAGGGAGGCATCACAGAAGGGGCAAGACAGTTTGGGTTCTGAGGGATACAGAGGAGTTTTCTAGCTGGTGGGGGCCAAGGGGAAGGGATGGCTGAACACTTCAGGCAGATACAAGGGCAATGCTCAAGCATAGGAGAAGCATGATGTTTAGGGGACCGAGATTGGTCCAAGGAGACTGGAGATGGAAGCAGAGGCCTAACTAAGAAACTCTGTTGACAGACTTATGTCCTCAGGCCTCATCTTCTGGAGTGGGAGCCACTGGGGTATCCAAATGGGAGGGGAACACTCAGATTTTGTGTTCCTCAAAGGTTTCTCAGACAGCAGTGATTCCAGAGGGAAATAAAAGGGGGGAGCCAAAATAGGCCTGTAGCAATGCAGGCAGAAGAGAGGACAAACCTAAGAGCTATATGGAAGGGAGTCCCACATCTGTGGCATCCATGCTGCTGCCTTCCTGAAACACTCCAGTGGGCTCTGGCCCTGATGCCGCTTCACCCAGCCTTCCTTCCTGTCATCAAGCATTGTCGGTGAGTATGAATCACCAGACTTCTGGCAGTGACTCATGGAGGACTACTCTTTGGGGACCGTAAGATTCACGGGGAGCCCATGGCCCCCGGCCTGGCTAAGCACAGCAAGTATTCTGAGTGGAACAGAGGTTGTTTCAGGGATGAGTATATGGCCCAATCGGTGTCAAAGGTAGGCAATGACACCTTTACTGGGTGCTTAGAAAGGACCGCTCCCTGTGTCCCCAGAGCCTGACAGGATGTGAGTGTACTGTCAGGGGTAGGAGCCTGATCATCACAGGGAGCCTGAGACAAGACCCAACATGGAAGAGAAAGGAATGCAAAGAAGAAAAAAATGAGAAACGGCCCCCTTCCGGCTTCCTGTAGGCTCAAATCAAGCCACACCTGAAGCCCTTCTGCTTAAGCCAGTTTGGATCTAGTTCTCTGTCATCTATTTGAGTGGATCCCATGACGTCATCCCTTGCTCTGCTTGGAGTCAGTTTCTCTGTATTTGATGCCAGGGCCCTTGCTCGGCCCATAAGACCATGGCCTGTCTCCTCCTTAGCCTGCTGGTGCCCAGCTGATGACCTGCAGTTTGCATCTCTAGAACCCTGCTTGGGTCATTGCCAGGAACCCCTGCCTCTATAAGCCTAGATGGCCAAATGGCTGCTGAGAGAAGACCAGAGTGATTGCCTGAAAGACTCCAGGGGAAGGGGCACAAGAGATCACAAAAACCCTCTTCTCCAGGAAACACACAAGTCATGTGCCGCCTGTTTATCTTCTTGATATGGGCTTTCCACCATGGCTGCTTTGCAAGAGACATATTTAACATCATCCCTTTCAATCTGTGACAGCCATTTCTGCATTCTCTTCTCATTGTCGTTAACATAGAAATAGCTCTATAATGACACCAAGGCTTCCTGAGTATCACTATCCATTTATTTCATTATAAGTGAAACTACCTTGTTATCTGGGTAAACTAGAAATAGAAACGTTCTGTGTCAGATGTCATGGGGCAATTGTCTCGTTATTTCATCATACCTAGAGAAGCTGGAGTGGCTGCTAAAAATCTGGAGTAACTTCTCAGGATTTTTATAGGTAAGATTCTCAGATTTCTAGGCACTTAGCTGGCAACTAAGTACTTTCACAAGAACACAGGAGTGTAAAGCTAGGCAGAAAATCATCTCTTCAGTTGGGGAACCTTCAGTACCTATTGGGGAACTTGGGCTGAAGGATTCAGATCCAGGAAACCTTTTATCACAATAATCATGGCAGGGCTATGGAGGGCATGGACGGCACAGGTTGTGAATGGAGACGTGGGAGACGACAGAGATGCTACTGTGGTAGGAACCCCTCCCTAAGGAGAAAGAAAAAAATTGAAGAAGAGAGAAGACTTCAAGATCACCTAGATATGAGTCCAGCTGCCTACATCCCCCATGTTCCTGTAAACTGAAACAACTTAATCATACTGCATGTTTATGTATATTACCATATATGGGAGACAAAGAAATAGAAAATGCATAAAAAAACCTATGCCATATGATGTGGGCCACTCAGTTCTTTTGGGTACTAACCCAACTGAACAGTGCCGGCAAAATAAAGTTGCTTCCTGGAAAGAAAAGTCTCGGTGTCACGACTCTCTGAGCAAGAATCCTGCAACATTACCTGGGGGCCTCGCCCGGGAATCAGAGACGGTGGATTGCCACCTCCCTTGCCACCAGGGTACTAGCTTCGGAGCACCAGGAGAGGCAACCTCACCTGGCGCCAGCGGACCACTTAATCTGTAGGGGACTAGCCTATCCCGGCGGGCCGGGGCGAGGGCCCTGTGTGCGCTAACGGAACCTGAGGCCCAGGAACCAGCTTAAGGAGCGCCGCCCATCTGACTGCTAAGAACCCGGGTTCGTTTTGGTGGACCTGCCGCTAAGAGGCAGAAGGGGAGCCTGATCACCTCCCAGAGTTGCACTAGTAAGTCCACAAGGGAAGAGGAACGAAGCTGCAACTCTAAGGCGCTGGATGTAGGCGATGGGCTGGAGTCGTTGTGTGAATGTGTGTGACTGAGACGGACAACGGGAAGGTTCCAGCCTGACCAAGGGCCAAAGCGAGTGTTGAGTCCCAATCCGCCGTTACGTGGCGGCCTCATACGGCTTAAGATGGCGTCAGACTTCCTCGGGAGTCTGATCCGGTCAGGGATTGAAACTGAACCCACCAATGCTAAGAGGAGCCTGAAATATCTCGGAGAGGAGAGCGGCCGGAAACGGACAAAGCCGGTGTGCGTCCTTTCCAAACTGGTCCCCCTCCTTCCCTGGTCTTCCCTTTCTTGTGTTAAAGCCGTCTTTTAGGGGGCGGAAATGGGTGGAAAGCAGAGTAAACTGACTCCCCTAGAGGGTATGTTGAGGAATTTCAAAAAGGGATATTCAGGAAATTATGGTGTAAAATTAACTCCTGAAAATCTCCGGACATTCTGTGAAATTGACTGGCCATCCTTTGGGGTGGGCTGGCCCTCTGAGGGCTCACTTGATAAGGAACCAGTTGGCCGAGTGTTCAGGGTCATTTGCAGGGGACCCAGGCCACCCTGACCAATTTCCTCATATTGACTGTTGGCAAGACCTCGTCCTGTCCCGGCCTCCTTGGCTAAAAGTCTGTACTGAAGAGAGCTGTAACGTAATCCTGGCTTGCCTCACGGCTGCCTCCAAATACTGGCCAGAGGTTAAAAAGCCCATATAGTCAGGAGAACCTGAAGAAACCCCGCCAATCAAGGGATGAGTGGATGATTAATGCGGCTTTCGTGGGCCAGACCCAGGGAGATATTCAGCGCAAGCTGCAAAAACTAGAAGGTTTCACTGGCATGAATATCAGTCAGTTGCTAGAAGTAGCGACCCAGGTGTTCATTAACCGTGACCAGGCAGCACGGAAGGAAGAACGACGAAAGATGCAAAAACAGGCAGATTTATTAGCTGCCGCTTTGGTGGAGCAATCAAGACACCCCCAGAAGAAAGCACCGCAGGGAAAGGGCCAAATCCAGAAAGGAGAGCAGCAGGGAGAGGGTCTCGCCCTAGATGGAAACTAGGCAGGAATCAGTGTGCTTTGTGCCATCAGGAGGGCCACTGGAGGTGAGTGCCCCCAGCGACCAGATGATTCTCAGCAAGGTCCTAAGCAGAAAAAAAGGGGGCCATGTGATCCAGGGCTGGTACCAACTTGCCCCGCAGCCTCATGGGGCCCCCAGGAATGATTTTGTGGGGCTAGCCGCCATGGAGGGCTGTGAGGAGGACTAGGACAGACCGGGCTCTATATTGCTAGGCCCCCGGGAGCCCATGGTCAGAATGAAGGTGGGGGGCCAACCTATTGACTTTATGGTAGATACTGGAGCACAACACTCAGCAGTGACCCAACCTGTGGGTCCCCTGTCACGGAGACAAGCCACTATTGTGGGGGCCACAGGCGATCAGATACGTCGTCCCTTCCTGTTACCTCGACAATGCAGTTTAGGTGGCCATGAAGTCATCCATGAATTTCTGTACCTCCCTGACTGCCCCGTGGCTCTAATGGGCCGTGACCTACTAGGAAAACTACAGGTCCAGATCACTTTCAACTCCCAGGGACGGGCTGCTCTGACCCTCCAAAAATCAGAGGCAAAGATTAGGACTCTCACCATTCCCCAGGGAGAGGAATGGCGTCTCTATAGCCTCAAGGAAAAACCGCAATTGGTGCCTGAGCTTCCTTTTAAGGTCCCAGGGGTGTGGGCTGAAGATAACCCACCAGGACTGGCGCGAAACATACCGCCTGTGGTTGCTGAACTAAAGCCTGGGGCAGAGCCCACCCGCCAGAGACAGTACTTCATCTCTCGCAAGGCACAGGTCGGGATCCAAAAGCACCTGGAAAGACTTTTAAAGTATGGGATCCTCAGGCCATGTCAGTCGCCCTGGAACACACCCCTCTTGCCTGTTCAAAAACCAGGCACAGATGATTACCAGCCAGTTCAGGACCTGAGAGTAGTAAACCAGGTGACTGTCACCATACACCCAGTGGTCCCGAACCCCTGTACACTTTTGGAGCTCATTCCTGCTGAAGCCACTTTCTTCACCTGTTTGGACCTTAAGGATGCCTTTTTCTGCATCCGCCTAGCTCCTCAGAGCCAATTGATTTTTGCCTTCCAATGGGAGGACCCTAAAAATGGTGACAGGGGCCAATTAACCTGGACTAGGTTACCTCAAGGGTTCAAAAACTCCCCAACCATTTTTGGCACTGCATTAGCCTCTGACTTAGAAGCCTTCCCAGCAGATCAATATGACTGTGTCCTGCTTCAGTACGTGGATGACTTGCTATTAGCTGGGAAGTCCTGGGAGGGTTGCATGGAAGGGACTCGGCAGCTCCTTACCCTCCTATGGAAAGCCGGCTACAAGGTCTCAAGAAAAAAGGCCCAGATCTGTCAAGAAAGGGTTAAATATCTTGGCTTCCACTTATCTCAGGGGCAGCGTCAGCTCCGCCCAGAGAGGAGGCAGGCCGTTTGCTCTATCCCAACTCCCACAACCTGTCGCCAGTTTCGAGAGTTTCTCGGGACTGCAGGTTTCTGTTGGATCTGGATACTTAACTTTTCAGTCCTGGCAAAACCCCTCTATGAGGCTACAAAGGGGGGAGAAAGGGAACCCCTGATATGGGAGTCAGTACAGCAAAAGGCTTTCGAGGAAACAAAGCGTGTGCTTACTAATGCGCCTGGTTTAGGGCTCCCAGACATGACCAAGCCTTTTTTTCTGTATGTCCATGAGCGCACTGGCATTGCAGTGGGAATACTGACTCAGATGTTGGGATCATGGCATCGCCCGGTGGTGTATCTCTCCAAGCAACATGACTCTGTGGCCCAAGGCTGGCCCCCCTGCCTACGGGCACAAGCAGCCACAGCCCTTTTAGTGTCTGAGGCTGACAAGTAACTACGGGACAGGAATTAACAGTTCGAGTGCCACACTCGGTATTAACATTAATGGAATACAAAGGACAATACTGGCTCACCAACGCCAGGATGGTCAGGTATCAGGGAATGCTATGTGAAAATCCGTGCATTCACCTAGAAGTAGTACGGACCCTGAACCCTGCAACCCTATTGCCGGTCGGGCCAGGCCAGCCAGACCATGACTGCATTGAAGTCATGGATGAGGTGTTCTCCAGCAGACCAGACTTGCAGGACCAGCCTCTCAAAGACCCCGATGCTGAACATTTCACTGATGGTAGCAGTTTTATAGAAAGGGGGGAACGTCGCAGGATATTCCGTGGTGACTCTAAACTCTGTCATTGAAGCAGAGGCCCTGCTGAAGGGGACTTCAGCACAAAAGGCAGAGCTAATTGCTTTAACCCGAGCCCTCCAACTGGCGGCAAAGATACGTGTTAATATATACACAGACTCTAAATACGCCTTCACCACTCTCCACGTACATGGGGTCTTATATAAGGAAAAGGGTCTAATAAACTCAGGAGGAAAGGACATAAAATATGGTAAGGAGATCCTTGAACTCTTAGATGCCTTGTGGGCTCCTAAAAGTGTGGCAGTCATGCATTGCCGGGGACATCAAAGGGGGGGACACCACGGCTGCACTGGGAAACCGAAAGGCTGACCGAGAGGCAAAGCTAGCAGCTTCCAAAGGAGCCATAAAATCAGCGGCTTTACCTGCTGCACTGTTCCCTAACCCACTGACAGAGTGGGACCCTAATTACTCACACCATGAAAGTACTTGGTTTAAAACTGAGAGTGGCAACTACCTCCCAGGTGGATGGTGGAAATTTGAAGATGGCCGAATAGCAATTCCTAAGGCCTTAGCTCCAGCCTTTGTTAAGCAGTTCCATCAGGAAACTCACATCGGCCGGACAGCCCTTGAAACAATGTTAAGCGGGTATTTTTACATCCCTCAGCTCTCCAGCATAGCCTGAGTGGTATGTGAGCAATGTGAAACCTGCGCCCGAAACTACCCATGTCAGGGGCCCAAGGCCGCCCCTGGAGTACAGAGCGTTGAGGGAGCCCCCTTTGAAAATGTGATGGTGGACTTCAAGGAGCTCCCCCGGGTTCGGGGATGTAAATACCTGTTGGTGTTTGTATGTACTTTCTCAGGCTGGGTAGAAGCTTTCCCTACCCGAACAGAAAAGGCACATGAAGTGGCCCGACTCCTTCTCAAGGAAATTATCCCACGATTTGGGATCCCTATCACTATTGGTTCAGATAACGGGCCAGCGTTTGTATCTGAGATGGTGAGCTGGTGGCAAAGGGGCTAAAGATAACCTGGAAGTGACACACGGCACCCCGACCGCAGAGCTCCGGAAAGGTGGGACGAATGAACAGAACCTTAAAGCTGCAATTAAGTAAACTGTGCCAGGAGACCCACCTGTACCGGGACCAGGTGTTGCCAATAGCCTTGTTAAGAATCAGGTGCAGCCCCAATAAGCAAATGGGGCTTTCCCCTTATGAAATCCTTTATGGGCGCCCTCCCCCAATTGTTAAGGGGATAAGGGGAGACTTAAATGAGATAGGCAATTTAACCCTAAGGCAGCAATGCAGGCTCTGGGTTCTACTCTAGTCACTCTACACCGATGGGTTAAAGAACGATTGCCTGTGAGTCTGACCACAGATATTCACTCCTTTGAGCCAGGAGATGCTGTATGGGTAAAAGAGTGGAATGTCCAACCACTCAAACCCCTTTAGAGGGGCCCATTTACTGTCATTTCGTCCACCTCCACTGCAGTAAAAGTAGCAGAGGTAGGTCCCTGGATTCACCACAGCAGAGTGAAGCCGGCATCTGGGGACTGGGAGTGCATTCCTGATCCGTCCACACCGTGTAAGTTGACCATACAGAAGAAGCGAGCTGCCAGGGCGGAGACTCCAACAGAAGACGACAGCCCTGCTTTAATCACTCCAGAAGCTGACTAATCTACGCACGGCGGAAGCTTGAGGAATCGCCGGTCCGGAGAAATAAATAGACTGTCCTTATTTCTTACATCTGCCTCTTACTGTAATGCACTGTCACCCCTTGTCTCTCACTATTATTGCAATTTTTGCTTTACTTCTTGCTATTGGATTGGCAGAGGTTGCCCCAGCCAGCTGGAAACGTGGCGAAAGGTTTCTGTTAGTACTCACTTTTCTCTTGTGGGTAGGATGTTTTGTTGGTATTGGTTGTTTTTAATTTGGACTCTGCTTGTAAACCTGGATCTCTCATCATGCGATCCATGCATTCGCATAACCAGGTCAGGCCAAGGAATCACCTGGACCCTATTGTATCATACCATTTCTCATGCCAGGGGAGGGTCCAAGGGACATGCATACATAACAAGATCACCTATTCCGTCTGCCATTGGGGAAGTCAATACACTTGCTTTGATCCACAGTACTCCCAAATAAGATTGGTTAGAAGTCCGATCTTACCAGGAAGAGGGGGCCTTAATTAGCCGGACACAAATTACAAACCCCAAGCGTCCGGTGTCAATACTGTTTCATGTGTGTGCAGTTATTGGTCTAGGCCCAGAAGCATCCGTTATACGGAAAAAACGGGCACTTGTCATGGAGGGTCCAAAAACTCTTGATATACCACGTGGAGGTTTAGATTGGGAGCGAAAATATTGCCTCAATGACAAATACATGTGTGAGGAAAATGGTTTATGTGCCTGCACACCTGAGTTTCTATGCCCTAGTTGGAGCTGTGTTTCATGGGCCACTTGGAAAAAAAAAGGATGCAACAGCTCTCCTTCAAAAGGGGGTTGCTAGATCAGATTGTCAGTCAAAAGCCTGTAACCCTGTAAATTTCTCTATCATTAACTTAGAAGACTACAAATGGCAATGGGGCATTCGAATTGGTATTCGAATTTATGGAAGAGGCAAAGACCCAGGGACTGTACTATATTTTAAGAGGATCACTGCCACCCATCCAGCCACATCCCACCAAGTTTTTCACTCCTTCTATGAGGAAATAAGCAGTCCCCCTCCCATTTCAGTCACAGCAAAGAATTTGTTTCTGGCCCTGGCAGAGACTATAGCCCAGACTCTGAAGATCTCTTCATGCTATGTATGTGGGGGGACCAACATGGGGGATCAATGGCCATGGGACGCCAGAGAATTAGATCCCTTCGAGCCTTATGATGGAACGAATTACCCCAGTTCTGCAGCCCGGGTTTGGCTCCTGAAAACCTCAATCATTGGGAAGAACTGTCTTACCCGATGGGGGAAAAAGTTCACCATTCCTGTTGGAAACTTAAAATACCTGGGCCAAAGGTTTTATAATTCAACCACCTGGGAAACCCAACGGTGTGGGTCTCCAGGTCACCATGAGCCAAATCCTCACCCCTTGTTTAACTTCTCTCATCTCTGGGAGGCCTGGGACAACATAGACGCTGCCATCAAATGGCGGGCCCCAGGGGGACTATATTGGATATGTGGGAGAAGAGCCTACAGAGTACTCCCTTCAGGCTGGTCACGGTCACGTGTGTTGGGAACTATTCGCCCATCCTTCTTCCTACTCCCACTTGCAGAAGGAGAACTTCTGGGAGTTCAAATATATGGAGATAGGAAAGTTCAAAGAAAGCAATGTGCCTTGCAAATTGGCAACTGGAAGAATAATGAATGGCCTCCCGAACGAATAATTCATTATTACGGCCCTGCTACGTGGGTGAGGATGGGTCTTGGGGCTACCGCACCCCCATTTATATGCTAAACCGCATAATTAGGCTACAAGCAGTTGTAGAAATTATAACCAATGAAACTGCTAGGGCTCTTAATTTACTTGCTAAGCAGCAAACCAAAATGCGCAATGCAATCTACCAAAATCGCCTGGCCTTAGATTACCTGCTTGCTTCTGAGGGTGGTGTTTGTGGAAAATTCAACCTGAGCAACTGCTGCCTACAGATAGATGATGAAGGAAAAGTCATAGAGGAGATCACAGATCGAATGAGAAAAGTTGCTCATGTCCCAGTCCAAACCTGGAATGGTTGGAACCCCAGAGAGTTATTTGGAGGATGGTTTTCATCTTTCGGGGGATTCAAAACCCTCATAGGTATTGGCCTCCTAATTCTGGGAGGATGTTTGATCGTACCCTGCTTGGCTCCCTTGATTATACGATCAGTTTCCAGTCTCATTGAGACTATAGTTGAGAGAAAAACGGCTGCTCATGTAATGATGTTATGGAAATTTAAACCTCTAAGCCAGGATGATGCTCTTAGACCCCAAATAGAGGGGTCCGAGCATCAAAGGGGGGAATTGCCGGGAGCCGCACCAGCCTCTATGGATGGCAGTCACAGCAAGGAAATGGCAGTGTTTGCACAGCTACTGCCATGAGAAATGAAAAGTGGTATCTCCTGCTACTACTGGCTCATGTTGTGCTGGTATTGACCAGGCCTCACAATATTCCATATCAGACCAATATTCTGAACACAAATACCTCATAAGGAAAAGCATATTCCTGCCTTTACAAGAGAGATTTTAGATGAAAGCTCTATGGATGATTGTCAAAAGGCTCTTCCTAAGGACCTTGCAGATCCAAGACTTAGAGGGTTAAGAACACAAGAATTACAACTGAGCCTGGCCCCGAGACAAAGAGCCGATAAAGGCAGAACTTAAGTTAATACTTACACCTTCTCCCAATTGGTGATGTAGGGCAGTCCCTTCCCCAAGGCCTACTTTCTGCAAACACCCTCCCTTACAGGTGGCAAGAATGAGGATAGATAAGAGTAGCTAAAACATTACCCACAAACAAAAGGCTGACACTTTTAGGGCCTCCATAGTTTCACACATTCAGCATCAAATAGGTTTCCACAAACAACTTATTAACCAACTCAAAAACATACATTTGAGAGTCAGACAGAATGACTCTTAGCCCATCTATACACTTAACCTATGACCTAACCTTAGGGTTATTAACTTAGAACAAATATGTATCCTGTCTTTTACTAAGAATACCCTAATTCTCTAGTTATAAGATTTACTTAACCTCACTATAACTGCAATAGTTCTGCAAGAATATTTCTGTAAAACCTGCTTCTGTACACTTTCCAAAGCATCTTATCACAGAGTTATCCATTGTAAAAATTCCTTTTTCTGATGTCATGTTATCATTTAACCTATAAATAAAGACACCAAAACCGACAGGACAGAGATGCCTGCCTGGTGATCAGAAAGGACCTCGGGGCTCTCTCACTCTCTTTTGCCGACACCGTCCATCCTTCAGGGACCCCTGGACCTGTCGGAGCCGGCGCGGCCTCCGGCAGGGAATGTGGTAGGAACCCCTCCCTAAGGAGAAAGAAAAAAATTGAAGAAGAGAGAAGACTTCAAGATCACCTAGATATGAGTCCAGCTGCCTACATCCCCCATGTTCCTGTAAACTGAAACAACTTAATCAGACTGCATGTTTATGTGTATTACCATATATGGGAGACAAAGAAATAGAAAATGCATAAAAAACCTATACCATATGATGTGGGCCGCTCAGTTCTTTTGGGTACGAACCCAACTGAGCAGTGCTGGCAAAATCAAGTTGCTTCCTGGAAAGAAAAGTCTCGGTGTCACAACTCTCTGAGCAAGAATCCTGCAACACTACAATGGGCGCTGGGACTCTACACACATCCACACTCCCTCACTCAGCCTAAAAATGGGGAGGACGGACTCAAGCAAGTCCAGCTGCCCCAGCTGTTGACCTGTGTGTCTGCGTGGAGGGGGGAAGGGCAGAGCAGAGTCTACCCTTGGTGGGGTGTGGACAGGCCTAACTAAATGCGGAGCTGGGTCAGGCAGAAGCAAGGGAAGGAGTGAGGGGGTTGATCTGGACCTGCCTGACCCACCCAAGCTGACCGCAGACTGCTCAGGACTGCTCCTTAAACCCTCAGTGAGGAACCTCAGTTGGGTGGTAAGGACGTGGGATGAATGGGATGGACAGGGACAGATCCCAGCTCTGTCACTGCTTAAACTGGACGCCTGTGTCCCCTTAAAATGTCTTATGTTGAATCCTAAAACCTAGGGGATGGGATTTGGAGGTGGGGCTTTTGGGGGATGATTACGCTATGTGGCTAAAACCCTTGTGAATGGGATTCGTGCCTCAGAAAAGAGACCCCAGAGAGCACCCTCACCCCTTTGGCCAAGTGAGGTTACAGTGAGAAGCCACCAGCATTCAGTGAGGAGCCCAGCTGTGCCTGCTGGTGCCCTCGTCTCAGACTTCAGCCTCCAGACAGTGAGAAGTAACCTTCTGTTGTTTAAAAGCCACCTGGTCTGTGGCATTCTGCGATAGTTGCCCAAAGAGACTAGTTCACCCTGTGTGAAGCCCCCATCCCCAAAAAAGAAAAATGTAGGCTGGACCTCCCTACAAGCTCAGAAGGGTGGTCATCCTTGGGCGTTTTTACTTCTTTCCCACTTTTTGCTCACTTTCCCATGTACCCTCCTTAACAGTGCCCTGTTGTCCAGAGTCAGGGATGGGCCAGCACCTGTGGGAGCTGCCCATGTTGTGCCCAGCATAGCGCTCGCCTCTGTGCCCCGCCCCTTGTAGCACTGGAACAGTTTATTGCTGGACTTGCCTCCGTTTACCTTCCCCCATGGAGTCCCGTGGGACCGCGTGGAAAGGCCGGGCCTGGCGTCACACTGGGCTGGGTGTGACCATCACCTGCTCTCCCCCTGCTCGGCAGGTGAAAGGAGCATCAGCACTCACAGCACCTGCCACACTGAGCTTCCGAGGACCGCTGGGTGAGACGCAGCATGGGTGCCTGCCAGCCCGGCCATCCTTAGCCTGGGTTTGTTCGGCGAGGGGTGACCGCTTTGAAACATCTAACAGTGCAGAAACATCTCTCTAAAGGAGAAGGCCTTTCTTTGCTGAGGATGCAGCCCGACGGCCCGTAGGGAACACCCCTTCCTGTGCATCTGTCCCCACGACCAGAGTGGTGGATGAGGCTGTGGGGTGGGATGGAGAGTGAGCAAATGGAGACGATGGTGGAATCAGGGTCACCTGACCCCGGATGGGCCAGCGACCCCTCAGCTGAGGCCAGAGGCCAGAAGGTGCCCTGAGATGGGCTGCCACGGGGCCCCAGCTGCCCCAAGGCAGCACTGTCTCCCTCCCAAGGTGGCACTGTGGCTGTCCATACAGGCTCTGCCCCTGTGCTGAAGCCAACAGAAGACTGGAGTTACTCCTGACTGGGGGCTGAGGGCTGAGGGGCAGGGCGGCCACCCAGACCAAGGGCCAGAGAAGCAGCCCAGAAGTTGCTGCGTGGGACGGAGATGTCCCAGCACCAGGCTCAAGGGCCAGACCAGATCCTTGCCCTTTATCCTACTTGGTACAGGGAGGGAGGGCTGGGATGGGCTTCAGATTCTTTTCCCTCCTTTTGCTTCCAGCAGTAAACAAGTGGGTGCCGATGCCACATGAATGGGCACCGAAGTGGGTCCACTCAGCCTGAGTGCTGGCTCTATGTCCCATCCCTTGCTCCCACCCTTCACACTGCGGTCCTGGGGAGGAGAAAGCAGCCAGCAGCATCGGCAGCGGGGCTGGGTACCCTCCACCCCATTCAGTCCTCAGGCCAGGACAGGCAGGTGGGAACCCTGAGGCTGAGAAGCCCCTGACCTCAGGCAAAAGGAGGAACAGACGCTGACATGCTGCACCCCTGCTGAGGGCCTAGGCTCGTACGTGCATGTATGTCATGTATACACAGAGAGAACACAGGTGCATGCGCAGGAACACATAAACACACACACAGAAACATATGCATGCACACAGAAGGACACATGTCCATGCATAACCACTCATACACAGAAGCACACAGGCAGACTAGCACAGAACACACACATACATGCATATACAGAAGCACACGTAAACCACACAGAGAAACACACACATACACGCACACACACACTCCTACACACACCCCAAGGCTCTATCTCCTAATCTCCACAGTCCAGAAGCCTTGGTGTGTTCACATCTAACAACATGCACGGGCCCCGCAGGGCATGTGAGTCCCCACATGGGTGAAGCAGGCAGTCAGTACAGAGAAAGGGCCTTCTGGGCAGCTCAAAGGTCTGTGCTGGTGTCACATGGAGAAAACCAGGCTCTGTGCCCTCATTCCTGTGCTGCAGGCAGTGAGGTGGGGGAGGCCTTTGATGTCAGCCTGGGAGAGGAACACCCAGGAAGCTTCTAGAGCTTACGGAATTGGAGGAAAATGCCCCAGGAACTTCATAACACGGACACTGGAGAGTCCACCACGACAGGCCGGCCTAGAGCCTGGCAGCCTCTCTATTACGTGGGAAAGTGAGGCTGTGGGGAAGGCCAGGGGCAGGCACCAGCGCTGGGTACCCATCAGAGAGGGGGGGCTTCCCAGAGCAGAGCCCTGGAATGAGAACTGGGAGGAGGGGGCTCTGGAGGAGGGGGAAAGGGTGGAAGTTACCTGCAGAGGCACACAGTGGTGCAAGGCCCAGAGACATTGTCAGAGAGAAGGGAAAAGGAGGCAGATGGGGTCCTGGTCATTTCCTGAGCCCTCCTTTCTGTTCACTTTATTCTTGTTACTATTATAGCAATACAGAGGGCCAGAGAGGTTAAGTAAATTGCTCAAGGTCACCCAGCAGGTTTGAACTGAGGTCTGTCAGACCACATAACTCAAAATCACATACCCACACTCCAGTCTAGCGTGAGGCTTGGGGGACCCTCAGAGCCCGGGGCCTGGGTTAGGCTGTCAGCCAAACACACCGCCCTTACAGGAATGCAACTGCATTCCACAGGCCAGCAGAGGTTGTCCAGGGATCACAGATGGGGAGGCAGGCAGAGGCCCGGGGGGGAGTGGGGAGGGGAGTCTCCCAAGGACACTGTGCAGCAGGGTGATCAACCTTCCAGGCTCTCCTGGGACTGAGGGGACCTCACTGATGGTCAAACTGTCAGCCATAGAGCTGGGCCAAATCAAGACAAGATGACCAACCTCTGGGCGGTCAACAGAGGACTGGACACCCGGGCTGTGATCACATGTAGGGCTGGTGTATCCCCCTCTCAAGAGAACAGTGCTGGCAGGGAGCCCGGGCTTGTAGGGCCACCGCAGGGTGACCTCTTACAGGCCCATCCACGGGAGACCTAATGAGTTCTCAAAGCAGGAGCCTGGGGGCATACACACCTGACTGAGGGCCTCACAACTGCCTCCTCAGCACAGTAGCTGGCAGAATTTCTATTGCTTTCAAATGAAACACTTTTTGAAGGTCAAATTCAAGCATTTCTGCCTGCTATCCAAAGTTTTAAATTCTGAGCAGCAAATAGTCAAATGAAACTATTACAGCCAGCCACCAGTCTCGAAGACGTTTGCTTTTTGTACATTTCTTGTCTCCACGTCCCTGGCCTTGTTTTTGCAAGAACTGCTGCCTGTGGGGCCTTCGAGATCACGACCCATCATTTTTCTACAGATGCAGCGCTGAGGATTCTGGGGGCCCCTCATTATGTACCCTGTACCAGGGCTACTAAATGGCGCTTCTCCAGCACCTGCAGCCTCAGGTCGGAGGAGGGGTCACTGGCTCCCCACTGCACAGTCCTCGGAGGGCACTTCTCTGTGGAGCCTGCCCTGCCTCTGAAACACACACATGCCTCTCTTCTGTCCTGCTTTTCCCGTTTAGCACACATCCCCATGTAAAGGTCTGTTTATCTTGTGTTCTCTCCTTCCCACTGGAACACCAGTTTCACAAAGGTAGGGATTTGTGTCTTTTTTCCCCACACACTGGTGCACCCCTAACACCCAGAACTGGATCTAACATAAATATCTTATAAATATTTGTTGAATAAAGGAACTCCAGAACTTTCGCTTCTAAATCACAGAAAAATCCTCTGGGAGTTAAGAGACACCTCCCTGCCCCTTGGCAGGCGGAACTCCACGGCCTGGGTCCGTGAGCGCTTGGCAGCTGCCTGCGGGTCATGGGAAAAGCTATTTCCTGAAGCCCCACTCGGGGCCTCGACCTGCCCTATCTGACTTTCAAGAAACTCGTTTCACCCCCAACAGTGATGGAGGGTCTAGGTGGTGTTAGACATGGTTGCCGAGCTCAGGTAGGCAACCTTGAGAAGCTGCTGGCTACTGGGAGAGCAGGGATTCAACCCTGGGGGGAGTCCTCGTCCTGAGAGGCACACTGCAGGGGTTAAGGTCCTCCTCACAGCACACAGCGCCCCCTACAGTCTGGCAGCTGTGGGCAAGCTTTTTCAGAGCTCCCTGTGCTTCTACTTCCCCAACTGTAAAAGGGGGACCCGGAGCACCTATGTCCCTGGACGATCAGTGGGGTAAGTGAGGTATCACTGCAGGCATAGAGGGCCGGCCTGTAGGAAGTGCGGGGTGCTGGAGCGGTCACTGTGTGGGCCCAGCCTCTCCTGTGAGAGCCTGGAGGCAGGTTCCCAGTATCACTCGGGGCGGGACTGAAGCTCGGGAACCCCTGCTTCAGGTGTCAACTGTGCAGCCAGCCCATTTGTCTCCCTGCGGAGGCGCCCCAGCTACACAGCTTTGGAACCTGCTAACTTCAGGCAGACGGGCCCTTGCCCTGGGGGATGTGGCCTGCACGGCCAAGGGTGCAGTGGGTCCCTGATGGAGCCCTGTGTCAGGCTGAGGTTCCCAATCCTCAGCGTCCTGCCCACCCTGCCTTCTGGAGGACCCCTCCCCCACCAGCAACTTCTGCTCTGGAACAGACCCCCTTGCATCCTCCCTGCACTTGAGAAGGACTAAGCGTGTCTTATTAACTAGTGCAGTCGTTCATCTATCACCAGCCCTGCAAGGAGGGCGCTGTCATCATGGTCCCTGGATAACCAGCTAGAGCCCCAGGCCGCACTGCGGTCGGTGCCTATAGAGGCCGAGGGCAGGCTGTGAAAACGTGCCCCAGTGGCATCGTGATCATTTGAAGCTGCTGGGAAGCGGCAAGTTTAAGGACACTTAATCCCTCCTCTGTTCCCGAGAGCAGGAAGCAAACCTTCCATATGAAAGGTATCCTCCCCATGCTAAGCAAAAAGACATCCTTATCATCAGATAGGAACTTTAAAAATTTTTTTCAAAATTTTATCTTTTTTAAGAGTTAATTTTTAATTTTATTTTGAGCAGCCTCTAACACTCACAACCCTGAGGTCGAGTCACATGCTCTTCTGACTGAGCCAGCCAGGTGCTCCCGGGTAGGAACTTTAAAGCCAAGAAAGCTTTAAAAGCCAAGAACTCCAAAGCCAAGAAAGCAGAAACAAACCTTGTCACTTTACTAATCTACTTACTACCCCAGCCCAAGTTCCACTTAAAACTCCTTACTAATTAAAGCTCCCAAACATCTGATTTCTTTCTCCTGTCGATCTTTCACAAATTTATCATCTCTTTGTCTAAAAAGCATAAAAACTGCCTGCTTTGGTCATTTCTTTGGGTCTCAGTTTCATTACCAGGCCTCCATGCACACATAATAAAACCGGTGGTTTTTTTTCTCCAATTAATCTGTTTCATGTAAAATTTTTTTTAATTTTAATGTTTTATTTATTTCTAGGAGAGAGAGAGACAGCGTGAGCAGGGGAGGGTCAGAGAGAGAGGGAGTCACAGACTGAAGCAGGCTCCAGGCTCTGAGCTGGCAGTCAGCACAGAGCCCAACGCGGGGCCCGAACCCACGAACCGCGAGATCATGACCTAAGCGAACGTCGGACGCTTAACCGACTAAGCCACCCAGGCGCCCCTGTTTCATGTAAATTTAATTCTTAATCCAGCCGGAAGACCTTGAAGGGTAAAGGAGGAATGTGCCCCGCTCCGACAGCAGAGCAGTCCCCACCGGGGTGTGCTGGCCAGCCTTGGAAACAAAGTCGGAAGAGACCTCGAACGCAGTGGCCCCTCAGATACTCACGGGAAGATGCCGCCCTTAGCCAGGGCTCCCTCGAGCCCCCAGCGAAGTCACCCTCTCCATCCCACCGCCTCAAATCCTGTGGCGCCTTTCCCCCTCCTTTCCGCATCCAGACCTAAAATGAAGCCGCTCCTTAGAGGGAGCCTTGAGCCCCCTTGTGGCCATACCTGGAAACGCAGGTCCCGGACCCCCTCCCCTGGCTCAGGGCCCCTGGAGTCCCTCTCCAGGTGGAAGGCGTTTGAAAGAACTGCACCTCCTAAGATAGACCCCGGCTCCCTGAGGAGCGTTTCCCCGAGGGGAGGGCTGCCGGGAGGCACAGCTCCCACTCTTGTGTCCCAAGGTTCCTCTGCCCCAAGGACATGGCCGTCCCATGACAGCTTTAGCCTGGGCTGGGTACATGCCCCCTCCAGGGCTTCCCTGCAAATTTAAGGACAGCTCAAAAGAAATGGCCCAGAGTAACAGGCAACAGGACAGAGGGCATCCTTCATCTATCCAGCGGGTCGTACTGAGCACCCACCTGGTCAGTAGGACTTAGGGAACATCCCTCCCACAGGCTACGACAGGCTTTCAAATCCACCCACTGAAATTCAGACTCACTAGAGGGCCAAAGCCTCACCGTGTAACCTGTGTGCCTCGGCGGGTGGGCTTCTCATCACTCTTCCCAGCTTTGAGCCCCAGGGGAAGGCCTCACACGATTCTGATGTGGTGACTCATATTTTAAAAAGAGTTATGTGGGAGGCACACGCAACCCTCTGATAGTTCAGGTGGGCACCATTCTGACCCAAGTCTTCCCTAAGAGCTGGTGGGTGACCTTAGATCCACAAGAAGCAAACCAGAAAGTTTGAAAAAGCCTGTGCAGGCAAGTTGCCGTCACATGTTGGCTGGTGTACCCAGGATACACAGAAGAGCCTGGTGCCACCTTTTGGAATTTGTGAAAGATTCCCAGATCTCTGATCTGTTGTGCTCCAACAAGTCTCTAAAGGAATTTTGTTTCTTTTGGTAATTATGCAAACACGGTGTCCTGGGATCTGTTGACATTCACGTGATGTGACTGTGAGAGTTTGTTATTCATATAATTGGTGCAGACAGAGAAAAACTGCAAAAACTTCTAGGAAATTGACTCTTAATATTATAACACATGATGCAGAAAAAAAACAGAATCACAGCAAAGATGAGCCCGTGACTGGGGACTTGTGGTTTCTGCATGGGTGAAAATGTCTGCACTTTTTGATAGTTTTCAAAAGTTGTGTGCTGGAATCTCCCCACCTCCAGACTTTTCAAAATCCAAAGGAAATTTGCAGAGTTTGGCCTCTGAAAGTCATAACTGATGCATAGCAAATCAGAGCCTGTCTTAGCTGGTGCTGTGCAAACCCTGCCCGCCCCCCAGACCTAGACCCTGCACAGGACTGAGCAATATACACCTGGAGACTGGGGAACCAGCTTTTATAAGAGAGAGACCCACTTCAGGTACACAGGGCTATGCATTCTGGACTCTGGAAAAACAAACCTGCTTTCCCCTTCCTCCTTTATCATGGCTGGCAACACTTATCACTCCCAGGACTGTGCAGGCACATGCAGGGAACCAGGATGTCCGAACTGACAGAGCAAAGCTGTTGGGAAGAGCCAGACGTTTTAGCTGGATTCTCCAACTCTTACCCAGCTTTGCTGTGGCTTCTATCAGGGTCTTGAAAATACCCTATGGAACTGCCTTGCATTTGGAGGGCAAGGACAAAGTTCCTCCCCTTGATGGCACAAAAAATTCTTTTTTATTTTATTTTATTTTATTTTTTTACAAATAGTTTATTGTCAAGTTGGTTTCCATATAACACCCAGTGCTCATCCCCAGAAGGATGGCACAAAAAATTCTTAAGGGACCTGGGCATTGCACACGACAGCCACAGTGCCTTGTCTGCCGGGCTTCTGATAGGAGCCAGGAAGAGGAAGGGAAACGGTCTGGAACTGCTCTGTTTCACAGAAATACAATGCCAGGCACGTAGGTCATTTAAAACTTTTTAGAAGATACATTTAAAAATTTAAAAAGAAGTGAAATTAATTTTAATAGCATGTTTTATTTAACTCAATATGAAATAATTTATTTCAAAATGTAATGGGTATAAAAATTATTAATGAAATATTTTATCTTTTTCAATGTGAAATCTGGTGTGGATGTTATACTGACAGGACATCTCTGTTCAGTCTAGCTGCGTTTCAAATGCTCCGCAGCTGTATGTGGCTCATGGCTACCTGACTGAACTGTGACGGTCAGGAATCCAACTCCGGGAGCCCCTGGCACAACTGAGCAACATCACAGACATTCTCCAAAGTCCTAACCAGAGTCTCAGTGCTCCCTGAACATAACTAAGCCTCAAGGACTGAAATGTAGGAAACTGGCGCTGAATGACTGAGTGGATTGAATTTGCCAAAGTCTTCTCAGGGCATCCCCATTCTGGGAGCGATTGCCTAGGGCAGGGCTGCTATGTAAAAATCAAGCATGCCTGTTACATTGAGACTCCAGGTTAGCTTTTCCAAGTGAATAATGTCCACATGGAGAGTGACTCACAGTACTGTTTTTGTTGAATTACTGACGAGGTCCAAGGCAAACTTGTGACTGAGCTACTTTTTTGGGCTGCAAGAGCAATGGAACACGTACGTTTCCTTCTTTGCCTTAGCTGCTAGGAAACTCAAAGTCCAGTCTGTTCTCAGTGTAAAGATGGTGCTTTATTATCCAGTTGTGCTTTCACTCTTATTTTAATACTTTGGGGATTTTGCAGGTTTCTGTCTTCTGAAATTTTAAAGAAACCTTGAAGTGTTTTGGAAATGGGCAGGGTATGAATGTGTAAGGAAGTTTCCATATCTTACCACGAGGTGGCAGCATTGTGTAATAGACTATATTGGTTTCCGCCCCCATCAGGGCCTATTCTGCCATTTAGTAACTGTGAATTCTGGCAAGTGACCTTTACTACCCCAAGTCTGAGTTTGTCATGTGAGAAAGGAGGAGCTATTGTGAAAATGAACTGCTGAGATGAGATAAAGCCTGAGAAGTGGGAACAGCCTTGTGATTAGTTGCATGGACTCTGAACCAGATGGCCTGCTTTCAAATTCTGTTGTGCCATTTAATAGCTGTGAGGTCTCAGGTAGGTTATTTCACTTCTCTGAACTTCAGCTTCTTCTCTGTAAAATGGAGATGCTATCACCTGCTTGTTCTGAGAATTATACAAGTAGCAGATGAGGAGAAAATATCTGCAAAACATGTATTTAGTAAATGACTTGTATCTAGAATATAAATAGATTCCTTATACTTCAATAATAAGACAAGTAAGCCCACCCCCCAAAAATGGACCAAAGATTTAAAATTTAAAGACATTTTACTAAAGATGTGGGAATGGTGAATAAGCACACAAAAAGATGCTCAGCTCAGCGTGGCAGTCTTAGGGAAACCACAAAGCAAAACCACAACGAGATACCAGTTCACACCTAGTAGAATGGCTATAAAAAGACACATAACAACAAATGTTGTCAAGGATGTGGAGAAAGAAGAACCCTGTACTTGTTGGTAGGGACATAAAATATGATAGCATCTTTGAAAACAGCTTGGCGGTTTAAACAAAAATTTGTCCTATGACCCAGCAATTCCACTGTTTAAGATATCTACCAAAGAGAGGGTGTCTGGGTGCCTAAGTCGGTTAAATGTCTGACTCTTGATTTCAGCTCAGGTCATGATCTCACAGTTTATGGGATTGAGCCCCATATTGGGCTCAGTGCTGATGGTGCAGAGACTGTTCGGGATTCTCTCTCTTCCCCTCTCTCTGCCCCTACCCTGAGTACACTCGGTCTCTCTCTCTCAAAATAAATAGACATTTTTTTTAAAAAGGGGCACCTAACAACATGTCTATTGTTAGCAACGTTATTCACAATAACCCCAAATTGGAAACAACCTAAATGTCTGTCAACTGCTGAATGTGGTATTTCCATGCAATGGAATATTATTTAGTAATAAAAAGGAATGAACTGATTTATGTTAGGACTTGGATGAATCTTGAAACATTATGTATGCTAAGTCTAAGAAAATATATCCAAGAGACTACATCTTATTTGAATACATTCATAGAAAAAGTCTAGAAAAGGCAAATTTATAGGGGCAGAGTGGGATAGTGATGCTTGGGACACTTAGGGGCCAGGAAGTAACGTTAAATGAGCATATGGGATCTCACTGGGGAGAGGAAAATGTTCTAAAATTGATATATGCTGAGGGTTGCACCTGGTAGATTTAACTAAAAAACAAAATCACTGAATTGTATGCTTGGAGTGGGTAAATGATATGATATGTAAAGCATGCCTTAATAAAGTAGTGTTTAAATAAAGAAGTAAAATGAAGTCACACAGCTTTGGAAAAACAACCTACTTTATCTCCCTACCAGGGAGTATCAACTCTGGGAGGGGGAGGTGTGACAGGCAGGGGAATGACACCTTGTTGAAAGATGCCTAATTGACATAAAATACGAAGAATTGAGGAAATCTGGGACAAAATCCTCTTGCCTATTGGGAACACTGAGAAGCTTTAGCAAGAAAGTACAGGCAATAGGGACTCAAAGGGGCTAAAAAGACTGTTGAGTCTTCTTGCCCACTTCATGCAGAAGAGGAGGAGAAGGAGCAGTTCCATGCCCCACCCCCACAGAGCCACTGGCACCCTGATCCGCACAACACACCCGAGTCTGAACACTTGTCTCTTCTCTCAGGATCCACAGAGAGTCAGACGTTGAATGCACATGGTGCAAAGGCACTTGCCTTTGTTATTCTGAACTTGTCACATCCGATTTACCAGTGTCGAGTGGCATACAGACAAAATGGTTAAGCACGGGAGGCTTATTCAGATAAAAGGAAAAATTACCATTTTCCTAAGGTAGAGGAAAATGATCGTTGGTCTAGCAACAGTTAGAAGCTATTGGGGAAATGATGGTGAGATTGAGCCACCAGGTACCATAGAGTTAAGTATTGTTAACGAGAGAGAGAGATGGTTGTCATGGGAAGAATTCTGCGCTCTGTACAGGGAATACATACGTGTTTGGAATTTCATCACGTTTCTGGCTTTGAATTCCTTTTCCCATCCTACTTCTCAACAGTGTGCAGTTGTGTGTGGTGCTCCTTAGGGGAAGAAGCTGTGACCTGACCCTGGGCTGCTCAACATTGGGCACTTGGACTCGGGCAGACTTTTCCTTTTCACCCTAAACTGCAATGAAAGCTTACCGCTAGGAAAACCATAAATAAATGGTGTAATAAAAGGCTGAGGTCTTCCTCCTTGGCTCAGAACAAGCAGAGCTGGGTGGGCTGTCTTCACCTTGCCTAAGTTTGGCCAAGACAGGAGGCAGCAGGGCCAGAGGTGAACAAACCAGATGCGTTCTTGGGTCTGTATCAAACGGTGGCCAGGAAAAGCCCTGAGAATTGTCTGTTCTGGTTTCTAGCGTCAGTGAGCCATCCTTTAAAAATCTATACAATTTCATGATGCATTATGCCAGACCTGAATGTCCAGTGATATGTATGAAGAGTTGACATTCCACAGAAAACAGACCTAATAGTGCAGGAAGAGCCAGGTAAGGATCAGTCAATCCATACAGATTGTAATTTATAGCACCCCCATTTAAGAGGTTGTAAATAAAACTAATAAGGAAACACTACATGGAAAAGGGGTGGTGTAAGCTTAAGATGAGTATCTCCAGGCCCAGTTAGTATGTGCTAAGGGTGTAAACTATTCAAGTTTGGAAGAAATATATTTTGTCGCTGATGGGTCTCTTATGCAAACCCCAATGACCTGAATGCAAAATGGGGTAAAACAATGATGCTGATAACAAATGATTACATTTGGTGTCAGGTAGATCTGCCATTAGCAATGTCTTTGCATAAGTTGACTTAAAATTTGCAAACATATCATCCTATAACAGGACATTGTGAACAAAGACCAGTCACTACTCAGTGGCTGTACCCCTGTACCCAGAGACTGCTGGGCCTGGACACCCTGCAGGGAGATGAAGGTGACCTAGGACACATGTATTCCTGCTCCAGAGAAGAATAGTGGAACACAGGAGACAGGGAACAAGCAATCACAGGAAAGGTACAGGCAGGTAGATGTAAGCAGGGAGGTGAGAAATAATTGGCTTTAATGGATACTGACAGATATGCAGATAGGATACTGATGGTCATGCCAGGGCAACAGGCCCAGAGGCTCGGGATGGGAGGCTTCCAAAGCTCCTGCCGTTTTCTTCTGTCTCTCTTTCTACATACAAGGATCATCACTACCTGTTTCATCTTTGTGTTTTTATGCTTACTTATTTTTGAGAGACAGAGAGAGACAGAATGTGACCAGGGCAAGGGCAAAGAGAGGGAGACACAGAACCTGAAGCAGGCTCCAGGCTCTGAGCTGTTAGTATAGAGCCTGATGCGGGGCTTGAACTCATGAACCGCAAGATCATAACCTGAGCTGAAGTTGGATACCTAACTGACTGAGCCAACCCAGGAGCCTCTCATGTTTTTTGAGTGCCTTCCTCTTTAGGGTTTTACACCTTTTTGTTGAGTGGGTCAACATGGTTGATAAAACTAACCATTAAAGAAAATGCAACAGGTTTTGTGCATCACAGATTTTAAAAACATTGCCAGTTCCTGTCAGAGAGTCCCTACACATTTGCCCTTGCTCCAGGTAAGTCTGGTGGGGCACAGGAATAAAATTTTGCTGGGGCCAGTTTGACCCTGTTGTGACATACTAGTGACATTTCACATCCTGTCATACTATGTTCCTAGAAAGCTAAATATCTTCTATTTCAAATGTTTTAACTTGCTGTTGTAAGAGAAAATTTTTTTAAGTTTACTTAAGAGAGAGAGACAGAGACACAGAGACAGGAAGAGTGTGAGCAGGGGAGGGGCAGAAAGAATCCCAAGCAGGCTCCGCACTATCAACATGGAATGTGATGTGGGGGCTTGATCCCACAGTGAAATCATGGACCTGAGCTGAAATCAAGAGTTGGACGCTTAACTGACTGAGCCACCCAGGTGCCCCAATAAGAGAAACGTTAAAGATTTGAAATGCTCCACTCCATCCCTCACCCTTTCCCAACTTGCTCAATTGGTTAGGGGTTTTCTAATTCATGGTCATGCTTTCTGTTGGTCCTATATTGACCTTCCATTTGGCCATTCATGTAACAACGTGCCAGTAACCAGAACGAGAGGCATGAGTGGCAGTCCTAGAGGAGTGAGGTCTGGTGCGGAGGACCAAATCCTCCAGGGTGTTGAGGACTCCCAGAGGAGACAGCTCCCAGGTACTGTGCAAACCCAGTGGAACCCAAGAAAGTAGGACAGGAAGATGGAATCCTGAGGGACGAGTAAGAGTTCAAAGGCAAACTAGGCAATAGCAGGACCTTGGAGGAAGCCTGGTTTCAGTGAAGGTTCCTGTGGCTTTACTAGCTATCCCCCTTAATTTTACTAAATCATAGGGGCACCTGGGTGGCTCAGTCGGTTAAGCGTCCAACTTCGGCTCAGGTCATGATCTCATGGTTCGTGGATTCGAGCCTCATGTTGGGCTCTGTGCTAACAGCTCAGAGCCTGGAGCCTGTTTCAGATTCTGTGTCTCCCTTTCTCTCTGACCCTCCTCTCCTCTCTCTCTCAGAAATAAATAAAACATTAAAAAAAATTTTTTTTTAATTTTTACTAATTCATAGTCCAAATCAGCTATGCTGAGGGAAGGCTCCAGGTCTACTTCTGGGTCCCAAACTGAGATGAAGACTGTAGGATTGTGGTGACAGCCTTGAGTAAAGTCAGAAATCCCTAAGGACCAGGTGACCCAACTCTCTTTTCTCATAAAGTGGGCTCAAAATAGTGCAATGTGTAGGGGAAGCGGAGGTGTGGAGTCAGGGATCAATTATTGAATGCCTTTGTCCCGGGTACTTTACAAATGTTGCTTAGGCAATAGAAATGACGTTGGTGTTTAAAACAAACAAAAATAATAAAAACAACAATAACCCAACCCTTTTCTGATTATAAGAACGGTCTCTTAATTTAGAAAAAACAGAAAAAGTATAATATGAAGATAGAAAATAAAACCACCCATAATTCTATCACCATCCTTCACTGTTGCTTTTTTATCCAGGTATTTACAAGCACATTCACAGCTTTGTTATTTTGCTTTTGTCCCAGTTATGGTGTGAGTACTTTTGAGTAAATGCTATTATGATATGAACACATTCTGAGTAAATATTCTTTAAGACATTAAGTGACTACAGAATAATCTTCATAACGGATTTTCATATGGGAATTGTCATTCCCCTACTGTCAGAAATTTATTTTCCATTCTTTTAAATAGCTCTTTACATACAAAGGTATATATAAATGGCCTGCCATTCTCTACTATTACATTCCTCTACTAGCAAAGGTCAAGATTTCATGTCTTATTGCCTTTTGTATGTCTGTAGTTGGTCCATTCTGCGACTTAATGCTTTTTGCAACATTCACAACTGATTCTAAATCCATGGTCTCCTCTGCTTCTCCCTGAAATTCCTGGGGAGCTCCTGAAGGGAGGAGACCACTATGCTCTACTTCTCTTCCCTCAGCCCAAGCCCCCTTTAGAATGAGAGCAGTCAGACCAAGGCCTAGGCTTCTCAGGGGGTCCTGAGATGAGCTGCTCAGCTCACGCCCCAACCCATTCTTCAGACATCTCCTCCAAGTTCTGTCTAGCCCTAGAACTTTCAACCTGACTGAGGTACCAAGGTGTTTGGAGTGCATGTGTTTGCATCTCAGCATTCATCTAGAACACAACTTAAGAAAAAGCATGAACTAATAATTTGTCAAAGATCCTATTTTTTCATTACAATTCATATTTGCATTTAAACTACCTTTAATTTATATTACATAAATGTAATGTTTCAACTAAAACTTCTCATGAAAATTCCCTAGAACTCAGAAGTATTTTGAACTAATCCCATGCTTAAAAATGTCTCAGGGTCACTGAATGTATCACTACCTACTACAGATTATGTGATAATGATCTAATTTTTGTTTAGTTGAAATTAAAAAAAAAATTCTAACACAAATGCACATTTGCCAAGGGAGAATGGCTTTGGAGGTAACCCTCTTACAGTTTATCATTTGGGGATCTGTCTTGTCCTGCTGGAATTCGATCTCTTCCAAGGCAGAAAGGGTCTCATCAGCCCCTACCACAAGATCAAATCCAGAGTTTGGCACGCAACAGGCATTTTAACAATATTTACTGTGAGTAGTGAAAGAAAAACAGGCGCTTTTCACTTTAGCAGATGAACATTTGACATGTACTTTTGCAGAAAACTATTAGTCACCTAAAATATTACCAAAGAGGCATTATTCACTCTCAAAATGAATGCCTGAATAAATTTACATGTGGATTAGATAACAGGTTATGTTCCAAAATCTGGAAAATAAGCAATACTATTTTTACAGCTGGGAGATCAGAGAAATATCTGTGAGAAACTTTTTTTTCCCCCTCGCTCTCTTTTTAAAACGTGGATGCTACCCAATGTTCATAGCAGCACTCTCCACAATAGCTAAAACATGGAAAGAGCCTAAGTGTCCATCAACAGATGAATGGATCAAGAAGATGTGGTTTATCTATACCATGGAATACTACATGGCAATGAGAAACAATGAAATCTGGCCATGTGTAGCAACATGGATGGACCTTGAGGGTGTTATGCTGAGCGAAATAAGTCAGGCAGAGAAGGACAAATATCATATGTGTGCACGTATAGGAGGATTAGGAGGAACTTAACAGAGGACCAAGGGGGAGAAGAAGGGCGGAAATGGTGGGGGAAAGGGAGAGAGGCAAACCATGAGAGACTCTTGAATGCTGACAAAAACTGAGGACTGATGGATGTGGGGGGGAGGAGGGATGGGCATGGAGGAGGACACTTGTGGGGATGAGCACTGGGTGTTATGTGGAAACTAATTTGACAATAAACTATTTCTAAAAAAAAAAATGAGTTTCCTAAAATAGAAAAAACAAAACAAAACAAAAAAACCGTGGATGCTAATCTGAGGGGGTTTTTTTGGGGGGGGGCGGGGATTAATGAATGAGAAGGCTCCTCCAGATGATTTAAATTTCTCATCCCAGATTACATAGCAAAAAATGGCAGGTAGCCAAAATTATCAAGTAGGCCATACAAGATTACATGAGAATGGGATAGAAGGCAACAAAGCCTAGACATAAACTGAATGTTAAAGGAAGACTTCAGTAAATGAGATCTTCTGGGTCAAGGTCTAAAAGGGAAGGTGGCTGAAGACAGTTGAGAAGCCTCAAAATTAAATCCTGACTAATGATCTAAGAAAGAAAAGGCAGAGAATTTAAGAATACCCAATATGGCTAAAGAGTTCTTGAATCGTATCAGATTGTAAAAGGGAAATGAAGACATGTAACCAACAATTTATACAGAAGCAACAAATAGTAAAAGGCAGTTAAAGCCCAGAATGAAATGAAATGAGAGGAAAAGGAATTTTACTGCTATGTTCTAGACAAGATGATGAACAGGGCATTCCCGCAGAGGATGGCATGATGTTGGAACCACCCATGGGTCCTTCATTTCCATGAGTCAGGGACCATGTGGTTTTCATCTCAGCACACCCAGCAGCCAGCACAGGACTCACACCCAAAAGACATCCACAAAAATTACTTAAGACTCATTAACAGAAGAAGTCTGAATCAACCTGTACTTGTTTATTCTACAGAATAGAAACTATGGCATGAACATGAAAGACCAATGAAATTACTACACTTGATTATAGACAAAAAGAAAAATCTGGAGTTAAGTGTAAGAAAATACTTGCTATTAACTCACAGGGCCTTTAAACTGATACAGATGTCTTAAGAAGTGGTAAATGTGATTATCAAACTTGTTAGTAGTGAAAGTTTCTTCATTCTTTCCCCAGCATTTATATAACCATTTTGGATTAATAATTAATCAAGTGTCAACTTTTTATATCCCATTATATAAGGACTATCACATACAGTTAAATTGGAAAATAAATTATAAATGCCCTGTTCTTTTTGTTCCTAAAAACTACATAGAATTTCATAAAACACTTTGTGGCTTTAGGTTATTTTGTATAGGCAATGTTTAAAAAAATAAAATAATCAAAATTACAATGTCTTCCTCTTATAGGCAGCATTCTCACTCAGGGTGCTAATACTTTTTTAAGTAGAAACTATCCGTTATAACAATTATTTTCCTAAGATAAAGCAGCCATTTGATGAGAATGGCAACTGATGTATTCGATCACTTACAGAGACTGTGGTAACACTCAACTATTGCTCAACTCCTACTCGATCAGGGGTCAAAGTGACGTGGGTGTAGAGGGGAGTATGTGACATGACAGAGTTTGAAAAGAAAACACAACCAAATGAGAACAGCATTTTGCATCTCTGTGCAGAACAAGGTATCTGAGACAAGGCACTCTACGGAAGGCAGTGGTGAGAAGGACAAGAAAGATTTTATAATTATGAACTTTATTTTTATTTACTATGCCAACATTTTCAGGAAAGAGACTTTACATCCAGTTTTCGTAGTTCATTTTACAAGCAAATTCTCATATACAGTATTTACTCTGAACTTGTTTTTCAAATCAACGGGAACAACAATACTGCAGATATTAAAGATTGTGGTGTTTTTGTTTTTAGTTAGCAATGACTTTAAATTCTTAGGGTCAGTATTATTTTGTTATGGTGATGCTCTAACAAGGAGAAAGTGGGTAGCTTTCCCCAAGACAGTTAAAATATATGATGTATTTTTAATTAATAGCATAGTTGTAGATTGGTGCCCACCATCAGAATCATTTATCCAAACATATCCTTTCAAACTGCTGCAGCAGAAAAACTGAAGGGAGGTGTGGAAAGAAAATTAGAAAATATAATTCAAGCATCAGAATTAAGAAAAATAGCAACGTCATCATCCTCAAGGAAAAACACCAGGTATCTGTATTACAGCTATAAGTAATTTTCAAATGTGTGCATAAGCATGCAAACATAACCACCCCAACTAATTTATAAACACGAAAACCATTGTGTAAGATGAAGAGTAAACTGAACTATGCTGCAGCCTTACTGGATTTCACTGAAGGTCTGGTTGGTGACTCCAGATTACATCTTCAGTGCCCCAGAGACCAGGAAATCATCATGACAACTCTGCTCAGAACTGAAAAGTGTACTTCTGTATCTGCAACAACCATCTTTGCTACAGGAAGACACAGAAGTGACAGCTAGGGCGGGGTGTGGGGGGGTGAGGGATCATGTTCTCTTTGATGCACTGAGTAAAATACTTAAGGGTACCATGAAACATTCAAAGAACTTAGTGCTTTAATGAGTAAAGTGACATGCTGAGGATATAATTCTGTGAAAGGCTGTACTTCAAACAGCAACAATTATAGAGAAATTCATTTCAACAAAGAAAGCCACGCCCAATAGGAGGCATTTCAGGCACAACTCCAAGCAATTAAGCTCATTTAAAGTGCAAATCTGATACTTTCTCTCATTATTCAGATATTTACTTGTTAAAATACTTAGTAGTAAGTTCCCTAACATCTATATAAATACAATGAACAGTAGTCTATATGCCTGAAAATATTGCACAAATTAAAATGAGACTCCAAAAGAAAAATGCTAGTCGGCTGTTATTAGAAACATTCTAAATGATATAACTATATAATCCTTTGTTTAATGCCTTAAAATCATCTGCACCTGTACTGATTAACTTCTTAGGCTAACCTTTCTCTAAGAATTTGATATGCATCCCATCAACAGCCAAATGTCTAATTCTACATGCTCTATTTTCTCTTTCACAAATGTGAAACTTAACCAACCCCCCAAAAAACTTTTTCTTTAGGATTTATAACTCCTACATTGCAGCCATCATCACCAAAATCACAAGAACTCAGAAAAAAAGTGATCTGAGTTCCCATGGAGGAGGATTTGGCACAGAGCTGACTTAGAGAAGCACTAAACAGAGATCAAGCCAAATCTGAGAGTGATCCCTGATTATTCAGGTGAGTTACATCCTCACCTCATTTCTGACTTAACTTTTACTAATAAGGAGCAGTTTTTAAAGAAACATTCATGCAGTTTTTAAAGGAAAACTGCAGGCAAAACTTGTTTTGTACAAGCATCCTAGATTTATTTTCCTCCTAAATATATTATACTTCATAATGATAGTGACGAGCCAAGACTGAGGCTCAACAAAAGTACAGAGAAATCAATAAATGGGTGGGTTAATTTTTATGTAAATTCATCAGAGAGAAAAAATAGAGCAGGAAAAAGACAGGAATAAACAGATTTCAGGAGTCAACACTTTTGTATAACAAAGGTATTTCCCTCAGACTAGGGGATTAAAAATAAAGTAAAAGTTTCAACTTTTCCCTTAAAGATAAAGGCCTACTTGTAAATAACGTTTCACAAGGGTCTACACCAACTTCTAAATAAACCAAAAACCAATTCACCAATGTTTTAGTTTAGAAAAATATAGTGTAATAACATCCTATTTGCAATATACGAGATCTGTTTTCTTTCTCCTTCAAGATAAAACACCACAGGTACCCACTTACATCTGTCAGACATTGCTTCTTGTCTCTGGGAACAAAGCTTTGCTGATAGGTCTGAGTACTTTACACTAACAGTATCTGGACTATGTGAAAACCTTCCTGAACTTCAATGCTTCTCTGACAGAAGTGCTGTCAAATGTTGCTCACCTGTTACCAAATTCAAGAATGGTTTTTGTATCCAGTGAACAGCAAATTCACTTGAATGGTCCTCTGATAGGTAAGGGATGACTGCATTAAAATGAGAGTTAACAGCTCTTCTGAAATTTCCATGAGAGCACTTGCTGTTTTTCTTAAAAGGGGCAATTTCACCAGTGTATGTTTTTTAACAAAATCCCCAGAACTTTTAGTGACTTTTTGATCATAATCCCTTATGAAACATTTTTGGTCAGCTGATCACAACAAAAATCAACTTTGTAAAAGCCTATTTGTCCGAAAGACATTGATTCTAATCAAAGCAGCAATAGGTGAACAGCCTAAAGATGACATGATGTGGGAGAACAGAGGGCAAATTTACTGAGCCATCTGATGAGTGGCCCACAGCATGATTATGTTAGTGCATATGGTCCCTTGGCGGTTCCACAGCAACCTTCCTAGAACATTAAAAAAGCTTTTAGTAAAACACAGTGTCCCCCTCTCCAATTCTATTTTTCATCCCAAATCTACTTTTCAAGAAACTGCCACTCAAACATGCCAACATAAAAGGGAAACCTGGAAAACTCAGGATAAAATAAAACTCACTAAGAATTCCAGCTTTCTCAAGATAGTCTTAAGTTTATAATTATCCTCAAAATATTTTAACTGTTTTGCTATAGAAAATAGTTTCAATCCCTATCTGTGACGTACTTATATCTCATCAAAGGTTTGTGCAAACATTTCAAGTCCATTATTCCAGTCTTCAGATAATAGCAGAAAGTCAATAAATACAAATATTATAATAAAGACTTAATTTAAAATATATACTGTGGAACCTTCAGTCAGCTATCATGGATCCATAAGCCTATAGGGTTCAAAACTGAATTGCCAGCAAAACTCTCTAGCACCAACAACACGTGTTACAAAATGAATACACCTTAGGTATAGACTTCAAGATGTAACCCAAGCTTTCCAAAATTTATGAGTAGCAAAAACAAACACAAATGGTGTGTATGTGTATATGTGTGTGTATGTAAAACAAGATGCTAAAGCAACATGTAATTGATTTTTACAGCATATGAAACATTTTTAACCAGGAGACTTTGGTAAATAAATAAATACTGGGACTAGCTGGCTGATCCTAGCAAGGAGAAATAAAACTTACATAGACTTTCCATTAAAAGCCTGATCTCTTTTATTCATCACAAAGCTTTTGCATAGACCTTCTGAATATACAAATCACTGGCCAGAATGTTACTTACAGACTACCATCTTCAGTTACCGCCGTGTCTTTAGTTAAAACAGTAACCATATTCACAAGAGGGACAAATGAAAAAGGGCGAGGCTCTGAGAACCACAGTTAATACAGACCTTAGAAGGACTAAATATGAACAAAGCACACTTCTTGCCTGCTGAGTGGAATATTACGAACTTTCTGATGTGCGGAGGGATGGATAACATGATTAGAGCCTTCTGTAGGCCCCTGAAATGAGTAAGCAAACTTTTGTGTTTACCTGAGACAAATATGCTCAAATGCTGTGTACTTCAACCAGGACACAAAATGGAAGAGCCAAACGATTAGAAGCTTCCATATTTTAATTTTTTAAGATTTGCAAGCTTTCAATGGAACCTCCATCATGGTAGCAAACTGCGTGTAAAGCTAGTAAAGAACAGATTGTTTTTTAAAAAAACAAATTGGCAGGTGATGGCTATGTACTTAATGTATCTTTGGTTTAGGAAGTCGGGAATATCGATTAGAGGCCAAACAATCCCCAGAATTCAAATTGCCATTCAGATTCTGCATGATTTCTTTTCTTCTTGTTAGTGGCCTTGGGATGCTTGTCTTGGCCTGGAAGTTTTGAGGCTCTGGTTGGGAGCTGCTTATTTGTTTTTGTTTAAAAGAGCCAGAAGGGGGGCGGAGCTTAGATGCTTTTGGATTTGAATTACTTGCAAGATTTGTTTGACTAGATGTTGGCTGCAGTTTTGATGAACTGCACGGTGTGATTATTGGTGACTTTTTACAAGTGGGAGTTCTACTTGGAGATGATTCAGAAACTGGAGGAGGTACCAAAGAATTTGAGATGGACGGCTTAAAAAGCAGTAAGGACTTGGGCTGGGATGTGTAGCCTTCCAGTGAAGACTGATTTCTTCCAACTCTCGTAGCCTGGTCTACTGTACTTGACTGGGGAGGCGTCTGAAGAGAAGTGGGTACAAACTGCATGTCACTAATTTGATTATTTGTCGAATGATAAGGCTCTTGAGCATTCATGGTCATGTTCAAGTCTGCTTCAGAAGGTGTAATCTTAGTCACATCCTCAGTGAACTCTGGGCTTGACGAAAAAGGCCGGTCTTCCAGACTATAGTTGCCTTCTTGTTGTAAGCCATGTGTAAAGCTTTCATCCAGATGTGAAACACCCTGATGTATGCCCTGGCTTGTGCATTCACTGTGGGCCTCGATATGTTGCGGCTTTATTAGTTTTCCCTGGGCGTGGTCTGTGGGTCTGGGAAGGCTGCTGGAAGGCTGTAGTACTTGAGGCTATTAAAATTAAAAACAACATTAAGCAACGATTCAATTTACAAATGCCACCCAGAATTAACAGAAGTTCGAATTAGAGCGTGTTGATACTTATGTTTTAATATGAGAAGTATGTGGGTTTTTTAAATTGAAAAATAAATTGCAATATTCAAGTGAATTCATGAGACACATACAAGAGTGATAATGCAAACGAAAAATGATACAGGCAGTCAACACTAAACAAGATTTGAAGTCAAACAAAAAGGGGAAAAGAAAAATCTTAAAGTACTTATTTATTATAGAAAAAAAGATTCCTGCCTTGATTCATTAGTATTTAAAACTTTACATGTACGAAAGCTCAACAAAATGATGTCTATAGCACTTGTGATTATATTCTGTACAAATCAGAGGAAACATTAACTTTTATTACTTTTGGAAAGAGCCTACTGGTCATGTCCTATTACAGGGGAGGTTGTTATCAATGTATAAACACAATACATATATACTTTCTATTAAATGATGGGGCCGAAAATACAAAAAAGTTTGCCAAAGGGCTCTGAAACATATTTAAAGGATCAGTTTTTACTAATAACTCTTTTTAACTGCACTAATCCACGAATAAATCTACATAGTATGTCTAATTTCTCCACCAGAGCAGGCAAATCTATTTACACGGCATCATTTGTGTTTGGTCACTTTTTTCACCTTCTTGATTAGTACTGGATGATGGCTGCCAGAGCCTGCAGTCAAGTAGGTCACAGCAGGGTTACAGATGACTGAGAACAAAGTTCAGTGACCTGTAGAGGGACGGTGGGCCAGGATGACATATGGCCAACTTTCTACTCAAAACAACAGTAAAACCAAGGCAATGACTACTCAAAATTTATATAGAATACATTACATTAAACTCTTATTTTAGAATGTTTTAAAAAAATAAGCCATCTCAGTTTCTGCTTCAAAAGCTAAATGTCCTAGACCTTAAAGTCACTGGGCATTTTCACAATAAATCACCACAGAATGAATAAACTGTCCTTCTAGAAAGAAAGTGCTAAAATCACCAGGCAATTACAATCAATTCAACAGACTTTTTTTTGGGGGGGTGGGGGTTCCCTAGAAAAAAAATGACCATGTGAAAGTGATCATACATTTTAGAAAGATTAGTAAAAATACAGAGGACTATAGTAAGCAAACAAAAATCTACCAAAAGGGGAAAAAAAGCAACCCAAGAAGGGAAAGGTGCAGCATCAAATGGTTGATTGAAATGGGATGTGCCTTCCTTTTTCACTTCTTCTGACCTTTAAAACTATTCAAAAGATATTCTCATCTTGAGTTAAAAATATTAAAGCAACTTAAGACCTTTGAAAATATTGATGACTTTAAATTTAAAAAATGACTTCATTGTAATACGTCTATTGCTAGTAAGAAATAACATATAACATATGAGGTGAGCTCAAAGCAGGAAAAGGTATGATATCCTAATTAATAAGCTTATTTTTAAGAAAACCAAATCTCCAAAAAGAGGGGTCCTGTGACCTGTGAACCCATCTGGGCTGTCCTGATTAAAGCAGGTCCCCTTATCCACAGGAGTATGTTCCAAGACCCCAATGGACGCCTGAAACTGCAGACAGTAAGGAACCCTACATTTTCTATGATTTTCCCTATACAGTCATACCTATGATAAAGTTTAATTTATAAGATGGACACAATAAGAGATTAACAACAATAATAACAATTACTTTGGTGAAAGTTATGTAGATGTGTTTGTTCTCTCTCTCTCAAAATATCTTATTGTACTGTGTTCACTCTTCTTGTGATGTGATATAAGATGCCTAAGTAATAAAATGAAGTGAGGTGAATGATAATGGGGTTGTGAGATAGCATTAGGCTACTATCTTCCAACAATACATCAGAAGGACAATCATCTGCTTCCAGATGGCAGCCAACAGCAAGTAACTGAAAATACAGAAAGCAAAACCATGGATAAGAGGGGACTACTGTAATTTTATTACACAACTGACTACTGCTTATCAGAGAACTAAATGGAACTAGAGCAGGAAGATGTGCTGCTTAAATGCAATAAAGCTCCATATAAAATATTAAAGAATTAGAAATAATCAGGCTTTTTAGAATAATAAAATTTTGAGTCTTAAGAAGAATTAGATTCAACAATTATATAAAAAGTACCTATCACTTAAATTTACAGTGAATAAATTAGTGGCTTCCAAATGCTTTATAAAAATGTAGATTTTTTATTTTTATTAATTGTGGTCTAGTTTCCCTATCCCTAAATAAATGTTGTTTTATTATTTATTTGAAAACTAGTTTGGAAATTAATTCTACTATCATAAGAAAAAGTCTCTTGAAGAAGATGAAGATGTGACTACAGTGAGGACCAAGGAAATGACTTGCTCCTAAATGTGGAAGATTGTGTAGAGCTGGTTACCCACTAAGGACTAAATTGTCATCAATTAACTACTGCTGAGTTAAACAAACTGCGTCTTAACCTCAAGCAAACAAAACAGGGATGTGTTCTGATAGCTTGTTGCCTGCAGCACAATTTCCTCCAAATTCGAAACACTCAACGGTATTAACACAAAGGCAAGATGTTAACAATTCATCCTGCCCACATTCATTACTGCTTCTATGCCCTCAGACATCTTTAGAATGCATTTAAAAATATATATTTAAAAAATTCATATTCTAATGGATAGGAAAGAACATCAAAGATCATTCATTTTTTTAAATGTCTATGATATATCATGCATCGTACTAGGTATAGAAAAAACATGGAGCTTAATACAATGATGTTCCTATGGTTGAGAGACCTGGTGAGGGAAATAGGTAAACAAATGACACCATGCCTCAAGCAAACCAACATAAAAGAACAAAAAGAAAAAATATGCCTGATTATAGGGGTCGTAGAATCCAAGGATCACAAACATCTGAACTGAGTTTTACGAAGAGTTAAGAGTCTGCCAAGTACACAAGAAGGGAAGAACATTCAGGGTGGAGTGCCAGTACATGCTAAGCACAGAGACAAAAAAGAGAATTTGGTATGTTCTAGTAACTTCAAATTGTTAGATTGAATTTGGAGAGCAAAATGCTGATGGGAAAGCCATAGGCAAGGGCCAGCTCATAAAGAAACTCATGTCAGGCTAAGTGGTTCTGACTTTATGCAACGGATGATGGGAAACACTGATAAATTTAAACAGAGGAATAATAAGATACAATGTTTATTTTACAATGTCACTTTGATGGAATTAGTGGGGTACATACAGGAAGACTGACTGTAAGCAGGACAGCCAAGTAGTATGCTACTGCTAATAGCCCAGGTGATAAATTATAAGGGTCTAAAATAATATACTGAAAGCAAAACTGTAAAGGATTTAAAGAGATTTTAAAGGTAGTCAGGTAAGCAGCTGTTTGGAAAAAAATTAAGATGCGTCCCAGGTTTCTGGCTTTGGAGATACATGATGAGGTACTTCCTAATCTGTATCCAAATAAAATGCCTCTAGGGAAGTTGCCCACAGCCCATTCATTTCGTAGCCTCAGCAACCTCAGCAACCCAAAACTCAGGATTCAGGCAACTCCCTGTAGTCACAAATAAGTACAGCTTTAGTACTTCATCCCTGCAACTTACAGAATGGTTGGTTACTGAAGCTTCAAAATGTGGAACCATCCCAGACTTAAAGAGCTAGGTGCTTCTAACTAGACTCAACTACTTCAAGTCTTACTTTTAGTTAGATACATCTAACTTGGCATACCATTCTGAGAATTCTCAGAAACAATGGTTACAGGTATCAAGGTCAAGACTGCCAGAGGCACTACTAGATAACTGCAAGGGATTGGCAGGATCTTCAATGATCATCTTAAATGTTTATTTTGAACAGCTTACAAAGATAACCAGAGATATGAGCTCATTACAGGCATGTACCATGCTTTAATTTTTGTTCTTGCAGTTGGTATCTCTTGTACTTGGCACACAGTAGGGATCAAATATATATTTTCTAGATAAACTAATAAATGAGTATTAGGAAGTGATATATTCCAGAATTGCTTCTTTGGTAATAAATAATCAAAATGATACTTCCCTATTAGGTCTGTGATGCAGTATTAATAACCAAATAAAAACAAGTTTAAAAAGAACTGATGAAAAAAATCATATAACAGAAAAAAAGATTGTTTTCCCTAAATGAACATAATGATTAACATTTAGAAGGACAGCAGGAAGAATTACAAGCTAACAGGAACACAGCACTTCCCGTAATGACCTACCAGCTAAGCCACGAGTATGTTTTAAATGGATATTTCTGGATGAAATAAATAAGGAAAACTGTCTTAACAAGCATTAAACTATATTCCATTTCTAATGCTAACAATTAAACATGATTATACATATAAAAACACTTAGCACACCTCCTACCACATCAAAAGTGCTCAAAAAAATGTCACCTATGATTTTTAAGGTGTGAGAATGATGAATTCAAGCTATGGATCCTTTTGTTAATGGGATTTGGGGGGGGAAAGTCAAGTTTTTGTAGCAGTATAATAAACTAGTTGCTACAGAATAAGAGGGCTCTAGGCTTCAAATAAATATTTCAGCAATGTCAGTTCTATCTAAATGTGTTAAATCGATAGCAGGGATATCTGATATGACACAGAAGTTCCTTAAGTGCCTTCCTGAAGATAAAATAGAGCCAGGAGATGCAAGGCACATCAAAGTATAGAAAAAATTTCACACAGTTATACGGAGGACCTAGTATAACACAATACTGAATCATTTAGCTTCTGAGTCAGACTGATCTGGGTTTGAGTTCTGATTCCATCACTTACTATCGTTGAGATATTGGGTATATTATCTTACTAGTTTGAGATGGAATTTCATAATTTATAAAATGAGGATAACAGTATTTACACCTCACTGAATTGTTATAAATAATACATGATAACATGCATACAAAGTGCTTAGTATAGTGGTTGACACATTACAAATACCTGAGAAATGCTATATTCTGGGCTCTGAGAGAACAGCTTCCCTTATCTCCAAGGGTAAATAATCAAACACTAAGTTTGCATGCATCATCTCTACATATCACAAGACTATCAGTGGAAAGTACTGTCTTATTTTTGTCAATGAGTAAACCGAGGTCTAAAGAAATACAGTAACATACTGAAATTCACACATTTTAGCAAATGGCACAGCCAGAATCTGAACTGACAGAGAATTTAAAATGTAGCACTAAAACTATATTATTATTTGTGTAATTCCAATGAGTTTACAAACTTTGAGAATGTGTGGTATACCCAGAAGATTATTTTAAAAACTTAACAGGCAAATTAAATACCGACATTCAGATACTAACTTTCCTGGAGAATGTTCTACTTTCTTTCTTAACTGATCTATCCTACACAGACACTAAACTCAAGCCACACTATGTAGCATTATTTTTGGCAAAAAGTGGTTGCAAGTGACCTATTGGTGGGAATAAACTGAATACAAGGAAAGGTAAATTAGCACCCATCACAGAGAAAAACCTGACCTTCACTGTTCCATACCATTTCAAAGATTTCTAGCATTAGCACAAAAAATACTCCTCTCAGTTTCTGTATACACTTTGTGCTAGAGTTAACCATCGACAAGATCGCAGCTAGAAACATCAAGCCCTGACTGAGAAAAATATGTCCAAGTGTTATAAAGTAGGAAGCAGAAAGTGTAATAATGCATAGCAGACACAGGAATTACCTAAAATTATTTTCTTGGTACATACAAGTTTATTATTACTAAATACATTTTAAAGACTAAAAGGAAGATGGAAATGGACCCATCTGTAACATGCCTGTATTTTCATGCAGGCTCTGACATGCATCATGCAAACTGGAAAAAACAAGAACAAAAAAGTGACTATGAAGAAGGTGGTAGGAAAAAATCTTAAATTGTACTGTACCACGCTTTGTCAGAGAAGTAATGGACTAACTTCTCAACTCCTTGCCAATGGCATAATGGGAGAGCAGAGACAAGAAAAAGACAGGACAATGGTGTCAGAGACCACACATAACACCAAGGAATTGCCATGACTGGGTATAGCAGCCAACAGTATTTGCTTTGCTTTTGTTATGTTTTCCTAGGCAGTATTATTTTATTTACCATACTTGTATAAAATAAAAACATTTTTAATAAATTGATACTTTCTTGCCAAAGAGGTTTGCAAGTTAATGTAAATATTCATAACCACATAAGAGTATTATGTACAGCTTCCCACACTTAAAAGGAATCCTCTGAAGAATGTTACCAAATAAAATATGGAAAGAATTCTGACACAATTTAATATTCATACTCTATTGATCTAAAAAGGTTCAGCCACATGTATCCCTTACAAAGCAAGCAAAAATTATTTCTTTAATAGTTTCAGAACCTTACACATTGTAAACTAAATACAATTCAATATTAGCTTTTTTACTTTATAATCTGATCTTCATGTCTTAAATGTGATGTTCTAAATTATAAGTGAGGTCTCCACACATCATTATAAAGATGGAAGACAAGACTGGATTCTTAGCCTAGTATAACGAGACTCAAAAAATTCTGCTCTATAATTGACATGAACCCAATCACAGCTTTGAAAGTTTCTTGGGAGCCAGGAATGCTCTTATTCCTCTAGATCTCATAATGGTGCCTCTTGATCTCGGAGAACTTAGAGTAGATAACTGATAAATGGAAAGTATATATAAACAAATTCTGAGATAAGGAGTTCAATGGATTTTGTAAATTGACTAGTGATCTTCTTTAAACTAGTAAGCTTATTACTGACTTAAGTAAGCATTTACTACACAGGCACAATCAATGTGAGATACTTAATTTTCGTGGGTCTTTAAGACACAGAACCCTATTAGCATTTACGTCTGGGATTCAGAGTAGTTCAGAAAATAAAACTAAACGTCATAATAGGTACAAGTCCACTGGTGTGACCAGTAAGCATGGTATATTTATCCCGAGTAAGATACTGCAGGCATTATGATACAACAAATATGACTAACAAAACAATCCCACAATCTACAAAGCAGGTTGTTTTAAAAAGCATATACAGAAAACAGCGGTTGCTATGTTTCTTCATATAGGAAAGTGCCCAGAGAAACTAGTTTATGGGACAGCCTCCTGGACCATGAGTTTGATGCACATTTCTAGTCAATTAACCAATGACTAATCTAAACAGCACTTGAAAATAAATAAACAGCACTTATAAATTAGGGGCAAAATGGACAGAGTGCCTCATTCTATTTGTTCAGTTTTTACTGAGTTACTCTGGTTACCATTTCACTAAAAAATATTTTATTTTTATGAAAAGTCACTCCCAGAGCTAATTTTTCATTAAAGCACTGAAGCTAATGCTACACTTACATATAAAATTGATTACAGTCACATGGTAGAGCCAGATTGAGCCACGTTAATGTATACTTTATGAACACGTTTAGCAATTCAACAATATACATCAAGTGTTTCTAGAAAGTGCACACACCCTTTAAGTAACACCCTTGTAGTAATCTACCTAAGAGAGATGATACTGATCTATACATAAGGATAAACTGCACTGCAAGCATATCTTTATTTAATAGGGAATGTTTAAATTAGAAACATCAATGCCCAATAATAGGAAAAGATTAATTATAATCTATCCACATGATAATGTATTATCACATATCCATAAAAATGATGTTTTCAAAAAATATTTACTAAATGAAAAATGTTCATATAATGAAGCTGTATGAAAAAAAGCAAAACCAAAAACTGGGGGGAAAATATGAGAGCATTATATGTTCTAAGAGAAAAGTATTATTTCATACAACTTTTATCTGAATTTTAAATACACATGTGTGTTGGGTTGTAAATACATAATTTAGTTTGGTAAATATATACTGGGTTGTTGATATAAAATGAATCTAAGTGTCATTTGTCAAAAAGGTTTGTGAAATACCTTCTGAGGGTTATAAAAGGAAGAAGAAGAGGAGGATATAAGATAATATAATCATCATTCTTAATGTAATTCTGGGTGGAATACAGTTAGTTATAAATTTAGAAATCAGGCAATACTAACACTACATCAAGAAACTGCTGAGCTATTAAGATATTTAAGATGCACTTATGTTATTTTTATTGTTTAAAATCAATTTTTGTGTCATCTAAGTTGCTGTACATGGAAGGTTAGGTCAATAAGATTTCTAAATTCTTTCAGCAAAGGTATTAAAGAGCAAATTCAACAGTCTTTTCAGGCATAACAATAAATAGGCATTATTTCAAAACACAGTTCTGGAAAAGTCAAGTACTCCTAAAAGCATATGCTTTGGCAAGAAGTGCAACTTGAGATTATCATTAAGGCTTTTGCTTTTTACTTGCCTAAAGCAATTTTTTAAAATTAAAATTTCCTACTATGACGTAGGTTATTTATCATTCTTAATCTTACACAATTGGAAATTAAACAGACTAAACCAATGTTAGTTAAAATATTTGGACAAAAGCTGAAGTCAAGACAAGAAGACTCCTTCTATGTCCAAGTGTAGATATCTTCCTTTAACCCAGAGAAAAATTTAATTTGAAATTGGAAGACATGCATCAAGTTGAGAGTGGTACCATACTTAAGAAATAGAAGTCAAAATTTCCTGAGAAAGAAAAAATATAAATATATAATAATATAAGTAAAGGCCAGAATTTTCTTAGTTATTCTTAAATTGAATAAATAAATATATTCAATAAATAAACTTAAATTCAATAAGTAGAATTATATAAAAATAAAATATAATATTTAAATATATTTTAAAAATATTTATATTTTAAACAAACAAATAAATAAACACAAATAAAGACCAGGATTTTCTTTGAGGTATTCTTAAGTTCAGTAAGAACATCCTTGGCCAATGAAGCTTTCTGGAGCCACCAGAGCTAAACATTTCCTGTAAACATTAATTATTTCACTCTCCACATATCCAGAACAGGCTATTTCATTATGCTGGAAGGTCTACTATTCTTAACTAAAATCACAAAGAAAACCAGATTGCTGAAGACCAACAGCCAATCATGCCTTGCTTCTGCATTCAGAAGAAAAGGCAGTTTGCTTATACTGATGTTCAAGAGGGCCTTGGAAAAAACTTACTAATGAAACAGATTATTATAATAAAGGAGAACTCTCTCAACTATCTACCATCACTTACAGAATTAATCTCTTCAAAAGTCGGCCCTAGGAATCACATACTGACTGAACATGGGGACAAACATTATTTCACTAAATATAAGTTTAGGGTAGGAAGGGGGAGATCTATTCCAAAACCCTATGAAAACCACTGTATTCCATACCATTTTCATTTTCTATATTTAAAAAAATTTTAAATATTCTAAAAAAGATTAAAATTCTGTATTTTATTATTTATGAATAATTCTATATTTTTTATTCTATAGAAATTCTATACTTTGGAGAAATTAAAATATTCTTTAAAAATTTTAATTAATAGTATTTTATTAATAAGCTAATTTAGTTCTCAGAGGAAATCCAAAACAGTGTAGTAGTTTAGAACATATTTTTCCTCTAAAGGGACCTTCCCAGCTCAGTAAGAATAATATCAAAAAGCCATGAACAAGTCCTCTAATTATTACTTTCTGCAAACGGGGTCTTTAAAAGTCTCAATGATCAAGTACCAGGGCAAGTTCTCTTAGCTATGTAAGCTGTGAGAGCTTACCCAAGAAAAGACTCCAGTGTGTATTATCTTCTAGATGGCTAACCAAAACTTTCTTCTTACTAATCTGAAGATGCAGAGAAAGAAGGTTTGATCCAGAAAAGGCAGAACAACAAATCTTGATAGTGTTGATAGACAGTGCTATTTATTTTCCATATTTGGAAAATAAAAGGTAGATTTTGACCCAAGAGGAAAGGAAGAAGCATTTGAAAATAGAGGGCCAATGAATAACTCAACAGAAGGACTAGAAAATTCTAAAGCTATACAAGTAAGAAACTAGTGAAATGAGTGTTTCTGAGAAACATGTTTTGAAAATAAATGTAAAGCTCTGTTTGCAATATAGAATAGGTAACCTTAAATTTCAATTCCATATTCTAGCTAGCTGAAAGGGAGGAGAATGAGAGAAGAATGGTGGGGGGTAAGGTAGGAATTAAAAACGGTTAAATTCAAAGCAGAAATGTTAATCTGAGGTAAATCTCTCAAACCATACAATTTACTGGCTACAGCCCTAAAAATATGTTAACATGTTATAGCTGCCTTTTGAAATTCAGATTAGTTTACTAGCATCTTAATGTAATTCCTTAGGTGCTAGTAAGATTTAATTAGAGGAGAAAGGAGAGGAAAGTACTTGAAGATATGAGAAGAAAAAGGAGGGCTACAGAGGTGGTGGGGGATGGAAAAGGAGGGAGAGGAGGAGGAGAAATCCCTCTTCGCTTCCACTAAACAAATGAACTAGCTACTAAATAATGTGATATAAAAGCCTATACAAACTTTCTACCCTATTTTTCTTTATGCTCATTTTAATTTTTATTTATTCACTTTTTTTTAAAGTATGTTCCACGCCCAGCACAGAGCCCAAGGCAGGGTTGGAACTCAAGACCCTGGGACCAAGACCCCAGCAGAGATCAAGTGTCAGACACGCCACTCTCTGAGCCACCCCTGACTCCCAATCCTGTTTTTCTTTAAAACAAAAAGCACAAAAGAGAAGGAGATACATTAATAGCCAAAAAATAAGCTTCAAACTTTTGTCTCCTATTCATGCTGATACCTCATAATTTTCCATAATTCAATAAATGAATTTTTATTTGAATAAATCACATTTCTTAATTTTGACTGCTTAAAATGTCTCCCTTTTGGACCTTTGATACTTCACACAGATAAAGATAACTTATGAAAAAACTGATGTGAATCAAAACTCAGGGTAAATCTACAAAGAAGGCATAAAAGTGACTGACAGACAATATTAATATCTCTTTTTCATTAATAGCTTTTTTGGGTGACTTTTCAAAAAAGATAAAATATAACCAACTTACCAGGTATACCTAAGTACATAATATAAAATAAACACTGTTTAGGAAAGCAGATTTAATGTACACAAAAATTTTCTTACGTCAATTACTAAATTATTAGAAATGTTAGTGAATCATGCATATTCAAAAGCCATTTTCTTCTGTACTGTAAAGCAATTGATGAATTATAAAAACATATTAGTTGTTAAAAAATACCCTTGAAGAATGATTAAAAACACTTCTTTTAGATGACAAAGTTTTTTGATTAGGAAATATTTAAAGAAATGTGCAATGGTCTAGTAAGCCTGCTCCCTCAACAGTATGCATCTGGCCATATCACTGTAGGTACTGTATACCTTTTTTTTTTTTTTTTAACATAACTGGACTAAAAAAAAATTGTTATTCATATATCTCAAGGTCACAAAAAAGAAAATACATTAAAGGCAGATGCATGTCAGTAGGTCTAGGGTCACTGGCAATAAGTTTAAACAGCATTAGAATGAAATTAACTTCAGGTAGTTTTCCTAAGGCTCTAAGTAGATGTCTATTCACATGCAGTCAAAGGAAGGGTTAATTAAGAGAAGAGAGCCCAGGGAGTGCTGATTTAGCACATGCCTGCAGGTCACTCTGGATGGGAGAGGGGGTGCCGGGGGAGGGATAGGTCATGCAGAAGGGAAATACCATGAACGGGAAGCCAGAGCAGGATAGGAGTGAGAGACACAGACTCACTCTGTCTGCGGTGCGGCGGAACAGTCCGTGGGATCCCCTGGAAGGAGCCCTGCCAAGGAGAGAAGGAGGGAGCAGAATACCCACCCTGTGCAGAGAGAGATGGGGTAGGGAGGTATAATAAAAAAGGGAGCCGAAAAATAGAGAAACCAAAGTCATACTTTAAAAAAAAGTAACAATAGTGTTAATAAGAAGACAGATTTCATATTTTTTAATATAGATAGTTCAAATGATTAAAATACATCATAATCCAAAATTAGGTATTTTTCATATATTTAAAAAATCATTTTCCCTAATACTTATAGTTAACATGTAAGAAATAAAATATATATATATTTTTTCTGGTACACATTACATTTATCATCTATAGCTCTTTTTACAATAGCAGATTCCAGTCTTGCAAAATGTGAAAGCATTTAAAAGGGGAGATAGACTTTTAAGTGTTAAACACAGAAATTGCATCAATTATAAATCAGGCAACAAAAAACTATCATATAAAAAATTTTTACTTCTTTTTAAGTCATAGGTTTTCAGAGGATGAGCATGTAAAATAAAGAACACTGGCTGTAGACAGCAGAACCAATACAGCATTAAAAAGACTGAATGTTTTGAGAGCGAGTGGACTGTCAAGAATGTGACACACAGGCCACCAGTTAAACATGCTCGCTTTTTAATATGAGTAACTTACAGCTTCTTAGATTCATTTAACAGATTATCAGAACTGGAATACACCTATAATGGCCTTTACTTCACTCTCCTCACTTTCCAGGTAAAACTGGGACATCAAGCAAGAAAAAAACTTATTCAAGGTTACACAAATAGGACAAAATTGGGTCTCAGGTCTGTTCCTACCCTCCTCACCAACTGAAATATATGCACAAATAAAACTATTAAAACACTAACAAATCATCAAGGAAAATGAGCTGTAAATCATTATACCCAGTTACATTTGCAAAAGAAGGTATGCATGATTTTTCAGACCAACTAATTGGACAGAGAAGTAATTTATTAGAAGATTACTAACACAGTGTATTGGTATTTACAGATTTCATAAACACTAGTCTAAATAAATTGTTTCCCACTTCTGTATCAATATTTCTTGGCTCAGTTCAGTATAATTAGGTACTTCTTTAAATTTAACAGTAATCATAGCTACAGTGCTCATATCAAACAAAAACAAAATGATCCACTTTCTATGTTAATGAAGGGGAAAAACAGCTCCAAGAAACCACATGGAATTAATGATCTTTAGAATATTCTAGTTAAAAAAGATCTTACCTTTTGAAATTATCTTTTCTACATTAACTTAGCCACAGATATTTGCAAAATTAGCTTAGAAAATATTTAATAGGGTGATAATCCCAAGTGCTCTCCAAAAATATTACCTGATATAATTCTAGTTTGCTCTTTCAGAAATGTTTTGGTTCAAAACCTTTACACAAAACACGTCCTCAACCAAGAAGGGGCATGCGAGTTTCAGCAGGGCCATCCTTCTACCCACTGCACTGGGCAAAGACTCTTTCATATAGGGATTTTGTACATAAGCTAAACTAGCAGTCAGGATTCCTTTTCAAAGAAATAAATTCTCTCTGGAGGTCTGTGAAAATAGTGCTAACTGGGAGCCAGAGGAACTGTGTTTTTCTTTGAATCTTCTAGAAGTCCTGTAACCTTGAAAAAGACACTGATCTTTTCTGAGCCTCAGTTTCCTCATTTGTAAGATGAAGATTGGAATGTGCTATAGAATGAATTATTTGTGTTCCCCCCAAATTTCATATGTTGAGACCTATTTCCCCAGTGTGATATTTGGGAGGTGATTAGGTCATGGGGTGGATCCTTCATGAATGGAATTAGTGCCCTTATTAAAAAACAACAGGAACAACGGCAACAACAACACAGAAAGCTCCTTTGTCCCATCCACCATGAGAGAAAAAAATGAGAAGATGACTGTCTTTTATGCAGGGCCTCACCAGACACTGAATCTGCTGGTGTCTTTGAATCTGGACCTCCCAGCCTCCAAATCTGTGGGAGATAGATTTCTATTGTTTATAAGTCACCCAGTCTATGGTATTCTGTTATAGCTGCCCAAGCGGACTAAGACAGGATGGTTCATCTCTAAGAGACTTCTCACTTTTAGTTCTTATAATTCAGTTAGTCACATACCTGTCCTAATCCCTACTCCAGTCATTTTTATCCTTTTGTGATAATTCATTAGTTCTTTGAAACACTTTTCGTGAAAATGTCTGTCATGACACCTAAAACCTGACAGGAATTTTTTTTTAAATTTTAACTGTTTATTTATTTTTTGAGAGAGACAGACAGACAGACAGAGCATGAGCCAGAGAGGGGCAGAGAGAAAGGGATACACAGAATCTGAAGCAGGCTCCAGGCTCTGAGCTGTTAGGCCAATACAGAGCCCAAGATGGGGCTCGAACCCACAGACCATGAGATCATGATCTGAGCTGAAGTCGGACACTTAACTGACTGTGCCACCCAGGCACCCCAAACCTGGTAGGAGTTTTAAAGGATGTTAAATGTCCTACCCTCTTTACCTAACAGTCCCTGGCACATAGCAGACTCTAAATAACTGTTTATAGATTTAAACTGAATTAAAGGAAGTTACTGTATTTACCTAGAGATGAAACTATAATATCAGGCCTGGCTGCATATTACAAGCACCTAAGAATCTTAGAAACAAAAACAATGATACCCATCTTCACTCACCCAAGAGAAACAAACCATCATCTCTGGGATAGGTTTGAGCATGAGAGGGAAAGAGAGACAACCTTGTGAAATAAACACATAAATAGCTCTGCCTGCTACTGCCAAGGGGCATCTGGTTTATCAAACTGCTTGAACAGTTGTCATTTGAGTTTATGCCTAGAAAGGCAAAAAATATTACTCATTTTACTTTACTGCACTTTAAAGGTATCCTTCCACTTCTCTACCTCCATCTGCCCAATTCCTACCCAGCGTTCCAAGCTCATTTCAAACCCATTCCCTAAAAGCTTTTTCCAGCTGCTACCTAAGTTAATTATGATCACTCTTGTTTATAAACATCCACATCATTTGGTGGTACTTGTCTCAGGGAATTTTTCTTCTGCTTTTCATTATGTTGATTTGAATATTTCTATTATTCTTTTATTAAATATAAGTACCCTGAGAATAATTGGTTTCTAACTTTCTTGGTGTCAATTACAGCTTCATTAAGAGATGTTCACAGAAAAACCAAGTGTGTCTATATTAATATCAAATAAAGGAAGGTTGAGAACAAACTATCAGGTACAAAAAATGACCTTATAAAATGATAAAAGGGTCAATCTACCAAAAAGACATAATGATCCTAAATGTATATGCACCAAACTACCGACTGTAACACATGAAATGAAAACTGATAGAACTGAAATATTCTGCCACTCATTTATGAGGCTAGAATTACCTTAACACAAAACCAGACAAGACAGTACACCCTGACCCCAAAATAACAATTACTCCTCACGAATATAAACAATCCTTAACAAAATACAATTGAATAATTCAGAAACATATAAAAGAATTATATACCATGATTAGGTGGGGTTTAGGTTCACAAGATTGATTCAAAAACAATGCAATCAATAGGCTAACGTGAAAAAAAAAATCACATGTTCATATATATTAGGTATAGCTAAAGCATTAACAAAATCCCACAAACCTTAATGATGAAAGCTCTCAGCAAACTAAAAATAGAAAGGAAGTTCTCAACTTGATAAAAAGCATCTTTAAAAAAAATTTTTTTTTACATTTATTTATTTTTGAAAGATAGAGACAGCACAAGTGGAGGAGGGGCAGAGAGGGAAGGAGAAACAGAATCTGAAGTAGATTCCAGCCTCTGAGCTGCAAGCAGAGCCCGGTGCAGAGCTTGAACTCACAAACCATGTAATCATGACCTGAGCCAAAGTCAAACGCTTAACCGACTGAGCCACTCAGGCGCCCCTTGAAAATATCTATAGCTAACACTCATTTAGTGGTGAAAGACTGAATGCTTTTTCCCCATAGATCAGGAACATGGCAAAAATGTCTAATTTCATCATTCTTATTCAATATACTACTGGAAGTCCTAGCCACTGGCATAATGCAAGAAAAGGAAATAAAAGACACATATAAATCAAAAAGTAAAAAAAAAAAACAAAAACTGTTCATATTTGCAGAAGACATGATAGTCCAAGTAGAAAATCCAGATCAACAGGAAAAACTCCCAGAACTACTGAGTTTAATAAGTTCATAGGATAAAAGATCCATATACAAAAATCAATTATATTTCTAAATACCAGCAATGAACACATGAAACTGAAATTTAAAAGACAATGCCATATATAATAACTCAAAATGACGAAATACATAATAAACCTAAGAAAGCATATGCAGAACTTGTATTCTAAAAACTAGAAAATGTTGGTTAAAGAAATAAAAAATTATCTAAATTAATGGAGAGCTATACTTTATTCAGGGATTGGAAGACTCGACATAAAGATGTTAACTCCAAAATAATATTTAGGTATATAACACATTTTTTGTCAAAATCCTGGCAAGATTTTTTTTTACATAAACACAAGCTAATTGTAGAATTATGTGGAAAAGCAAATTAGAATATATAAACAATTACGAAAAAGAAGAAAAAGTCGGAGGAATCACTCAAGATTTTTTATATAGTTACAGCAATTAAGACAATGAGGTACTGGTGGAGGGGTAGATACACAGATCAATGGAACAGAGAAATCAGAAGCAGATCCATACAAGTATATAGTTGACTGATTTTTGACAAAAACACAAAAGTAATTCAACAGAAAGATTTTTTATTTTTAAATTTTTATTTATTTTTTTAGGTAGGCCTCACACCTAGTGCAGAACTCAACGTGAGTTCAAACTCAGGATCCTGAGGGGTGCCTGGGTGGCTCAGTTGGTTAAGCGCCAACTTTGGCTTGGTCATGATCTCATGGTTCATGAGTTCGAGACCTGCATCCGGCTCTGTGCTGACAGCTCAGAGCCTGGAGCCTCCTTCGGATTCTGTGTCTCCCTCTCTCTCTGCCCCTCCGCCACTCACACTCTGTCTTTCAAAAATAAATAAACATTTAAAACAAAACAAAACAAAACAGACTCAGGATCCTGAGATCAAGAGTTGGACGCTTAACTGACTGAGCTACCCAGGTGCCCCACAGAAAGGATATTCCTTTAAACAAATGGTGCAAAGTAACTGGATATTGGTGGGAAAATAATGAACCTTGACCTAAACCTCATATCTTACATAAAAGTTAAGTCAAGATGAATCACAGATTCGAACATAGAATATAGAAATATAAACATCTTAATTGAAAACAAAATTTTCAGTGTCTTGGCCTTGGTGAAGCATTTAGGCATAACACAAAAAACACAATTCATAAAAGACAAAAAATATTGATAAATTAGACATCATCAAAATTAAGATCTTTTATGTTTGAATTACTCTGTGAAGATGACTTCCCCAATAGGAGGAAAATACTTGCAAACCATATACTTTACTTTTATGTAAGGACTCAGAAAATACATCAAGAACTCTCAAAATTCAACATTAAAAAAAATAAAAAGCAAGGTGCAAAATAGGAAGACATGGAGATATATTTCAAGTAGAAAATGGCAAATAAGCACACAAAGGACATTAGCACCATTAGCCATTAAGGAAACAGAAATTAAAACCACACTGATATATCACTACACACTTACCAGAATGGCTAAAATTAAAAAAAATAACAACACTAGAAAACATTAATAAAATGCAGAGAAACTGGGGGCACCTGGAAGGCTCAGTTGGTTAAGCATCTTGAGTCTTGGTTTTGGCTGAGGTCATGATCTCAGTTTTGTGGGTTCAAGCCCTGTATCGGGCTCTGCATGGACAGTGCAAAGCCTGCTTGGGATTCGCCCTCTCCCTCTCTTTGTCCCTCCCCCACTTGTGTTGTCTCTCTCAATAATAAATAAATAAATTAAAAAAATATGCAGAGAAACTGTATCATGCATACAATGTTGATGAGAATCTGTTCCAGCAGTTGTTCTGATAAACAGTTTGTGAGTTTCTTTGAGAACCAAACACAGAGTTAACATATGACCCAGAATGCACTCTACTGGGCATTTATCCCAGAGAAATGAAAATTTCCTCTATACAAATACATGCAACAGCTTTATTTGTAATAGTCCCAAAACAGAAATGATCAAAATGTCTTTCAATAGATAAAGTGGTTAAACAAACTATAGAACATTCACATCGTGGAATACTACCTGACAAAAAAAGGAGCAAAATACTGATAGACACAACTTCTTGGATGAATTTCCAAGGTATTATGCTGAGTGAAAAAAGTCAGTCTTGGGGTACCTGGGTGGCTCACTTCAAGATCTTGCATTCATGGGTTTGAGCCCCGCAACAGGCTCTGTGCTGACTGTTCAGAGCCTTGGAGCCTGCTTGGGATTCTGTGTCTCCCTTTCTCTGCCCCTCCCTTGCTCATCCTCTGTTTCTCTCTCAAAAAATAAAATAAAATGTTTAAAAATTTTTTTTAAAAAGCCAATCTCAAAAGCTCACATACTATATAACACCACTTACATAAAATTCTTGAAATCACTGAATTAAAAGTATGGAAAAACAGAATAGTGGCTGCCAGGGATTAGGAACAGTAGAGGAAGGGAATGGTTCTGACTCTTAAAAGGTAACACACAAGGCAAAATTTCACAGTGGCACAATAATTCTGTAGCTTAAATATGGTGGTTGTTGCTAGAATCTAAACAGTAATAAAATGGCATAGACCTAAAAAAATACTAATCTCTATTTCCTGGTTTTGATATTGTACTATATTTACATAAAATGTGACCATTGTGGGACTGTACTATTTTTGTAACTTTTTATAATCTATAAGTATTTAAAATAAAAGTAAAAAAAAAAGACAGAAGAGTAAAACCATAATGCACATTAGAGCAATAGAGAGGACAACTATTTAAAATGCTGATTATATTGGTAGGGAGAGAAAGAAAACATGTTTAAAGATATTCTCATCTCTATAAAGGTAATTTCCCTGAGTATGAAAGGAAGAGAGATTATGTACTCCTTTCAACAGTAAACAACTGAAGTAGCTATATAATAAATATATGACTAACTAAACCCTGAGATCAGGCAACTTTAGAAATAATAGAAATCCAAGCAATACTAAGCAGCAGCACTAAGAGTAGGCATTGGTTCCCCATGATTTCCTATCTAATAGAAGTGTTTCTACAACAAAAAAGAACTTGTAGAGAAGAACCTAATTTAGAAACTTAGAAGATTTAGGATTTATAAAATGTAAGGAAAGGGTGGGAGACCTTATCTTCAGTAAAAAGACAGCAGAAGCAAAGCAAGTTCCCAGATGCATGGAGCTGTTCCAGCAGTGAGTGTTGGAACACATTATACTCCTGAAGTCTGCCATGAGCCATGGCAGCTGTTAAGATGGATTTGAGAGCCAGAAGGTCTAGTCCCCAAATATGGAACACACGTACACCATCCTCTGGTCCAGAAAGAAGAGCCTCACTCTCCCGTTCTCTCAGATTTACCCTTTGCTATATGCTCACGAATGTCATAAATTAAGAATCAGGCAATGTCTTTGATTAGCATCCAAAACCCTAAGCATACTGGGACTGAAATATAGAATAAACTAATCAAAGTTCATTGAATGAATGAATGGCTCTATGGTTTAAAAGCTGGAGGAATGTGGGGCGCCTGGGTGGCTTAGTCAGTTAAGCGTCCGACTTTCGCTTAGGTCATGATCTTGCGGTTCGTGGCTTCGAGCCCCGCGTCGGGCTCTGTGCTGACAGCCAGCTCAGAGCCTGGAGCCTATTTCGGAGTCTGTGTCTCCCTCTCTCTCTGACCCCCCCGCCCCCCGTTCACGCTGTCTCTCTCTCTCCTAGAAATAAATAAAAAAATATTAAAAAATAAATAAATAAATAAAAGCTGGAGGAATGTACCATTCATTCATTCATTCATTTATGGATTCCTGCTACTTTAGTTCAAGTTTAAAGCCTAATCCAATGACCTCTGCACAGAACTGAATTACAGATAGCCTGACATGAAATGTACTATAGATGTAAAATACTCCCGAAATGTCAAAGACTTAGTACCAGCAAAAAACCAAAAATCAAAATGTAAAATGTCTCAATACATTTTTTATAATGATTTTATGCTCAAATAGTACTCGGGTTAATAAAATATTTTATTAAAATAAATTCTGCAGGGGGCCTGGGTGGCTTAGGGGGTTAAGTGTCCGACTCTGGATTTCAGCTCAGTTTACAATCTCACAGTTTCATGAGACTGAGCCCCGCACCAATAGCATCCCTGTGACAGTGTGGAGTCTGCACGGGATCATCTGTCTCCCTCCCTCTCTGCCCCTCTCCTCACACCTCTCATGCATGTGCATTCTCAAAATCAATAAATAAACTTAAAAAAAATTAAATCTGCCCGTTTTGTTTTTACTTTAATTTGGATACTAGGGCATTTCGATGATATATGTAGGTCATATTATATTTGATTGAAGCACTAATCTAGATGGCAGCAAGTACCTAATTCTTTCTTAGTTGATGCCATGAAGTTCCCTAAGCTCTATCCAAGAAAGTACCTTCTGCTCATTGAAATCTACTTTAAATCTTCTGATGACTTTTAAGATGAAATGGTAGATATGAGATGCTTTCTGCTAGAGAAACCACAATGGTTGTATATAAAACCAAAGAGGAGTCGGTATGCATATGAGTATATTCTATCCAAGGGGAAAAATAAAATCTACTTATTGAAAACCATCTTCTTTATTTTCCTTCATTTCTTCCAAAAATGTCTATTTCTTTTCTTTGCACTTCCTAAATAGCTGTATTATACACAGTATCTCTCTCTTCTCTACCATCCTTCTCTGGTTTCTACTACAATCAGATTTCTTCCTCTGCTGCCAGGAAATGTTCAGAGGACCTGCTTACATATGCCTCAAAAACCTCTGAAGTAGATTCTACTTCAGATCCTCAACTAACTCAGAGAGTGTCAAGAAGCATATTTAAATTTCTCAGGATATTCAGGGAATGGTAAAGAACAAGGACTTGGCCTATAACTTGCAATCTTCTACATGCTTATTAGCAAGATCAAAAAAATGTTACCTACAGTAAACCTGAGGATTTTTAAATATAACATGTTTTGATTCTCCAGATCACTATCTAACAAACTCATTGTTGCCAAAGAAGAATCCCACTGCACCTCCCCATCACCAACATCTTGTTTAAATACGCTAGGTTCCTGCTAAAAAAAGGACACGTCGAGTCAAATGTAATTTTTTAGATGAGAAAAAGAAAATCTTTGTTAGTATAATAAATGGTTTCTAAGATAATTTATTTCAAATGAATCCTAAGTCCAAAAAAACATAAAAATCAGGAAATAAACTCAATATTTAATGTTAATTGATAATTATCATTTAACTACGTAAGTAAATATATGTAACTACCTGTTTAACTAAATACAAGTCAGTAAAACTACTTTTCCAATAATTCCTGGATAAAATTTTGAATTCTATTTTCAAATGGGCTTTAACAACGACTTCAACTATTTCCCTAAACATAAAACTGCTGCAGCCAAAATCATGTACTTAACTACTGCCTAAATGTATCTTCCTACCTCATCACCTTTACTTGTACTGTTCCTTTTATCAAGGATATTTCTCTCATTTCAATTTGCAAAACCTCTTGCAATTCTTCAAGGCTCCTCAGTGTGCCTTTGGGGGAAGGAACCTTGAACTAGCAGTCAGTAGCCTGAAGTTAGAGTAAAACTCAGTCATCAATTAATTATGGAAACTTTAACATTCCATTTAATCTCCCTGCCTTTTGTTACCTAGATAACTATAAGACAAAGGTGTTAAGCCAGATGATTCCTATAATAACAGATGACAAAGAAGCCTAAAGTCTGGGTTTGGTAGAAGTGCTAGGCTAGAAAACTGACCTTCATTTCACCCAAAATTACAATATAACTAACACAGCAATGTCTGAGGCCTGTTTTACACCATTTACTTTTGTCTGATTAATAGCCAGTTTTCAGAACAGTCAGGTCAAGGAAGATAGAGATGGTATATAAAGACTCCCATGAGGATGAGAAAATGGAACTTCTCACACTTAATGAAATCACCAAACTACCTAGTAACAGTGTCAGAAAGCACAAATATATAAGAGATAACTAGAGAAACTTGGAAAGCCCAAACTTCCATCTCGAAGCAAGAGGCATAATCCTATTGTGCAATTTCCTCCATCAGGTAAGGTTCCACAGCCTTTGCCATTAAAGAAATATATCATCTCTGCCTGACATCTTTTACTTTCTATGATTCAACTACAACTTTCACCTTCTTTACCAAGCTCCTTGATTCTTCCAGCTGGACTTTCCCAATCCTCTGAACCTTATAGAATGCACTACACTTTATAATATCACATCATCAGTTCCTTTAACAAACACTTGCTAAAGAAGGAAGGAATCCTATTTGTCTGTGTATTTCCTTTCCCAATTCCCTACTTCTACTGCAAGAGCCTAATAACTGAGATGGGAGAGGTTCACAAACTTTTGTTGAATAAATTATTAGCATCGTGCCTTACATAGAGCACACAAAACAATTACTCATTAGATAAAATGGAAAAAAGTATTTTGTAAGCTTTAAAGCTATAGCTAAGCTTTAAAAATCGGACTGTTAATCACATTAACCATTATGGTTCCGTATTCATTTTTGTTACTAGGATTCCACTGCTAAAATAAGGTAAAAGAAGAGTCACAGGTGACTTTATAAGGCATTCTCTTAACAAAAATATCTATTAGTTGGCACCCTACAACAGGATCATAATTACTGGATGGCCATGTGAGGATTCTGTGGCACAGGCATACCCTGAACTGAATTTCAGAACTCAGATTAAATTGTGGTCAGTGGATTTTAGACTAAATATATTTTGAAAAACAAGAAGCACAGAATACATGGTTACTTTCTACTGTTTAGAAGAAACCATTCCCTAACTATGCCTAAGAATATAACCTTTACTATCTATATCTTAATGGATTTATACTTCTTAATAGCCTCAACATTTGAGTAATTATAATGATAGAATATATTTGAAAAATTTCAACAACAAAATAAAATGCTACATCATATATTTACAAAGAGTTATATGCTGCTAAAGAGGGAAGACTGCATTTTTTGGATTTCTATTTCATTTACAGCATGGGGAAATACCAGTCTCATAAATACATGCAATGAAAGGAGACTAGACACTCAAATAAAATGGGCTATAGTGTGCAGAATGGAAAAGCTATTAAATGCACATTCATTTATATAAGACACACAAGAAGCTTTAAAAAGCACATAAACACCTAAGAGACAAGAAAAATCAACTTACCTAGAAAAAAAAAATTACAGCCACAGCATATTCAAAACTATTAGGTTAGAGTAAAAAAGAGTGGAACAAACATCAAAAGAGTAAATGACATGAGGTTAAGGGCATATGTACTTACAGGAATTCTTCTCCAGGGTGTTTGAGTGTATTTATCAGCATATGTGCATTTTTCCTCTTTAGATTTTTGGTGGCAGTTACACCGAGTTGCCTGAATAAAACCACAACAAATTTTTATACTAGTATAATTCTACACATACATATATATATACAAAGTAGAGCCTCATTTAAAGGGTAAAAGACTACTACCACAAAAAAAGGGCAATCTTCCAGGTCTATTCAGGTTTCCCATCTTATTCAGAGATTGGGTTCTACTGTTGAATAGTAAAAATTAACCTTGGGAATCTCTTACATTATCCATTTAAACACTATGATCTTATGTATATAAACATATACAATACTACATATATAAATGTAGAATATATACAGCAATATACAGTTTATAAAGAATACAACTGCAAAATCTAACGTATTTTTCTGAACTACAACAGTACTACTGTCACCACATCACTGTTTTTTAAATTCATTTTTGAAAGGACTCTACTGGATATTAAATACCTCCAGTCCACAAGTAAGGTTATCTATTCACATGTGTAGTACTTTTAAGCCTCCTTAATAATGTGCTAACCTTATGAACTAAACAATTTGAAGGATCTCTGCCTTTGGACAAGATCCATCTGACCATTTCAGTTCACAAATGAATTTTCTACATATGATTCTACTCAAAGCATACTCATTTAGTCATTTATACAACACAAAGCAATGCACCTATTGTGTAAACTTTGGTCTCTCAAATAAAAATCAAATTAATAAAAAAATAATGAAAAAACTGATAAGAATTTCTCCCTAGTATGTAGTTGGAATACATCTGTATTATTTATTAAGCAACTCCACTGGAGGTAAACATATTATCTCGTAGGAAAATCTACATAAAAAATTCTTGATTACTGCACCAAGTTAAAATTATGTGTCAACTTAAAAATACTTAACAAAATAACAAATTTTTCTTAATTGTAATCAGATCATTCCATTTTTCAGATATAAAACAAGATCGAATTACAAGCAAAATCTCTATAGTAAAGACATTTTTCTATTCCTAATAAATGGAACACTGAAACAAAATTCAATATATAAGCAGGGAACTTAAGAGTCTTGTGGAATTCACTGTAATAGGATATAACTTTTAATATACATGGGAGGTATGTAAGGAAAAGATAAAACATTTATCTTACACTTGATCTGAGCCAAAAGGCCGAGAAGTGATAAAACATTTATCTTAATGCAAGCACATTGTAGTCTATCCTGACTACTGCAATTCCAGAAGTAATTTCCGTTTTGTAGTCTCTATGCTAGGCATATTAAGTATTTGGCAAATGTTTGAATTTTCCATAATTTTAAAAATTATTTGTGACACTTCAATAGATGTAAAACAACTACCCAAATCATTCCCTGTCCATGTGCTCATATTCTATGCCGTCCCATATTTCAGGGAAGTATATCCTATCTTTTGACCCAAGGATAGATTTTGATTAGTTTGAATCAATCAGATTAATCCCATTCCACCATGCTTAGGAAGGGACAAAGAACTCAAACCTAGCCAATTCAATGTGAGGAAATTCTGTGTTATTTCTGAGAAAGTGCTCTTGATTTTTAAATAGGCGTGCTTGAAAAAAAAAAAAAACAGGTCTTTATCCTACTTCTGGGGACTAATATGCAAGTATGTGACACATGGAGCTAAAGAAGACATCTTGTAACCATTACAGAACAGCCAAAAGGATTCCAGAAAAGTCAACTGAGAACTTTATCATTACCCAAACGACCATTTAAGTAACCATGAAAATTGGTGGGATCTATATTGTTACTTGACTTTACAAATGTTCTAATCTTTAAGTCACTTTTAGTTTAAGAACTTTTACTTGGAACTTATTACATCATAAGAAATGCACAGATTTACAAGCTGGGTGATCTGGGACAAGTCATTAAATAAAAGTTAATATTTATCATGCACCCATGGTCCAGGTTATAGCATTAGATAGTTTACATAATATAGTTCTTTAAATGATCATAATCCTATATGGCATTATTTTTATTATCCTCACATACAGAAGAGGCTTAGGAGAAATTAGGTAACTTCCCTAAGAGAACATGGTTATTAAGTTTCAGAACCAGGATTTGAACCCAGATCTATCCAGCTTTTCACAGCTAATCATAGTTTTTCAAATATATGATTTACTCATACGTAAGAGCTAGTCTGTTTAAGCTGAGTTCTACTATCTATGACTCTATAAAGTAAATTCTATACTAGTAATTACACAAGATTATTCTGAGGGATCACTGAGCAAGTGTATCTAAATGTATCCAATTAAGGGCATTCTTAGCATTTTAAATAAGGTTTAAATGGTTGAGCATCTATAGTTTTCAGTTAAATTCTTTGAACATTGCATTATTTTACGTTTGTACATTTCACATAAAATATGAATTCAACACTTAATACTGCCACGTTACTTTTCTGAAACTCTAGACACAAACACGAGTTGGGGGTGGGTGCATATATTTTTTAAAAAAGATAAAAATGCATTGAAGCTTGAACTAGAAAGAGACTTTGAAATCCCCCAGAAAATCCTTCATATTTTTCCCTTAAATTCCAATGTTGTTAACATAATGTATTCGTGTCAGCTGTATAACCCAAACCATAGACTACTGTGTTCATCAAGTACACTTCTAATCCTCTACACCTACTTCACCCATTCACCTATCCATCTCTTTTCTGGTAACCATCCGTTTGTTTTTTCTAGTTAAGAATTTGTTTTTTGGTTTATTTTTTCCTCCATTATTCACTTATTTTGTTTCTTAAATTCCACATATGAATGAAAACCTTTGGTATTTGTCCTTCCCTTACTGGCTTATTTCACTTAGCCTTATACTCTCTATATTCATCAATGTTGCTGCAAATGGCAAGATTTCATTCTTCTTTTATGGGTGAATAATATTCTATTACACACACACACACACACTCATATATATGAATCACATCTTCTTTATCCATTCTTCTATCAATGGACACTTGGGCTATTTCCATAGTTTGGCTATTGTGAATAATGCATAAATAAACATGGGCTGCATGTACCCCTTCAGTGTAGTGGTTTTGTACTCTTTGATTGAATACCCAGTAGTGCATTTAGTGGACTGTAGGGTAGTTCTATTTTTAATTTTTTGAGGAACCTAAATATTGTCTTCCACAGTGACTGGACCAGTTTTGATTCCCACCAACAGTGCACAACGGTTCCTTTTTCTACACACCCTTGCCAACACTGGTTGTTTCTTGAATTTCTGATTTTAGCTTTCTGACAGGTGTGAGGTAACAGCGCAATGTGGTTGTAATGTGCCTTTCCCTGATGATAAATGATAGGGAGCATTGTTTCATGTGTCTGTTGGCCATCTGCAGGTGTTCTTTGAAGAAATGTCTCTTTATGTCTCCTGTCCATTTAAATGGATTGTCTTTTTGGTATTGAGTTATAGATGTTCTTTATATATTTTGGATACGGTTTCTTGAATGTGTCACGTTCAAATATCTTATCCCATTCAGTAGGCTGTCATTTAGTTTTGTTGGTTGTTTCCTTTGCTGTGCAGAAGCTTTTTATTTTGATGTAGTCCAACAGTTTATTTTTGCTTTTGTTTCCCTTGCCTCAGGAGACGTATCTAGAAAAATGCTGCTAGGGCCAAAGTCCTAGCTGAAGAACACTGACTGTGTTGTTCTAGGATTTTTATAGTTTCAGGTCTCACATCTAGGTCTTTAATTCATCTTGAGTTTATTTTTGTGTATAGTGCAAGAAGGTCATCCAGTTTCCTTCTTCTGCATGTAGGAGTTCAGTTCTCCCAACACCATTTGATGAAGACACTACCTCTTTCCCATTGTATATTCGGGCTTCCTGCATAGATTAACTGACCATATCACTGGGGGTTTATTTCTGGGCTTCTTATTCTGTTCCATTGATCTATGTGTCTATTTGTGCCAGGGCCATACTGTTTTGATTACTACAGCTTTGTAACATAACCTGAAAACTAAGTTTTTATTTTTGAGAGAGAGAGAGAGAGAGAAAGCAGAGGAGGGGCATAGAGAGAGGGAGACACAGAATCTGAAGTAGGCTCCAGGCTCTGAGCTGTCAGCACAGAACCTGATGTAGGACTTGAACTTATGGACAGTGAAATCATAACTTGGGACCCTCAACCAACTCAGCCACTCAGGTGCCCCAATATAACCTGAAATCTGAAATACCTCCAGTTTTGTTTCTCTCTAAGATTTGCTTTGGCTATTTGGGATCTTTTCTGGTTCCATATGAATTTTAGGATTGCTTATTCTAGTTCTATGAAAAAATGCTTGGTATTTTGTTAGGAATATCATTAAATCTGTGGATTCCTTTAGGTAGTATAGATATTTTAACAATATTTGTTCTTCCAATCAACGAGCATGGAATGTCTTTCCATTTCTTTGTGTCATATTCAATTTCTTTAATCAATTTTATGGTTTTCAGAATATAAGAATTTAACATCTTTGGATAAGTTTCTTCCTAGCTATTTTATTATTTTTGGTGCAATAGCAAATTGGATTGTTTGATTAATTTCTTATTCTGCTGCTTCATTATTACTACATAGAAATACAACAGATTTCTGTACAGTGATTTTATGTACAACTTTATTGAATTCATGTATCAGTTCTAGTACTTTATTGGTGGAGTCTTTTGGGTTTTCTATATAGAGTATCATGTTATCTGCAAATACTGAAAGTTTTACTTCTTCCTTATCAATATAGATGTCTTTTATTTCTTTTTCTTGTCTGACTGTTGTTGCTAGGATTTCCGGTACTATGTTGAATAAAAGCGGTGAGAGTGGACAGCCTTGTCTTACTCCTCACCTTAGGGAGAAAGCTCTCAGTTTTCCCCCACTGACAATGATGTTAGCTGTGGGTTTTCCATATGTGGCCTTTATTATGTCAAGGTATGTTTCCTCTAAACTTGCTTTGGTGAGGGTTTTTACCATGAATGATGTTGTACTTTCTAGAATGCTTTTTCTGAACTTACTGAAATGATCATATTATTCTCATCCTTTCTCTTATTGATGTGATGTATGATGTTGACTGATTTGCAAATAATGAACCATACTTGCATCCCAGCAATAAATCCCACTTGACCATGGTGAATGTAGGTTTTAATATACTGTTGGATTCAATTTGCTAATATTTTGTTGAGGATTTCTGAGTCTATGTTCATCAGAGATACTGGCCTATAGTTCTTTTTGTGGTACCTTTACCTGATTTTGTTTGCTGGGCTTTTTTTTTTTTTTAATTACTGATTCAATTTTCATTGCTGGTAACCACTCTGTTCAAATTCCCTATCTCTTCTTGCTTCAGTTTTGGGAGGTAATATATGTTTCTAGGACTTTACTGATTTCCTCTAGGTTGTCCAATTTGTTGGTGTATAGTTTTTCAAAATATTCTTTTACAATTGTATTTCTGTGCTGTTGGTTGTTATTTCTCCTCTTTCACTTGTAATTTTGAGTCCTCTTTTTTTTTCCTTTTTCCTTTTTTTTAATGAGCCTGGATTAGAGGTTTATTAATTTTGTTGGTCTTTTCAAAGAGGCAGCTCCTGGTTTCACTGATCTGTTATACTGTTTTTTTAAGTTTCCATTATTATTTATATCTGCTCTAATCTTTATTATTTCCTTCCTTCTGCTGGTTTGGGTTTTTTTGTTGTTGTTCTTCTTCATTTCCTATCTCCTTTAGATGTAAGGTTAGATTGTTTGAGATTTTGCTTGCTTCTTGAGGGAGCAATTTTCATTTCTCTCCATGTAATTTTTTACTTCGTCTTTGATTTCTCTGTTGACCCATTCATTGTTTAGTAGTATGTTATTTAACCTCCATGCATTTGTGCTCTTCCCAGATTTTTTTCTTGTGGTTTATTTCTAGTTTCAGTGTTGTAGTCAGAAAAGATGCATGGTATCACTTTGATCTTTTTGAACTTGTTGAGAAGTGTTTTATGACCTAATATGTGATCAATTCTTGAGGATATACTATGTACACTTGAAAAGGATGTATATTCTGCTGTTTTTGGATAGAATGTTCTGATTATATGTTAAATCCATCTGGTCCAGTGTGTCATTCAAAGCCACCATTCTTTGCTGATTTTGTTTAGATGATCTGTCCACTGATGTAAGTGGGGTGTTCAAGTTCCCTACTATTACTATTACTGTACTACTATTGATTAGTACTGTTATATTTCTATTAACTGTTTTTTGTATTTGGGGGCTCCTGTGTTGGATGCAGAAGTACTTATAATTATTATATGTTCTTGTTGGATTGTCCCTTAATCATTATATAGTGTCCTTCTTTGTCTCCTTATAGTCTTTGTTTTAACGTCTGTTTTGTCTGACCTAGGTACACTGCTACCCCAACCTTCTTTACACATTCAGTTGCATGATGTTTCTGTATCCCCTCACTTTCAATCTGCAGATTTCTTTTGGTCTGAAATGAGTCTCTTGTAGGGAGCATACAGATGGGTCTTGTTTTTTTTTTTGTTTTGTTTTGTTTGTTTGTTTTTTAAGTTTATCTATTTATTTTGAGAGAAAGTGTGAGCAGGGCAGGCAGAGAGAGAGGCAGACAGAGAATCTGAAGCAAGCTCCATGCTGTTAGCATGGAGGCCAACGCAGGACTCAATTTCACGAACCGTGAGATCATGACCTGAGCCAAAATCTGGAGTCTAATGCTTAACTGACTGAGCCTTCTAAGTGCCCTATGGTTCTTGTATTTTTATCCATTTTGTCACCCTACATCGTTTGATTGGTGCATTTAGTCCATTTACATTCAAAGTATGTACTGATATGTTACTGGCCATTTTACTTGCTTTGTGGTTGTTTGTGTAGTTTTTCCCTGATTCTTTCTTCTCTTGCTCTCTTTCATGGTTTGTTGGTTTTCTTTAGTGATATACTTAGATTCCTTTCTCTTTATCTTTTGCTTATCTGTTACTGGTTTTGATTTGTGGTTACCATTAGGTATGTATATAACATCTTCTGCATATAGCAGTGTATATTATGTTGATGGTTGCTTAAGCTTGAACCCATACTTTATTCCTCCTCATTTTAGGTAATATGGTGTTATATTTTACATCCTTTTATTTTGTGAATCCATTAACTGATTTTTGTAGATATACTATCTTTACGGTTTTTATGTGTCCTACTTTTTTTAGTCTTTCCTTCCCACTCAAAGAATCCCCTTTAAAATTTCTTGTAGGGTTCATTTAGTGGTCAATAACTCTTAGATTTTGCTTGCCTGAGAAACTCTTTATCTTTTTCTGTAGTGAATGATAGCCTTGCTGGATAAAGTATTCTTGGTTATGGAATGTTCCTTTCAGCACTTTGAAATATGCCACGCCATTTTGGCCTACAAAGTTTCTATTGAAAAATCGCTGATAACCTTAGCGAGTTTCCCTTTGTATGTAATTACCTTCTTTTTTCTTGTCGCTTTAAAAATGTTCTTTATCACTACTTTTTGCCATTTTAATTACTACATGCCTTTGTGTAGACCTTGTTGGGTTAATTTTGCTGGGGGACCTCTTTGCCTTCTGGATGTGAATACCTGTATCCTTCTCCGGATTAGGGAAGTTTTTAGCTATTATTTCTTCAAATAAGTTTTCTGCTCCCTTTACTCCCTTTTTTTCTTCTAGAATCCTTATAATGTAAATGTTATTATGCCTGATGGAGTCTCTGAGTTCCCGAAGTCTATTTTCATTTTGTATATTTTTTTTCTCTCACCTGCTCAGCTTGATTAACTTCCATTATTATTCTGTCTTCCAGGTCACTAATTCATCCCTCTGCTTCCTCTAGACTGCTATCATGCCATCTAGATGTGATTTTAATTTCATTTATTGTGTTCTTTATCTCTGGCTGGTTCTTTTTCATATCTTTGTTAAGGGTGTCACCAATGTCTTCCACTGTTTTCTCATGTCCAGTGAGTATCTTTATCATTACTTTAAAATCTCTATTAGGCATATTACTTTTATATCCATTTCACTTTTACTGTGGTTTTGTCCTGTGCTTTTCATTTGGGGCATATTTCTGTCTCCTCTTTTGTCTAAATCCCTCTGTGTGTTTGGAAATCAGCTATGTCTCCTGCTCTTGAAAAGTAATGCCTGTATGAACAAGAGGTCCTGTAGTTCCCTGTAGTGTCCCCTGATCGCTAGGTGTTTGGTGGTAGGGGATGGGTATGCCCTGCTGTGTGTCTTGGTCACTTTTTCTTTTAGTCTGGTTGTCTGCAGAGGGTCTCTCTGCCTGTTGTGGGCAGTGTTTAGTCTCTGGCTGGGGTGCAAACACACAATTTTAACACCTTGGGCTTCCACAGGGCCTGCTGCCAATGGGCCTGAGGCCTTGCAAAATGCTTCGGTCAGGAGACATGGTGTTGGCAAGGTTTCTGCAAGTCTTCTGGGGGAGCGGAGCCACAGCACTGGGAACTGAGGCAAAAGTGACTAAAAAGGGTAGATTCCCCAAAGCATGACGAGGTGGGCATGGCTTGGTGTTAGCAACTTAGGTAGTGAATGTCAGCACTTGGCTGGTTTACATAGGTAGCCATGTGTTAATGCTGAGTTGTGGAGACAGATGGCACCTACCATCTCCTTTGTTTCTATAGAAGTCCCTCAGTGATCCCTGCTGTTCCAGGACATGCTCCAGAATGAGTAAACCATTCTCCCTTCCATATGTTCCAGGTGTTTTTTCAAACTGCTACTTCTATGCTATAGCTCCATGGGCTGTTTGTTGTGCTGCCTCTTTAAGGGCAGGAACTCAGCTTTCTCTCACCCTTTAGGATCTCCTAGCTGATGTTTAAAATTCTAGACTTTAAGTCCCTGTGTTGTAAGAACTCATGAAATTCAGCTCCACTTGTTTTCAAAGTCAAATGTTAATGGGGATTCATCTTCCCCATTGCAGGCTTCCCTGTGTAATAGTCTGTTTCTCTCCTTTCTCTTTACCCAGAGCCCCCTCCCCTCTGCATACAGCTGCAGTCAGTTTTGCTCCCAACCATGTCTCTGCCCTTTCTACCCACTTCAATGTGGCTTCTTCTCTAACTTTAGTTATGAAGTCGTTCTGCCTATCTTTGGGTTGTTTTCTGGGTTTACACTGATGTGAGTGTTATCTAGTTATATCTGTGGGATGCGCTGAGCTTAGGATTCTCTTACTCTCCCATCTTCCCAGCCTCCAAAACTTTCATGCTTTTGATTAGGAAATCACTAGGGAGTGGTGGAAACTGTCACTGTCATTCAGCTAGTTAATACTTTTTTTTTTTTAACATTTTATTTATTTCTAGGAGACAGAGAGAGAGACAGCGTGACCAGGGAAGGGGCAGAGAGAGAGGGAGTCACAGACTGAAACAGGCTCCAGGCTCTGAGCTGGCAGTCAGCACAGAGCCCGACGCGGGGCTCGAACCCACGAACCGCGAGATCACGACCTAAGCGAAAGTCGGACGCTTAACCAACTAAGCCACCCAGGCGCCCCTCAGCTAGTTAATACTTAAGACCAAAAAAAAAAAAAAGTTCTCTAATACCTTGTTTATGATGATGTTTTACTATTTTAAAAAAAGTAGTCAGAGATGTAAGGAAAGAAAAAGTATTTTAAATAGAAAGACTATTTTAATTTTCATTATATGGAATGTGTTTACTGATCTCTACTTAAAATGGTTCATATCTTTTTAAATTATCTTGATTTAATAAATAAGTGACTTCCTAGAGTTCCATTAAAGATAGGTGATGAGCTCTTCCAAATTAAATCATTTCTAGTTTAATGTAGCAAATACAGAGAGCTTCAAAGCACCTATTGTTGCTTTTACCTTTCTTTTTTCTTTTTCTAGGATTCGTTTAGATTTTTCTTTTAAAAAAATTTTTTTTAATGTTTATTTACTTTTGAGAGAGAGAGTACAAGTGGGAGAAGGGCAGAGAGAGAAGGAGATGGAGAATCTGAAGCAGGCACCAGGCTCTGAGCTGCCAGCACAGAGCCTGACATGGGGCCTGAATTCACAGACCATGAGATCATGAGCTGAGACGAAGTCAGATGCTTAATCAACTGAGCCACCCAGGCACCACTCTTTTAGATATTTCTAAAAACTTTCTAAAAATTATTTGGAAGGTAAGATTTTCTTTTGGACAACTGGGTGCATCTCTTCAACAAGTTAGTATAGCAACAATAAAAAAGAATGGTCCTAAATTAAGAGACTTAAAAGATGTAAATAGATATAATATATAAATGCACAGGATATTTTTAGAACTGGGAAAATCTGAAGATGGACTGGATATTAGAAGACATTAAGGATTTACTATTAATTGGTTAAAGATGGTGATATTTCAGCTATGAATGTTCTTATTTTAAAAGAAACATTGAGGTTAACAGAACACTATTAAAATTTTTCAGCATAAAAGGCTTTACCTTTTTATTACTTATTAATCATATATCAATATAAAATGACCTCTTTTCATAATTCATTCAGTCTTAAATTTATTTTTCTAATTTTCATACTGCAACCTCAGCTTTTTTAATGAGAATAATTTCATTCTGTCTCACTGAACCATTTTGTTCAGCTTTATTGTACCATTTTTACATGAGCCAAATTTCCTTTGTACAAAGAAAATTAATGAATTTTGCATTATATCCTCAACGAAACTATGTGAGATAAAACTACTTTCATTTACTATTATACTTATTACATTTTATCTAATTTCTGTCACCTTAGTTCTGCTGATTTTAAATATCCTTGGATATTTTTCTACTTTCTATGTCTTTTTAAAATTTTATCTTTTGCAAGATACATTATTCTAACCTAATAGTTATCTTAAAGCATTTCAGAAACATTTTATAATGTATGTAAGTATATCAAAATAATTTAAAAATAATTTTAGATATCCATTTGTAGAAGATAAAAACTTCAACTTCAGTATTTGTCACTTTTCCAGTATATTCCTTATTTCCTTCCTCAAACCTGTACTGCACTTAATGTAAACATTTTTAAGGGGTGCTTGGGTGACTCAGTCGGTTAAGCGTCCAACTTCAGATCGGGTCATGATCTCATGGTTCATGGGTTCGAGGCCCGCATCAGGCTCCGTGCTGACAGCTCAGAACCTGGAGCATGCTTCAATTTCTGCATCTCCCTCTCACTCTCGCCTCCCCCCCACCCCCAACCCCCCAGCTCACACTCAGTTTCTCGCTCTCATTCAAAAATAAACATATAAAAAAATCATTTTCCAGAATTTAATAGCAATTTAACATTTTACAAAATAAAAATTTCATTTCAAGAAAATAAAAACGTATAAATTCAACATTCAAATGATATAAGAGATAAAGTAATGAGCAATAACTTTTCTCCCATTACTGGCTGAGAAGTTTATCTCATCTAGTCACCCTAAAAATAGTTTTCATTTCATCACTCTTTCCTTCCTTATTCTTAAGTTATTTTTTAATGTCTCACTCAGTTATTTGGAATGCATTATTAGGACATTTTACAAAGATAATTGGGTGGCACATTTTTCAAGACATTCAAGGTCTGAAAATTTACCTTGGTATATAAATAAAAATTTGTTTAGATATAAAATATAGGGTCATAAATTTTTTTGAGGTGCACTAGACACAATTTTTGTTTTCTGTAATCTATTTTTGCAAAATCTGAAGCTTCATTTCCTAATGTTGTTTTTCTTCTCCCTGAAATTGTCTGGGTACTTTAGTTTTGAAATACAAACATTAGGTCTTATTATTTTCCTTTTTAATTTTATATTTGGTAGACCCTCAATTTGTAATATTCACTCATTCATTTTACAGATTTGTAAGATTTTTTATACTCTTTAATCATAATATCTGATCCATCAGTCCCTACTATTTATTCATGAGTTGGATCTCTGTGATCTGAACTCAGTGGCTCAGAGTTCAGGATATATTATATCCTTTTACATTCTAAATGAGATTAATAATTCAAACTATTGAATTGCTTTGTTATACCAATAATGCTTCTGAATTCCAAGATTTCCTTGGCCTGTTGTCATTTTTATACCATTATGTTGTTATCCTGGCCTTTTTATGAATTGAATTATAATTAATTTCAAGATACTGCACATATTTTCATATGAGACTAACATTTGAAATAGCAATTATAAAATTACAAAGATCCAAACATGGTTCTGAGGGATCACTCAACATCATCCATGGGGAAGAAACATTTTTTTAGAATACTGTTCACTCTAACAGTTTTACCTACAGAAACCTAAGCCCAATATCCAGTTTAATTTCTGCTCTGAGAGAAAAAAATATGCCCTGTTCTCAACTCACCAGTACTTGTTTCTTTAAATACACAAAGAACATCATTTACCTTTCATCAATAAAATGAATGTAAACTGGCGACTTTCAAAACCCTCAAATGAAAGCCACCGAAAATGTACTCACAAAGACATTCTTTTCACCTTGAATAATTAATATTTAGACTAAAATTTCTTAAATATTTAGAATGAAGTAAACCACATAATTTCAGAATGCATATAATCTAAGTGTAATACAAAAGTGAAGCTTTGAAAAACCAAAATAAAGTCAAATTTCAATTCTGTCCAGACCTTAAAAAAAAAAAACCTGCTCAGTTTGAAAAGCCTCTACTTTATGTACTACACTATAATACTTACAAGCTGATGTTCTAATAGTTGAATTTTTTCATCTTTTTTCTTTATTTCCTCTTTAAGTTGTTTTATTTCATTTAATAAATCTTCATTCTGAAATATTTAAAAAAATTAACATGAAGTATTTAAAATACCCTAATGAGAAGCATTAAATCAACAATGAAGACTGGATAATGACTGGTTTATTAAGGGAAAACTCTTCTTAAATGTGCCAGCTATTAACCTATGAATAAATAGAAACCCATTTTGGTTCTTCCAAAAATTCATAGTATAATGGAGTCTAACATGTAAAAAATGAATAAAAGCAACAGTAGCTAACATTCATTAAGTACTTATCAAATGCTAAGAGCTAAGTACTTTTAGATATCTAAGCATTTGATCCTGAGTACAACCCTGAGGTGTTACTACTATCCCCTTTTTACAGATAAGGAAACTGGGACATGGGCCATATACTAAAACAAATTACATATAAAACAGTAATTTCACCCAGATTTCAAGGGATGTATGAGAGTTGCCTATCAGAAAAAATGAAGGGTTCAACAAACAGAAGGAACAACATAATTAAAGGCAGAGAGTCATTTCACGGCTGGTTCAGAAATCAGCAGAAAGATAAATATGCCTGGGAGGGCAAGAGGGAGATTCTTTTTCCATGAGCCACTTTCCTGAGAACTGCCTGACTCAAAGACAAAATACCCTGTCAGTTTAGTCTTTAAGAAATTCCTGATAGTATTAAACGGAAACCTTTGTCAAGTTAAGCAGTTTAGTCTTTAAGAAGTTCCTGGGGCGCCTGGGTAGCACAGTTGGTTAAGCGTCCAACTTCAGCTTAGGTCATGATATCCCAGTCTGTGGGTTCGAGTCTGATGTCAGGCTCGGTGCTGACAGCTAGCTCAGAGCCTGGAGGCTGCTTCAGATTCTGTGTCTTTCTCTCTCTCTGACCCTCCCCTGCTCACGCTGTCTCTCTCAGAAATAAATAAAACATTAAAAATTTTTTTTTAAAAATGCCTGATAGTATTAAATGGAAACCTTTCGTCAAATTAAGCAGAAATCCAGTTACATTTCCAAGTGTAAAGTAGCATTACCTTTTGTTAGCCCACTGCGTTTACTACTATCCAAGTAACCAGAAATATATACTGAGGAAATAGTACAAGCAAGGATATAAGGATATAAGAATATATACATGAATGACATATCTTGCCAAGGAAAAAACTATGGAGGCAATTATAATTATAAAATGCTGTAACTGAGTAAAGTATGTAAAGTATCTCTTGCAGATACATTGGGAACTAACACAAAATAGTGCAGTCTCTTTAACAGGAGATCAGAAATAGACATTTTGCAAATATCATACAAGCTTCACAAACAATGAAGAAGAAGAGATCTTTGTTACTGATGTTATATGTACTGCAACTGGGCAAGACTGTTTACTATATAGAAAAACTGATTTCCAGGTGAATTTAAAATGTTTAATTTTTTAAAAAAATCATAAATCAAGAAAAAAGAGGGGCACTTGGGTGGCTCAGTTGCTTAATCGTCCAACTTTGGCTCACATCATGATCTCATGACTTTTGAGTTTGAGCCCCATGGTGGGCTCTGTGATGACAGCTCAGAGCCTGGAACCTGGTTCAGATTCTGTCTCCATCTCTCTCTGTCCCTTTCCTGCTCACGAACTGTCTCTCTCTCTCTCTTCCCGATATAAACATTAAAAAATTTTTTAATGAAACAAAAAGACAAAAAGACTGCAGATCACAAAGGGTACATTTTTTTAAGCTATGTGGCAAATGAAGCTATTAAGAAATGGTAAGTATATTTGATTACATAAAAATTTATTTATTTATTTTTATATATTTTTTCTTATTTATTTCTAGGAGAGAGAGAGAGGGAGACAGCGTGAGCAGGGGAGGGTCAGAGAGAGAGGGAGTCACAGACTGAAACAGGCTCCAGGCTCTGAGCTGGCAGTCAGCACAGAGCCCGACGCGGGGCTCGAACCCACGAACCACGAGATCATGACCTAAGCGAAAGTCGGACGCTTAACTGACTAAGCCACCCAGGCGCCCCTGATTACATAAAAATTTAAAGCATTTATACAAGTAACACTAATGTTAAAAGCTGGTGAAAACCTATGCAAATATTACAGAGGATTTATGCTCAAGTATATTAAGAGCCTGTTCGAACATACAGGATAATTTCTAAGCCCCAAAAGACAAATAAACCAATTCCCACAAATATACATGCAACTGGCAAAATGTTCTGACTTATTGAAGAAATATAAATTCAAGTATTAAAAGTATTGTTTTATAGACATTAAATTGGGGGGGAAATGTGATGAACAAAACTACAGAAAAAAATGGTACATTATCAGACATCAAAACTGGCCTTTCTGTACAAACACACGGCTGTACATAGAAGTCATAAAAATGCTTGCACTCTGATTCAGTCATCCAACTCCTAAGAAACTATGTCAAAGAAACAATCCTAAGTATCAAAAAATCTACAAAAAGTTGTTATCTAAAAGTTTACAAATTTTCAATTGTCCTAAAAGGAGGCAACTGAAATACAATGTAGTAATCCGATGGAATACTATATGCTATCATTCAGTCACCTCTGGGTCCTGCCAGTGTTGGAAGAAATGGACCTGAAAATAAAATCCAAATACAATGGGATATCATATTAATAGTCAACATGTATACAGTATTTAACTTTATGACAGGCACTGTTCTAAGTATTTTAAACATAAAGATGGGCAAAGGAGAACACCTATCAGGAAATACGTAACTCCAGTGAAGTTTTAAAGGATGAGTAAAAGGTTCTGAAGATACAAAAATATGTCAAGCTTTGGATTTGAGGAAGAGATTCTAGTATCATACAACAATACACAGATGAAGATAAGCATAGTGTATGTGGAGAATTAGAAGCAGTGACTATCACACAAAGGCTGTAGTGAACAGCGGATACCAATTTGGTTAGTAAACCAGGCAAGAGCCAAATCATAGAGGGACATGAATATCAAGCATGACCTAAGCCAAGGGAGTGATAGTGCATTTGAGATGGCTATTTAGAGGACAAATGTGAAAATAACAACAACAAATTAGGCTAGGGAATTTGTTACCAAAATGTTATAATACTCCAGATGACAGCAGGAGCCTGACCCAAGAGAGTGAAGGGAGAAGGAAGAAGAGCAGTAATCAAAATTAGGAGGTTTTGGCAATTCTCTCTCCATGTGAAAAAGCAAAGAGCACAAAGGGACAGTCAAAGAGTGATACCTATATTTCTAGCTTGGGTTGTTTAGGTGTGCCACCAAAAGAAATGGAGAATAAATGAGAAATATGTCCAAAGAGGAAAATTTGTGAGTCTCAGATATATTATTAGAGGTACCTGGGGCTGGGACACAGTGGAAATGTCCAATGGGCAACTGGATTACTCAGTGTGAAAGAACAATTTCAGGGGCCTCTGGCTGGCTCAGTCAGTTAAGTGTCTGACTCTGGATTTTGGCTCAGATTATGATCTCCCGGGTGTGGGATCAAGTCCTCCACAGGGCTCCATATTGGGTGTGGAGCCTGCTTAAAATTCTCCCTCTCTCCCTCCCCACCACCCCTTGCGTGTACTCTCTCACTCAAAAAAAAAAGAGAGAAAATTTCATGTTATCAACACCTATGTTATATATGAAATCATGACAGTAAAAAGTTCAAAGCCAACTGGACTAAAGATACAAATCTATACTCTAAAGAAGAGGAAGAACCTACAAAAGAAACGGGAAAATGCTGAGGAGTGTAAGGGATTTCAGAGAAAAGTGACATAAATATCAAGGATAAAGCTTTTAAAATAACAGTCACACCAAATGTCTACAGCATTAAAACCAGTAGCTGCTTTCATTCTTCCAGGTTTCCACGGTAACTAGAAAGAGGTTTAAGGAGAGTCAAGGAAAGGTTTATTTGGTTTACTGAATTTATGATAGGTAAGGTACAAAAATTTGTTTATTTATTTATGTTTTTGATTTATTTCTGAGAGAGAGAGACAGCATGAGCAGGGGAGGGTCAGAGAAAGAGGGAGACACAGAATCTGAAACAGGCTTCAGGCTCTGGCTGGCTGTCACCACAGAGCCTGACACGGGGCTCGAACCCACGAACTTCAAGATCAAAGTCAGACGCTTAACTGACTGAGCCACCCGGGCACCCCAAAGTACAGAAATATATAAACTGAGGATGAAGAAAGAGCAGAAAAAGCACATTGAAGATATGAGAGGAGGAAATAATTAGGTCCTTACCAGTAGTAGAAGATAAGAGTCAAGAACCTAACAAAGGGTGGTGACACCACAGCACTGTGGGCATTTTTGCCCTGTAAATGACACAAGATGAACGTGAATGAAAAGAGATACAGGTAAGTCAGAAAGCCAGAGGGCAGGCAGCAGATCTTGCTTGATAAACACAAGGTCACTCTCAGAAACTGAGAAGAATGGCTGAGAATGAGATTTGAGGACAGAGGTCAATGTTGAGATCAGCTCATCAAGGGAATGGGAGAGGGAGCTGTTCTGAGATAAAAGACAGATTAGAGATATGGCAGGTCCAGTAGAGATTGCAGAATCTAAATTTGCAATGACACAAGTCATTTGTATCATTTGAAGCTGTGCTGCTGGATGAGAACGGGAGGGACATAACTGGGGATTTGACAGTGAAAGTGCAAAGAAGTCCAGGGTACTGGAAGCAGTATCAGCATCTTACCTTGGATAAGAAGGAAGACTATAAATTATCTGCTTGGAGGGAAATGGAGTAGGGACAAGAAATAAATACTGTGTAACAACATGTCTATCATGTAACATTAAATATATAGACAAACTAGAAAGGAACAAAGAAAATATTAAAAACATCAGTTGTATAAAAAAAGTTGGAATTAAAATTTTTTTCTTACTTCTTCACATGTAAAAACTTTTCACAAAAAAGAATGCAGAAAAAAGTCATCTTCACTTTAAAAACGTCAGTCACAAAACTTAAAACTGAGAGATGATTAGAAACCAACTAAGTCTATGGTTGTCAACTGGTGTGTATGTAAAAGTTTTTTTTTTTTTTAAAGATGTCCTATTGCAGACTATGCATATTTAGAATATGATACTCATAACAGGATGGAAGCCCAGAGATGGGAAGAAATTTGTGCAATAACAGGTAAGCTAACACATTGAGAAACCAAGACTAGATAACCAGATAACTCCTAGTCCTATATTCTTTTGGTTTTGGTTGTTTTAGATGCAATCTTGTTCCAATAAGTCACCCCATATCCTATGAGAAAATTATGCTTCTTTGACCTCTAAGTCCAGGGCTGACTACTTGACTTGATTTGGAGAAGGTGATATTTGCAACTTTCAAGCAAAATCCACATGTGGTTCTGCCAATGCTTTTTCCCTGAGGTTCAAAAACATGCCCTAGGACAGGGGCTGATCCTCCAGACTGGGTCTCAGGATGAAGCAGCAGCATAAAGCAGAGTCCCAGCTGATCTACAGCCAATATGTAACACAGTGAAAAATAACAAGTGAGAAATACATTTCTGTCACTGCAAGACACCAATATTTCAACATTGTTTGTTGACTAGCAAACACGGACTAGCATGCCCTGAAAACAGAATGTGAAAAAAAAAATAATTTTACTTAGAAACATTAAATCAGGAAAACCTGTGTATGCTTAAGATATATGTACTTCAGAAATAACCATAAAAGAAGAGCTTTTCTCAACTAAAAATAGAATTAAAAATGACCATTATAAAAAATATACTTTCAAACACTAAAATGCATCTGTGTTCTATATATTTTTAAACATGAAAAAAGATCAATTAATGCCATTTTCAGTATAGTTCTTCAATATTGTGATTATATAGAAGCACCTGTTAATAACTATAACTGGTATATTTTTAAAACTAGTATTTATAATTATAAAAAAGAATTTAAAAACTTAATATTATTTCTTGATTTAAGAAAAATAATTGTGCACCAGTAGTAATACAGGGACAACTAATCATCCAATCAATAAAATAAATTCAAATTAAAACAACAGAGTGATAAAATTTTAACTTATAAGGTAGCAAAAGTTAAAAGCAGACCTGATTAAAACTTAACACAGCAAAACTGCAGGTTTTAATACATTTATCACTAAATGTTTTGATTATTACTGCTTTATAATTTTAGTAATAAAAATTATTTTTTAATGTTTATTTTTGAGAGAGAGAGAGAAAGAGAGAGAGAACGAGTGAGGGAAGAGCAGAGAGGGAGATACTGAATCCAAAGCAGGCTCCAGGTGCCAAGCTGTCAGCACAGAGCCCGACGCAGAGACTGAACCCATGAACCATGAGATAATGACCTGACTCAAAGTTGGATGCTTAACCGACTGAGCCATCAAGGTGACTTAAAAAAGAATTTTTAAAAATTTAGCATGACTACCTAGTCATACCTTATATATTTGATCACCATCTTCTGGTTCTGGACTCGATGGCAATGATAGCTGAATATCATGCAATGAACCACTTCCATCATGCTGTCAGAGAGAAGAGAAAGAAAACATGAAATTAATACAATAACTGCAGACACTCATTTTAACCTGAAATTCACCCCAGACCAAATGCTAGCATGGCAAAGAACAAATAGGATATAAGATTTTAGGAATCTCCTTTTCATCCCTACATATCTGTAGAAGAAAATGTCGAATAGGTAAAAAGAAAGAGAGGGGTAAGAATAATTTGTAGAAATAAATAACAGATAGTACATGAGTAGATGAAGTACAAAGCCACTGAAAGTTTTAGAGTGAGAAAAGGAGTATGGAAAATTTCCTAAAGAATTTGAAGATTATCTCACCCACAAAAAATGCAAAATAAAAGTCAAATTACATCTCCTTTGTTTTTTTTTTAATCTTTTTAATGTTTTATTTATTTATTTCTAGGAGAGAGAGAGACAGCGTGAGCAGGGGAGGGTCAGAGAGAGAGGGAGACGCAGAATCTGAAAAAGGCTCCAGGCTCTGAGCTGGCAGTCGGCACAGAGCCCGACGCGGGGCTCGAACCCACGAACCGTGGGGTCATGACCTAAGCGAAAGTCAGACGCTTAACCGTCTAAGCCAACCAGGCGCCCCTGTTTGTTTGTTTTTTTTTAAAGAGAAACAACATCTCTCTTTTTTTTTTTCCTGAGAGACAGAGACAGCATGAACAGGGGAGGGTCAGAGAGAGAGAGGGAGACACAGAATCTGAAACGAGCTCTAGGCTCTGAGCTAGCTGTCAGCACAGAGCCTGATGCGGGGCTCGAACTCACGAACCGTGAGATCATGACCTGAGCCAAAGTCAGACGCTTAACCGACTGAGCCACCCAGGCGCCCCAAATTACATCTGCTTTGGTTTAGATATGATTATTTGAGTATGATTTAAAAAACTTTTTTAAATATTTACTTATTTTTTAGAGAGAAAGAGACAACGCATGAGCAGGGGAGGTACAGAGAGACAGAGAGAGGGAGAGAGAATCCAAAGCAAGCTCCAGGCTCTGTCAGCACAGAGCCCGACACCGAACTCGAACCCATGAACCATGAGATAATGACTCGGGCCGAAGTTGGACACTTAACCAACTGAGCCACCCAGGTGCCCCTGAGTGTTTTTGAGTCAGAAACAATAATATTAAATAACTCAACAAGCTTTTAAATAGAAATGACATTACATCCACAATCCAAAGGTGGCTGGCTAGTCTGAACTTCTCACCTGAACCTAACCAGAGTATTGACCTGTTTTAAAATTAAGACGGTGCCTGGGTGGCTCATCGGTTAAGCATCCGACTTCTGCTCACGTCATTATCTCGCAGTTTACGAGTTCGAGCTCCATGTTGGGCTCTTGTGCTGCTTCAGATTCTGTGCCTCCCTCTCTCTCTGCTCCTCCCCCTCTCATGTGCTCTCTCACTCTCTCAAAAATAAACATTACCAAAAAAAAATTATTTTAATAAAATTAAAACAAAAACCAAAAACAATAGAAAACCCAAGAAAACCCACAATATTCTCCATAGCATTTAAACAAAATTAAGTGTCTCATAACAAAATTCACAAAGATCTAAGATACAATCCACAATTACTCACATATAAACAACAAGGAAAATCTCAACTCACACAGGAAAAGACAATTAAGAAATACCAATGTCAAAATGAGACAGAGGTTGGAATTAATTGAAAGAGATCTTACTAGGGCCCTTATAAACATTCTCCAAAAGTAAAACAGAACACTTAAAGGGAATGGAAAGAGAAAGTCTCAGAAAAGAACAGAATACGTAAAGTGGAAGCACATGCAAATTTTAGAATTGGAAAGATTCAATAATTAAATTTCAAAATGCACTAGCTAGACTTAATACCAGCATTTGAGATGACTTAGTGAACTTGAAGATGCATCAACAGATGTCATGCAATTTGAACCATGAAGAGAAAAAAAGATTGGGGGAATGGAAAAGGAATAGAGCTCTCTGAAGGAAATATGGGACAAGAATGAAGGATCTAATATTCACAGCATTAGAGTCACAGAAGGAAGGGTAGAGGGCAGAAAAAAGTATTTGAAGAAATAATGGACAAATACACCCCAAACTTGGTGAAAGACATAAATCTGCAGATTTGGGAAGCTCAATTTAAAAGAAAATAGACAAAGCATAGTCTCTGAACATAATGGAATTTAATTAGAAACGAGTAACAGAAGGATAATCTTCAGACTCTTCAGAGAGTAGACAACAAATTTTAAATCATCTATGGGTCAAAGAAGAAACCTGAAGGCAAATAAGAAAGTATTTTGATTTGAAGAAAAATGAAGATACATTATCAAAATCTGTGGAATTCAACTAAAGCAGTGCTTAGAGGGGAAATTATTGTAAGAGACACTCATATGAAAACAAAGGTGTCAGGGCGCCTGGCTGGCTCAGTCAGTTAAGCGTCTAACTTCATCTCAGGTCATGATCTCATGGTTCATGGGTCTGAGCCCCACGTTGTGCTCTATGCGACAGCTCAGAGCCTGGAGCCTGCTTTGGAGTCTATGTCTCCCTCTCTCTCTCTGTCCTTCCCTCTTTCTCTCCTTCTCCCTACCTCCCTCTCTCTCCAAAATAAAAATAAACATTTAAAAAATAAAAAAACTTCAAAAGTGTCAAAACCACAACTGGAGCAAAATAAACCCAGAGTAAGCAGAAAGAAGAAAATAATAAAGAGCAGAAATTAAATGAAATTGAAAATCAAGAAACAGAAAAGAAAGCAATGAAATCAAAAACAGGTTATCTGACAACTGTAAAACATCTAGCAAAACTGCTGAAGAATAAAGATAGAAGGCACAAATCAGACACATCTCAGGACTGAGAAAACAGATATCAGGAATGAAAGCAGGGATATCATTAAGATGTTTCAGGTATTAAAGTACATAATGCAATAATACTATAATTGACTATGCACACAAATTTGATATTTACACAAAAGGGAGAAATTACTCAGAAAGCACAAATTATCAAAACTCACCTCAAATGAAACACAACCTGAGTAGATGTGATTATTAATAAAATTATTTCATAATTTAAACCTTCCGTAGAAGAAATATTAAAGGCTAAATATTTTCCTAGAAAATTCTTCCAAAATTTAAAGGAATAATATCAGTTCTATATAATTTCTTAGAGAAAAAATAAAGTTAGAAAATTAATTCAGTTAAATGAGGCTAGCACTTCCCTGAACCTAACTAAACGAAGAAAAAAATCAAAATCCCCAAATAGAAATATTTAGGTACAAATCTAACAAAATATAGACAAACTTTCTATACTAAAAGCAAAAAAATTAGGGAGCCTGGGTGGCTCAGCTGGTTGAGTGTCTGATTTCAGCTCAGGGAATGATCTCGCAGTGAGTTCAAGTCCCGTGTCTGACTCTGTGCTGACAGCTCACAGCCTGACTCGGGCTTCAAATTCTGTGTCTCCCTCTCTCTCTGTCCCTTCCCCGCTCGCACTCTCTCTCTGTCTCCCAAAACTGAATAAGTGTTAAAAAAAAAATAAACATTAAAAATTTTAAAAAAACGAATGATTCATGGGGCGCTTTGGTGGCTTAGTCGGTTGAGCGTCCGACTTTCGCTTAGGTCATGATCTCGCGGTTCGTGGGTTCGAGCCCCGCGTCGGGCTCTGTGCTGTCAGCCAGCTCAGAACCTGGAGCCTGTTTCAGTCCGTGACTCCCTCTCTCTCTGACCCTCCCCTGCTCACGCTGTCTCTCTCTCTCTCCTAGAAATAAATAAAAATATTTTAAAAAACATTTTAAAAAACAAAAAAAAAAGGAAAAAAAGAACCAATGAAAGAAATCAGAGATGACTTACATAAATGGAGAGGTATACTCTTTAATGAATTTAAAGACATTGTTGAAATACCAATTCTCTTCCAAATTCAACTACATATTAGTGCCCACTCAACCAAATTTCCAGCAGAATTTTTGCAGAAATAGAAAAGCTGCTTCTAAAATTTATATAGTAAGGCAAAAGATAATAGTCAAATAATTTTGAAAAGAAAAAGTTGGAAGATATAATACTACTTTAAGAGTTACTATAAAACTATCGTAATCTAGAGAATGTGATATTGGCAAAAGGACAAACATTGATCAAAGGAATAAAAGAGTCCAGATACAGACACATTTATGTTCACAGGCATTTTTGACAAAAGCAGCAAGGCAATTCAATACAGAAAGGATAGTTTTTTCAACAAATGGTACTGGAATATCCAAATGCAATAAAATTAATTTCACTCATACCTCATAAACAGTCTTCAGACTTATGTATCAAGCTTAAAACTATAAAAACTCTCCAAATAAACAGAAAATCTTTGTACCTTAGGGTTGGGCCAAGATTTCTTAAATATGATACCACACCACAAACACGACCATAAAAATAGTGATAAATTTGACTTTAAGAGAAGAATTTTTGTTCTTTAAAATACCATTAACAGAGAAGAGAAGCTACGGGCTGGGAGAAAATATTTGCAATAATCCAGGTAAAGTACTGAGCATAATGTCTAACTCACAGACAGCATTTATAAATTGTTAGCTATTCTTCAACAATATTGACAAAAAAAAAATTATGTGCTCTAGGGTCTTTTTTTTTTTAATTTTTTTAAATGTTTTATTTATTTCTAGGAGAGAGAGAGAGAGACAGCGTGAGCAGGGGAGGGTCAGAGAGAGACGGAGTCACAGACTGAAACAGGCTCCATGCTCTGAGCTGGCAGTCAGCACAGAGCCCGACGCGGGGCTCGAACCCACGAACCGCGAGATCATGACCTAAGCGAAAGTCGGACGCTTAACCGACTAAGCCACCCAGGCGCCCCTGTGCTCTAGGGTTTTTAACAGAGTTCATTAACTCACAATTGTACACAGCTGCCTAAAAGCAAATTTCATTTTTTTCGATATTCATTTGTTTTATCATTTACCTGCCTGCTAAAGTACTAATATATAAATATAAAGATCAAAACCAACAATAAAGCAGACATTTTTGTTCATGGGCAAAATAATAGACACCAAAGAAGATATACAAATAGTAAATAAGTACATGAAAATATGCTCAAAATGATTAGTCATTAGACAAATGCAAATTAAAACCACAGTGAGACACTGTTGCACATCTACTGAAAATCTTCTGAACAACACAATACCAGGCAAAGGCAAAATGCAAAATAACTGAAGGTTTCATTAATTGCTGATGGGAATACAAAATCATACAGTCCCTTTGGAAAACAGTTTCACAGTTTCTTAAGTTACATATATAGTCACCATACAACTCTACAAGTCCTAACACAAGGTACTTATCCAAGAGAAATGAAAACATGTGCATATGAAAATCTGTGCACAAATGTTTATATTTATAGTAGCTTTATTCATAATTGCCAAAAAGTGGAAAGGGACACAAATATCCCTCAACTGGTAAATGGATAAACAAACATGCATTCATACAATGGAATACTACTTAGCAATAAATAGGGAATAATTAGTAATACAAGAACAGAATGAATTAATTTGAAATGAGTTATGGTAAGTGATAAAAGCCAGACTCGGAAAACTATATATGATTCCTTTATGTGACAGTCTTGAAAAGGTAAAACTATAGAAATATAGAAGAGATCAATGGTTAAAAAAATCACTGGTTGCAAGGAGCTAGCAGTGGGTATAGGGATTGACTATAAAAGTTAAAAAAAAAAAGGAATTTTGGAGGTGATTGTAATACTGCACAACTGCATGGATCTGTCAAGCTCACAGAACTCTACAACAAAAAAGGCTGAATTTTAGAGCATGTAAAGTTATATTTCAAAAAAGCTGTATTAGATTGAATTGTGTCTTCCCTAGAAATTTATACCAATCCAAAACTTGTGAATAGAACTCCATCTGGAAATAGGGTTTTCACATGTAATCAAATTGAGGTCATAATGGAATAGGGTTGAGCCTAAATCTAATATGACTGGTATCTTTATCAATAAGAAGGGAGAAATTTGGACACACAGACACACAGATCATGTGAAGGTCATGTAAAGATGGAGGCAGAGATGGGAGTGATGCATGTACAAAGGAAAGAATGCCCAGGATTGCCAGCAATCACCAGAAGCTAAAGAGGCAGGGAAGCTTCCTCCCCCAGAGCCTTCAGAGAGCACATGGCCCTGACAACACCTTGATTTCAGATTTCTGGACTCCAGAACTGTGGGAGAATAAATTTCTGTTGTTATATGCCACCCAGCTTGTACTTTATATTGTGGCAACTCTAGAAAACTAATAAAAAAAAATTGAAACCAAACAAAGTGAGACAGTAACACTAGGTAAATCTCAACAATCCCAAGAAAAGTAAAAGTGATATACCAATATTACTAAAACACAAGAGGCATGGTAGAATTAAAGATACGAAGCATTAATGAGGATAAATCAAGACTTCAGTGGTCAAAGAAGCACTCCATCAAGATGATGTGCCAATCATAAACATTTATATACCTAATAAAATAGGGCATTAAAAGAAGAAATGGAAAAATCTATAGTTAGAGCGGGAAATTAATACTACTCAGAAACTTGCAGATCAAAGAGAAAAATTTAGTAAGGATAAAATATAAATAACACAATAAAAAAGTCAATATAATAGACATACTGCTACCTAAAATATAGAGAATTATGTTTTCAAAGAAACATAGAAAAGTCACAAAAATCAAGCATATTGTAATCAGGAAATTATAAACTATGGTCCACACGACAAATCTAGCCAGATGTCTATTTTTATCATAGTCCATGAGCTAAGAATGGCTTTTACATTTTTAAATAACTGCATTTTAAATGATTTTATAAATATCTACATAAGAACCACGATTTTGCTTCTTATCCAAAAGAGCTAAAATATTTATTATGTAGCCTTCCAAGGAAAAGTTTTCCACTCCTGCTTTAAGACACAAAGCAAATATCGACACATTCCAAAGAACTTATATCACATAGATATTCTTATTAGTCTAAGATTAGAAATCAATAAAGGATGAAAACCCATACACAAACCAATTACTTTTGAAAATTGAAATAATATTACTCTAAGTTAAAAAACTTTTATAATATAGCCCAAGACAATTGAGAGTTACTAATGTTTAAGTTATTGGTATGCCTCAAGGAAAAAAGAAACCACTTTCCAATTTTTCTGACAGTCCAACAGTCTAGATTTAGCCAATCAAAGAGGGAAAAAGCCCATTATTTCCATCAAAGCACAGAGGCTTAAAGATCATGAATAAAATCTCCAACCGAATCAATTAAAAAATCGTCTCCTCTCCAAATAACTCTGACACTAACCAATGGTAGTATTCCCTAATAAACTTCAATTCAAATGAAGTGTCCACGCCAAAATTAGAAAAGCTTTTTCAAGCATTACAGGGGGAAGAAAAACATTACATGGACAGAAAAAACTTATCTTTTTAAAAAACACTGACTAACAATCATATATGCAATGTTCATGTTTCATATCGCATATACTAAGAAGCTAATATTTACTGAATAGTATTGGCATTGTTCTAAGGATTTTGCATAAACCTATTTAATAAACCCATAAATGCAAAACTACATAAAACTACAACATCCTACTGCACAAAAAATAAGCAATTCATAGTAACTGATTGTCCCAGGTATGCTGGGCTGCTTTACTGAATGGATGGACTGTCTCACAGTTTCTATGATTTCTAATTAGGATTTTTGAACTCTAAATACAATTATCCTTACTTAACTCTTGTGCCACTAGCATTTTATTAAAGATTCAAAAAGAGAAACGTTCCTTCATCCTAAGAGCATTAGAAGACTATTGTCAGCAAGCCATCTTCCACTTTTCTCTTTTGACATAGCATCAAGGTAAACTCACATATTAACTTATTGGAAAACCCTATTAACAAACTCCATCTTACCCAGGCGGCTCTTCCATGAGTTTGCAAAAACTGGGATCTTCCTATGAGCTCCAGAGCAGCTGCAATGGACATAGACACTTGAAATGACTAACAAAAAAGTTTGGCAGCGTTGACCAATCTCTGCTGACAAGCATCATCAGTGATGTCAACAAAGCTGCCTTGTGTTTCAGAAATGCTACAACACAATCACAAGAGGCATCCTAGGAAAAGGGGTAGAGGAAGAGGAGAGATTGGTGTTTTCATTTTTTTAATAAATCATTTAAATTTAAAAAAAAGACAAAAGAATATGGATGAACAATCACATCACATCACATACACTCTCATGTGCACTGAAAATAATTTTTGAGTAATGCTGTAATTCACCTATGGGATTACATCTAATGATTCAAGCTATATTTGAGAGGATTTCTGAAATACAAACTTATAACTCCTGATTTTAAATAAGTGCTTCAGAGGGGTGATCCTAACAAATGATTGGGATAAATTATATTTTTAAAATAGAAAAATCTGGTATTCAAATTGACTAGAACATTGTTATATTAAGATAGATTCTGTAATATTTTAAGCAATTATTATTTATAAGTTTCTTCTGTTTAGATTTTTTTATTGAACCCAATTGTATATTACTGAGTCAGGATCCTTTTCTATATAAGTTTCTTCTGTCACTTGAAAATATTAGTTGTGAATTTCTTCTAATTTTTTAATTAAAAAATACTTAATTCTTCAAACCATCTGTTAACTATAGTATGAAATAAATAATTGCCTCTAGACTACTGAGTTTTTCCTCAACATTTACTTTAAAATCCTTCTGGTCCAACTGTTTAGTAGATACTTCAGCACATATGTCTGGGTTTTCTATTCTTTCCTACTGCTTTATGTTTCTATTTGTGTCAATATTACATACTGTTCTAAAGAGTTTCCTCCCACCCTCTTTTCTCTTTTTGTCTTTCTCATTCTTTGGTGTTAACAATTGTGGAGTAATTTTGATGAATACCACAAATAAAGGTGTTTTGATTTTGGGTGAAATGTTAGTACATCTATAAACAGCACTGGGAAGAACTATAGGTTCCAATCATACACTCGGTTTGCATCCTTGCCCTTTGTAACACATCATTTTTAAAATTATTTAATGTTTATATGTTTTCCTAGACTATAAGGTAGCTGGCTGGGTTACTACATTAATATCCATGGAGTAAATTAATTTTTAAAACATTTAGCCTTCCTATAGAGCATTAAGTATTTTCTTCAAATCTTTTACATAAAATTTTGCAGGTTTCTTTATAAAACATCACACAAACATCTTTCAGAATATTTACTAATGATTAAATGCTTTATTGATGCAGTGATCATTTCATTATTTCCAATTTAAATCTATGATTTATTATCTTGGAATTCTGAGTATAGCACTGTTTACATATCAGGTTTCTTTGGGGGGGGGAAACTATGACCCACAATAAGCAATACATTTATATCACAACCAAGTACATATATTCTTGAATTTGTGTGCATGTATGTGTGTATGTGTGTGCATGTGCATGTATCTAAATAAGGATGGGTGAATAGAGGATGGATACACATACAGATATCACATCAAAAATGTTCCACAAAACAATATTTGTCTTTGCTACATGTAATGCCCCCTGATAGTTCCTACACTATTCTACTTTATTGGAAAAAAAACTCTAGTTATAATGGTCAAAATTTAATTCAAAACCCACTAACCAGCTGCAATGTGTAGTTTAAAGAACAATGCACTACATACAAGAATTGTCTTCTTTCTTTTTATCTTCATTATTATCACAATCTTAGTACTCAACAAGTGTTTAATAAAATATACTGAATGATGAAATAACACTAATTTAATGAGTATTAAAGTAAATGGAATTAGCTTTTTGAGTAGCCACATAAAATTTTGAGCAATGCAAGCAATTAAAAACCCCTGACCTTCATATTTTTATTGCTGTTGTTGCCATTATTGTAATACCTAAAATTTATCAATTGCTTTCTATGCATCAGACATTATGCTCATAGCACTTTATCTGAATTTCCTCATGTATTCTTTATAATAATCCTTAGATAGGAGCTATTATAATCTCTATAATACCTAACATTTATTAATTGCTTTCTATGCATCAGACATGCTCATAGCACTTTATCTGAATTTCCTCATGTATTCTTTATAATAATCCTTAGATAGGAGCTATTATAATCTCTATATCTTTTATAGGGAATTTATTCAAGACCACACAACAAAGAAGTGGAGGAATTGGTCTAAATTCAAATTCTAATTTCTGAAATTACATTCATTCTTATTAACTTTCAGCATTAATACCTAGAAATTTAGCATTATCCCAATTATTCCACTAGTAAAAACAACTCGAGTATCAACAGGTAAATGAACACACACACACAGATGCTATTCATCAATAAAAAGTAATGAACTGCTGATACTCTCAAAACAGATGAGTATCAAAGCCATTATGGTGAGTGAAAGAATCCAGAAACAAAAAGAGTACACACTGGATGATCTCATTTAGATGAAATTCTAGAAAAGGCAAAACTCAGTAACAGAAAGAGCAATGGGTGCCTGGAACAGGTTTGAGAGGACTGATGGCAAAGGGACATGAAAGGATTTTAGCAGCTGTAGAAATGTTCTTTATCTTGATTGTAGTAGATATAGCTTTGGGCCTGCTACTGGGTCTCAGTAGTGACTGAGTGGTTAACCTTGGGCCACCAAGTTACCATGCTACCTGAGCTGCCAATCATGAATTGGATATTACCTAACACACAAAGTCATAAAGTTGGGGGTGCACAGAAACATTCCATCATCAAATGAAAGTGGTGTAGATGTGATCGGGCCTGAAGAGGCCCTAAGGATAACATGAAGAAGTGGCTCAAATGCCACTGCCCGCCTCTCCTCCCTTCTTTCTCTATGACCTCATGGGGAGTTCCCTAAAATCAGCTGACAGAGAAAGAGAAGACTCATGTTTGGTTTACAGATGGTTTCATTCAATATGCAGACAACACCTGCAAGTGGACAGCTGCAGCACTACAGCTCCTTTCTGGTACATCCTGGAAGGACAGCAGAGGAGGGAAATCCTCCAGCGGGCGGAACTTCAAGTAATGCATGTGACTGTTCACTTTGCCCAGAAAAAAAAAAAAGTCCAGACATGTGATTATATACCAATCGACAGGCCAGTGGTCAGGGACTTAGAAGAAACATGACTGAAAAAGCAGTGAAAAGGAAATTTGGGGAAGAGGTATGTGGATAGACCCTCTGTGAATAGGCAAAAATACGAAGATATTTATGCTTCATGTAAATGCTCACCAAAAGGTGATCTCAGCAGAAAAAGAATTAAAAAATTAAGTGGATAGTCTGATCCATTCCACAGATACCAGTCAGACTTTTTTCCTAGCCACCTCTGTCATCATCCAAAATGGTTCATGAACAAAATGGCAGTGGTGGCAGGGGATGCAAGTTATGCATAGACTCAGCAACATGGCCACGTTGGCTGTGGTCATTGTTTAGTGCCTAACTTACCAGCAGCAGATATCGACACAGAGTCTCTGATATGGCACCACTCCCTGGATGATCAGCCAGCTACCTGGTGGCAGACTGATTATACTAGACCCACTCCATCATGGAAAGGATGATGTCTTGTCCTTACTCTAATAGATGCTTACTCTGGATATGGACTTGCTTCTCTGTTCACAATGCTTCTACCAAAACTACCATCCATGGCCTTACAGAATGCCTCCCCAATGTGGATGGGCCTCATCCAATTAGCTTAAGGCCTGAATAGAAGAAAAGGTGGAGTAAGGGAAAACTCACTGTCTGACTGTCTTCAAACCAGGGACATTGGTCTTCTGTTGCCTTTGAACCCAGACTCATGCTAAAACAAATACTGTTGGCTCTCCTAGTTCCCAGGCCTTCAGACTCGGACTCAGACTAGAACAAGCTTGCCAACTGCTGAATTTGGGATTTCTCAACTTCCATAGCCACATGAGCCAATTCCCTATAATAAACTCTCTCTCTCTCTCAGATCTTTTTCTTTGTAGAACTCAGACTAATTCCAAAGGCAATTCCGTCAAACTGGTAATAGACATTAAGAGGAGATCTAGAAAATACAAATGTCATTTATCATGTCCTTATCAAGTAGAGTCTCTTAACCAGGTCCTGAAGACCAAGAAAATAAAGAAAGCAATAAGTGACCACTAAATTAAGGAATAACCAGGAACTAAGGCAGGTAAAGCATTTATAAAACTGTCTGATTAAAATTAATCTAACATACATTTGCTAAGTACTAGGTAATAGAAATTTTACATATTTATATGTAAAGTCCCCTGGAGCTCTATAAAATTCTATTGTTTCCTCTAAGAATTAGGCTATAGAAATAATTTTTATGATATTTATATTTTCATTAATCATTTCTCTTTAGTTTCCTTTTGTGAACTTAATTCAATCTTATAAGGGAAATAGTTTAACTAAACTGCTAAAAATAATCAAGGAAAATATTTCTGTCTGAATTTAAGGAACATTGCCTTGGGGTAAGTCATCTGGAGGAGAGAAAACCAAAGTAAGAGAACCAAAGAGGTGATGCAATTACCTCTTTGGGGATATTCTTCTTTCTGAGCTATTACTCAGTCATATCTTGCAGGGCTCGGTCAAAATATGAGGACTCTGGTGACTCCTCCCTATAATAATCAATCTTTTATGAGTAGCCCCAAGTAGATACTGGTTACAAGTGCTTATTTCAGTACTTATGCTTGCAAATGAGTGCAAAACTCCACCTCTCCAATAGCAGATCCAACAAACAACAACAATGTGCAAAGAATAAATCAAATTTTGGGCTGTAACACACTGAAATTTCATTAAGGAAGCATTCATACAGCTAAAGTAATCTTTAAAATATGTTTCTCTATATTTTTAAAAAGAAGGCTTTTGATCAGAGATACTTTTATCTTCTCTCTCTTTAACCTGTACTAAAATGATAGTGAAGAAATTTTTTTAAAAAAACATATAAATCATAATGATAGAATTACAGAGGGGCCAGAAACTCTAATAAGTGATTTAGCAGGACTGGAGAAAGACATATGTGAAGTGTGTATAGATGGAGAATATGGACAAAAAAAGAGAACCAATTTGCCCTGCAAAACCCAATGAGGGCCAAAACACTAGATACAGAAAAAAGTAAGAATATGACCCATAAGGGTTAAAGATGTTGGAAATTAACTGTAAGTCTGTATAAGGCAAGAACAGACAGACTTCCAGTCTTCTACCTCTATTCGAAGCAAAAATAAAACAAAACGAAAACTAGTGGTTTCTTCTCTGGAGACAATACAACAACCTAAGAAAAATCCTCCAATCAGTAGATACTGCAGGTCCTCCAACATCTATGCAGTCCTATAAAATCAAGCTAGCCAACTGACCAGTCCAGGTAATATACAAAGAGCCCTGAGTCAACTTTTTAGTTCCTCACTCCTAAATATTAATGAACGCTATATAATCATTAGATATTTGAAGAAAGATTCCAATAGAAAGAGAAACCAAAGTAAACATAAACAAAATGACTCTTTGGAAATAGAGATAATGCAAGGAACCTGAGAAACCTTAACAAAACCTAACAGAAACACTCCATTTAATATAGTTACTGACAGGGGCGCCTGGGTGGCTTAGTCGGTTAAGCGTCCGACTTTTGCTTAGGTCATGATCTCGTGGTTCGTGGGTTCGAGCCCCGCGTCGGGCTCTGTGCTGACTGCCAGCTCAGAGCCTGGAGCCTATTTCAGTCTGTGACTCCCTCTCTCTCTGACCCTCCCCTGCTCACGCTGTCCCTCTCTCTCTCCCTCTCCTAGAAATAAATAAAACATTAAAAAAAAATTTTAATATAGTTACTGACAAAACAAAACTTAAATGATATGAATAAGGCATAGTATATTATAGGGAGTTCCTAAAAACTAAGAATACAACTGTCAGGATAAATAATTCAACAGAAAAGGAGAGCTGGAATATGATGCTGAAGAAATATACCAGAAAAGATAATCAAATCTAAAGTAAAATATGAAAGAAAAAAATAAAAGACTGAGAATCAATTCAGAAGTCCCAGTTTGTAATTACCAAGAATTCTTGAAAGATAGAGAAAATGGACAAAAATAAAATCATGGAAATAGGTTAAGAAAATCTCACACTACACAAATCTCCAAAGAGTCTACTAAGTTACCTAGACATTAAGTGGGAAACACACAAACTATGACAAAACTCAAATCCCAGGACATCACTGTGAAATTGCAGAATGCCAGAAATAAAAGATTAGAGTGCCGGGGGGTGGGGGGCATTGTAAATCTCTCAAAGAAATAAAACTTCGAAACATAAAATGTAAAGGGGATCAGAATGTAGACTTTTCTCGGTGGCTAACCGGAATCCTAGAAAAGCAATGCATTCAGATGTCTAAAGAAAAACTCACTTCACTCTAGCCAAATCATTAATATCATATAGTAAAGTAGATGAAAGATATTTTCAGTAATGTAATGACTAAAAAGGATTTACCATCTATTTGCCCCCTCTTAGAAAGTAAATTAAAGATATACTCTAGCAAAATGAGGGAGTAAACTAAAAAAAAACAAACAAAAACAACAAAAAGAAGATATACAGGAAATAGTGGACCCAATCCCCGGATATGACAAATGGAAGTTAAGTCCTGCACGATAGCTCTAGAGAAATCTTCCGACGATATACTGTTCAGATGAGAAAAGGTTGATGCCTGGGTGGCTCAGTCAGTTAAGTGTCCGACTCTTGATTTCAGCTTAGGTCATGATCCCACAGTTGGAGAGTTTGAGCCCCACATCAGGCTCTACACTGACAATGCAGAACTTGCTTAGGATCCTCTCTCTCTCTCTCCCTCTCCAATTCGTGCATACTGTCTCTCTCAAACTTAAAAACAAAAACAAAAAGGTTGACTAAGGTGGAGTGAAGGACAGAAATCCTACATTTTCATTAAGTCTGGATGCTATGTGAATTTTTCAAAACTATGTATATGTATCACGCTTAACTTCTTTAAATTTAGTAGTACTATTAAATGGGAAAAAATTAAGAGGCAGTTATATGAAAGTTTAGACTCATTTAGCTTTTAACTTCTATTAGCATTTTGGGAAATTTCAAAGATGCCCTAAAAAGATTCTGCTATTTTTCTTGTCATAATTTTGTTTTCACTGCATAAATAAAAGGTAAAGTTAATTTGATCAGTGTTTACTATAAAATTTCAGGGGCCATAATGACAGAAAAGAACCATTAAGAAAGTCACAGTTTTTCTTTTAAGTGTCTTATCAATTCACATATTCTTTCCTGCAGTACGCTACTTCTGTCATTATTAGACATGGCCTGGTCTGACTGGTTGATATTTATTATGCTTCATGTTTCAGGGCAATAAACCCAGAAACAAAAGAGGGTATGTAGTATAGCTAGTATAATGATGGGTTCAAAGTAGATATCTAACATATTTTGGCTATTCCCCATCCCTTCTACCTCCTCTTTCCTTTGACTCGAAGCTCCTGATGAGAAACTCTCCCCAGAGTAGTGAACAGAGCAAGACTATAAACCAGAGTTTATATTCTAGTTACAGTTAAAAGTGTAAGTTCTATCTACGTCTGGATATCTCAATCATGGAATCTCTGCCTTGAGACAAGTCCAAGGATTTCAGATTTGAGAAGATCCTCTGCTTTCTTGTCCCTAGTTGTAGCATGAAAAAGCTTTCAAAAGGTAGTCCAATACCCACAAGAAGAACAGAGAAGAGCAGTCTGGAGAATCCATAATCAAGTTCTTATAAAACAATTTACGTGACTTTAACTGGATATTTACACTAACCATCATTAACAACACAGGAGCCATATTTCACTTCAACTAGCTTTTACTGAGTGTATATATCATGAGTCTGGTTTTTTTTTTTTTTTTAATATTTTTATTTATTTCTAGGAGTGAGAGAGAGACAGCATGAGCAGGGGAGGGTCAGAGAGAAAGGAGACACAGACTCTGAAACAGGCTTCCAGGCTCTGAGCTGGCAGTCAGCACAGAGCCCGACGCGGGCTCGAACCCACGAACTGCGAGATCATGACCTAAGCGAAAGTCGGACGCTTAACCGACTAAGCCACCCAGGCGCCCTCGTGAGTCTGGTTTTTTTTTTAATATTTTTTTTAAATGTTTTATTTATTTCTAGAGAGAGAGAGAGACAGCGTGAGCAGGGGAGGTCAGAGAGAGAGGGAGTCACAGACTGAAACAGGCTCCAGGCTCTGAGCTGGCAGTCAGCACAGAGCCCGACGCGGGGCTCGAACCCACGAACCGCGAGATCATGACCTGAGCGAAAGTCGGACGCTTAACCAACTAAGCCACCCAGGCGCCCCTCATGAGTCTGGTTTTGATAGAAACCAGGAATTCTAAGAATTGGTCCCTGATCATAAGAAGCTACAACATACAACCCTGAGGAAGGTAATCCAGAAAACAAATTCAGGAGAAAAGTGAGACCATTCTTTCTCAACCATAATTTTAAGCAAAAATTGGCTAGCCTATAAAAACAAACAAACAAACAAACAAACATAGCTTGAAAACTAACCAAAAGATATCCATGATTTAAAGTTAATATTGTTAGGGGCACCTGGGCGGCCCAGTCGGTTGAGCCAACTTCAGCTCAGGTCAAGATCTCACAGGTTCGTGAGTTTGAGCTCTGCATCAGGCTCTGTGCTGACAGCTCAGAGCCTGGAGTCTGCTTCATATTCTGTGTCTCTCTCTCTCTGCCCCTCCTCTGCTCATGCTCACTCTCTCTCTCTCATAAATAAATAAGCATTATGGGGCGCCTGGGTGGCTTAGTCGGTTAAGCGTTTGGCTTTCGCTTAGGTCATGATCTCGCGGTTTGTGGGTTCGAGCCCCGCGTCGGGCTCTGTGCTGACTGCCAGCCAAGAGCCTGGAGCCTGTTTCAGTCTGTGACTCCCTCTCTCTCTGGCCCTCCCCTGCTCATGCTGTCTCTCTCTCTCTCCCCTAGAAATAAATAAAAAAATAAATTAAAAAAATAAAATAACATAAATAAGCATTAAAAAAATAAAGTAAAATAAAATCAGTATTTTACTCCTTAGTTTTCTGCAACACATCTGACCTTATCTGTAAGTTCAAGCTAAAAAAACAAAGTACTACTAAATGAGAAGCCAAGTTCTACCATCAGCTTATCCAGCATCTTTGGACAAGTCACATCACTGTTATGAGTCTAGACTTTCTAGAATAAAGAAATAAAAGGGCTGAGGAAGATTAAGCTTTAAAGTCGGAAACAAAAGTTAAGTTACATGATTATGTAAGTAAAAACTGCTGCTGATTTTCTAGTTAGCTGAAATTATAACAGCCACTGATGACTAAATGCCTAAATAATATATTTCAGGTATTAGATCTCTAAATTTACAACGATTTCTAACTATGTCAACAACCCTATAAAGCAGGTCGTGTAAAAATGAGGAAACAGGAGAAAAACTGGCATACCAAATAGCACACAGCTCATGAATGTTGGGGACTATACTGAGAGCATCACACAAAAACCCATGTTTTTTCTCCCACTGAAGCTTGTTATGTACTATTTACAAGGATTATTTCCCCAAAAATCAAAATAGACATGAGAAACCCAATTAACTTTTTTAAAAAGTCAATTCATTTTTCAATTCACAATACCTGAGCTAAAAATGTTCATATGAACTCACCTGATGCAGTAGACGTTTCAGTTTAAGTAACTGCGTTTTTACAGCAGTGCAATCTTGGACCATGTGCCGGAGCGTCATCTCATCCAGTATCACTGTATTTTCAGGTACATCTACAAACATCTTCTGAGCCTGGAAAAAGGGAGTCCCTCCATAGCTTTCAAAATGACCCAAAGGAGATTCTCTATAGGGAGAGCCTCTGGAAGGGCAGGGGAAGAAGTTGGGAGGGAAAAGATATACAATATCATTTCAGAAAAAAATAGGGTAATGAAATTATTGCAGTGATTATTACATATCAGTTATCATTATCAAAAAGCCTTTGACTTTTGCTTACCTCATCAGGTAATAACCTCATTACCTAAATTTGTTTCCACCAAAAGTTCCAATCATTTCTAGTTCTCTTTAATACAATTTTACCTTCTGCACTTCCTCCCCTTTTTATGTATTTTACACACTGGTTGAATAAACCGTATTCTTCAGGAAATGGAAGAGAAAGAAAAAATTCTAGGGAAAGGCCTTGCCTTAAAAAAATTACACATATTTTCTTTGCCTGCATGAATTGTTTACTCTTTAGCTTTTGATTCTAACTGGTCTCTTGAACTTCACATTTTTGTTAGTCCCATAACTATGCTATCTATCTTCATTCCCAGTATGGTCACACATGCCTGGATTCTTATTTCTTATAAGTCCCAGCAAACAGTTAAGACAGACAAACTGCTATTTTATTTTTACATTTTGGTAAGTCTTCTTTTCCAATAAAGATTAAACTTGATTTTGTAAAAGTCTTTACACACCACATATTTCCAATCTTAAACTTTATTTTAAAAAGTCTACTCGAAGGAAATGTAAATTTCCCTTTAGTTTCATACAATATACTTGCTGAAAAAGGAGACAAAAAAGGGGGCTGATGTGTTTTGTAGATGTGAAGAACACAATGTTTTAATCAGGAGTCATCAGCTAAAGGAATTTTAAATTACTACGCTCAAATAATACATGATTCCAGTTGGTTCTTCAGACATGAACTTATTACACATGTGAGACCTCAATATATAAAAATAACACACTGAACGAAATGAGTACTCTCTCCAATATGATGGCCATATTAACATATCAGGATTCAAGTTAAATTCATGGCCCATTCAATTTGCAACAGTCACAGCGCATTAAATTTTAACCACACAGAAAAAGTAGAAACACTAAATTTTCTCCACTACATTTTCTTGTTTATAACAAATATTCCTAAATCTCTAAACTTTTAAATATTCAATATGAGCTTGGTTTTCACAAAATTATTTTTCTGAAGCTATTTTTCATATTTGATTTTAGACCTGATTTTTGTTGTAACCCAAGAAAAAAATTTTAAGAATTAAAATTTTTGATCTATAGTTAAGACTCTAATATGTTTACATATACTTCTGCCTTATTCTTGTTGGTTCAAATATAGTTGAATTATTTAATTTCAAATACTGATCACAATTAACTAATATGACTTCACCATCCATTACTGAATAGATGGGCAATATATACATGGAATAATGAAAAATATATAATAATAAAAAGTTAGCAAAATAGTAAGACAAAAATATAGAATCATCCAGCATATGAAGAGGTATGTTTTCAGAGAAAAAAAAGCTGACATATTTTGGAAGATTTTCTTGGGCAGGAAAGAACCTGGGATGTACTATAAAGTGTAAGGTTAAGTTTGACTGAAATGAAAGGAAGGCATTCTGGAACAAGAAAATAAAAAGCAACAGCACAAAGTGCAAGGCATGATTATCAGGGACAAGGAGACTCTTAAATATGGCTTATGAGGCCACAGATAGACTAAATCCAACTTACTCTTCAACTTCATCCCTCAACACATCTTAATCCATAGCCAATTACCTGAGATTGCCAAAGCATGCTACAATCTCCCTCATCTCCAAATCTATGTCATCCTCTTCATACTCCTAGCTAGGCTATTCACCCTGCCCTCCACTGCACACTTGATCTGAAGAATGATAACTCCTCTTCATCTTAAATTAGTTGGCATTTCCTCAGGGAAAGCTTCCTTTATACCCTAACGCAGGGCTTGGAACTTTCACTGGTGTCCTCTACTGTGCCGTACTACTATACTTGTCACAGTATACTGTGTTCAGGTACATCTGTGCCAAATTATACACTTCATGAAGACAAAGACGGTGTATTCTTTTTCTCTAGATCAAAAACAGTTAGCTTTTAATTTATTTATTTTTGTTGTTGTTGCTTTCATTGAATGATTAAGGAGCATGGATTTTAAGCACTAGGTTGTTTCTTTTCAAGCTTCCATCTGAGATAATAAAATTCTTTAGTCGTGACCTTAAACACAATTTTAAAATTATAATCTGGAAGCAGTCACATTTAAAACTACCAGTTAATAATCAAATTAAACTTTACTTTCTATTTTACCAAGTGAATAAAACAAAACTTAGAGAGGAAGATACTGAAAGAGACTGGTCTGCTGTCTTTAACATAAAAATCAGGTACAGAATAAGGCTTATTTTCGGTTGACTAAATATGAACTACGTGCAAGGAACTAATGAATTAAAAACATTTCAAAGGAAGAGTCACAACAAGTCTTTATCACTAATAATACAGGGTAAAAAAGATTTGGTATCCAGAAAACCACAATGGCATAAAAGAACTGCCTCTTGCCTAGGATTAAGGTTTAAATCCTGGCTGATAGTAACTAGCTACTGAAAATACTTAATATCTTTGGGCCATAGTTTCTTTAATTCTCTATGTTCACCAGTGCATACCAAATAAAGTTCATATACCTTAGCTTGCATTCCAAATACTTCCACCATGAGATCCCAAGTGAAACTTCTATCTTCATCTAGTATTAAAATGCTACTTCCTCCAAAAGCCCTTTCTGATGCCCTCAACTAGATAAAACTAGCACTTTAGGATCTCTAATTTATTTTGTATAAATTAAAGAAATCTATATAACTATCACCTCTAATTAGATTGCAGGCCCTTTGAAAATATGGCCATTATCTTATTCATTTTTATATTATCTCCATAGATTACCTGAGTTTATTTTTTTTTTTAATTTTTTTTAACGTTTTATTTATTTCTAGGAGAGAGAGAGAGACAGCGTGAGCAGGGTAGGGTCAGAGAGAGAGGGAGTCACAGACTCTGAAACAGGCTCCAGGCTCTGGGCTGGCAGTCAGCACAGAGCCCGACGCAGGGCTCGGGCTCGAACCCACGAACCGCGAGATCATGACCTAAGCGAAAGTCGGACGCTTAACCGACTAAGCCACCCAGGCGTCCCTAGATTACCTGAGTTTAAATCTCATCTCTGTCACTTATTAGCTAGTAAAAGGACAGGTTACTTTATCTATCTTTCATTTTCTTGATCTATAAATCAAGGATAATAAGAGTACTTATTTCATTAGGTTGGTATAAGTCTCATATGAGGTAATATATTTTGTTAAAGTGTTTAGAACAGTTCCTAATATATGGTAAATGTTAAATAAAAAGTAACTGCTATTGTACTATTTACTATAAATAATTTCCAACTTTATATTGAGAAAATTTTCTAACATAAATGTTAAAAAAATACTAGATTGCCATATACCCTTTCACCTATATTCCTCAGCTGGTAAATTTTAATATAATTTGTTTATACTTGTGTATTTGGTGCTAAACCATCTGACAAAACATTGGAAATAACAGTATCTTCCCAAAGTTAGCTGGAAAAAAAAATGAAGATAACTGAAAGGCAAAAGACAAAGATGGAACAAAAAGCAAATGTATAACAGGGATTATTTCAGAAAATGAAAGGAACAATTAAAGACAGGAAAGGAAAAAAATGACTGAGAGATAATGAGGACTCTGAGATTTCACACTCTGAGAAGATGATGCAGTTCACATACGGGAATCTGAACCTCTGAAACCTCTGAAAATGAGAAGTAAAATCACTTTCCAAGAGTGCAAGCACAAGCCCAGGGATGAAGACATAAAGAAGGTAAAGAAAAATAAACATGAAATAATAGAAGAATTACTGAAAACAACACATCATATTAAACTGACAGGCATATGCCTCTATTTGTATATGGATTTTAACAACTGTAGATTTCTGGTAGAGAAATTAGATGGTGAAAGCAACAGAAGACTGCATGCTGTTTTGGGGAATGCACTGGAAGGTTGGCAGTGTGTTAGCAAAGGTAGAATCTATGTGGCTGACCACAGGCCAGGTAGTTGACTGAATATGAAGAAATGAACCAGTATGGATATTTATTGGGTGAGGGCAAAAATGAGTTCAGTAGTTACAGAAGCATGAGAAAGATATGTCCACCATCATCATCAATGTTATTTAACATTGTTCCATAAGTATAGCAAACAAAGTTGCCCGCCCCCCCAAATGAGATCAGGATAACTACAAAAAGGAATCTTTGAGGTTTTTTTAGCCCATTTAAATTGAATCCATATAATAGCACCTGATAGTCAATCCAAGCACCTAATAATCATATCATTGCATAGTCACTTATTGCCGTTTTAAAGGAATCTCCCTAAATTACATGGCTGTATCTATATACTTAAGTTCTTATCCACTTCGACCCAAGCTTTTTGAGTACTAATATATGTGATTCTGTGCTAATCTTAAAGTCTGTGATTCACACATTAGACTAACCAATAGAGAAGCATGTGTGAGAGACAGGGAAATTCAGAATTTTTCCTCTTACTTCATTTCCTAACCTGAGTTGCACTTTGACTTCACAAAACCTTTAGTGTTTCTTTTTTCATCACGAATAAGTTAAATATATGTATTTTATGTTCATGGTTATTATATTTTTTTTTAATGGTAGATTGGACACAATCTCAATCAAACTCCTACCAAATTATTCTGTGAATATCAACAAAGTTATTCTAAAGTTTATATGACCAGGAAAAAGAGCCAGAATGCTAAATACTTCAGAGGAATAAAGTCAGAATACTGACAGTGATTTCCAGACTTACCACATAAAGTGACAGTAATCAAGACTGCAGTACTGATGAACAGATAAAGAGATCAGTGGAACAAAACAGAGAATCCTAAAATACATCCACACATATAGTCAACTGATCTTTGACAAGGAGCAAAGGCAATTCAAAGAGGACAGAATAACAGAAATACCATATGATCTAGTAATTCCACTACTGAATATTTACCCAAAGAAAACAAAACTACTAATTCAAAAAGGTATTTGTACCCTTATGTTTATATCTATAACAGTCAAGATATGAAGCAACCCAAATGTCCACTGCTAGATGAATCGGTAAAGAAGATGTGGTATCTGTACACACACACACACACACACACGAATACTACTTAAAAAAAAAAAGATCTTGCCATCTGTAATATCATGAATGGACTTAGAAGGTATTTCACCTAGGTGAAATAAATCAGAGAGAAAAGATAAATACCATAATTTCACTTATATGTGGAATTTTAAAAAGAAATGAACAACTAAAGAAACAAGCAAAGAAACAAAAAGACTCAAGTACAGATAACATTGATGGTTGCCAGGATGGGTGAAATGAATAAAGGGTATTAATAGGTACAAACTTCCAGTTATAAAATAAGTAAGTCATAGAGATGAAAAGCACAGCACAGAAATACAGTCAATTGTAATGTTTTGGTGACAGATGGGGATTCTTATTTATCATGATGAGTACTGAGTAATGTATAAAAACATTGAATCAATATGTTATACACTTGAAACTAATATAAACATTGTATGTTAATTATACAAAGAAAGAAAGAAAGAAAGAAAGAAAGAAAGAAAGAAAGAAAGAAAGAAAGAAAGAAAGAAAACCTAAGGAAAAACTCCATAAGACAAAAACAAAGGAGAATGGACAGTGTTTTCAACAAGAGATACTAGAAAAACTAGATATCCATATGCAAAATAATGATCATTCAAACTGTTCACAAAAATTAACTCAACATGAATCAAAGACCTAAATGTAAAACATAAAACCACAAGATAATAAGGAAGAAACTTCAGGTGATATTGGGTTTGGCACTAACTTCTTAGAAACAACACAAAAAGTACACTCATAAAAGAAAACAATTATAAACTGAACTGCATAAAATTTAAAACATCTGTTCTTTAAAAATCACCATTAGGAGACTGAAAAGGCAAGTCATGGACTGGGACAAAATATTTGTAAAATATCTGACAAAGAACTAATATCTAAAATATGCAAAAAACTTAAAATTCAACAAGAAAACAACCAAATTTTAAAATGAGCAAAAATGGGGTGCCTGTGCTCCTGAGTCGGTTGAGTATCTCTAACTTTGGCTCACATCATGATCTCACAGTTCGTGAGTTCAAACCCTACATCTGGCTCTGTGCTGACAGCTCAGAATTTGGAGCCTGCTTCAGATTTTATGTCTCCCTCTTTCTCTGCCCCTCCCTCACATGCACTCTGTCTCTCTCAAAAATAAACATTAAAAAAAATTTTAAGTGGGCAAAAGTTCTAAACAGACATCTCACTAAAGATATTCAAATGGCAAATAACTTGTGAACAAATGTTCAACATTATATATCATTTGACAACTGCAAATTAAAACAATGAGATATCACCACACACCTATTAGAATGGTTAAAACCCAAAACACCACCAAATGCTGGTGAGGGTGTGTAACAACAGGAGCTCTCACTCATTGCTAGAGAAAATGCTAAATGTACAGTCAATTTCGCAGTTTCTTACTAACCTAAATATCTTCCTATATAATCCAGCAAATGTGCTTGATATTTACCAAAATGAGTTCAAAATTTACACATGTAAATGTTTAGAGCAGCTTTATTCGTAGTTGCCAAATTTTGGAAGTAATCAAGATGTCTTTCAGGAAGTGAATGGATAAACAAACTGTAGTACATCCAAACAATGGACTATTATTTAGTGATAAAAAGAAATGAGTTATCAAGCTGTGAAAAGGCATGGAGGAAATGTAAATGACCTGAGTGAAAGAAACCAATCTGAAAACACTACATATAACTATATGGCATTCTGGAAAAGGCAAAGCTATGGAGACAGTAAAAAGATCACTGTTTGCTGTGTGTGTGGCGGGGGACGACAAGGAAGGGATAATACACGGAGAACATGAAAGTCTAAGCAAAGTGAAATTATTCTGTATGATAAGGTAATGGGAGATACAGGTCATTATGCATTTATCAAAGGCCATAGAATGTATACACAAAGAATGAACTCTAATGTAAACTATGGATTTTAGTTAATAATAGTATATCAATATTGACTCATCAACTGTAACAACTAATGAAAGATTTTAATAATAGAACAAATTGTATAAAAGAAGGTGAGGGAATAAACGGAAAGTCTCTGTGCTTTCTGCTCAATATTTCTAAACCTAATACTGCTCTAAAAATGAAGTGTACTAACTAAAAGACAGAAGGAAGTATTTGCAGAATGACAGAATAAAAGATCTCTGAAAAGTCCACTCCTCCATAAGAGCACTGAGACCAATGGCAAATTGGTTAAAATCAACTTTTCCAGTATTATAAAAATGCTTGGCATAACCAAGGAGCGCTTATTAAAAAAAAAAAGGAAAAAGGAAAAAAGAGAAAGAAAAAAACCCCAGTTGAATCTTGGAGAGAACAAGCTCTGTGGCATTTAATTTATTCTATTGCTATGCCTATCTCCCCAGCTCTGTCGTAGCTTGGAAAACAAGAGCCTTATAACCATAATAGCAGTGAAATTCAGCAATCACTGGGGGAAAGAAGTGGGTGGTATACTGGGTTTGGAATTCTTTGAAAAGCACCATTTCCAGAAAATAGTTACTATTTGACCTAACCAACACCTCCCTAGAAAAACCATTCTCAGCTCTTGTTTCATTTGACCTAATTTGGAAGCTTCTCAGTGGGAACAGCCTTATCTCTAGTACATTTTGTTGAAAAAAAATCAGTACAACTGATTAAAATTTCAAGCTGTCTGAAATGGCAATGATCAAAAAAACTTAAAAGAAAAACCTGAGGAATGAGACGTCCATACGAAGCTTTGAAATGCCCCCAACATATCTTGGACATAGAGAAGGCCATATACCTGTGTAGGGCTCTGTGCATGCCAAGGAAATACCTGAAAAGAACTTAACTTCTCACTTTTGGCTCTCCTTGAGTCTCTGAGCATAAAGAAGGAAATGAAGGCTAAGGCAGAGCTGCAAACTGCTTGCCAGATTGTTGAAAGCATCCCTAAATACATACACACACACACACACACACACACACACACACACAGCCCCTTGAAAAAGGCTGGGATACTTAATGGTTCAGGGTATTAAAATAAAAATGTTGTCTAATAATTACTTCGACAAACTCCAAAATATAATAAAGAGACATCATAAACTGTCAAAAACTAAAAAAAAAAACAAAAAACGGGATTCATCATGTAGAAGACAAGCTCAGTAAGATTAACAGCTGATTTTTCATCAGAAAGCATGGTTGTCAAAATATTAAGATTGTCAAACAAGAATTCTATATCCAGCAAAATTAGCCTTCAAAATTCAAGAGAAATTAAAACATCACCATATAAACAAAAACTGAGAATATGTGTTGCTATTAGACCTTCCCTACAAGATAAACTGAAGTTAACACCCTCCTTATTAATGGACAGAAGAAAAGGGTCAGCAAGGAAATAGAAGACTTGAACACTACATATTAACAAAATTCAATAGATATCTATAGAACATTTATAGAGATTAAATTAGTAACCAAAAAACTTTCTACAAACTAAAGCCCAAGCCCAAAACACAAATCAAAACCACAATGAGATACCACTTCATACCAGTCAGAATGGCTAAGATTAACAATTCAGGTAATGAGATGTTGGTGAGATTGCAGAGAAAGAGGAACTCTTTTGCACTACTGGTGGGAATAAATACTGGTGCAGCCATTCTAGAAAAGAGTATGAGGGTTCCTCAAACACTAAAACTAGAACAATCCTATGACCCAGCAATTGCCTTACTAGGTATTTATCCAAAGGATACAGGTGTGATGTTTTGAAGGCACACATGCACCTCAATGTTTATAGCAGCACTACTGACAATAGCTAAAGTATGGAATGAGCCCAAATGTCCATCAACAGGTGAATGAATAAAGATGTGATATATGCGTGTGTGTGTGTGTGTGTGTGTGTGTGTGTGTGTGTACACAATGAAATATTACTTGTCGATCAAACAGAATGAAATCTTCCCATTTGCAACAACATGGATGGAATCAGAGTGTATTATGCTAAGCGGAATTTGTCAGTCAGATATAGAAATACATGATTTCACAAATATGTGGAATTTCATATAAAAAACCAGATGAACACAGTGGAAGGGAAGCAAAAATAATATAAAAACAGGGAGAGGAACAAAACATAAGAGATTCTTACATACAGAGAACAAACTGAGGGTTGCTGGAGGGGTTGTGGGTGGGAGCATGGGCTGGGGCATTAAGAAAGACACTTAATGGGATGAGCACTGGGTGTTATACGTAGGGAATGAATCACTGGATTCTATGCCTGAAATCATTATTGCACTATATGTTAACTAATTTGTATGTAAATTAAAAAATAGGTAGGCAGGAAGGCAAGGAAGGAAAGAAGGAAGGAAGGAAGGAAGGAAGGAAGGAAGGAAGGAAGGAAGGAAGGCAGGCAGGCAGGAAGGCAGGTAAGCTCAAGCTCAAATAACTGTACTGGTAAATCCTACAAGTTCTTCCAAAAATAGAAATGAAAGGAACATTTTCCTTTCCTTTTCAATCTATGTGACCATAATACCAAAATCAGACAATGACATCTCAAGAAAAAAAAAACAAAACTATAAACCAATATTATGAATATATACACAAAAATCCTCAACACAATACAAGCAAATTGAATCCAGCAACTCATAAAATGATTATATACCATGACCAAGTATGATTTATCCAAGAAATGCAAGGTAGGTTCAACATATGTAAATCAGTCAATATCATACACCACATTAAGAGAATGAAAGTGAAAATTTTATCTCAATAGTCACAGAAATAGTATTTGACAAAAACTAACACCCTTTCATGATAAAAACACTCAATAAGGGGCGCCTGGGTGGCTTAGTCGGTTAAGCGTCCGACTTTCGCTTAGGTCATGATCTCGCGGTTCGTGGGTTCGAGCCCCGCGTCGGGCTCTGTGCTGACTGCCAGCTCAGAGCCTGGAGCCTGTTTCAGTCTGTGACTCCCTCTCTCTCTGACCCTCCCATGCTCACGCCTGTCTCTCTCTCCTAGAAATAAATAAAACATTAAAAAATAAAAAACCACACTGGGCGCCTGGGTGGCTTAGTCGGTTAAGCGTCCGACTTTCGCTTGGGTCATGATCTCGCGGTTTGTGGGTTCGAGCCCCGCGTCGGGCTCTGTGCTGACTGCCAGCTCAGAGCTTGGAGCCTGTTTCAGTCTGTGACTCCCCCTCTCTCTGACCCTCCCTGCTCACGCTGTCTCTCTCTCCCAGAAATAAATAAAACATTAAAAAAAATTAAAAAAAAAAAAAAAAACACACTCAATAAAATTTGATTAGAAGGGAAGTTCCTCAACCTGACTAAAACTATCTAGGAAAAAGCAGAGCTAACAACATACGTTAATAACAAGACTGAATGCTTTTTCTTTAATATTAGAAAGGCATGAATATTTGCTCTCACCAGTCCTATTCAACAGTACATTGGAGGTTCTAGCCATACAAATTATGCTGGAGGGAAAAAAAAGGAAAGTACCTAGATGGAAAGAAAAATATAAAACTACCCATCTCTGATGACATGATCTTATACAGAGAGAATCTTAAGAAACTAAGAGGTCAGGGAGTTAAATGAACCATGTACATGAACACTGAAGGCACTCAGGATTCTAGCAAAGCTCACAATGAAGAGGAAAAATGAGTCAATGGCCAAGACTTCTGAGGCGGGAACAGGGACCAAGAATGAGGGGTTGATACAGCCAAATGCCCTAAGTCTCAAAGTAAAGACAGTGAAGAATACTGCATTTAGAAACAAAGAAGGAGTGAAGACAAAGACCCCACTTCTTAACAGTAAACTACTAGAGTGACTAGAAAATTAACAATCCTTCATATAAAAATACTACTAGGGAATTAGTATAGGAAAGAGTTAGATTTCAGTTACATTCAGGAGAAGGTGAGCAAAGAGGTCAAGAATGTGAGTTTCTTAGGATGTGAAAGAATTCCACATAGCATAGTGGAAGGTGTAGGGAAAGGAGGAGGTTGGGAGAGAAAAAGGAGTGAAAACCTAGGCCAGATGAGGAGAAGAGAGCATAGTATTATGAAAAATATGTAAAGGAAACTGATCAGTGGCTCTGAACCACTGAACTGCAGATAAGACAATTCCTATAATTACAGTCCCCTGTGTAACAAATAAGACATGTTCCTATAATTAAAAAAAAAAAAAAGACAGGGACGCCTGGGTGGGCCAGTCGGTTAAGCATCCAACTTCAGCTCAGGTCATGATCTCATGGTCTGTGAGTTTGAGCCTTGTGTCAGACTCTGTGCTGACAGCTGGAGTCTGCTTCAGATTCTGTCTCCGTCTCTCTGCCCCTCTCTGCTCGCATTCTGTCTCTCTCTCAAAAATAAATAAAAAAAATTTTTTAAGAATTGATTAAAAAAAAAGGAAATAATAAGAATTAAAGGACAGACTGCAAAAGGAACACTCAAGAAGTCATGGAACAGCAGACACTTTTACACATGTAATGTTAAAAAGGCCTTGGCATTAGTACATCCAAACTCGGGCATAGAGAGAAAATAATAATACTCTTAAGCTATGCTGGAGATTAAGGCTGGTCTTGAGTGAGGTTTCTCTCTCTATCCCTCATCCCCATTACTAGCTCTAGGGGATCTAGATGCCCCAGACCCACACGGCCAACTTAAAACCTGGAGGGATTAATAAACTGGTTAACCTAGAACTATTCAAGACAAACCAGGGTGCCCATTTCTTGGGAAGTTCTGTGCTAAGGGAGTCAAATTAGCAACCCCCAAGAATATGGTGCATTTCTCTCTCCTCCCTGAGAATCACCAGTGTGGATGATATACAAATCACTAGTCCCTCAAAATACACAGTGTAAAAAGGGGTCTGTGGTCATATGTTTTGGGAAATGGCTACATATTCTTTTACCACATTTTGCAAAATCATAGTACTGTATTTATATAATTAAAGCACCATGGAAAACTATTAAGAAAACACTTTATTCATTACTACTGATCAGAGAATTGCTCTTCCATGGTTAATTAACATCCAGGAATATCGTTTTTGGAAAATGTTCTCCAACTTTTGAAAGATGACTAATCAGCCTCAGTTTGATCATTCCCAGACAGGACAGAGATTACAACTTCCATCCAGGTAACTCATTCCATTTGGGACAATCTAATAGTAATCCCATTTTAAGCTGACATTACTGCCTTTTACCTTAAAATAGAGACTTTTGCTGTTAGAGTTAGAGATCACATTTATTCATTCCTGCACATGACTTAGCAATCCAGCTAAGGACTTGTAGTAGTTCTCTGAAAATGCCTCAGTATTCATACATGGTTTTACACAAGCTATTTTTTCCATCTGAACACTCATCCTTCTCCTACAGAAACCACTCTTCTGCAATCTCTACAGTCATTATTACCAGTTCAATAGTAACTTCCTTTTACACACGACTACCCTAGACAAAAACCAGTTGCTGCGTGCTTCTGGAGTCCTATATAAATCACTTTATTAAGGCACTCATCATCCTTCTACTGCACAAATGCTATATTATAACTACCTACATACCTGTCCCTCCCAACAACTCAACATCCAGGAAATATTTACTAACTCAACTTTGTATGGGATGGAGGTGGCACATGAAACTTTTACCTAACCAATAACTAACTGCAATGACTCCAACTACACTCATGTACTGCATAATGGTTTTTACCATCCTCAAGACAATGCTCCAAGAAGCCACTACCCATCCACTGCTATTACCTCTCACACTCTCTCCAAATTCATCCCAGCTTGAGAATTTAGATTTCAACAGAGGTTCTCAATGAATATGTATTAAATGGATGAATAAATCTTATCAGAAGTATATGCAATGGTTCACATTTTAGTTAGGCTTCTAAATTTTCATAAGTTGGCCTTAAATTTACCTTCTTTTAAGCTAACCATCAAAGATGAGGGAAGCATAATCTTCATTGTTAGCAACTACGACTATTTTTACATCACATTCTTGCCTGACAATAACAACTCTCCAATGTCCATTCCTTATCAAAAGCCTAGCTGTAAGAAACAACAGCCAAAATAATGTCTGGAAGGATATATACCCCATGCATTCTTCTATATCTTCTAAATTTTATCCCTACATTTAATCATACCAAGAGAAAGATGTCTAGTTAAACTTCATTATTTCATGACCCACTGAAGAACTGCCTTTTCTCACTTGGTCTAGAGTTATCTGTAGCCAACACTGAAGAACATAAGTAAGAAATGGACTTAAGGAATTTGTCATTATTTCTACTTTGGGAAGCTGCTGGGACCTGTCCTCTATATCACAAGGTATTACCCTTAAAATAACTCATGCAAAGCAACTTCAGGTTTGTGTCTCCTGAAAGCAAGTCAAATCAGGAGAAACACATCCTTTATCTTATGCATACTGTAAATCTTGCAATGGATAAAATTCTGTTCTTTGCTTCTGCTGCTTCTTAAAGCCAAAAATTTTTTTGTTGTTGTTCAAGAACTATATGGGGCCATACATTTCCCTTCCATTGTTTCTTCATCCAGTTTTACTATCTGTATTGCAAATGTGCCCCCAAATGACCTCAAATCCCTAGTGGAATGAGATGAGGAGGTGAAAAGAGAAAAAATTAATAACTACCACCACTGGGTGTCTACTGAAAACTATATATTGCTCCAAGCACTTTTGCCCCTAATCCTTGAACATTGAGAGAAAGGTATTACCTGTTTTATAGATGATAAACTGGAGTGGATAAATAAATTACCTGTGCTCACAAAGCTAATTTGTGTCAGGTCAGAGTTTGATCCCAGTTTGACGGAGTACAGAACCCAATTATATATAAAATCTGATCAAATTAAAGACTATCCAATGCTTCAAAAAGGAAAAGAATTCTAGCAGTGTACAGTATCTTCCTCTGCTTCTAATAGCACTTAAGGAATTTTTAAGTTTTAATTTATTATATAAGCAAAAGAAGACAAATCACTTGGCACTAATTTTATACATAATTAACTTTAAAAAATTGAACATTTAATCATTCCTAAATGAGAAACAGAAAATGACACCAAACAAAGTCCACATAGCAGACATTAAGTAAAATATTTTTATTTATGGTAAAGCTAATAGAAAAAAGATTTGGGCCTAAAGGAAAGAATTAAGACATATTATTCCAATTAGAAACACATATGACTTGAAATATTTTTTGGTGCCTCTAAAAACCAGGTTAAAAAACACTTTTGGGGGCAGGGGGAAATCATGATTCAAAATTAATCAAAAGATAGGAAATGTAATCTAAATTAGACTTACCTGCTCAAGTCACTTTTTCCATGGTGATGATAGTGGTCAGGATGGCTGAGATGATAATGCTCCTGTCCACTCCACCTCTGGGGTGGCCTTTTCCAAAATCCTTCCTGAGACTGCCGAACATTTCTGTCAGACCGGTCAAAGCGGTTCATATTGTCACACTCCACTAGATAGATTCAAAAGCAAAACACTATAAACATGTGCACATTCTGTAGAAGTTAACTATTTACATCTTGATAATTAAGTGCTGCTGAAAATATAAAAATAATATTCTAAAAATACCAGCAATTGATATTATCTAATCACAAAATCAAGATTTCCAATAGAAAAATAACCAGTTCTTGCGGTGAAAACTTAACTTTTTAGTATTCAAACTGAAGTACATTATAAAACTTTCATATCACAGGCACTTAAGTAACTTTTCAAACAAGCATACTATCCTTGTTATCAACATTATACATTTTAAACACCAATAATCAGTTTTAAGTGGTTTTTCATCATTATCACAAGCTGGTTCTGACTTCAGAATGAAAATGAACCCCCAAAAATAGAAGATTTCTAGTAGAGAACTTGTTCCCAAAAATGAATGCCACGATTAACTTTCACTGATTTCAAGAAGCACAAATTAAGTTTTCAACACAAACGAATAGTATTTTTTAAAAATTAAGCTCACAGTTTTAGAAAGTAAGACACTTCAATCTGCCTACAGTAGAGCTTATTCAAAAAGTCTAAAATGCCACTGAAAACAAAGCCAGTACTTTGCAGCAACAAACAGCACACTCCCTGAAATCCAAATGCCAAAAATCACGAAAAGAATCTCCCTGAAATACCCCAAGCTTCTCCTTCACTTACCCAAAGACTTTTTCCTCACATATCTGAGCACTCACTAGGAGAGTTACTTTGTACAAGGGAGACATTGTGTCGCCGGCTGCCTACTCAGACATAGTTGCATACAAGGCACTGACAAACAGGCCTTCCTTCCTGCTCAACTCCCAGCCCTCCCTGTGGGAAGCAAGCCCAGTTTACCCTGTGACTCCATCTTCGCTCAGTGGTTACATAGCTACTGAGTTAGGACTGTTACTAAAAATACAACTAAACACTAACCCAAGCCAGGGGCAGGAAAGGTTTCTCTAGTCTGAGAATGATTACATGAGAAAGTTCAAATCCTAAATGCTCAGAATTCCTTGATAAAGAAGCTGTAGAAATCAATTAATCCTCAACTTAAAAAAATCATTATTTAAATGATTATTTTCACCGAACTCAATCTTGAATTTGAAACATGGGAAGTGTTTTATTACAGTATACCAGATAAAAACAAACTTTCCCTCTCCAAAATAAGTAGTTAAAATATAGATGTTCAATTCTCATCTACACTAAACTTGCTGTAACATATTTCTCCTAAAATGCATAATAATTTTGTATAACTTTTTAAAAGACTTTGAAGTTTTGTTTCTAATATTTGGAAAAATTGATTTTGGGGAAAAACTATATATTTTATAGTTTAAAAAATGTTAAAGGAAAAATTTGTAAAAGAAGCCTTACATTTGAAATTATTTCAAACAATTTCTTGTCATTTTAATAAGAGAAATTACAATCTATTTTTTTTTTAAAGTTTAATTGTAGAAAACTGGACTATTGGATAAATAAAGGCATTGGTGATCATTATAATTAAAAAACAGGAGTAAAAAATGAAAGCAGAAAAGAAAAATTAATTTAAAAGTAATCCTTAGGCTGAAAACTGATTTTAGTTCACATTTGTATTATACTCAGAAGCTCATCAAGAATTTATACATAGCATTAAAATGTTACTTTAGTTGCAGCAATTCTATATAGCTGAGGGATAATCTGTATCTAGTTTTAAATGCTCTGAATTCATATTTTTTAATTCAGGCAGAAATAATTCTACTTACTCCCCAAACAAGAAATTATGTCATAATAGGAAACTAATATGTAATTAGGATATCACCAACAGTGTGCATACAGAGTAACAAGAAGCAAATGAACAGAGCAAATAGGTGAGGGGATGGAGTTAAATACTGTGGGAAATTAAAATGCATAAAATTGATGTACCGCTTTTGTGTCTCTAAAGAGGTTCTTGGTTCAACACACACACTAAAAATTAAAGAAACAAGAACTCAACACAGGCACAGGGCAAATAAACACTGGAAACAAATACTTGCCACAACCATAAAAGACTATTAGTAGAAACTGAGACAGAGGGGCCTAAATTCTCAGATAAATGACTGCTCCAAGACTCTAAGATTCTGCTTATACAGTTGATATCTGAACAATGTGGGTGTAAGAAGTGAATGACCCCCTGCACAGTCAAAAATCCATGTATAACTTTTGATTCCCCCAAAACTGAACTATTAATAGCCTACAGTGTGCCGGAAGCCTTACCAATAGCATAGTCAATTACCATGTATTTTGTATATTATGTGTATTATATACTGTATTCTTACAATGAAGTAAACTAGAGAAAATAAAATGTAAATAAGAAAATCCTAAGAAAAAATACACTTATAGTACTTCACTGTATCGAAAAAAGAAAATGTTATTAATAAAATCATAAGGAAGATAAACACATTTATAGCACTGTACTATTTTTATTGAAAAAAAAACCCACATATAAATGAGCCTGTGCATTTCAAACCTGTGTTGTTCAAGGGTCAACTGTACTCCTATACGAGGCACCCATCGAACATGTTTATACACTTTAAATGTTACTAAGAAGATAATGTGAAATAACGTTAGTGATGGTTTCTTGTAAAAGATTAGGGATTCTGACAGAAGGAAAGAAATAATATAGAAAAGAAAATGGAAAGCAAACCAAACTATAAGATGGAGATAAATCAAAACCATTTCCATAGCCAATGAGGGAACAGGACACAAAGAAAGGAAACAAATCTCTCTGAACATGAAATACTGTAGGGTATGATGAGGTGAACTGAAAGGTATCCTAGTTTGAAAAAATTTTAACCCAGTATGTCAGTCACATCTATACACCAAATTTCTCCCCAACTCTGAACTGAGGTCTAGAAGATAAAGAAAAGCCTTGTGAAGGTGCTTTCCAGTTCCAAAAGTAAAAGGCAGAAGATTTTAGTTACTTTACTGTGAGTAAGAGACAGATAATATCAGGACCTTGACCCTCTGGAAGGGGAAAGAGGATCTAATATAGTTAAATGAAAGATATGGGATGGGGGCGCCTGGGTGGCTCAGCTGGTTGGGCGGCCAGCTTTGGCTGAGGTCATGATCTCAGGGGTTCGTGGGTTCGAGCCCCGCATCGGGCTCTGTGCTGACAGCTAGCTCAGAGCCTGGAGCCTGCTTCAGATTCTGTGTCTCTGTCTCTCTCTCTGACCCTCTACTGCTCATGCTCGCTCGCTCTATCTCAGAAGTAAATAAAACATTAAAAAAAAAAAAAAGATATGGGATGTGGGGATGCCTAGATCTAACGCTCATCACACTCATTTCTTCTGATTTGCTAAAAGGAACAAAATATAACACCAAAAACAACCTAGACTATTCCTCTGATTACTTAAAGTCATAATGGTTGACACGAATAGTATTTGTACCTGTGAGTAACATTTGGCTATGAAGATGGCAGGAAGAAATTACACATTACAAAGACTGGAAAGAACGTGCTTTGCAGGAGATTTTACAATCTGATCAGAAAAGCCCTGAACTAAAATTAGGTTTGAAAGAAGGAAAGGTTATGTAAAAAAAAAAATCATGAACCTTGTTTTTACTAAACACAATTAGTACTGAAAAAGAAAGACAAATCTCCAGAAGAAAATACAGTAATTGGAAAGTGATCAAGGACAATACTCTAGAACTCATATGACTATCTCAATAAAAAGGCCAACAATGTGGCCTTAGGAAATGCAACATGGAATAAGTGCAATTTAATAGACACCATAACTTGGTGTGTGGGGTTCAGGAAGTAATTAGAAAAGCATCTTTTTCAACAGAGAAAAGTTTAAAAACAGAAGCACATGTAACAAGATATACACTATGAAAATGTCACAAACCTGAGGCTTTATACTATGTGCCAAATGCTAGGCTCTAATCTGTAGACAATGTGTGACCATCAGATGTTCCAGAGCAAGATAATAAAGCAACATGATTGTGTTTTTGATACAACCTAAATGGTTCATTTTAGAAACACTTTGGAACAAAAAAAGAGCACATCTCAAATACTCAGTGGTCTGCCAAAAGAAAGTCAGATGCAAAATTGTTTCCTTAAGAGATTCCTTGGTGAAGGTAAAAGAAAAATGCAAAAGAATTAAAACAATTCTGTCTTTTAGATCTTTCCTAATTGCAAATGAAACCTAAAGTCCTTTCTCGTTTTTTTTTTATTGTTTTTTTTTTTTTATTTATTTCTAGAGAGAGAGAGAGACAGCATGAGCAGGGGAGGGTCAGAGAGAGAGGGAGTCACAGACTGAAACAGGCTCCAGGCTCTGAGCTGGCAGTCAGCACAGAGCCCGACGCGGGGCTCGAACCCACGAACCGCGAGATCATGACCTAAGCGAAAGTCGGGCGCTCAACCAACTAAGCTACCCAGGCACCCCAAGTCCTTTCTCGTTTTATTCCTCCTCTCATTCTATCCTCCTCCTCTGACCCATCTCCCTTGACCTGTTTCCCTACCCTGAAGCTGGCCAGAAACCTCAAGGACTCAGTACCTCTTAAAGTTAAATCTCCTTCAGAAGAGGGAAGATGCCATAGGGTTGATTTTAAACCAGGTCAGGTCTCATTCTAAGCTGAAAGTCACGGCTGGATGTTTTCTAAGGTCTAAACAAGATTGGGAGAAATTTGCAAAGGAATTTAGGACAGTTTTAGGAACTGATAGTCTTGGGCTCCCAGATCTATTACCCATTAGTTCATACATTGAAGGGAAACCCAGGTGCAAAAATAGAATGGAAAAAGCAGTGTGAAGAATTTGAAAGTCACGTGAATATGAAAGAACCCATGACTGTGTAGATGAGGAAAGAGTTTTCATTGACTCTCTTAGGATCTGAAAGTTAAAACTGACAAGACAGATTAATGGAAGGAAAGCATACAAATGCATTTAATATAATATGTGACACAGGAGACTTCAGAAGGAAAGACCCAAAGAAACAGTTAGGCCTGTGTATTTTTATGCTAGGTTCGATGAAGAATAGACAATCATGGACGAATATGACAGTTACAGAGTATGAGGTAACTGTAGAAAACCGGGGGAAACTTGAAAAGTCCTATTAGGATTCTTCTTGGCGTCTCTTGTCTTTAGAATGAAGAATGGCGCCTTTTCTCTGGGTATAGGGGAGCAACTCTCACATGAGGGTTTTATGGCCTGTTTCAGGGAAGAAGTATGAGGGGAGGAAAAGGTAAGAGGGACTTTCCTGCTTCTGCCATTTACTCAAAGTCCTTTAGCTTAAAATAGTCAATATACCAAGGCACTATATTTTGGGGTACTATGTAACTGAACTCCATCAAGCACATAGAAAACCAGAAGAGGTTAAAAAAGGCCTTTCAGAGGCTGTCAACAAAGTCTTCTCTGTGAACACAGATTGGGCTCTGATTCAGTTCTGTAAGGAAATAAAGGATAAATCCACTGCCAACTTTAAGAACAGATGAACACCTTTAGATAGCGTTTGGGGATAGATTCTGAAAGAGATATGGCCCAGTCTCTCTCCTTACTTTTTGTGAAAGATTTTAAGGCAGAAATAGGATAAGTATAGCTTCATTGCTGGATGTCTAATGCTTGGAAAGAGCCCAGGAAAAAAGCAGAATATGACTCAGAATAAAATTATGTTCTTCATATGTAACAACTAGATGCTTCCACCACAACCACTTAAACACTAGAAGAAGAAGTCTCTTAGTACACTTACAGATACTATTACCAGCAGAGCACTGGAAAAACAAGTGTTCTGCATCGCTTAAGAAATAAAAGAGAAAAAATACAGTGGGTGATTAATCAAAGTGTTCTAAAGAGAAAATAAAGTATCCAATTTCCAGTTTTACCCTTTGTGCTCAAAAGATAATTTTCTCTAATATTAAAAGAAAATCTTGCAGATGTTTTATTGCTACAGGCACTACAATATCAACCTTAAACCCTACTATTGTTATATCATCTCCCCTCAATGTCACCAAAAAACTCAGGTGTGGATATTTCCAATACTTCTTAGTTCCTAAATCCTAGACCATAACTATCCAAGAAACATTGGACCAACAAGCATTCTTTCCTCCCCTGTGTTATCACGTATAATAAATAGGTCATGATTTACTACACAAATGTAATTGCCAGATAAATATTCTCCTCATGGTCTCTTCCTTGAAATCCCAGAAGACCCCTTACTCATAATACAGTCATAGCAAGCTTGTGGCCAAAATCAAACCCAAAGTAAAGATCTCAACAAGGTCTCAGTCTTTTTGTTGAAAAAAATTCCACTGATACTGGCAGAATGAGTGATGCTGAACTCACCAAGCTTCAGAGTAACCCATTTCATGCCTCTACCCAAATCTGCATAATAGCCACAAAAATAAAAAATCAAAAGTATATTAGAAGACTCCTTTAAACCTTTTACCAGTCCTTGTAACATTCCTATCCTCTTCCCGATCAAAATGAAACTCAGGTGGATGGGTACAGTCATCCAGGAACTCAGAACTATAGAGAAGTCATTCCTTAATATCTAGTAGTGTCAAAATGGAATATTATTTTATGTTTAGTGCCTCTGAAGGCTACATATTTTAGACCTACATTCTGCTTTCTTCAGCATTCAGTTAGCTCAAAATAGTCAATGTCTGTTTGCCATCTCCTAGGAAAATCTACAATGTATATGAGATGTTAAATCTCAGGACTTCCCTCCTACTTGTCATAAGTCCCCAACCCAAGACCTCAAAGACTTTAAATTTCCCTCATTCTAAATTTACCTATTATGAAGATAACTTTGTTGTCCTCTAAAGATGAAGCAGGCTCTAAGACCAATTCCTTTAGCTCAGAGAAGATCTAAAGTTTCCAAAGAAAAGCTGTTAAAATTCTGTCAGAAAATGCATTATCTAGGATGTGATTATTCCAAGGAAGCACAACCCTCACTCCACACAAGCCTTTAAAACATCACATGAAATCTCCCGGATCATCGTCTCATTCTCCCCCCATAATTTTCAATGGTTTTAAGTCTCGACCCTAAGAGATGATATATGCACATTTCTGCTCAGCCTGTTGTCCTTGTGCCATCTGCCATGAGAGCAACCTGCTCCAGGTAATCCTGGTCTTGAAGAAACAAGTAGACCTGACCCGAATCCCACAGCCTGAGCTGTCCCAGCTAATCCATGAATAAGGAAAATAAGTGTTTATTTTGATAACATTTGAAGATTCTGAGATTGTTACACAGCATCCTGGGAACACGGAAAAAAAGATTTCTGAACATTGTGACAACTGTGAGCTCCTACTGCCCTCAATAGCACCATATCCCTGTATTTTTCTAGCATCATGTATAAAAAGGACTTCACCAACATCTTTGGTACATCTGTGGCCTCTGGGAGGCCTGAGAAACTAGGTAAATGTTGACTGACAGGGAATCCACAGATCTTCTGGAGCCATTTCTCTTTCCAGCAGTATTTACATTTCAACCCTTGCCCCAGGGGTTTTCTGAAGTTCATCTCTGATTCTAGATCAGTCCTTTAGATAGAAAGTGCTACAAATATCAGGTCAGTGGGAGCAAGAGTACCCAGGCCTCTCTTGCATATGGATTATCTAAATCCCTACTCTAGCAGTTGGGATCCTGAGAGGAAGAGTGTGGATTTGGGAGTAAAAAAATGTGGAATGAATCATCTGGAAGGTCACCATCTGCCCACAATTAATCTTTTTAAAATTTTCAGAATCGATCTTGTAAAAATATTTATCAACTTAATGAGTTTTACTGCTATTTCACAAGGCAAATGATATGTTTCTCTAAATGTGTTTCTTCTTAGAATTAAAATGAAACTAAAGGGAAAAAAAGATGGATATGTATACAAGGAAAAAAAGGACAAATCCTACCTACCACTTACCTTATGGTATAGACACACAATTTTATTGGATCATACAGAATTATATCTAAGACCTACAAAGTCAGGTTTCAAAGAATAAAATAAATTTGCAAATGAATTTATTTAACACCACTTAAGACTGATTCTCAGTCTGAAATAAAGTCCGTAAATAACAAATATTAAAGTCCGTAAATAACAAATATTAAAGGAGCTCAACTATATATGCCTCTCGGAAGTTCAATATGGTTCCTACTTACCATTTTCAAGAGGTGCATCCTCAGGCAGATCCACATCAAGCATAAGGTCATCATCCTCAAGGTCACATGATTCAAGGTTATTCAGAATATCCTGTGAGTAAAAACAATTTAAAAAATGCTAAAACTAGCTCAAAAAATCTATGTCTTCATTAGTTTTGGAAACATCACTCAATGATAGTCTCAATTTACTCAATGTTTGTATTCTAAAAACACATTTTTTAAATAAAACTTAATAAAAAAGATTTAATTGGTTTACTTGTTAAGCTATTTGTAATATCCTTCTTTTACTCTTCCTCCCACCAATAATTTTTTAATTTATTTTTTAAAATTTACACAATGCTCACTATCTGCAAGATACTGTTCTAAGTACTTTACAAATATTAATTCATTTATTTAATCTTCAAAATAACCCTATGATTTAGTGACTAGTACAATTGCAAGAAATTAATGCACAAAGCCAAAAGTCTATTTCCTGAGTCCATGCTTTTACCAAGTTCCCCGATTATATGAATAACCAAAGACGATAAAGAATCTTCCAAACTTTATTCATATTTGGTGTGCAAGGTTGTGTTTTATTATACCTAGGAATTGGAGCTCTGGTGTAAAATAATGAAGGCCTATAACAATATGATCATTCCATTTCCTTTCTTGTGCCAAACCCACCTACTACTACCTCTGGCACCACTACTATCTCCTCAGTTTGCTTTAATGTGTTTGTTTTTTTTTTTAATATTTTTATTTATTTCTAGAGAGAGAGAGAGAGAGACAGCATGAGCAGGGGAGGGTCAGAGAGAGAGGGAGTCACAGACTGAAACAGGCTCCAGGCTCTGAGCTAGCAGTCAGCACAGAGCCCAACGAGGGGCCCGAACCCGCGAACCGCAAGATCATGACCTAAGCGAAAGTCGGACGCTTAACCGACTAATCCACCAGGCGCCCCTAATGTGTTCTTTTTCTATAAAAAATAAACAGGACTGAACTAGTCAAATTGGTAATAAGAAACCACTCCTGGGTTCCATGCACAACCTTGCTAGCTACCTATCACCTATCTTGAGAAAAGTAAGGTTTTCCTTTCAAAGACTCTTGTTCTGAAGTCTAATTAAAGAAATGGACAAAATTTAAAGTTAGAAACTCAGTTTGACCTGTAGCCCATTAGCAGATCCTTCCAATCTAAGAATTGATTCAATACTGTAAGACTCTGTTAGTATAAATAAATAAAAAACTTAAAAACCCATAAAATTTTAAATAACAGATATTATGGACTTCAAAAGCTCTTATAGAAGGAGGATGTATATTTTATTACAGATGATATGAATAAAATTAGCATTTATTCCTTATATGTCAAGTATTCCATCCAAATCTGTCCAATTTTGTGTGGTTGGCCTTTCTTTCAAGATACACTGAGGACTGAAAGCAAATGGAATAATTGTTACTTCTACTTCTACCTGAAAAGGCAGAAGCAAACAAACAAACAAACCCACCTCTGGATAATTATTTAACCGTGACAGAAAAAGACATATTTCACAGAACCTTTATGAATTAACCACTGTCCTTACTATTTAGGTCTTCTAAAAGCCAAAAAACAAAAACAAAATAAACCAAACAAACAAAAAAAAAACAAAAAAACAAAAAAAGTTGGACATGGAAAGAAACTGGCAAAGGCCATAATAGTCAAATCACAAAATATAAAATAAACAGCCAATAAATATAATGTAGAAAGAATGCTAACACCAATGGTGATTTACCACAATTGAAAAGTATCTAGTACTCATTAATACTCCAGATGGGATTAGATTCATAAGGTTTCTGGAAGCAATTTGTCAAAATTTAGCTAAAACCTTTTTTTAAAAATGTTTAGTTATTTTGAGAGAAAGTGTGTGAAAAGGGGAAGGGCAGAGAGAGGGGGAGAGAGAGGATCCAAAGTGGGCTCTGTGCTGACAGCAGAGAGACCAATGTAGGGCCTCGAATCAATGAACTATGAGATCATAACCTGAGCCAAAGTCAGATGCTTAACTGACTGGGTCACGCAGGTGTCCCTAGCTATAACTCTTTTTAAAAAGGCAAATTTTTCCTTTCTAAAAATTTATCACCCAGAAATAGACAAATGCAAAAAATACATGTATAAGTATGGCTATTGCAGCATTATTCAGAATGGCAAAAAAAGTAGAAAGTCCAAGAATGGAAAAATAGCTAAACACAAAGTATGATACGGTCATTCAACAGAACAGAAAACCCAGAAATGGGCCCACAAGCATATGGCCATTAATGTTTGACAAAGCAGGAAAGAATATCCAAAGGAATAAAGACAGTCTTTTCAGCAAATGGTGTTGGGAAAACTGGACAGCACGTGAAGAATGAACCTGCACCACTTTCTTACACCATACACAAAAATAAACTCAAAATGGATGAAAGACGTAAACGTAAGACAGGAAGCCATCAAAACCCTAGAGGAGAAAGGAGGCAAAAACCTCTTTGACCTTGGCCAACAAGCAACTTCTTACTCGACATGTCTCTGGAGGCGAGGGAAACAAAAGCAAAAATGAACTATTGGGACATCATCAAAATAAAAAGTTTCTGCACTGCAAAGGAAACAATCACCAAAACTAAAAGGCAACTGACAGAATGGGAGAAGATATTTGCAAATGACATATCAGTATTCAAAATCTATAATGAACTTATCAAACTCAACACCCCAAAAAAAAAATAATACAGTGAAGAAATGGGTAAAAGACATGAATAGACACTTTTCCAAAGAAGACATCCAGATGGCCAACCAACACATGAAAAAATGCTCAACATCACTCATCATCAGGGAAATACATATCAAAATCACAATGAGATACCACCTCACACCTGTCAGAATGGCTAACATTAACAACTCAGGCAACAACAAATGTTGGCAAGGATGCAGAGAAAGAGGACATCTTTTGCACTGTTGGTGAGAATGCAAACTGGTGCCACCACTCTGGAACACAGTGTGAAGGTTCCTCAAAAAATCCAAAATAGAACTACCTTATGACCCAGCAATTGCACTGCTAGGTATCTATCCAAGGGATACAGGTGTGCTGTTTACAAAGGGCCCATGCACTCCAGTGTTTATAGAAGTTCTATTGACAATAGCCAAAATATGGAAAGAGCCCAAATGTCCGTTGACAAGTGAATGGATAAAGAAGACGTGAGATATACATACACGCATGCGCACACGCACACACACACACAATGGAATATTACTCAGTAATCAAAAGAATGAAACCCTGCCATTTGCAACCACATGAATGGAACTGGAAAGCATTATCCTAAGTGTAATTAGTCAGAGAAAAATAAATATCATATGACTATACTCAATATGAGAAATTTAAGATAGAAAACAGATGAACAGAAGGGAAAGGAAGCAAAAATAATATAAAAACAGGGACAAGGACAAAATATAAGACTCTTAAATACAGAGAACAAACAGATGGTTCTTGTTGGGGCTGTGGGAGAGGGGGTGGGCTAAATGAGTAAGGGGTATTAAGGAATCTGCTCCGAGCCTAAGTATCCATCAACGGATGAATGGATTAAGAAGATTTGGTTTATCTATACGATGGAATACTATATGGCAATGAGAAAGAATGAAATCTGGCCATGTGTAGCAACATGGATGGGCCTTGAGGGTGTTACGCTGAGTGAAATAAGTCAGGCAGAGAAGGACAAATACCATATCTTTGCATGTATAGGGGGATTAGGAGGAACTTAAGGGAGGACTGCGGGGGAGAAGAAGGGGGAAATAGTGCGGGAGGGGGAGAGAGGCAAACCACGAAAGACTCTTGAATGCTGAGAACAAACTGAGGACTGATGGGGATGGGGGTGGGGTAGAGGGGAGATGGGCATAGAGGAGGGCACTTGTGGGGATGAGCACTGGCTGTTATATGGAAACCAACTTGACAATAAACTATATGTTAAAAAAAAAAAAAAAAGGAATCTGCTCCGAAATTATTGTTGCACTACATGCTAACTAACGTGGATGTAAATTAAAAATAAATAAATAAATAAAAAGGAAAAAAAGTTTTATGGCTATTGCAGAATCAGTGTGACATTCAATGGTGGCATGACATTAATCAGTGTTACCAAGAATGAATAAGCAGTTATGAAATATACTGAGGAGTTAGGATCTATAAACCAAAACTCACTGAGAAGTAAGAAAGGAGTCATGAATAACTGCTTGGTTTCTGGTTTAAGGAACAAATGGATAACTTCTATTCACTGAAATAAAGTATAAAAAAGGAAAATCAAATCTGGCAGGAGATAGAAGAATTAATATCTAATTTTAGAACTTGGTAATTTTGACATGCTTGCTGCATCTCTGAGAAGACATGTTCAGTAGATGACACTATATGAGTCTGGAGTGGCAAAGAGATTTGAGGTGCAGGAGTCACACCATTACAAATGAAGGATGCTGAATAAGGAGTCTGACAAAAGAGACAGTACAGAGTTGAAGACTGGGTTCTAACAGTTAACTCAGACAATTTTCCCCTATTCATCTTTATAAGAGGTCTATGTTTCTCAGAATTATATCAAATATATTATTAAGACTTTTCAGTAAGGATCTCAGCAAAGAGAAGAAAAAAAAACTTGATCTACTGCAATTTTTCTTCACCAGCTTAGAAATATATCATTTCTAAAATACAGGTTAGGAACTGCATTACTATAGAAAAAGAAAACCATGTAACATGGAAACTAGTTAATGTGGGAGTTTTTGTTCCCATGTTTGTTATGCCAGGCTCCTCTAACTGGCAAGCCTGTACTTATTGAGAGCCAACATCCACATACACCTATTTTACTTGGGAGACCATCTACTACAACTATTAGCTTGGAGTATGACAATAAAAACCTAAATCTGTATACTCTGGCTTCCAGAGGCTTCCCACAAGCCTCACTGGAATTAAAACTGAGTACATAGCAAAATCATCACAGAATTTCCTTGGCCTCTGAGAATACTTTTCCATCCAAATAGAGCAAGCTTTGAGATGGTAGGCCGGTTCTTTCCATGAATTCCTCCTTCACTAATAAATTAAAGAAAACCTCCAAGTTTTCGACAAATGAATAGCACCATTACTATCTACTGGAATTATCATACAGTAAAATTGATTTTTCTTATTGTGTACGGTTTATGAAATTTAAAACACATATCAACATCAATACAACCAGTACACAGACCAGTCTCTTCACCTAAAAAATCTCCCTTCCAATCAGTTACACCCTCCTCCTACCCAATCATAGTTACACCCTCCTCCTACCCATAACGCCTGACAATGATCTGTTCTCCAACACTACAGATTTGTCATTCAAGAATGTCATATAAATGGAATCATATCATATATAACCATTTCAAAGTTTATTTATTTTTGAGAGAGACAGAGCATGAGTGGGGGAAGAGCAGAGAAGAGAGATGGGGAGACACAGTATCTGAAGCAAGCTCTAGGCTCTGAGCTGTCAGCACAGAGCCCAATGCAGGGCTCGAATCCACGAACTAGGAGATCATGACCTGAGCTGAAGTCAGACGCTTAACCAACTGAGACACCCAGGTGCCCCTGTATGTAGCCCTTTTAGACGGGCTTCTTTTACTCAACAAAATTCCTTCAAGATTCACCTAAGTCATGAATATATCAATAATTCATTACTTTTTACTGCTGAGTAGTTATCCATTGCATGAATGTACTAGTTTGTGTATCCATTTATTCACTGAAGGACATTTTGGGTTTTTCCAGTTTTTAGCTATTATAAATAAAACTAAAATGAACACTCATGTACAGGTTTTAGTATGAATATAAATTCTCCTCTCTCTAGGGTAAAAAGGTAAGAGTGGGATTGTTGGGTGACATAGTAAGTACATTCTTAACTTCTTAAAAAACTTCTAAACCATGTCCCAGAGTTGCTGTAAGGTTCTGCATTCTAGTTATCAATCAGACTGACCTTTCCCATATGTCCCTCCCCAGCTTGACTACAGATCTGAAGACAGCAAATCTTGTTCCCAGTTTAGGACATTGGTCCCTGTTTCCAAAGAGCTTAGTGGAGACCTTATTCACAAATAATTGTGTTTCTCTGATCCAACTTGTCTGGGGTTACCTGAATGTCTGACACAAAGTGCTTGTCTTTGTTTGCTTAACTTGGAATTCACACAGGGTAGAAAAACAATGGGCATTTCTCAAAACTCTTGTAAGGCAAACAATCCACAATCACCCTGAAGCAAAATATTATTGTTGATACATATAACTGAATACTGAAAGACTGAGAGGAAGACTGGGGAGAGTGTTTCCTTGGGAAATTGGACAATTCAAAGGTGCCACATGTATAAAGGGGAATTTAGAAAGCTCCAAAAGAGCCCAGAGCAGGATACATTCTCATTAAAGACCTAAGAGGACCCAAAGCTTTCAACTTCAGCTGATCTCTGGGTTTGAAAAAAGTAGTACGTGAAGAAGGGTATGGCAGAGTTGAAAATGGTCAGGTTAGGCACTGAGGAAGTACCTCAACAAAGAGCCAAAGATGAAAGAAAAGGAGAGGGTTTTTAAAAAACTTTGACTTTGATATTTTTTTTTATTCTCCTTCTTTGAATTTCTTTTTCCTGCTTCCCTTCCTCCTTCTGTTCTCTCTTACTCTCCTCTTCTCCTTTTGTCTTTCTTTCCTTTTTTTCTTTCTGGCACTCAAGGAAATCTGCATAAAACACTAAGTAAATAGATTAAGGTAACACAAACTTCTTATATCAAACATGACAAGAGGAGAGACTTTACAAAAATAGTTTAGAAAAGTTACCTGAAAAGCAAACGAAGGGAGTAGTAACAAAACAAACAGTAAAGAGGTTGAAGAATATGATTTCCAGTGTTGTCACATTAAAATTTTCAAAATGTCCAGTTTTCAACAAACACCTGGAGTCATGCAAAAAAAAAGTACCATCCATTCACAGAAAAAAATTAACAGAAATGATCCCTGAAGAAGCCCAAGCATTGATTGAACTTTGTCTACTGACAAAGACTTAAGGAAAAAAAAAAAAGTCTTCAACATGACCAAAGAACTCAAGAAAACCATAGGCACATCAAGAAGAGAACATCAGTGAGGAGACAAAAAGCAAAAATTCTGGAGTTAAAGTGTAACTTAAATGAAAAATTCGGTAAACCTTCTGGGTATATATTCACAATAATTAAAAGCAGGATCTCAAAAGAGATATGTATACATCCACATCGACTGCAGTATTATTCATAACAGTCATGAGATGGAAAGAATCCAAATGTCCATCAAAAAATGAATGGATAAATGTGGTATATACATAATATAATGGAATATTATTCTCCTTTAAAAAAAAAAAAAGGAGGGGCGCCTGCGTGGTTTAGTCGGTTAGGCGTCCGACTTTCACTTAGGTCACGATCTCGCGGTTCGTGGGTTCGAGCCCCGCATCGGGTTCTGTGCTCTCAGCTAGCTCAGAGCCTGGAGCCTGTTTCAGATTCTGTGTCTCCCTCTCTCTCTGACCCTCCCCTGCTCACGCTGTCTCTCTCTCCTAGAAATAAATAAAATACTGAAAAAAAATTAAAAAAAAAAAAAAAACGAAAGCTTGTCACATACAACAACACAGATGAACCTTGAGGACACTATGCTAAGTGAAATAGGCCAGTCACAAAATGACAAATACTGCATGGTTCCACATATATGAAGTAACTAAAACAGTACAACTCACAGACACAGTAAGTAAAATGGTGGTTACCAGGAACTGGATGGGAAAAGGAAAAGGAAAAGGAAAGACCATTTATTGTTCAATGGATACAGAGCTTCAATTATGCAAGATGAAAAAAGTTCTAGAGATCTGTTTCAGGATAAAAGTAATTAAAACTACTGAATTGTACTTTAAAACAATTGAAATGGTAAGTTTTATGTAATTTTTTACAATGTAAATTTTTTACAATTAAAAATTAAGAAGAAGAATTAACTGACAACTGTTAAGAATTAAGAGACTATACAGTTGTAAACTTTTTTCACATACCGACATGATGTCAGGTATTGTGGTAATCATTTCAAATAAATTATTTCATTTAGCCCTCATGAAAAGAAACAAAAAAATCACTAGAGAGTTTCAATATCAGATCTGAGCAGGGAGAAGAAAGAACCAACAAATCTGAAGTTTTGTCCATTGCAATTATTCAGGCTAAGAAAGGAAAAAAATTAATAAAAATAAAAAATTGAGAGACTTCTGAAAATACAGTCAGGCATTCCAGGAACTTCAGAAGGAAAAGAATGAAAAACAGGCAGAAAGCATACTTGAAAAAATAATGGCCAAAAACTTCTCAAATTTGAAAAAAGACAAGAATTTACACATTGAGGAAGCAAACTGAATTACAAAAAACAATAAATGGAGATAGCATAACAAGACACATTACATTCAATTTGTCAAAACCCAAAGATAACGTGAAAATCTGTAAAGCACCTTGCATTGTATGCAAGAGACCCACAGTAAGATTAAGAGCTAAGTTCTCACCACAAAGCATGGGGGACAGAAGCGAATGGATAACATTTTGAAAGTGATGAAAGAATACTCAACCAAGAATTCTCTATCCAAGAGAACTATCCTTCAAAAATGAAGGAGAAATTCAGAGATTATAAGATAAAAACAAAAGGAGAAAACAAAACAAAACAAAAAATGAGGTTGTAACTAGTATAACTGCCTTACCAAGAAAATGGTAAGGGGAGTCATTCAGGCACTATATAAAACAAGAATTATAAATCCACGTTAATGGGTATACAATGCATTAAGATATAACCTGTGACAGGAACATAAAGGAAAAGGGGAACAAAATTGTATAGGAGCTGAGTTTCTATACACTACTGAGGCTAAATTTGTATAACTTGTATCTAGATTGTTATAAACTTAGGATTTTCATTATAATCCCTAGGTAAACAAAACGATATTTTAGATACACACATTTTTGTACCCACGTTCATCAGGGAAATTAAATTAGTCTGTAATTCTCCTTTTTAGTGGGGTCTTTGTCTGATTTTGGAATCAAGGTATTGCTGGCCTTGTAGAGTGAGTTTGGAAGTCTTCCTTACATTTTTATTTTTTGGAACAGTTTCAAAAAACTAATTATTAACTCTTTAAATGTTTGGTAGAATTCCCCTGGGAAGCCATCAGCCCTGGACTCTTTGTTGGGTGATTTTTAATTACTGCTTCAATTTCTTTACTGGTTATGGGTCTGTTCAAATTTTCTATTTCATTCTGTTTCGGTTTTGGTAGTTTAATATGTTTCTAGGAATCTGTCCATTTCTTCCAGATTACCCAATTTGTTGGCATATAATTGCTCATAATATTCTCTTATTATTAGGGCACCTGGGTGGCTCAGTCAGTTAAGCATCCAACTTAGGCTCAGGTCATGATCACACAGTTCGTGGGATCAAGCCCCGTGTAGGGCTCTGTGCTGATGGCTAGCTCAGAGCCTGGAGCCTGCTTCAGATTCTGTATCTCCCTCTCTCTCTGACCCTTCCCTCTTACTGTCTCTCTCTCTCTCAGAAATAAAATAAAACATTAAAAAATATTTAAAAAATATTCTCTTACTATTGTTTGTATTTCTGCAGTGTTGGTTGTGATCTCTCCTCTTTCATTTGTGATTTTATTTACTTGAGTCCTTTTTTAGATACACACATTTAAAAAATTAGAAGAGAATCAAAATGGTATACAAAAAAGTCAATTAAAATAACTAGGGGCACCTAGGTGGCTTGGTCAGTTGAGTGTTGACTTCACCTCAGGTCATGGTCTCACAGTTTGTAAGTTTCAAGCACCTCGTCGGTGCTTACAGGGACCCTGTAAGGTTGGGGAGCCAGCATTAGCTCCCATTGGTACACTCAATCTTTAATAGTCCTACATTAACACCTCTGCTTCAACCTTATTAATGGTTGATATATTCATCCCATTTCTAATAAACATCGAGCCCTGAAAGGACAAGTCCCTAGGCTCTCCCTTTCTGTCTCGTTAATGATTCTATTCTTTTTTTAAACATCTTTAATACCTATAAGGGAAACTGAAACAGCAAATATGACAAAGTTTTTCGAATAGTTGCTTGGTTTTACAGCATGGTTACACAGGGTACCCATTCAAAAGGGGTGTCCTTGGGCACATAGGTGGCTCAGCTGGTTGAGCGTCTGACTCTTGATTTCGGTTCCGGTCATGATCCCAGGGGGTAGGACTGAGTCCGTGTTGGGCTCTGTACTGACCCAGTAACTGCAGTATTAGGAATTTATCCAAGGGATACAGGAGTGCTGATCATAGAGGGACATGCACCCCAATGTTTATAGTAGCACTATCAACAATACCCAAATTATGGAAAGAGTCCAAATGTCCATCAACTGATGAATAGATAAAGAAGAGTGGTACATATATACAATGGAATACTACTTGGGCAATGAGAAAGAATGAAATCATGCCATTTGCAACAACATAGATGGAACTGGAGGGTAGTATGCTGAGTGAAATAAGTCAGAGAAAGAGATATCATATGTTTTGACTCATAAGTGGAATCTGAAAACTTAACAGAAGATCATGGGGGAAGTGAAAGGGGAAAAAAGTTTCAAACAGAGAGAGGGGCAAACCATAAGTGACTCTTAAATACAGAGAACAAACTGAGGGTTGATGGGGAGAGGGGGTAGGAAGGGAGGGGAAATGGGTGATGGGCATTGAGAAGGGTACTTGTTGGAATGAGCACTAGGTGTTGTATGTAAGTGATGAATCAAGGGAATCTACTCCCTAAGCCAAAAGCACACTGTGTACATTGTATGTTAACTAACTTTACAATAAATTATATTTAAAAACAAACAGATTCTTTTTCCTCCACTCTCTCTTCCTGGCTCACTCTTTGATACATATACTCTGTCTCTCTCAAATAAAAAGAAATAAAAAATTTAAAAAGATAAAAGGGGCCTCCTTAATCACAGCAATTACCGTGATCTGGTTAAGGGGCATATTCCATAGATGACTATCCCAGTGACCATAAAGCCAGTCCAGCATGGCTTGCTGTAGGGTTTAGAGCCACTTTATGTGGGGCTTTCCACTGCATGTTTATAGAAGATACTTTCTCTTCTCAAGAAACAAACTTTACAGCAGCTTTTATTCAGTCCACCAGGCTACCTGTTCCCTTGAAAATAACCCACTGAATATAGCCATTTGTGACTTTTACACAGTGAGCTGTGCATCCTACGTCAACCAAACATGCTCTCCCAGTTTGTAGCATTCAAAACCAAAGATGTTGACCCTAAATTAGTTACTCTCACAATCCATTTCAGTAAAAGTTCTTCAAGAAGCTGATGATATACGCATCCACAATATGAGACAACTCCTTCGCACTATAACCCCTTGGTTATAGTTTCTTGGATTTGCCCTCCCTCCAACTGGACTATCTTCCTGGTAACCAGAGGTCATAACAATACTGTCTGTTGTCCTAGAATAATCTTTCCCACTGCAGGTGGCTTTAGGATTATTTGGCTGTAGTTCAGACTGACTGAAATCTAAGCTTGGCTCAGCATCAGAACCAGCTCCAGAACTCTATATTACTTGCATTTTAGTTATACACATAACAATAATCAAGGAGTTGTATTTTTAGTTGGTATCTCATGTATGTATCCAGTGAGCCATCTCATTGTGAGCTGAATCTACCATCATTTCTAAATTCCATCCCATACCTTTTGCCTTTAATAATGGATCTCAGGATAGCTGCACTTTCATATTATGAGTGAATATACAGCAACCCAAAGATTAAAAATTCCTCACCCTTTTGCCCCTCCATCCTTTCTCTTCTCAAACCACCTGTTTCAGTGAGTCAGGGTTGATACAGCAAATTTCACTTTTTATGACACAAACTGCAGTGACTTTTCATGCTAACTATCCAGAGTTAAAATAAACTCCAAAGGTGAAATGTAGAGTCTTCCAAAGACTGACCTTAATTCAGATACCACCGGCTACAATTCAGGGGTTCCTAGGCCCTAAACAAACCCAGAAGTTCCCACTACTCCCTCCTTTGGGCTCAATAATTCACTAGAACAACTAACAGAACTCAGGAAGGCAATATAGTTTACAATTACAATTTTATTACAGCAAAAAGTATATTAACCATGACCCGCTAAAAGAAGAGATACACAGGGCAAGGTGTGGGATGACCCCAAATGCAAAGCTTCTGTATTCTCTCTCTGTGGACAAAATAGGTTGCTTCCTTGGTATAGTGATGAGTAGCAATATGCAGAGTATTGTTAACTAGGGATGCTCATCTGTGATTGAGTGTCCAGTGATGTTATTGGAGTATCCTTACATAGGCAACTGATCAAACCATTTGCTATATACTGAACTCAATCTCCATCCCACTTCCTCTGTTCCCCAGAGGTCAGACTAATATCACATGGCTCAATGCCCCAATTCTATAATCACAGGTTTGGTTGTTCTTTCTCCCCATCCTGAGTCATCTCATTAGCATTAACTACTATGGCCAGTGTGAACAAACACACTCCTGTCACTTGAGAAATTCCAGAGGTTTTTTTTTTTAATGTTTTATTTATTTCTGAGAGAGAGACAGTATGAACAGGGGAGGGTCAGAGAGAAGGAGACACAGAATCGGAAACAGGCTCCAGGCTCTGAGCTGTCAGCACAAAGCCCGACGCAAGGCTCCAACCCACAAACCAAGAGATCATGACCTGAGCTGAAGTCGGACGCTTAGCCGACTGAGCCACCCAGGCGCCCGATTTTTTTAACTATAATATGAATATAATATAATTTGGAATTTATTAAAACTTTTGCTATGTGAAAAGACACTTTTAAGAGAATGAAAAGACAAGGCACAGACTAGGAGAAAATATTTGTACAACACATATCTTATAAAAGATTTATATCCAATATATACAGAGAACACTTAAAACTCAATAAGAAAATAAATTAAAAAATGAGCAACAGATCTGACATTTCACCAAATATATATAAATGACAAATAAGCATATGAAAAGATATTCAGTATTATTTGTCGTTAGGGAATTGCAAATTTAAAACAATACCAATTGGATGGTTCAGTCGGGTTAGCATCCAACTTTAGCTCAGGTCACGATCTCACAATTTGTGAGTCTGAGTCCTGCATCAAGCTCTGTGCCGACAGCTTGGAGGCCAGAGCCTGCTTCGGATTCTGTGTCTCCCTCTCTCTCTCTTTCTGGTCCTCCTCTGCCTGTATTGTCTCTCTATCTCAGAAAGTATACATTATACATACATAAAGTATACATTAAAAAATAATAAATAATAAATAAATAGATAAATAAATAAATAAATAAGATACCACTATACACCTATGAAAATTCCTAAAATCCAAAACAATGACTAACTGCTGGTGAGAACAAAGAGCAACTGGAACTCTCACTCACTGCTAGTGGGGATATAAAATTGTAGAGTTACTTTTTAAAACAGTTTAGCAGTTTCCCACAAGGCTAAACATAACCTTACCATATGATCAAGCAACTGTACTCTTTGGTATTTTCCCAAATAATTAAAAAAAAATCCGTCCACAGAAATACCTGCATGTGGTTATTTATGGCAGCTTTATGGATAATGGCCCCAAACTGGAAGCAATCAAGATTTCCTTTGATAAATGAATGGATAAACAAACTGTGGTACATCCATGCAATGTAATACTATTTATCAACTTAAAAAATGAGGTATCAAGTCACGAAAAGACATGGATGAATCTCTAATGCATACTGCTAAATGAAAGAAGCCAGTATGAAAAAGCTATACACTGTATGATTTCAATTATATGACATTCTTTAAAAGGGAAAACTATAGAGATAGATTAGTGTTTGCCAGGGGGTCAATGAGGAGAGGGAAAAACAGATGAAGTGTAGGGAATATTTTTAGGATGGTGAAACTATTCTTTATGATACTGTAATGGTGAACACAAAGCATAAGCGTGTCAAAATCCACTGAATTACAGCACAAGGAGTAAACCTTAATGTATGCAAATTAAAAAATATATTTTAGAAAGTCAGGGTCCCTGGAGGGAGTGCAGAATGTGACAGAAGTCTAAATATATTACAAGTGCATGAAACAACCTCACTGAAGGGGATGAGTGGTATAAGGTGCTGACCTAAATAACTTACTTCAGAAATCAAAGGAGTCTAAGACTAAAGGCTAAGAAATTGTATAAGCACTAGCTGACAAAGGTGTTTCCTACAGGAGTACAAAGTAATAATTCTGAAAGGACTATACATGTATACTGGAACTGAACAATTACATAGGTGGATGGCTGATGGTAAGCAGCTTTCTCCCTGCTGGGAGTGGAGGGTTACAAACAAACAAGGGGAAGAAGCAAGAATGGTGCACAAGGTAATGGGATAGAATTGGACATATCAATTTGTAAACTCATATTTAGTTCAAAATACAAATGGTAACATACAGAAATATTTATAGATAGATGTATATACATAGGTTAGCACACACACACATACATATCTTCTTCTCTTTCAGCTGATAAAATCCAGAACTAAAACCTGGCTGCCACACACCTTACATGCAAATTTGGGTTTCTAATACAATCCTCCAATTAGAAACTAAGGCTCTTTGGAGAAAGGGTTGATTCTAAGACGAAGGCAGGAAATATATGAGATGAGGTTGGGCATCTTGTAGTGCCTTGTAGAAAGTTTTAAAAGAAAAAAAAAAGGTACTCAAAAACAAAATAACAAAAAACACAATGATAGGGGGGTGAACTAGAACCAAAGGTATAAAATATGTAAGTCCACACCGATATAATGAAATGACTGAATAAATAAATACACGAGGAAGAAAAGACAAATCACTCTCTATCTTGCAATAGAAATCCAAATACTTTATATAGACATACTGCACTCATATGGATGTAGAGCATAACTAGCTCTCCTAAAGTGTGGACTGCCCGAAGTGATGTTTCCTGAAGACTACACTATGGAGAGAGAGAAGAAAAGAACAACTTTACTTTGGAGAAACCTGAAAAATACTATCTCAAGCCAAGTGATCATGGTCAACAGCAACAAAGGCAAGTCGTATTGATGGTATGCATCTTTGCTACGATGTGATGAGAATGCACTTTAACTCTGTGGTCTTTTGTCCAAAAACGTTGTTTCCCCAGTCTAATCATAAGAAAAACATGAGACAAATCCCAGTTGGTAAACATTCTACATAATATCTGCCTTGTAGTATTCCTCAAAACTGTCAAGGCCATCAAAAACAAGGAAAGTCTGAGACACTGTCACAACCAAGAGGAATCTAAGGAGACATGACTGCTAACTGTAATACAGTATCCTAGATAGAATTCTAGAAGAGGGGATAAAAGGGGGGGTGAGGGAAACAGAATATCCAGTACGGACTCTAAGTAATAAGACAGCAATATTAGCTCATTAACGTGACGAATATACTATATTAATGTAATATGCTAATAAAAGAGGAAACTGAATGTAGGGTACACAGGAACTCTTTATATTATCTTTCCAATAATTCTGCAAATCTAAAACTCAAGTTTGCCAAAGACTGGGACTATAAATGAGAACATTTACTGGATCTTAATCATAACAAAGGACTGCTCATTTTTTAGAGGAACAATAATGAAATTTAGCTGTGTCTTAACAAGAATCCTTATCTATTAGTAAAACATTCAGAAATAACTAATTAGTAAGAATACAGAAATATCTAGATATAAATGTGCAACTATACACTTACATTATATTATATTAATATCATTTTATATCACATAAATCACATAAATCATGATGATAAGACCCACTTAATTTAATCCCACTTGGAGGAGAGGAGCACATGAATAGGGTTATAAATGGAAAAAGGCCATGATTTTGATCAGATTTTAAGTTGAATAACTGATATAGTAAGCCCCCTTACTCTTCTCACCAGGTTTGAATAGGTCTGAAATTTCCTATAAAAATTTAAGTAATTGCCTGATCTAAAAACAGAAAGGGCCAGGGATGCCTTGGTGGTTCAGTCAATTAAACATCTGATTCTTATTTTCAGCTCAGGTCGTGATCTCATGGTTGGTGAGTTTGAGCCCTGTGTCGGCTCTGAGCTGACAGCATGGTGGCTACTTGGGATTCTCTCTCTCCTTCTCTCTCTTCCTCTCCCTATCTCTCAAAATAAATAAATAAACATAAGAAAATAAGGGGGGCAGAAAACAGACTCCAGGAAAACAAAAAAGGTTAAAAACAATAAAAGAATGAATAGAAATAGAAAACAGAGAAAAGAAGCTCATAAGCTCATGTGACATATAATAGCCAACTATTAGAAGTTCTAGGAAAAGGGCCCAGAAACAATGGAGGGAATAAAATAGCAAAAAAAGAAAATTTCCAGATTTGAAAAGGATAATGGATCAAACTCATTTAAGAATGATTCAAAAATTCTTGTTTATAATTATTATCTTTAGAGACTGAAAACATATTTAATGAGTGAAAATAAATAAATCCAAACTAACACTCTGCTCCACTTTTTCTTTTTAATGTTTATTTATTTTTGAGAGAGAGACAGAGAAACAGAGTACAAGCAGGGGAGAGGCAGAAAGAGGGAGACACAGAATCTGAAGCGGGCTCTAGGCTCCAAGACTGTTAGCACAGAACCTGACATAACCTGAGTCAAAGTTAGACGCTCAACTGACTGAACCACCCAGGCGTCTCTACCCCCATAACTTGTAATCAGTGTTCTTCCTGGTCTCTTACTCCCATCATGACGCAGAAAAATCACTGCTCAGAGAAATTTCAGATGTAGTTTTGCTACAAGACTCTTCCTGAAATAAAGGCTAAGGCAGTTAGTCTAACTGTAAAGAAAACTCAAATGGCCAGATGTGATCAGAGTGATCAAGTTTAAATAAACTTATAAAATATCCCTACAATACAACCATTTTACAGAAGAAATCTCCTTCACGTATCAGGCGAACTTGATAACCACTACACTACGTAAACTTCCTAAGAAGAAATTTCCTTCGTATAGAGCTGGTTCCCAGACCAAGAGAACAGAACAACCGGGCTCTATTAACATGTCTATATGAATTATTTACAAAGAATACCCTATGCTTAAATAAATAACTGTTCATCATTGTATTCTCTGTGAATTATGTAAATAAAAAGAGAAGATTTCAACTATAGCTTCTGCGGTTTCTCTTTTGCTCTCAAGAAATTATTATGTTAGATTTTATTCCATTCTTCCCAGGAACAAACATTAACATATCTTAATACCCAGGAACACCTTAAAAAGATAAACACATTTATAAATGCCCAAATCTAAGAGCTCCAGAGGAAGAAAGAACTACTCACTGTTTTATTCTGGAATCTCCATAATGAAATTATGATTTCTCACAACATACCTGAAGAATTCTACTGCAATAAAAATAGGAATTCCAGAAAATGAAGTATTTTCCTGATAAAGATATGCCTGGAATACCTGTGAATACATTAGGTTACACGGCAAAAGAGGAATTAAGGTTGCAAGGGGAATTATGACTGCCAATCAGCTGACCTTAAAATAGGGATTTTATCCTGGATTATCTAGGTGGGTCCAATGTAATCACTCTTTAGAGTGCAAGAGAGAGGAGGGAGAGAGGCAGAGGAAGAATCATTAAAGAGATGGAAGGGGGGGGGGGACATGATTCAAAGGCGGCTGCTTGAAACTGGAAAGGTAAAGAAATGGATTCTCCCCTAGAGCCTCCAAAATGAATGCAGCCCTGCTGACACCTTGATTTTATCCCACTGAGATCTGTGTCTGACTTCTAACCTACAGAACTATAATAAACGTGTGATGTTTTAAGACACTAGGTTTGTGCTAATTTGTTACAACAGCAAACGAAAATACAGTACACTGGTTCTTTAAATTCTGTAATTAGACATATTTGTTTCTTCTGTTTTAAATCCAACCCTATTCCTATTGCCTGCAAACTTTATAGTTTAAGGTGTTCCCTCCTTTCTGTAGTACTTCCCAGTGGGCTCAAAGAGAGAAAGGCCAACACAGAAGCACATTAGCAGCTGAAAAGCAAAGAGAGAAGAGTCAGTGTGTGATCTTGTATGGAACTTCCAGTCGATGTAGGTAAACTCCCTCTGCCCTGCCAGCCTTGTAATATGCTACGGACTTCAGCAAAAAGTCCAAGTCAAGTTCTGCTTGACTTGGCTTAAACCTTTTTAAAATTTACTTTTTAGCCTTTACAGATTTCAGATGAATAATTTTAGCCACATTGGGTATAAGGGTCGGTGGCAGATTTCAGTTAACATGTAGGTTTGTTCAAAGTTTAGCTGAGCTACTCCATCATATTGCTGCCTCAGCATATGTTTTTTGGCTAAAGTGCCTAAGAGGACCTTAAATTGACACTAATCCCTTGTGCAAGTATAATAAGCCCTAGATGACAGCCCCCAGTTACAAGCAAATGCAAGTTCCTTGCCTTTCAATACCTCCTCCATGTGACTTACCAAAACCGCTGTGAAGCTTACCAAAACACTTGCTCTTTAAGATCTGACTGGATATCCACCTTAGCCCAGGAACCCCAAAGCACTCCACCTACAGACCCTATAAAGACACGCCTAGATCGTCACTCTTTCTGTCTGTATCCTGCCTTTAACCTTCCTATGTGGCCCCTCGGGAAGGGGATATACTTCTTTCAAGTCCTGTGAGTAGTAAACTTCTCTATCTCTGCTCACTACCCAGCTCCCTGCGGGTTCTTCTTAACAAATGTTGATTTAACAAAATCATAACAATGTTTAATGAACTGAAATGTCAAATGCATTGGTGACTTAGTGTCATACCCTTGTTGGATGATGGGAAAATGAATGTATTTAAATGGCCCCAAATCCTTCAGTAGTCTGAATTTCCTTCTTTGAGATTCAATTTTCTTTCCTCTTTTTTTTAAAATTTCTGAGAGAGACAGACAGACAAACAGACAGACAGCGTGAGCAGGGGAGGGTCAGAGAGAGAGGGAGACACAGAATCAGAAACAGCCTCCAGGCTCTGAGATGGCTGTCAGCACAGAGCCCGACGCGGGGCTCGAACTCAAGAAGTGTGAGATCATGACCTGAGCTGAAGTTGGACACTTAACCGACTGAGCCACCCAGGCAGCCCTCAATTTTCTTTCCTTAGACCAGTTCATTTCCAGTGCATCAGTGAGTGCCCATTATGGCTGAGCATCAGACTTAACTGCATAATACATCAAATGGAGTTTATTATGCTGTTTCCTATGCCTAAAATGAATGCTCATCCTCTCTCTTCCTTGGCCAATTGGTTAACTCTGTATTCATTTTTCAAAACAACTCAGATGTCACTTCCTCTTCGAAATCTTCTGAACACACACACACAGTTAAACCTCCTTTCTGCATTATTTTGAGACCACATGCATACTAACTATAACATGCATAAAATTATATTATGATAATTTATTTATAGCATATCTGCCAACCATACTAGACTTTGTATTCATCAAGGACAAAGACAGCTTTATCCACATCAGTATTTTCCACACTTAACAGGCCGGGGACATAATAGAAGCTAAATAAATGATTACTAAATTAAATTTCATATTAGTCTATACCAAAAAATATAGTGAAGAAAAATATTATGCTTAAAGGGTCACCAGTTATATCTGATAAATTTAAACTTTTTTCATACACAAATGTTATATTAACAGGCCAAAAGAACCTATACTATCAAATGCATGTAGAAAATTCACTAGTTTGGCAAAAAAAAATAATTAAGAAAAATTTAGTTTCCTCATCTCATTTTGTCCCCTTATCTATAAAAAAGGAAACAAGACAAAACAAAAATAACGGAGTTGGATTAGATCCTTCTATGTGTTCAAGTTCTAGATTCTGTATCACAGCATAGCTGAATATATCAGTATCAGTTTGAGATTTTCATTTACCTATATTAAGACGGTCTCAACTTTCTGTAAGCTGTCCCTCCACTATGACATCCATGCTAAGGTCACATTTTTAGTTACCTGCAGCTTGCTATTATGACACGTGGTACCTTAGAAACTTACTTTGTAAATAGGTTATGTCACAATGTAAATGGAAAAGTTGTGAATAGTATTAAACGGTAACTTTAGGTTTTTCTGTTTATCTCAAAATAAACATCATGTCCTCACAACACGCATTTCAACAAGTATATAATGGGCCTTTACTTAGTGCCAGAAACCTAAATGAGAGAGATAATGAAATATCAAGTATATTCAAAATAAGTAGTAGTAGATTAAAAGCAATCAGACAGGGGGGTCTAGGTGGCTCAGTTGGTTAAGCGTCTGACTCTTTATTTGCGCTCAGGATGTGATCTCATGGTCGAGATCAAGCCCCATATTGGGCCCTGTGCTGAGCGTGGAGCCTGCTTGGGATTCTCTCCCTCTCTATCTGCCCCTCCCCCACATGCACGAGCACATGTGTGTGAGTGCTCTCACTGTTCTCTAAATAAACAAATAAATACATATTAAGGAAAGAAAGGCAACCAGACAGACCAGTATAAGACGACAACACTCCACAAAGGAGTTTAGATTTGACACTACAAGGAATGGGAAAAACAATAGGCAACACTGACTCAATCCAGCAATTTAGGATGATTTTGGCAGAAGGAACAGAACCAACAATGTCAGTCATAACTTCTTTCTTTTTTCAATGCTTTTTTTTATTTTTTTAGTTTTTTAATGTTTATTTTTGAGAGAGACAGACAGAGCATGAGCAGGGAAGGGGCAGAGAGAGAGAGCGAGAGAGAGACAGAATCTGAAGCAGGCTCCAGGCTCAGCTGTCAACACAGAGCCTGACACTGGGCTCAACCTACAAGCCATGAAATCATGACCCACCGAAGTCAGAGGCTCAACTGACTGAGCCACACTGAGGCGCCCCTCAGTCATAACTTGTAGAAGGAGGTGACACTTTTCTCCTCTACAGTCAACAAATAATGGAATTTGCCAAGTGTACCCTCTAAACATGTTTTCAAAATCACCCATACCTCTAGGTCCCTACTTTGACACCACTTTAGCCCAAGCCACCAGCACCCTTCAGGAACAGTGGTAGCTTCCAGCATCTTGCCTAGCTCCTTTTTAATTCTATCTTCATACAGAGCATTTTTTAAACATAAATTGAATAATGTCCCTTTCAGGCTTCAAATCCTCCAACAGGTCCCCTTCAATTTTTAAGAAAAAGACCCAAATCCTGTGAGCTCCATAATAGCTCTGTATTTATATCCTCCTCTCCTGCCACTCCACCCTTCCGTGTCAGTGCTCAAGCTATACTAGCCTTCTCTTGGTTCCTCAAATATTCCATAATCCCTTCCTGCCTTAAGGACTTCCCATATGCTGTTTACTAAAACACGTAACATTCTTCAACTACATGTACTCTTTTTACTCTAGGCCAACTTAGCTTAGATATCATTTCCAAAAAATGCCTTACCTAACACCCACACTACATCAGGTTTTCTAATAACATACTTTCATACCTAGTAATTCTTCTCTGAAGCACTTTCCCTTCTTATTAACTGAAGACAGTTAATGAGTTAGCTAAGTATTTCAATTACATCTGCCTCATTAGGACACAAACACCACTAAAACAAAAGCTGTAGCTGCCCTGATCAATGTATCCTCAGTATCTTGCACATAGCAGTCACTCAAATATATTGAATGGATTAATAGATGACTGGGGGCCAGAGAAAGAATGGTACTAGGAATGACAACAAAAAGAAAAGTGAATACCTAAAGAGTTTACATAGACTTACATTTAGCTTGAAAAATTAACTTCTGAATCTTTAAAATTATTTGTAGTGTTATAATACAAGAGTCAGCAAACTTTCTTTAAAGATGAAATAGTAAATATTTTACTTTGTGGGCAAATATAGTCTCTGTTGTAACTATTCAATCCTGCCACAGCAGCATGAAAGCAGTTATAAACTATATATAAATTAAAGGGCATGGCTGTGTTCCAATAAAACTTTATTGACAAAACACGTTGGCAGCCTGCGGGCTACAGCTTGCTGGGTCTTAATAATATATCCCTCCAAAAGAAAGAGGAGGCAGAAATTAAACAATGCAAAAAATGAAACTGTTCTCTTTTCATTTGAAACTCATAAAGAAGTTTTTCTTCAAAAGCCATACATATCTCCCCAAACTCTGAACTCAAAATGGGTTAGCATGTATTAATTAAGAGCAAACATGGAATCTTCCTATAATGGTCAGAATTGGGGCACCTGGATGGCTCAGTCGATTAAGCGTCTGACTTCGGCTCAGGTCATGATCTCACGGTTCGTAGGTTTGAGCCCCGTCTTGGGCTCTGTGCTGACAGCTAGCTCAGAGCCTGGTCTGTGTCTCCCTCTTTCTCTGACCCTCCCCCGCTCATGCTGTCTCTTTCTCAGAAATAAATAAAACATAAAAAAAATTTTTTAATGGTCAGAATTAAGTATATCTCCTCTCTTAATCTGGATCATGAGTTTCTGCTGAAGCAGCAACTGTCTCTTTACTCACACATATTTCTGAGTAACTAAAGTACATACGCACACAGTGGAAATTTAAAACACATGCTGAACGAATGATCCAACCATTTATTAGCCTTTTCCCCTTTCCTTCTTCTAGTCTACTATAGTTTGATGCAGAGATAAGAGGAGAAGCAATCTGAATGTTCTGATTTTCAAAAAAGGTATTCTCCATTAAGACTGGTATGCTAGGCCAACCTGTGCATGGATGCTCTCTTCATATTACTTGGGTTCTAATTCCCCATGTTCTCTGTTCCTCCATATGTGCGCCTTTGTTACTTTGCTCAGTCTCTGACTCCTCATGCCTCCCTCCTCCCTAACATATATGATTAGAGGCATGAGAAAGAATGTTTGCTGCTGTACTATTTCATTAGTAGTAGTAGTAGTAGTAGTAGTAGTAGTAGTAAGGAATAAAAACGTTCAATAGCAAGAGAAGAGAGAAGAAATTAGTGTATTTAAGTGATATAATACAGCATATTATACATATTATATGGCAGTAAAAATGAATTAACTTACACTTATAATACACATGTATCACAAAAACATAAAACTAAGTAAAAAAAAAGTTGCAGAACATTATGTATCACTTACATAAGTTGTAAAAACACATACAAAACAGTATTATTTACTGCTCACAAATACATAAATGTATTAAAGGTAAAAAAAAAAAAAAGAAGGAAAAAGATGGCCTACATAACATGGCTCAGAATTTATTGTTTTCTTATATATTCATTTATTTTGAGAGAGAAAGCACATGTACACATGTGCATACAAGTGGGGGAGGGACAGAGAGAAAGGGAGAGAAGAGAGAGTATCCCAAGCAAGCTCCCGTGCTGTCAATGCAGAGCCTGATGTGAGGCTTGAACTTAGGAACTGTGAGATCATGACCCGAGCTGAAATCCAGGCAGATGCTCAACCAACTGAGCCACCCAGGTGTCTCAGAATTCACTGTTTTAGGGGCGCCTGGGTGGCTTAGTCGGTTAAGCGTCCGGCTTTCGCTTAGGTCATGATCTCGCGGTTCGTGGGTTCGAGCCCCGCGTCGGGCTCTGTGCTGCTGCCAGCTCAGAGCCTGGAGCCTGTTTCAGAGTCTGTGTCTCCCTCTCTCTCTGACCCTCCCCTGCTCGCGCTGTCTCTCTCTCTCTCTCCTAGAAATAAATAAAACATTAAAAAAAAAAAAAAGAGAGAGAATTCACTGTTTTAAAGCAAGGCACATTAGAAGAAACTTGCTATTATATTTACAATTAAGGTGCTATTCAATGCATTATTTACTATATAATAAAGCTGCCTCTTTATGAAAATCAATATATATAATAATAATAAAATTAAGGCTGAAAATCAATGCTCTAATTTCTGTGTGAAGAATTTTGGATTAAGATGGGGCGCCTGGGTTGCTTAGTCGGTTAAGCGTCCGACTTTCACTTAGGTCATGATCTCGCGGTTCGTGGGTTCGGGCCCCGCGTCGGGCTCTGTGCTAACTGCCAGCTCAGAGCCTGGAGCCTGTTTCAGTCTGTGACTCCCTCTCTCTCTGACCCTCCCCTGCTCACGCTGTCTCTCTCTCTCTCTCTTAGAAATAAATAAAACATTTAAAAAAAAAAAAAAAAGAATTTTGGATTAAGAAAACAAAGTTGGGGCACCTATGGGACTCAGTCAGTTGGTTAAGTGTCCAACTTTGGCTCAGGTCATGATCTCATGATCTGTGAGTTCAAGCCCCGTGTTGGGCTCTATGCAGACGATGGCTCAGAGCCTGGAGCCCATTTTGGATTCTGTGTCTCCCTCTATCTCTGCTCCTCCCCCTACTTGCTCTCAAAAATAAATAAAGCATTAAAAAAGAAAACAAAATTAAAACAAAACAAAACATGGATGGAAGGAAGTAGAGACAGGACCCCAAAATCAATAAAACAGGAAAAAAAGTAAACAATAGAGAGAAATCAGAAAGTCCAAATTTTGCTCTTTGAAATAAACAAAAAAAGAGGAAACACCAATTACCAGTATCAGTAATGAAAAAGTAGACATCACAAGGCTGTAAAGATGTTAAAAGATAATCCTGAATAATTTTCACCAACAAATGACAACTTAGACAAAATGGACAAACTCTCAGAAAGCAACATAAGAAGAAATATACATAGCAATCTTTTTTTTTTCTTTAAGTAGGCTTCATGCCCAGCATGGAGCCCAACACGGGGCTTGAGCTCATCACCCTGAGATCATGACCTAAGATAAGACCACTGGGTGGCTTAGTAAGTTAAGCATCAGACTCTTGATCTCAGCTCAGGCCCTGATCTCGGGATGGTGAGTTCAAGCTCTGCACTGGGCTTGGTGCTGGGCATGAAGCCTACTTAAAAACAAAACAAAACAACAACAATAAAAACATTATATCTGTCATTAAAAAACACTCACAAAGAAAACCGTTTGGAAACAAGTCCAAAAGGCTTCATTTGGTGAGATATAGACATTTAAGAGATAATATCAATTGTATATATCTCCTTAAAAGGGCAAAAAAACCAGGAAATACTTCTCAACTTATTTATAATGACACTAGCACAACCCAGATACCATATGTGAAAAGAAAAGTAAAGAAAAATATAGCCATCTTGCTCATGAACATAAATGCAAAAAAATTTTAAATAAACTATAAGGATATCAAATCCAACAATATTTAAAATAGTAACACATCATAACTAGGTGAATTTATTCCAGGAATGTAAAGAAAATATTTGAATATCAATATTCAAAATCAAGAAATGTAATATTTGAAAATCAAGAAATGTAATCTATCACACTAACAGAAAATATAGAACATATAACAAGAAAATTTTCTTATCATTTTAATAGATGTAGAGAAAAATTAACACCTACTCACACACAAAAAATCAGCAGATGAAATAGAGGGGAACTTGCTTAATCTGATAAATCTATAACTAGCCCCACACATAGATATTTTAATGGTGGAATATTAAAACTTTGCTGAAATTCTATCACCACCTCAACTCACCATTGTGTTAGAGGTCCTAATAAGTGCAATGAAAGGGAGGATGGGGACATGGAGACTGCAAATGGTATGACTCCATAGTATATGTAAAAATTCCAAAAACATCCATAGGCAAATTATTAAAACTAGTAAGTGAATTCACCAGGATCACTGGGAAAACAGCTCAAACTACAAACACTTAGAAAATAAAAATTCAAAAGTGGTGCCATTTCTAACAATGAAATCAAATACCTTTAAAAAAGCCAAAATGTATAGAGCTCCTTATCTCAACCTAGGCTGGAATGAACAGTATTGTAAAGAATAACCATGATGGTGGTTGGGGAATCGGGGGGAGGGAAAGACATGGGCTTAAATGAGAGAGATGGGGAGACCAAGAAAAATGAGAATATGTTACAGCTCTTTGTGGATTAAGTTATAAATATTTATTTAAATCATTTTAGGGGAAGAAAGAGAAAAAGAAATAAAAAGTTTCAGATGGCAGAATGAAGTCCAAGTATATTAATAAATGCAAATATAAAAGGACTAAACTCACTGATTAAAAGAAAAAGAGATATTATAATTAAAAAAAAAAGGGTGCCTGGGTGGCTCAGTCAGTAAAGGTAAAAAAATATATATAACTTATTTGCTATGTATCAAAAAGCTCATAGTAAAAGGATGGAAAATACATAAATAAAACTGATAAAATACACTAATATTTGGGGGAAAAGGCTTTAAGACAAAAAGCATAATGAGGAATAGAGAATATCACTAAATTATGACTTAAAGTTCTATTTCACAAAGAAAATAGTTCTGAACAGGTACACACGTAACAAAATGCATTGAAAATATAAGCAAAAAATTGATAGAATTTCAGAAAAACGGTAAATCCACTATCACAATAGGAGATCTTAACACTGTTTTCAACATTTGCCATCAATCCTCCAACCGTTCTCAGACTGTTTTCCTATTAGATCAAAAGATCTAAGATCTTAAAGACTAATTAATTAAAGTCGTCATTAAGTTACAGGAACAGTGAATTGAGAAACTAATTTGACAATAAACTATTTGTAAAAAAAAAAAACAGAAAAGAAAATAGGGAGAATCTCTTAAAAATGTCCGGTACTAAAGTGGATTATTGCTGCCATCTGCTGGACAAAATGGTCATTCCCATTTCAATCATCTGCTTTAAAAGGACCTTGTAAGAAAGCACATGTGGCCCTAAACTGCAATCTTACCTTTTTTTTAAAAAAAAAATGTTTGTTTATTTATTTTGAGAGAGAGAGAGAAGAGAGAAAGAGAATGATTGGGGAACGGTCAAGGAGAGAGGAAAAAAAGAACCACAAGCAGGCTCTACACAGTCAGCACAGAGCCAGACACAGGGCTTGATGCCACAAACTGAGATGACGACCATAGTCTAAACCAAGAGTCAGACGCTTAACTGACTGAACCACCCAGGTGCCCCTGTAATCTTTCCTAAGCTTCCTTTATCTAGTGATATAGAGATACTCTCTCTAAATTAAAATATGTGTCCTCTCTATGTGCAATTTAACAAGCCTCTGGTAACAATTTTTGTTTTTCCCAAGTCACAGGTTTATGAGAGTGTAGAACATTACACTGCCTGAAATCCACTTGGAATTTAATATATCCAAAAGACTACCAAGTTTCCCATACAATGACTATAAAATCATATTTTATACAATGAATAATTACAATGAGTCACTGCAACCACACAAACTACACTTTATTCATATGGCATATTAGCCACATTACTGGCAATGTCTCTTTAAATACACACGTAAAAACATATCGAAGGTCTTTTAGTGCTCCCCCAAATCTGGTTCCCTTGCCTTCCAGGCACACAGGAAAATTACACTTCCTGCCGAGTTAGTACCTAAGATTAGTTAGGATCAACAGGTTGTGTGTGAAAAGTACCATGTGCCATCTGCAGGTGTAGGCAAGGAATTGCATGTTTCAGACTGGCAGCATCCTTCCTCTAACCAGTGACAAGATGTGGCCTCAAAAGGAGATGGTAAAACCACCTTCTTTTGGTGACGGTAAAGATAAAAGCAGCTTAAAACACTAAACAGAGCGGGGCGCCTGGGTGGCTCAGTCGGTTAAGCATCCGACTTCGGCTCAGGTCATGACCTCACAGTCTGTGGGTTTGAGCCCCACATAGGGCTCTGTGCTGACAGCTCAGAGCCTAGAGCCTGCTTCAGACTCTGTGTCTCCCTCTCTCTCTGCCCCTCCCCTACTCACTCTCCGTCTCTCTCTCAAAATAAAATGAAGACTTAAAAATTTTTAACAAAAAAAACACTAAACAGAGCTGCCCTATAGAATTTTCCAGACCTACGACAGACTTTGAAATAGTAAAAAAAAAAAAAAAAAAAGCTTTTATTGTCTTAAGGCACTGAGTTGGCACTTAAATGTTACCTCAGCATAGCCTAGCCCAGGATTTCTCAATAGTGGCACTACTGACATCTTGGGATGAATAACCTTTTGCTGTGGGTGCTATCATATGCCACTTTAGAACATTAAGCAGCATTCCTGGCATCTACTCACTATTTGTCAGCAGCACCCCTCAATGTAACAACCAAAATTAGCGCCAGACATTACCTTCCTCTCTGTCTTTGAGAACCAGTAGCCTAGCTTAACCTGAATACAGTATATCTATCTATACAGGTGTATATATTATAAATACATATGAGAGTATATTTAACTCAAGTGTCATGTGACACAAATACATGCTTTATTATGCATTAAGGTCAGATGTTTTATAGGCCCTTAACAGATACGAATTTTGTTTTCTTAAATTTGGAGAGCTAATTCATAAGCTTAAAAAAATCTAGTCAGTATTACAAGTTTTTACATAATATGGCAAACAAAATCTTTCAAAAGGATAATATAAATCCATACATACTATGCTGTTCATTTCTGAGGACTCATAGCTCCCAACTGGATGGACATTTCCAATGGGCTCCAAGCCCTCTTCATCCCACATGTATGTTCCATCAGAGCTATCAGATGGAGAGAGCTCAAATGAAGAACCAGCTCTGTAATCTGTATCTGGTGAAATCAAGTTATTCCCAGATGTATGTTTTGAACATTCACTCCTGTCTTCAATTGAGTTTTTAAAAGAGAAAGAAAAAATTATTAATTCACAAAAATATATTTATCAGGTTCTAAAAATATAAGCTCTAATAATTTAATATATTATAACAAAAAAAGTTGGCAAACAAGTATCAGTAACTATAGAACTTTCTAAATCCAAACTACAAAAAAAAAAATCAAGAGGCAAAATCTTAAATAACCTACTGAAATGTTTTCCAATACACATGAAGAAAATTCATTGAGCCATCTTTCACTTCCCTAACATTTCTAGAATTATAAATAAAGCCTTATTTCTTTTAATATTTCCTAAGATATTTACTTTTACACACTGGCCAGGAAACTCCTTACTCAGTGTGTATCATTTAAGCTCACAGTTGCCTCCTTATAAGGAAAATACTTGCTCTGGCCAATCACTTCTAACTAGAAGACCCTCAAACAGGCAAGGGTTTATGTATATCTATAGGTATGGTTCACGCCCTTGACCAGACCAGATCACAAGCCTATACCCAATCCCTTCAGTTTGCTCTTTATTCAGGTTATATGGGCACAGATACATTTTCTACAGACTTTCAGTGCCAGGATAATCAAGTTTAAGCAGAAATGTTTACAGGTGCTATTCTCATTTTCTTCAGTTAAAAAATTAAATAAATCTCCTCTGGAAGTGTAACAAAAAAGCTTGCTAAACAAGAAATATATATCCTCCTTTTAAAAAAATGAAAATTTCCTAGGATAAAAATATGCATTACATTGGACATAACCTATTTTAATATTAGCTCATTTACCCTTTGGTATAGCTTTACTCTAAACAAATAGGACCTATTGCTGTAAGGGAAGAGATGGTTTAAAATGGCATGCACTGTTGAGGGAAGTGGGGAAAAAGAAAAAACTTTGAAGCAAGTAAGAGAAGATCTATCTGTGCATGACGGTCAGTGAAGAACAAAGGTAAGATACATTAGGGAAAGAGTGTTTTTATTGATGCTCTTTTAAACAGTGAAATATAAGACCAGGTGCAAAAGTCACAAAGAAGATAAATGTTGCCCTGCCCCAATTTTATCTAGATCCATCCCTCCATGAAATTGATGGTATCTTGGAATTACTTAAAAAGTACTCCTAAGTGTAAGTTCAGTTATATTATCTAGGAGAAAACAAAGATTTAAGGATATTAATATTTACCAGAGACACTTATATCTATCCACTCATCAGTTTTACTTTTCTCATTTTCCTTTGGGGTATCAAATATATCCTTCGGCGGTACATTTTCATGCTTTTCTTCTTTGAGAGAAATTTCCTCTGGAGTTATTCTAGTTCTGTTGGAGTCTTCTATATCTATAAAATCATCACTAAAGTCTTCACTTAAATCATTCTTATCAGAAGACGACAGAGAAGACAAAGAAATATCATCCACATCATCACTCAGGTATCTAATTTTAGCATCATGTTTCATGGTATGGTCATTTTCTGTTCTATAACTATCATTTTCAATTAGTTCTTGGTCCTTACTAGTAGCTCTGTCGTTAGCCATAAGTGCAGCATCTTCCTCTACACATGTATCAGCAGGTGAATTTTTATTACCATCAACTGTGATAGTCCCAGAAAATGGAGGTCGGCTAGATTTCAGTAGAGAAGGATGAACCATCCTATAACCCAAAGTGGATGTTACACCTGGGCCATTTGGTAAAGCCAGCTTCTTTCTACCAGCAGCATAAGGCCTATTAAATCCATACCCTAAATGATCATTCCCATTGAGCACCTCTGACTGCCGGGAATTTCTTGTTAGCATACTTGACCTCAGAGGCACTCTTATGGGTAGCTGTTGATTCTGATAAGGCTTTGTAAGATCTGCAGCTCTATTGAAGGAATGTGATCTGGTTATAGATGAAGGTGGAAGGAATGAGTTTTGAACGGAATGTGAAAAACTTTGTGACCTTACCATTTTTTCACAAGTAAGAGATTTTATATTGTCTAGGGATTGTGCTAAGCCTTCTCCAGAACTGCTTCTGGTGGCACAGGAGTTTGCTCTAGGCCTTTGTATGCTACCAGACGAACGGTTTCCATACAATCCATTCAACTGAGATTTTGGAGCACTGACTGAAGAATATGAAGTCCTTCCTAATAATGTGCCTTTGGTGAATTTACCCAAACTAGATGGTCCAGACAAAGACTTTTGGTTTAACTCCTCTGTAGATGACACAAACATAGTGGATGGCTTTGCTAACTTTGATGTAAGTAAAGAAATACTTTTCAAGCCTCCCTTTATCCCATTTTTATCAAACATTCCTTGAGCAGGTACATGTTTTTCAGGATCAATCACTTTATCATGTGAAATTTGAGTACTATTACGCTCTTCAGCACTTTGTGCACTAAGCTGGTATTTAGTTGCTGTTCTCCAATTAAATGAATGGGAAGATGGACAATCAGAGCCATTATTTTTGATGTAACTTTTGATGTTGCTATTCTTGGAAGTCCCCAATAAATTAACAGGTGTCCCATTTGTCATTGGCTGTAGTGTACTTCTCACAGATTTTGCTCCATACTTTGGCAACTTGGAACCCAAAAATGTCTTGATTTGTGTTTTTTCTTCCATGAGCTATAAGGTGCATTTGTTCTTAAAATTTGACAGAATCTGAGGAGACAAAAAAGTAGATTAAACATTCCTAAATAAGCATAATTACATGGAGTATTACATAATAAGAATATATATTCTTAGATAATTAGATGCACCAAAGCCCAAAAGCTACTTATGATTCCTATATAACTCTTTATAAATATTGAATACACTTAATTAATAAATTAATGTTAGGCAAAGGTAAAAACATCTTTATAAACGTTTTTATAAACTTGGGCTATGCATAGTGATAGCAAAATCCAGAAATAACAAAATAGACTATCAATTTTGACTGTGTTTTTAAGAAAAAGAAATTCTATAGCACACCTTCCAATTATCAGTCCAAATTACTTTCTCACTTTGGACAATATTGTCTCCTTTAAAAATAAGAAAATGTGATTTTGTTAAATTTTTAAGTTTATCTATCTCGAGAGTGAGATTAAGAGAGAGAGAGAGGGCAGGGGAGGGGCAGAGAGAGAAGAGAGAGACTGTTAATGCAGGCTCATGAACCGTGAGATCCTGACCTGAACCAAAATCAAGAGTTAGACGCTTAATTGACTGAGCCACTTAGGTGCCCCATGATTTTGTTAATTTTTAAAGCATATGTGATCTTATAAAAACTGGCATACATTTTTAAAATCCATTGCTAAAATCATGGTAGGATGTAGGAAAAGAATACAAGAGCACCAAAAAAATTCTTCTGACATTAAGGGTGGAGATATTTGCTATAATTTTAAGTAACTATTTCAACTAGTAATATAAAAAGTCTGAACAGTTGGTGCCACAGTGGAAAGTATGATTTAATAAGGTTAATTAGTCCACTTGTCTCAACCTCCCAAATTTATTTTAAAGGTAACAAACTCAGAAAGGTTCAATGCACATATAAGGGCATAAAACTAAAACAACTAGTGTCCTTTTTTTGAGTAACTGTTTAATAAGGTATGACATGTCACTGCCACATGATGAGGTTATAAAAATTAGATAAAAATATTAAAATGCTTATCCTAACATTAGCAGAAATATAACATAATATGCTGCTTACTGCTCACTACATACTCTGTGACTATATAAAAGTTCTGCAAAAGCATACACAAGTGCAGAATGTGAGTTAAAGAAAAACATACGCCTAGGGTCACTGATGGTTTTTAAAATTATCTATCTTACAACACTGTCTTTAATTTGTAGGTTTATGTTTTAATTTAAAAAAATGATTCCAACCCATCCCTGTCCCTTAAAAATTAAGAGTTTCTAAAGTACATATGTATTATTATGTCAAAAGCAAATACTTAGGAAATCATACAGACTTTCAAGTAAAGATGGCAGGGTAAAGCAGAATCACAGAACTTCCCATCTCCAATAACTAATAAAAGAGAAAGAATATACATACATGTGTGTATATAATTTTTACCCAGAAACTCACCAGCTAGCTGAAGTCAAACAAAAATTATTTAAAACTAAATGCCTCTAAACTTTAAAAAAAAGTGGTGGCCATAAAAAGATTTCTGTACAATGTGGTCTGGTTCCTAGCCTGATCATACTGCCTGAAAGCCTAAATGGGAAAATAGGTGAGTTGCTAAAACTTCAAAGTGTTAATAAACATCCTCCAGTTTGGATAGAAATATCTAATTTGGCAGTCCCTAGAAAAGTTCAGGAAAACATCTTCAGCACAGAAGCTCTGAAACCTTAGCTGAAGCACAGTGGGAGCAGAACTCATCAACTTCCAAGGCACTAGTCTATTCTGAAGGAAGGATCTGAAGGCCTTAAAATTATATTACACCTTCAGCAGGATGGAGTGAGCCCAGGACAGAACACTTAAGGAGACAAAGGAGCCTGGTGCATAAGAAGAGTTCTCTCCACACCACCACCTTATGCCCTTCAACCACCAAGAAGCAGACAGAGAACAATATACAACTGCTAAAAAAGTATAATGAAGGGGTGCAGTAAAAGAAGGAGACAAAGTCACAGCTAAGGTGAAAAAGGCATCAATGGGAATTCACCTATGTTATACCAGGGCAAATACAAAGTCTTGATCTAGCTATTCAAGTCTTTAACTAGAAAGATAAAAAGAAATGGTGACATAACTATAGAAACAAGGGAGTAGAAGGAAGGAGAGAAACAGGTTAACGACTAGCAAGCAGACACATAAGAATCCAGAAGAGAAGGAAAACGTAACACAAACAAGTAAGAAAATCCCCAGTGAGTTCTTTGTAACAGAGAACAACTTACTAAGAACACACACTTAATAAAATAAGAATTCAAAAATAAAAAGACAAAACAGGTAAGTCAAAAAGGAGTTATAGAGCTAAGGAAATCAATTAAGAAGTAAAGAACCAAAGACTGAAAATCAAACTAATTGGCAAGGAGAAAAATCTTAAAATAACCTGAGTAGTGAGGAGAAAAAAAGACAAAGGTATCAAAGCACTTAGTAGATGTAAAACAAGGATTGAACAGAAAGATAATTAGTATCCTTGAAGCAGAATAACTAAATAGAAGAGAAAAAGCAAGTAGACATAATAGAAAATATCCTTAAAATAAAAGAGAAAAAAATCCACAGAACAGAAGGAAAGATAAAATCAACCATAGATCTAAGTGCATATCTAGATTAAATTAATAAAGCATCAAGGATAAAGAAACAATTCTCCAGGAATGCAGGCTGAAAAAGAAATCACTTTGTAACAATGATTGAAAGTTTGATTTTATGGACTGCCATTTACTAATTCCTGACGGCTGACACAGAACTAGTCTGTGTTGGGTGAAAGAAAAAGGAGAATTTGATTCATTAGAGACATTTATTCATATATCTCTTCTGTTTACCTATTCTAAGCTCAAATCAATTAAGAATTTCATGCTGACCAGAAAGGAAAACACTCTATGGTATATGAACAGTCATGTTTTGTGTCTATGTTAACTCTGTAGTCAAAGCTAAAACTGTAGAAACAATAAACTCTCTCATTGTCTGTGTATCTACTATAACTCAGGTGGGTATTTACCTCTCATTCTAAGTACATATTACTTTCCTACCCCTACAGGGTATTAATAAATTAGATTATGTCTTTTTTTTATAAGTCTCTTAAAGTGGCACTGTTCTGAGTAGCTTCTAGAGATAAATATCCATTTATATAAATTGAATATGACCAAAACTGCCAGAAAATATGAAAACTCATCTTCAAATATTTTAAATATGTAATACTTTTAAAATTATTCTTACAGAAATTCAGAAAGGTTTTAAAAACCAAGTTCATATATCTAAGGTATCTGGCAAAATAAAACTTGTTTTAACAATTCTACTTCCTGATTTATCGGTATTAAAGATAACATAAGCATATATTTTTATTCAAGTAAAGTAACTTTAATGAAACACACAGACTTAGGGATCAAATAAGCCATTTTTACTCACACAACAATGTCTAAGGTTATGAAAATACAAATCTGTGTTTAAATCGGATGATTTTTCTGACAAATCTTTTTATAGCAACAGTAATTATGTTATATAGTGTCAGCTAACAGATAATTTTCAAGAACTTTAAAGGTAACTTAAAACCTTAGACTAATATTAAATTAACTAATGATAATCATTGGCTCCCTAGATCATTTCTAAGACAGAATATTAAAACACTGATCACGAAGCATAATTTCAACTTTATATGCTTTTGCTTCCTGTCATTGTATGCTACAGACAGATGGACAGCTTGGGCCATGTAAATGAACACACTAATTTTTGCTACTTTGAGAAATTGTGCACTGGATCCCATTTTTATAAAAAGTAACATGATAGATAGATAGATAGAAATTACATAAAGATGTATGTGCACATATATATTTAAATACAACAACCTGTTAACAGTGGTTACCATTAGGGAAGTGAGAATTAGATACAGTGAAATTTTCTTTTTACCTTTATATCCTTATTTAAACATGCCCATATTTTTGTAATTTAAAAAGTTTTAACTAAAAAATTGCATCTTAAAAATAAACAATTTAGGGGCACCTGGCTGCCTCAGTTGGTTGGGCATCTGACTTCGGATCAGGTCATGATCTCATGATCTCTCACTGTTCCGTGTCTGGCTCTGTGCTGACAGCTCAGAGCCTGGAGCCTGTTTCAGATTCTGGGTCTCCCTCTCTCTTTCTGCCCCTCCCCTGCTTGTGTTCTGTCTCTTTCTCTCTCTCTCTCTCTCAAAAATAAAGAAACATTTAAAAAAATAATAAAAACTTATTCAATATCAAAATAAGATTCTTAATAGTTTAACTAAAAAAAGTTCAAAATTAATTTCAATATTATATAAAATATACTTTAAAGACATATAAAATAGATGTTTGGAGAAAACAAAAAGGATCTTTTTATTCAACAAGTGTAACTTCTTCATAAATACCACTTCAATTTCACCAAACCTCAACCTCGATTTAGTACATTTCACTTGTCAATTTTATCTTTAAAAATCTATTCTAAACTGACAATTTCCATTCCACAACTCTAGTACTTAACCTCATTATCTTTCTATATTGCTACAAAGACTTCTTACATTAAGTCTCCCATCTCACTTCATATTCAAACTATCAACAGTTATTCTCTTAAAGCACAGATCTGATCATATTATTCTACTGATTAAAAATTATGCATGGCACAGGAACATCAAAGTAAAACCCAAAATCCACTAGAGAGATCAAGCTTCTCTACCTGGTTCTACACTATCTTTGCAGTACTATACATTCTGGCCAAAGAGGCATTATTAGTCATTCCCCAAAATCTATCCTGTATTTTCTACCTTCTATGCCTTTGCTATTGTAAAGACCACCTTGAAGGCCTCATGCTCAAAGTTCAAAATCCCTACACCCGCAAACCTTTCCAGTTAAAACTGATTTTACAACCTTCTCTATTCCCTTGGCATCAATAATATAGCTGGGTCTGTCTAATTAGTCTGTCTAAATGTGTGCATGTCTATTTGACCTATAAGAAAGTAAAGCTGTTAAGAGCATAAACTGAGTCTTACATACTTTGGGGCCTGCTACAGGACCACAAATTTGAAAGGTCCTCAACTTCTTAAGTACATTCATAATCTCTTAGTGCAAGGTAATTTAATAAATGATAAGTCAAGACTGAAAAATAACTTGGTTTTAGAGGCCTATGATTAACTGGTAGCAGCTACCTCGAGCAATATGTTAAAAAAGATTCAGAAGTCAAATTCAGACTCTATGATAAATTATCATGATCAAACAACAGTATCTGACATGACCAGAAAAAGGACAGGGGCAACATCCTTCCAGATGACTGCTATCTTTTTTTATAATAGTTTTTACCACAAAACATACTCCCACACCTACAACCACTTTCAGGATAACCTTAAGAAAACAAGTAATGATACTATATATAATGGCCATTTTGCAAATCACTAAGTAACACACATCAAAGATTCTGCCCTCTGGTGAATCAGTCTGTGAATCAGAAAGGCTTTAATATTTCCTTTCCTATCACAAGTAGACTAAGGACAGAACATTCTATTCCTTCACTTCTCTATTCCTCTATTTTACTGCCTAAAATGAAAGTAATGTGTATTATCTCTCAAGAACACCTGCGTATTAGTAACTTAGAGGCATAAGATAAGCCCACAAGAAAGACACACTATTACTACAAAGTGTTTGGGGTGTCACCACTCAGGAAAAATGTACTATTTCCTATCAAAAATGGTTTTGATTTCTAAATGCACAAATGCTTATAACACAAATGAAGTTAATCATCATGGGCTGTGGTCTTCAGTATAAACTAATCTGATAGTTCAACTGTAAAGCTTGCATATCTGCCTATATTATGAATATTGTCATTTTGTTAATGAGCTACTTATTATCTTTAAATATTCATGAAATTTTCTCCTACATTTGCTTATATAACTATGAAATAAAGTAAAACAGACATTGTAAGTCTGCCTCATTTTAGTAGCTATGCTACCTCTGATGCACTTCCCCTGATATGCAAGTCTGTTAAGTGATTAAAAAATGCAGTCATAACAATTTGAAAAAGTACATGTTGGCTACAAAATCTAATGATATCATCTTCTCTAAAATACTTAAATACTGTCTGTAAGCTTTAATTTATTGCTAAACTAAAAATAATACCTGGCATAGGGCTTGGAAATGTCTGAGATTTTCTGATTTAATTTCTGTAAAATGATTTTTTTTAACTATAGCAGGTTTACACTATTAGTATTTCACATTTGAATTTTCAAAACTACATATATAATTTTTTATTGTCAAATTAGCTAACATACAGTGTGTACAGAGTGCTCTAGGTTTTGGGGGTAGATTCCTGTGGTTTATCACTTACATGCAACACCCAGTGATCATCCCAACAAGTGCCCTCCTCAATGCCCATCACCCCTTTTCCCCTCTCCCCTGCCTCCTCACCCACACTCAGTTTGGTCTCTGTATTTAAGAGTCTCTTATGGCTTCCCTCCCTCCTTCTCTGTTTGTAACTATTTTTTCCCCTTCCCTTTCCCCATGGTCTTCTGTTAAGTTTCTCAAGTTCCACATTGAGTGAAAACATATGATATCTGTCTTTCTCTGACTGACTTATTTCACTTAGCATAATACCTTCCAATGCTATCCACACTGCTGCAAATGGCATTTCATTCTTTCTCACTGCCAAGTAGTATTCCATTGTATATATAAACTATATCTTCTTTATCCATTCATTAGTTGATGGACATATAGGCTCCTTCCATAATTTGGCTATAAGTTTCTAATAAATCAAGGTTTGGGGGGGATGGTGTTGGTTTTGGGTTTTTTGTTGCTTTTAAAAGGAATCCACAACAAGGGGCACCTGGGTGGCTCAGTCAGTTACTCGTTGGGTGACTTGATGTCAGCTCAGGTCATGATCTGGCGGTTCTTGAGTTCGAACCCTGCATTTGGCTCTGCGCTGACAGTGTGGAACCTGTTTGGGATTCGGTCTTTCTCCTCCTCTCTCTGTTCTGCCTATACTCTTTCTTTCTCAAATAAATAAATAAGCTTAACAAAAATAAATAAAATAAAATAAAAGGAATCCACAATTGGATGGAAAGGGAAAAGAAAAAGCAAACTTTACTGAGTATTTACATATGACTATGCATGCATGTGTGTATGTATGTCTCCTGCTTACCACTCCATCCTTGTTTAATATTCACAACATTACATGTGGATTTCCTCCGATTTTAAATAGATAAGTCAAGATTCAGAAAGGCTAAAATACTTGTCTAAAAATTCATAAACTGAAAAGGATCAGGTTCAAGTCCATCTGATTCCAGAGTCCATGTATACTACCTTCCTGACAAAGGAATGAAATATTCTGAGAGGCTTACTGAGATTTAGGGACAAGAGTGAAGGAAAGGACTGGATAGCTAAGGTAAGGAAAGCATAAATACTGCAAAGAACCTAGGTATAATAAAATGAGAAGTTTTGCAGAGCAACACTAGAAGCTTTCACTTTTTCAAACTCCTTTCATATCCATTACGTTATCATCTGAGGAAACACCCACTCACATTCTTTTTTTGTAGTTTTTCAAATAGCTTGTTAGAAGGTATGAACTGCCTGCATTTGGGGGATGTACATAGGCATAAATTCACTAATGAGACCAAGAGCAATGAACTGAACAGCAATACTAATGACTGCATACCCATAACCAGTCACTTTTTTTTTTTTAATTTTTATATTCATTTACTTATTTTGAGAGTGACAGAAGTAGCCTGAGTGGGAGAGGGGAAGAGAGAGAGGGAGACATAGAATTCCAAGCACACTCTGTACTATCAGCACAGAGCCAAATGCGGGGCTCGAACTCAAGAAAATTTGAGATCATGACTTCAATCAAAATGAAGAGTCAGATGCGGGGCGCCTGGGTGGCTTAGTCGGTTAAGCGTCTGACTTTCGCTTAGGTCATGATCTCGCGGTTCGTGGGCTCGAGCCCCGCGTCGGGTGTGCTGACTGTCAGCTCGGAGCCTGGAGCCTGTTTCAGTCTGTGACTCCCTCTCTCTCTGACCCTCCCCTGCTCACGCTGTCTCTCTCTCTCCTAGAAATAAATAAAATATTAAAAAAAAAAAAAAAATGAAGAGTCAGATGCTTAACCAATTGAGACACCCAGGTGCTCCCACCAGTCACTTCTTAATATGTGCTTTCACATTCAAATAACTAAGTCTTAATTTTTTTTTTAACCTTGTGTTACTCAACCACTTCCCCCAAATCCCTTCTACTCTCTTAGCTTTCATCTGTGGCATAAATTGATTCAAGTCTTGATTACAACAATTAAATAAACAAAACTGACACTTTGAGCCAAAAATAAATGTTTAAAACAGTACTTTATTCCAGAGTGTTCATAGTTTTAAAAAGAGCCCATCAAGCTCAACACAAAGCCCCATTATCCTACCAAGCTGACTTTTCTGTCTTCCAGTTACAACTTTTTACTCAGGCAGATAGATATCAAAACAACTTGTGAAAGAGAGGCTTTAAAATAATTTGTGGCTTAGGAACATTAAATAATGTTATTAAATGTAGATTCAAAGTATATTACTTTCTGAAATTTTAATTTAAGGAACAAGGAGAATACTGGTAGATAAAGAGAAACCAGAAGCTACCCAAACCACAAAAACTCTCCCTTCAAATTTTATCATTTAGTTCTGCTAAAACTCAACTGTCTGGGGCATGTAAATGACATTAAGGTGCTGAGGGCTAAGTAAAGATGATACATGCCAAGCTGCTTGAATAATGACCAAGTCTAACACCTGAGTAGTTGCATCGCCTTTTAAAATAGGGGCGTCTGGGTGGCTCAGTCAGTTAAGTGTCCGACTTCGGCTCAGGTCATGCTCTCACAGTTCGTGGTACGAGCCCTGTGTTGGGCTCTGTGCTGACAGCCAGCTCAGAGCCTGGAGCCTGTTTCTGATTCTCTGTCTCCCTCTCTCTCTGACCCTCCCCTGTTCACGCTCTCTCCCTTAGAAATAAATAAAACATTTAAAAAAATTTTAAATAGTATACAGGCATAGGAATTAACCATAGACATTTTATAAAACACTGGGTATGGAAAAAACACGGCATGCAACTCTTTAGTATTCTGGACCTGCTCAAGCAAAATTCCTAAATTAAATAGGCAATGGGGACAGGGATATAGAGGATCAAGTATCAGGGAGAAGAGTGACAGGCATAACATAAACACAGATTGCTAGGCTTAAGTTCACACATGGCACAGACTAAATTTGATATACCTGAATATGTTACCCAACCCTAAGCTAATTCAGTAGATGGCAGACAATAAATACCCCAAAATGAAATATTTTGTTAGGATTTAGTTGTACTGAAAGAATAATATAATAGAAAATAAATTTCAGTAGTAGCTTTGATCTAACAGAATATAACAAGGTAAGTTTCTTAACAGAGCTATTGGTTACATGCAACAATACAGATGAATCCAGTAAGATCCTTTAAACAGAAGAATCCAGATACTTAAGAGTATATATAGTGTTGTTCCATTTATAGCAAGTTCAGAATGTCACTTCCACTTAGGATGTAGAAAGCTGCAACGAATGTCACTACTACTTAACACCCTGGAACAGCCAGATAATCTTTAAAATCCTAACTTTTTTTGAGCCAATCAGAAAGCCAACATCAGAAGGCAACCAAATAACGCAAATTCCAAAGGGGGACAAGATCTGCCAAGAAGAGACAAGACATTTTAAGAGTTTCACTTTTAACAGAGCATATGAGAAGGAGGTGATCACCATAAGGAGTAATAAGCTAACATTTCCATGGATGCTTAAAAGCCAAATGTGGAGTAAAATGTCAGTTTGGAATAGCAAGCTCTCTTCCAAGGGCTTCAAAATACTGTTCAAGGAAAAAGCATTAGAGAGCCTCCTCTTGGCACAAGCATACAGGAAATGATAAGAGGCTAAGCTTGGACAAAGACAAAGCCCCACTGGCTTCTATGCATCCTTCTATCTTATGAAGCAAAGCCTTAAACAGCTGTGCAAGGGGCAGCAAACCCTCTCACCTCTAGGACACAGAGAAAGATCCACTGCACCTGGGGAAACAGAATGGAACATAAAAAAATGTTCAGTTGATCCATTTATATAAAAAGAAAGTCAAGAACGAGCTAAACTAATGATGGTTAAAAAAAAAAAAAAGATTAGAACAAAGCAGTGGTTCATAAATGCTGGTGTGCATCAGAATCACCTGGAAGGACTTATAAAAACAAGATTACTGCCCCATTGCCACCACAGAGTTTCCACATCAGTATGTCTAAAATAGGCCTTAAAACATGTATTTCTACATGTTACATCTTGAAACAAAGATTACCTCTATGAGAAGAGGCTGACTGAGGTGTTGGTAACAGTCTATAACTTAACCTCAATGGTGTTTCTCAGGTGAACACTTATGCAAAAATTCACCAAGAGGTAACATCATTTCAGATTTATGCACTTTACTGTATGTATGTTATAACTCAATGTAAAAAAAGTTTCTCTAAAGATTTAAAAATCTTCACACTAATACCACCTATATTTCAAAGCAATCAAGTAACTGCTGATGAAATTTTCCTTATAGTATAATCATAACTAACGAATGCAGAAAAAAACATGGAATCACAAAATAAGAAAACCAGATATACTTGGTGTTGATTAATAATGAATATACCCAGGTAGCAATCCTTAGTGACTGTTAAATCCAATAGTTGAAAAAGACACCTGAATCTGAATCCATCTTAATGTCCTATCATGAGACAAGAGGACAGACACAGGGACATCCATGACATATTTGTGTCTATTCAAGCCTCTAGATCTATAATGTGAAAGGGCTACCAGAGAAAGGATTTGGTTTCTTTCCTCAGCCAAAAGAAAGAGAATGTTACAAGTTTAAGAGATACATTAATTAATTAATCCTTCACATGGATTCTAAGGGACTGGAAAGGAAGGGAGGAAGAAGGCGGAGGGGTAGAGAAAGAGAGAGGGAGAGAAGAGCGAATGTTAAAAGGAGGTGGGGGAGGCATGCCAAATGTGCTGTACTTTATTACACCTATCTTCTTCTTACGGAAATGTCCTTATTTGAGGTTTACTTTTTTAAAGGAAAAATTACATAGAGGTCTTAAACATACTTCTCTACAGTATGATGATCCCCTACCCTGCTCGTGTGTTATCATTCAGCTTTTAGCAGTTACCAGTAATTGTTTTATATATAGAGTAATATATTGTTGAATCACTATATTGTACACCTAAACTAACATAATACTGTATGTTAATTATACTGGTATTAAAAATGATAATTAAAAAAATAAATTAATAGGAGGATGACAAAAAGAGCACTGAAAGCAGAACTGGCTGATCCAGAGAGAAGTTTTGAAAAGCAGTTTGAGGGGCGCCTGGGTGGCTTAGTCGGTTAAGCGTCCGACTTTCGCTTAGGTCATGATCTCGCGGTTCGTGGGTTCGGGCCCCGCGTCGGGCTCTGTGCTGACTGCCAGCTCAGAGCCTGGAGCCTGTTTCAGTCTGTGACTCCCTCTCTCTCTGACCCTCCCCTGCTCACGCTGTCTCTCTCTCTCTCTCCTAGAAATAAATAAAACATTAAAAGTTTAAAAAAAAAATAAAATGGCCCAAATTAATGGAAAAATTAAAAAAAAAAAAAGAAAAGCAGTTTGAGAAAGAAATCTTACGTAAAAGGAGCAATTCTGAATTGGAAACTAGTCAACTTTTTCATTTTAAGGGAAGCTAAGGAACAAATAAGGGAAAACGTATCTATAAAATAACAACTCAAAGTTTTTCTGTAAGACAAGAAGACAGATGAAGGAAGACTTATTTTTGAAAAGAGACAACAGGCAAACGTTCAGAGTAATTTAAAACTTCTGACCAAAGAATAAAAAGAAGGCAAAGAGATGTTAAGAAGAGTATACAAATAGATGTAGGCATTGATTGTTTGAAAGAGAAAAACGTTAAGTGGAAACTCAGATTGATATAATAACTGAAAAATCAAAATAAAAACTGAATATACAAAAGAATTCATTATCTTACTTGAGGTAAATTACAAAATAATACTGGAATGAGCCACCAAGAGGTAAAATACCAGCAAAGGACAATAAAAGTTCTGGATTGCCTCGAAAGGCTTTATCTGAATTCCATAATCAAGCTGTCAATGAAAGATTAAAGTAGATAAAAGTGGTGACAGACTCAGTTTCTGTACATGGAGTGATTCTATTTGTGTGTGGTACTGTTCTTATTGTCAGATCAAAAGACCAAGGCATGTCACATTCAGAGGACATAGAGTAAGAAACTTGCCTGGCAACGTTCCTTAAAACCAGAAAACGTACTATAAAATTATTTTATGTAAACACTTTTGCTTTTATAAGTGTCTCTTATAAGGAAAACAAATACAGAACCTAAGATGGTTATAGCTTCAGCAGTTTCTATGATGATCAGTTGGATTTTCAAAATTAATTTTGTAGTTATTTCACAGAGTAATTTTATATATTGGATATAAGATTTATTGTAGCAATATCCTAAAGCAGACTTTTCCTATTTGTAATGAATCAATATTCTTGCTACACATACCATAAGAATAGAACAATAAAAAATATCAAAAGGCATCATGCATGTGTTTCACG